>OY728122.1:610265435-611515435 GCA_963277665.1 Viscum album | reverse complement strand
ATAAACAGGTCTAGAAATGGATGAATGATCTAATATATCAAGGCCACGAATACCACTTATGGATTCATCAGACCAAATGGAATCACCATGAATTCAAACAATCCATAACTACTCCTAAAATTAGACCGAGTTATGTATGATGGTCTCACTCTCAACTAATTATTCCCTGATCTCAAATCAATATTAGAGAAAATTTGGGCACCTCTCAGCTAATCTAAGAGATCATTAGTGCATGAAAGGGGATAGCAGTTTTTGATTGTCTTCTGGTTCAATCTCCAATAATCCACACATTATCACAAAGTCCCATCAACCTTCTTATTGAAATGAACTAGAGAACTTCATGGAGTTGTATTGGGACATATGAAACTCTTGGCTTCCAAATCTTCCAACTAAATTTTCAATTCTTGAATCTTTGTTATTTATATCCTTTAAATTGGAATATAAATTAGCTTTTATCCTTACACTAACATGATCATGAACTTGATCTCCCACTTAGGGGGTAAGCTATAACACTTGTCAGGAAAGTCATTCAGAAAATGATCTACCAATAGATGAAAAGTATCTTTATAAATTATACTATAATTTAGAGCAAGTCTTGCTATCAAGGATATGAGTTAATCCTATCTACACTGAATTAGTCCAGCATGACCAGCCTAGAGATTCCACCCACCCTTGTGAAAATAGATATCTCCTTATTGATATATAAAAGTAACTATCCTTTGGGAATAGTCGATATGAGTTTGGTATAAAACTAGCCAATCCATACCAAGAATCAAATCAAAACCTATAATTTCTTGTAGAAATGGTTCAAAAAATAAAAGGTGACCACTAATTTCTAAATAACACACCATTAAAAATTTTATATTCTCTAACCACACTCTAAATAATGTATTGATGGTTAAGAAACCATCCAATCTTTCCAAAATCAATCCCAAACCATTTTAAAAAATAGAATATATAAAGGAATGAGATGATAATATATCAAACAAAATTAAATCAAGGGTAGATGATACTATAATTGTACCTCTAATAGTAGAAGTTCCTACATCCAAAATAGATGGAGTAGACTACATAGCATGCAACTGAATTTTAACTCTTACCTAGGCTCAAGTAAGAATCCCCTATGTTATGCACTATGATTGGTACTACCAATCCTGTGTTGGGGTACCATACCCCCTTCCTCTACCTAAATGTCTATTGGAACTCCAGCTACTAGTCTAATAAGTTTTAGTTTAGACTTTCTCAGACTCTAGTACCTGTTATGATCACCTTCCACTACTCTTCTGCTGCATGCCCCTATAACACCTTTATAGGTGACCCAACCTACTGTAAGTATGACACTCCAAAGAAGGGTGAAGACACTAAGACTTCTTATGACCAAAATTTCTACATTGATAGAAATATAATGGAACATGGAGCTAAAATGTCTACCCACTTCCATGATTACTCTTCCTATTGTTTTCTTAGTGATAACTATTATAGAGCTGGTTTTTTCTACAAGAAGAAGAGATCCTAGTTAACCCTGTTAAAATATTATATACACTTATCATGGCCTCTCTCAAATTCCAATCCATTAGGATATCTTGATTCATCATGTTCAAAATGATACTCAAGTGAAAAATGTTCACTTGTAAACCAGTCTCATATTTAAGCCCAACCTAAAAATGCCTCACCCTAGAAATATAATTAACTTATGAAGATAGTACAAAGTGATATCAGTAAAATGTACAATCTAGTCAATAATTGAAATTAAATCCTATAACAAGTGCATGAAATCATGATCCTTATCATCCCTCAATGTATCTAGATAGAAGTGGTTCAAAAAATTCATCTCAAATCCCTTCTAGGATAACTCCTCTTATTGCCCATCTTTCACTACTATGTCCCACAAACACTATCTAGTACATAAAGTATGTATTTATAAATATTTTTACTACTATCTATGGGTGTCTCTAGGTGTTTTAAAATCTTATAAACTAACTCAATCCATAACTCGACTGCCCATGGGTCTCCCTCTATAGTGAGCATAGGCAGATGTTTAAGTTGAAACTCTCTCATCATCTAAGACATTGAAGGCATGGAGAGAATATTCTCCCTTCCCATGGATCACATGGCCCTTAAGAATTTTTCTTGAATCTAAACATCCACATGATATTAAAGATATATAGGAAGCTCTGGTTCAACAGTGTTAGAAGTGTGCTGATTTCTACTCTCCTAAAACTCAATTCAAAAATGATAAGAAGGTATTTTATTTATTAGATAAATGAACTCTTTAGAACACTAGATAACATCAAGTTAAACTTCAACATGTGAAAACAAAATAGAAACACTATATCATGGTATATCTAAATAGGTATTGACAGTTTAATCAGAATGAAATAATAGTTTGTTTATTTTAATTTATCATAAATAAAAGGTATCTCATTTCATACTTCATAAAGTCTATTATATCACATGAAAAAAATATATCCCTTTAATGAATAATTCATGTCAAGATATATACCTCATGAATTTAATGATTCCTTAATACTAATATCATTCCATATCAATCCATAACTAGAAAGGTCAAGAAATAATGACATAACACTACATGTGAATCACCCAAGGTGAAAAAACATCAGCTGTAATAAACGAACATCACAAAAAATAATCCCTTCCCTAGGTAATCATATTTTACCTCATACATGGCTTAGATACTCCCATGTAAAAGCTAATTACCAATTCTTGACATATCATAGTCTTATTTCTACCTTTCCCAAATAGTAAATCAATAGAAAAGAAAACCTGCCTCTAATACCAGTTTGTAACGTCCCCCGATTCAGCTCTCTCTCACATGGACAAATCAAGTTGGTCACTGGACCTAAAGAACATATCCTTATATTCTAGAGGTTTCCAACTAGAAGTTGGGGTTTAGGGAACATAGTGGGGAGACTATACCCCATAGTACAAAGTTTTGTTATAGTGGAAATAAACAAATATTCAAGTAATTGAAAACAATGGAAACAATACATCATAGTTGATAATCAAAACAATAAATGTTGACTGAATGATACAATAATAAAAAATGATAATGTAATGATATACTGGAATGAATCTAAATGGAAAACTAAAATTAATATAGATAAAAGTCCATAATAATACAAATAAACTGAAAAGACCCCAGTCCCAAACCACATGTGGGTCCCATATCCAAGATCCAACCCATCCATCTACAAATAATCAACAACACGGTATTTTTACCTTATTAAAACTTACATCCATGTAATATGCTTTGGTAGCAAATGGTGACCCAAATAGGGTGTGGGTAAAACTAAGTATGTCAAAACCACTGTGTCTAAATAAAACCAATATGATAATAAGTGCATACAATAAAGAAATAATTAGGCATATTAGTTAATCAATTAATATGATACAATAATCTACCTACTTCAACACCATGTTGGAATATCTCTGATCATGTGGAATAACCATGCCACCCATAACCACAAGCCCATGGAATAAACACATAACCGGGAAAAATACCTATATATAAGTATTTCAGCTTAACCGAATTGAGTCCTCAATAGAATCATTTGAACATAACCAGGATGTACCCCTTATATAACCATTTTAGCATAACCGATCCATGACCTTTATATAAGAATTCTATTATAAGTGGTCTAATCCCTTTATTTAATAATTTCAGCATAATCGGGATAAACCCTTTATATAATCATTTCAGCATAACCAGGAAATTCCTTTAATATAAGAATTTCTTCATAACCGGGCCAAGCCATTTATAAAAGCATTTAATCATAAATGAGAAAATCCATTTATATAATAATTTCAGCATAATTGGGTCAAGACCTTTATATAAGAATTTCACCATAACCAGGAAAATACCTTTATATAAGCATCCCACCACCACCAGTTATTCAATAATCAAGGAAACTATTTTCCATGGTTAATATATCACAATAAATTTCCTTGCATTTCATGTCATGCTAAATCATATTTTAATCCATTATCTATTTATTTATTATTCAAGGGTAGGATCACCCCATGGGTAGCCACAAGCCAGGTCTCAACACCATTTTATCCAAATGGATCCAAAGAGTAGTGAAAACACATGGTTATTATCATCCATTATTTTATTTATTTACATTAATGTTGTTTCAACACAATCTCATAATATTAAAAATACTTAAAAAAATAGAAATAGACCCTCAGGCATTGTTTTAGACCACCTACCATTATCTGGTGATTAAACCAACTCTCTCAATTGGGGATTCCAACTAGGAAATGAAGGGGAAGGAGGTCATAAGAAAAACCTAGATCACACAAGATGAAAACATAGTTAAATAGAGGTTTATATATTACCCAGAAATAATGAATAATAAACATAAGATAAGGGTAAACCAAAGCAAATAAAGTCATCATTGATTAAATGCTTGACTAAGACATACAGAATGGAACAAATTGATCCAAAATGACTTGGAATCACCCTAGGGTTTGAGAGAAAGCGAGATATGTATAGTGGATGAAATAAAATCATATGCACATCCTGGTTTAAAAATGATGATCTAAATATATTCATGATGTCAAGACCTTTCATGATATGAATTTATTGATTTATGAGATATGCTGAAGAACACATCACCTCGGGTTAAAATAACCTTGATAGACCATTTCATGACATGAACCATTTTCATGGTGTGTAAAATTTCATGACCTAAACTAGTTCACAACATCTACTCAATGATAAGTTCATGCCATGTAACATGTTCCTAACATGAAAGTGTCCAATAGATAGTGCATAGACCAGATTCTGTAAAAAAAAAGCGAACCACCTCAAAAGGCTTCCAAACCATGGAAAACTCCCCCAATTCCTCAACATGTTTATACCCAGACTCCATTAGTAAAAAAAACATATATCCTTAAAATGTTAGTAATTTTACCAAGAAAATTCATTCCATCCCCCAAAAGGTACTTAACCACCTAGGTTTAAAGAACAAGGAAAATCCAACTCAAATAGGTTCAACGAAAAATCAAGGAGGGACGTACCTAGAAAAAGATGAGATCTTACAGTGTATATAGGTTTTATTGATTTGATATTCTTCCTTTAAACTTGTATTACTTTGATATTTGATGTTTAACTATGTTTTTTGGGTGGAATAACCATATTATCATTGACCTAAGGGTGATCATGATGTCATGACACATACAATTATTTATTTTTTACAATAATTTATGTGGCATAACAAGAAACCTTGTCCATCTCCCAAAAAATTCTTAAATCATTCATTTGAGAAGAATATTTAAACTATAAAAAATAAAATATATAAATAAAATAGGGTTTTTTGATTTGTTTAAAATAATTAAAAATAAGTTATTTAAATTGAATATACATTGATGATAAATTATGACTATCCTCGGTAAGATTCCCTTGATGCTCAACCTTTGTCACATTAAAAAGATGTAGGTTAGATAATTGATTCCTTGAATTATAAAAACTAAAACCTATAGAATATATGATATCCTTTAATTATACCTCTAAGTATTCAATTTAAAAGATGAATTTATTCACCAAAAGAGTTATGATTTGATTGAGTTACATCTAATTTATTAATATCAACTTTTTAGAGAAACACATGTTGAAGTTGAGATATTTTCTAGACTTGTGAATATAATAAAATTTTTATCACATGAAAAAATTCCTTATTAAGAGAGGCATATTTTAGATTTAATCAACCAATGAAACCTACATGAACACTCATGGGAAAGAAAATATATGTGAAAATTCCAACCAAAAAAAATTATCACACAATCCACTATATTCATGAAACATGTGTGTTTGTGTTCATTGGATTCTTAAATTAGATTAAATGAAATGAATATAGAAAAAAATAGTAGGAAAATGTATCACAAACTTTTATATTATATTAATTTCTCAAATAATATAATTAGGTAGCTTGGGATTATATAAATATACACTCCCTATATTGTTCACAATGGATTTTAGAACTGCACGGTGTTGAGGAAGAATAAAAATAAACAATAAATGCCCCCGATATTTCTATATATCCCATTGGATATGGAAAGACTTATAGAAGAGGATTGTAGTGATTTTAAATAAATATTTTATTATCATCCATTTGAGGATTTATGTTTTAATGATGTTCTACTTTTTTTCAATAGTTATTAGTATTTATGGTTTATTGGATTTGTTGATTATGGTTTTTTGTGGCTCAAATATTGACATGAGGATATAATGATATGAATATAAATGGTGTTTTTGGTGTATAAATTAATTTTATATGCATGCAGAAACCATTGGGAAGTGAATTTATTGGTTAATGAAAAATTTAAGAGAATATCTAGATTATATCTATTATAGTTTATTTGATAGTTGGAATTATATTGGAGTGATTTCAAATGAAACTGGTGCAATTAGATAGATTTAATTCAGTAAAGGCATAAGATTCACCCTGTGTGCATAAGGTTAGTTTTTTGAATAATAAAAATAGAAAAAGAATGGAATAAGTCACCCTATATGTATACAGTTTGTTATTTTGAAAAGGAATTGACAAGTCTCCTAATGAGCATAAGTGGAAGGACAGTCTCTATCACGAACCAAATTGGGTCGCCATCCAATCGATACCCGACCCGGTCTATAGTAAGGCCCATAGGGTGTTCCTGATCTCCACGGGTTGGAACAAGTGACCGAGTATCAAAATAAATCTTGGGAATTATTTTCATGAATAAAAAAATATAAATAAAACAACAAACAATATAAAATAGACCAAAGATCAAGGTCACAACCAAACGATCCTTTAACCAAAAACCCGAATTTGAGTTGCATGTTTAAACTGAAAACCAAACAAGAACTACCCCTTGGTAGGATGAAAAAAAAACCAACAAAAAAAACCACTGCCTAGAAAGAGGACACCACCCTCAAGTAATCTCCACAATGCCACGCCAAGAAGTCCGCTAATAACTTGAACCACCGCTCCCAAAAGCGGGACCCTTACCTGTACCAAAAATAATAAAATCTACTTACACCCAAGGGTGTAAGTAAGGAGTGAGCTAATGCGCAAGAAGATACCACCAAGAAAATATTCCAAACATAAAAGTTAAATGAAAGAGATAGTTTCAAGTTTAAAAAATAAAAATAAATAGATAAATATTTAAACAATTTTAAAGGAACAGTTTTAAGGCTAACAAATTTAAAGAAAACAACTTAAATTAAAAACGCACACACACTTGCTTTTATGTTCACCCTAAAGTCCCACCATGTTCCAACGGTTAGAAATCAGTAAAGAAGTAGAAAAAAATATGGGAGAGGATCAAAGGATACTAAAAATAAGTGGGAGCCTAGAACATCACATCTCAATGATAAATGGTGTAGGAACCACAACAACATAGGTTCTCATGCATGAGCCACTAGTAGGGAAACACATCCATAACTTAGTGGTCTCCAGTCATCAAAAAAGTTTAGTTGGTGTTTTAATCGTTATACCAACTTAGTGAAACTAGGCCACAACAACTTCCGTATCACTAGCAGACTAGATCTAGTCTTCCCACCTAGTACCCATGCTTCCCATTTGTGCTCAAGTTTTTCATAGTTCACGTCACATGTTAAATTTAAATGAAAAATAAAATGAGGCCCTACCACTACCCACTACCACACTTTCATATATAAAAAAAAACATGTTTCAAATAATACACAAAATAAAAATATTTCATACTTAATATGCATCAATTAAACCATTAAAGAAACCATCTGCATAATTAAAACAACTATTTTCATGGTCAAAGAATCACCGGAAAAATTTATTAACCAGATTTAAATATGCCGCATGATTTTAAGCATAAAAAACTTCACTCAAATATTCTTTTTAAACTACACACCTATTAACGCCATACCAAGACACAACCTTCATAGTTAATAAAACACATTCATAATTAAGCAAGCCACTAAAACAACTTACTAAGAAATTTCAAAATATTTTGCATGATTCTAAATACCAAAGCTCACTCAAAACAAACCTATTAAAACCAAAAACACCTTGAAGCCACACCAAAACACCAAATAAATCTCTTACATATTTTAATAAACAAAGAACACAATTTATTAAACAGTGATAAATAGCTCAACATGGGTTTTTCACAAAAACAAAAAAAATGCACAAATGCATAAAAATTTAACCAATCGAAATCTAAACCCTATCGAAACACCACTAAAATGAAATAATGAAAAACCAAGGCACTATGCACCTACGGTGAAGGGTCTGAGAGGTTGGCTGGAGCTCAAAGAAGGTTATCAGAGCTTGTGTGGGGTCAGTAAAGAGGGTTTCATTAGAAATCCGATCAGAAAAATGGGAGCACACAACTAAAGGAGGGGCTGTCGGAACTTCAGCTAAACCAAGGGAGGTGCATGCATGGTCGACCAGATGAGAGAGGGGGCATACCACCTGTGTGTGATCCATCTGAGGAGGATTGTGGGAGCCAGTCTGACGAGAGGGAGTAGTAGAGGCAACCTGGTTTAGCCATAGGGTTTGAGGGGGGGGGGGTTATGCGAAAGATAGGCTGAGAGTGAGTTAGGGAGAGGAAAAAAGAAAAAAAGAAAAAAAAGAAAAAAAAGAAAAAGAAAAGGTAAAAAAAAGAGGACAAATAAAATGGAAGGGAAAATAAAAAAATAATTACACTAACAAAAAAAATTTAAACTAATCAAAATTAATAATAAAAACATAATAGCAATATTAATAATAAAAAGTTAATAATATTTAAATTTTAATGTTAACAACTAACTTAAAATATTAATTACATTAAAGTTAATAATAATAATAAAAACAAAAATTATAATGATAATAATTTTATTTTTATTAGGTTAATTAACCATTCACACACTGGGCAAGCTATACGTTAAACTGGTGAAGCCACACAGCTTTGCCTGTGCCCTGCCCACACAGCAGGAATTGTTAAGATGATTCTCATTTATCAGTGAAAAATCACAAAACTCATGTCGGGCTCAACCCACATTTCAAAAAAACAATTATTAAAAAGGGTAGATAAAATTATAAGATAAAAATTAAAATTAAAAACATACCACAATGCATATTCCGGGTGTAAAAGTCTCTGTATGTGAGAAGGTATATTCATAAGGTGAAATATATATTCTATAAAATAAATTTTATTCAATGCAAGATGATTTCTCAACTTTGAAAGGTGAGTATGCTATAAAATAAAGTGAACTGATGTCTTTGTAAGGTGAGATAAGGTTTTGATAATGTGGAATTCTAGACCTCTCAATGTGACTAAACTTTTTAAATTGAAAAATGAATTTTTAAGGTTCTTATCTTTATGATACATTAATATCATGAGGAAACATAAAGGTAGTCAGTAATGGTCATTCCATTTAAATCAAATTATTCTTATTCTAGTCTTCAATGTTTTAGACATCATGATTAAGGATATTAATTCAAGCTTATGATTTTGATTCTAAATAACGAAGATAAATGTGAGATGCATTTAGAGAAAATAAACCATGCCATGAAGATAACTATGGGGGAATTCCATAGCATGATCTGGAATCTAAGATGTAGTTTCAACAAAATTATGGTTCCATTCCATAAATCCACATTGACTATAGTTTGTATTATCAATTGTAAATTACTATTGATGACTCTATAAAATTTTATAAGAAATAAATTTGTAGAGTTTATGGAAGGAAGAATATCATGAGATTTTTATAGATCTTAGAGATTGTGGGGAATTAAAGGAGGGTAAATTATCAGGGATTCTATATAAAAAAATATAGAATATATTTCATATAGAGATATTAAATTGGGTGGGATGAGAATTATATAAGCTTAAATGAATAGATTTATTGAGACTAATATTGAAAGAGTTTCCATATTAAATTTATAGAAATATATCTCACATGATACTAGGTGTTTATATTAGAGGAGAATAAAAAGAAATAAAAAGGATAATGATTATGGTATTATCAGAATATATCTATATTGAAGGGTGAGATAAAAAGAGAGAGTCTGTGCAATATTAAAGATCCAGTTCAAAAAAAAATAATAATAAAGGAATTTCTACATTATAGAAATGGGTAATGTATTCCAGTTCTATGAACTATAAAGAAGTGTAGATAGTTTGGAACTTCTTAGATAACCTACCAATGAATAAGAATATGTTTACATTATGGATCATGGAATGTAGATAAATCTATTTAGGGAGATACTCAGAATAATCCTATAAAGGAGTAATATAGATATCTAGGTAGCACATTAATACTCTATTAAAAAATAACAGTGATGATACTATTTATCTTTTATTGTATGCTAAAGTAGTGTTTGTTTCTTGAATAACTGAGCACAGAGAATGGAAGTGTGAGGGAGTGAACCTTGGGAGATAGTGAGAAAATCCTAAACTTTTAATGGGAGTAAAACCTTATCTAGGATTTACCTAAACTAAACCGACCATTAATTAGGGATATTAGTGGATAACGGTACAACAACACATTTTTAGTGTATGCACCTAGGAGTAGCCTAGTGTTAGTGAACCTAGTAAAAAACCATTGGTCTTATGTGACTTTCTTTCTATATTCTTCAAAATAAAAAATGGGAAAATTTAATAAATAAATAACATAATAAATAGATTAAGGGCTAAGGTCAAGTGAAATATTAATTGAATCAACATGATAATAAGATAAAAGTAATGAACCTAATAATTATAAGGTTAAGATAGGTGATATAGTTGAGAGTTTAAAGATATAGAGATTAATTAGATTATGTTTTCATACCCCGATTTACCTCCCTCTTAGGGTATCTATCACACACCTTGTAATATTACTCACCATAGATTAAGTACATCCATTAAAGTGAATAAATAAACTGGGGAGAATCGATAAAAAAATATATAATATACCAGACTCGGAAATCCTCTGGATCATCTTAAACCATGAGAAACACCAATAGACAAGGAAATCCTATAATGGGGAATAACACCATAAAAGCGAAATCATTATGAAAAATCTATAATATGAAATAAGAACCGCACCTTTCAAAGTAAGAGTAGAATGAATGAATGGTCCAGTAAGTCTATATATAGGAATGAAAATTTTCTATTATAAATATTGTCATTACAAATATTGTAATTTAAAATATGGTAATTGGCTATATATATGACACGTATGTTAAATTTATGTGTTTTTAGGTAGTAAATTTAAAATAATACAACTTGTAATGAAATAAAAATATGATATTAAAACATCATATATATATATATATATGGGTTATGTATAAATATTTTTGATAACAATATAATTAAAATACGATATTATGTATATATAAAATAAAATAAATATTTTAATATAAATGGAGTAGTAAAATTAAATTTTAGAATATATATAATTAATTTTAATGGTATTTTTTAATGTTTACTTTAAATAAAAGTAATATTTCATTTTTAAAGAACTATTTTTTCAAGTATATTATATTTTATCCAAATAGATTAAATTAAAAACATTTAAAAAATTATTATATATGAACTAACATATTAATATAATTTACATTATAAATTGATAAGAAATTATATTAAGAACACTTCATGTTTAAAATATCATTTTTCAATAAAAGAAACTTTTCTTTATATTTTGTAATTTCATTTAAAGAATAAATTTATAAATTTTAAGATTTTAATTATATAAATATAACTTAATTTTTGGATTTTAATTCCAAAATTATAATAGAATTAATTTTTTATATTTTTCTAAAAAAATTGATTTTTAGGTGGATAATGAAATATATTAATAATACAATTTTTTTGATATTATTAGTATATAAGTATTATTTATAAATTAATGAAACCTTTTTATACGATTAAATATTTATTTTATAATTAATTTTTTAATTTAAAAATGTTATCTTTTAATATATATACCCAATTTTTACGTTTTATTATTTAAGTTATATTTTTCAAAAATTTATTTCTAACACGTTATATTTTTAGTATTTTAAAATCAAAATTTTAACATTTAAAAATTGAATAAAAAATGGATTTTTAAATTCTAAATTATTTTTTCCAAATTTTATAATAAGGTGAATTTAATTTTTGGGTATAAAGGATAAATAACCTTGGTAAAAACTAGTTAGCGTGGTGAAAAGTAAAATGGTAAAAATGAGTAACCTAAGTGGTAAATAGAAAAACATGTTAAAAATAATTTTTAATTGAGTGTTTAAGGTGTGTAACAACCTTGAATATTATTATCTCTCTTATTTATCAAATTTTCATCCATTCTACTTTAGTGTGACTTTCCATTGTTGGAAAGTTTTGGGTATTTAAAAAATTAGCACTCATTTACACTTATAAAAGGGGATCTCCTCTCCTCACTTTCCCTCGCAACTAATACCCAAAATTTTGTCCCAAAATCTTTCCAAATATCTCAAAAAATATCCTATACACCTTAAAGAGATTTTATTCTTCTCTAATACCATCCTTTAAACGTTTAACACCCTTCGTAAAGGAGACAACCCAAGTAGTGAGGTATAAATTTTTAACCATTTCTTTCTCTTTTATTTTTCATTATATGCATTTCTTATTTCTAAAGTTTAATTTTAACATCTCAAAATTATAACAATAGTATCATTATAATACAAGTATTTTATTATCATGGTGGTATAAGCTTTAATCACCCTTCCCCTTTTCCCTAAGAAAAGACAAAACAACATTTGAGTGTGTGCGAACTACCACCTTCACAAAACGTCTTGTTTCATTTTATATAAAAACCTTACACAGATACTTATAGTTTTAAATTTAATAAATAATTATGATATTTATAACATATTTTATATTCTAAAATCATGAAAAATATAATTCATTTTTCCAGTTTTGTGGTAAATGAAATTGTTAACCTTGCTTACATGTGGACTACTACCACCATAGGATGATTTATTTACATTTTTATTTTCCCAATATCCATACATATATTGTCATGAGAGTGGGTTTAATGGATAAATATCATTTTTATTATATAATTAAGGTTTTGATATAAAAAGTTGGGAGCATATTATTTTTTTATCAACAAACGATTATAGTTAATTCAATACATTATATCCATCACTTCATCACTTCATCTTTTAAATACTTTATAATTATGATATATCACACTAATAAACAATAAATTATATCATTATTTTTCTCTTTTTAGGATATTTCAACTAAATCACTTCATAATCATCAATAATAATGGTATGTTCATGTTTGAGTTGGTTTGACCACTAACTTAAACAATGCTATGAAATTATATCATGGATTATTATGAAAACTTATAAAATGATATAATATTATATAAGTATATAAATATTTTTTTTTGTTCTGGTAAATATATATCAATATTTGACTCATTAATTAAGAAAACACCGTCTGTAGGTTAAAAATCATCGAATAATGTATCTTGTTGATTTCATATTCCAGGATAAAGACTAACGTACCCCAGAAAGAAAATATAAAATTCATAAATCATTATAATATATAAATTAAATTAAATTTTATGAACTTTTAAGTATAAAATTTTGGATAATAATGAATAAAAACACATTTATTATGATACTAGTTCAAAACGATCTAGTTTACTCACACCTGACATCAAAAATAGGAAATAAATAACTAATATAAATATATATAATTATTATAAATGAAGTTTTAAAAACTTTTTCTATATGAAAACTCTTTTGAAATAGTTTATTAATAATTTTATATTTTTTATATAGGAGCTTAGTGTGCATTTGACTAGGAGGGGAGACAAGGTAAGGGGTTATTTTTCTCAAATTTAATTCCTTGAGACTTATTTCTTAATGTGAACCATGAAAACTTTAATATAGTGTTATTAATACCTAGTGACATTATTTTACCATATTTATGGGGTTTTAAGATCAAAATCATGTTCATTATTTAAATGTACATCAATTCAAAATATACCCAATTTTAAAGTGATTTTGATCACAATCTTACTAAAATCATGAGGTTTTAATTACCAATGTTATTTTCAAATCAAGAGTTTTTTAAAGATAATACATATAAGGAATTTGAATTATTTATAAAACCACTCATAATTTCAACTGTATATTCATGGGTTTTTATATTCCCCCTTTATATTTCATTTCCCTTGACTCATATTTTACCTATAGTGTTTATTATAAGTGAAATCGACCCATCTCTTCCTTTTGGTCAAGAACCTCCATTTTCTATGTCCTAATTCATCATATGATTTTGAAAATTTCATGATCTATACCACAATAATTGAATTAGTTCATTTTTACTATTTCATATTCTTAAAAAAGATTTAAATAATTGTTAATGTTTTCCATATGGGTCATCTTCACCAAAGCTTAAAAATATCCTATTTTTAATTTTTTCAATGTGAACACCTATTTATTCCATATTTTTTGTTTTATATGATAATTACTTTCAAATATTTAATGGTTTTATAAAATAAAATTTTACTCTATTTTATTTATAAAATATTTATATATATTATTTTTAAAAATATAATGGATGTTTATTATTTTCAAAGTGATTTTTCCTAATGCCCATAAAATGGTTTTCATCTAAATCCTAACCCCTTGAAAAAATTTAAAAGTGGTCTAGGTTATTATTCTAATGATTCCACCCACCTTCTTTATCTAGATTACCTATGTAATTTCCCTTTATTTTAGAGGAATGATCCATCACTGCCTTTTTCTTTTCTAATTATCCACCATGTGTGATCCTAATATTTCACCAAATGTCTCTCCTTTGTGAATAACCTATTTTTGATTAATTTTATTAAATGATGATCCCATAAATGGTATAAATAAATTGAGTTAGGGAAATTATTGACTTAAACTTATACCCTTTATCTAAATGGTGTAAATTCTATATGCTTTTTTATCTTGATTGAATGTTATTTTCCTATAAAGTTACTTGATTTCATTGGATAATCATATATTTTATATGAGTTTATCATGGTATGATTATTTATGGAATTATTAATGATTTACTTATGTGAATCCATATGAAATTAATTTTCTTTCCATAGGTTATTTATGTTGTATTGAATGAAACCCATTTTTTCAATAGGACCCTTATGCTATAAAAGAAAATGATTTTCATTTGGGAAGTTTTATAAAACCCAATTTATTTCCATGGGTTTATTAATATATGATAAGTGATGGATTTAAAGTGGTACTCACAAGTATGGATGATGACAGTGGGTTCCTACTTCACCCTAAAAAAAATTTGTTTAATATTTATATCAAATTAGATAAGTATTTTTGAGTATATTTTAGTTACTCATAACAATCAAAACTGATGGTTTCGACTATGAAAGTAATTTTCCCTATACAAATGTTTATTCCATAGTTGAAAGATGTTTGAAAGTTTTATGCTTATTATCTTGACTATATTAAGCTCTCATGGATCATGTTTATTAAATCATGTCTCCAAAACCTTTTTATTCATGTATTATTCTATTCCAAGTCATATACCACGATTTTTTATCAATGATTTATTTGGTATTAATTTTATTTTATATATAGATTATAAAAATATACCCATGTTATGTTCCCTTATGATATTTGATTATTATAACTTATGTTTAACCTTAATGAGCATATGATCTCACCCCTTTTTATGTTTCTATTTTTCATGGTTATTAAGATGAGTATAATGTATAAGATGTATTTGAGAGAGTCTAGTGTGTCTCATTTATAGAAAAATTTCCATAGGGATTGTTAAATAGGTTGCTTATGTAGGTAGTGATCAAAGACACTAAACCTTGTATTCTTGGGATTATGTGATTATTTATGATATGAAATTTTTACCTTCTGATAATATTGTAACATAAAATTCATGTTTATCTTGGGTCAGAATACCAAGGGTATTCGAAATATTCAAACACTATTTGGAAAAAGTGTGATTCATATGGAAGAATTTAGTATCTCTTAAAGGAATGATATAAATGAATCTAATTATGAATCTATTAATTAATTTAATGATTCATTAGGGTTATCTATGGAGTATTGTATTACAAATAAATATAGTTCTATCAATGATGAAGATATCCCAAGGAATCCAAAGGTGGAAGTGGATTACTTATGTAAACAAATATATTAGTTTGTAAGAGGAAAATGTGAAATGAAAAGATGAAAATAATTCTTAGTAGATCAAGGGTAAAGAGATAAATATTTTATTTAAAAAATTTAAGGTCCTAAAAATTGATTGGTGGAAGCGTCTATTGATCCAAGTGAAAATAATGATTCCTAGGATGGATAGTTGGAAGATATGTCTTCCAAAGTAAAAAATCTCAAAGTCAATTTAAAGTTGAATAGTTTTTTTAATAAGATGGATACTCAATAAAATCTATTCAGAATTAGAGAATGAGATGTCTAATGGAATGAAACTCATACAAAATGTGGATTCCTAACTTTATATAAGAATAAAAAATGTCTAGTAACTTAAATAGGAGTTGGTCTTAGGGAATACATAGATGGAGAAATTGAATACCATGGGTAATCCCATACAAAAATATGACTTATATTTTTTGTTTGATTATCCTTTGGAAAGTAATAATGAAAAGAAAATAAAGTGAATTTTATAATAAGAAAATTTTAAAGGAATTATGATGTCATAAAGGACAAATTTCATGGGAAAATCTGTCCTTTGTGATGATGGAGGCTCTACGAGGCATGAGATGATGAAGATAACTATATAAGTTCCCAGGAAAAGGGCAAACAATGGGATTTTTGGAAACTGTAACAACCCTCTCTTTTCATACACTGACTTTACATAAATTTTGTAGAATACATAAAAAATTATATAAACAGACGTCCAAAGACCATACTAGTCTCATGAATTTGGAAACATGGAAACATAAACACTGATACATAAGTGAGCTACATTATCTCCCACTAGGTTCTTCTTGACTATCACCATTCTTAGACACATCAAACATAATACATATCTTCAAAACTTGGGGAAGGAAACATAAAAAGGGTTGATCTCAAATGATCAGTAAGGGTAAACAAGGTTGATATGTAATCAAAATCATGTGCATAAGTGTATCACAACATGATCATTAAAAAAGAAGATTAAACTATACATAAAAAAGATCATATACATGAATCATGGCTTAAATCTTGGTAGCTCATAAGACATGGATAATGAGGAAATAAATAACATAATCCATGAAAGAATAAAATAGGAATATAACATGGAATTATGGAAGACACATAATCATATAAAATATGATTTCCATAGTAGCCAAGGCTTCTCTTCCAAGACCATATTGGAAGTATACATTCAGTCCCCATACCATCTTGGTAGTCATGGTTCACTCCCATGTCCATATTAATAGAATGAGTTCACTCCTCATACTATCCTGGTAGTCATGGTTCACTCACATGGACATATTATTAGTCAAGGTTCATTTCCAAGACAATCTTAGTCTATCTCATGAGATATAAATCTTTACCCAATGCATTTGAGGGATATATAAGTCCCACCCATATCAAAATGATATAATACATTCCTGTACCACAAGATCATAAGTAATCATATAATAAGAAATGAAATGAAATGGGTATTATAAACTTGTAATAATATACTAACCTATGTAAATATATAGGTTTCATAATCATTTCATCATAGACATAACCTGTGAAAAGAAGCGGGTTTTGAAAACATATAACCCGTGAAAGAGAAATAAGTTTCATTAATATCATGCCATAAAAACATAAGCTATTCAGAGAAATAATATGAGTGGAAATATTTAATAATTTCCCTATAAAGGAATTAGAAACACCAATGGATGTTATCTTATATGGGAAATAATTTTTAAATATCTTTTAGAAACATTTCCTAAGGAAAATATCCTTTTTCAATTGAAAAATGTTTTTTAAAACATAAAACCTTTTAAAAACATTTTTCTTTGAAAATAGTTTTAAAAACTTATAAAGGAACCTTTGAAAACTATAAAACGTTTTTAAAATACTTTTTCCTTCAAAAAGGGATTCAAATATCTATTGAAAACATTTTGGAAAACATTTTTGAAAACATTTTTGAAATCCTGGTTTTTTAATACAATAGATTTCTGACTTGAGAGAGAGACAATCATATTTTTCTTAAAAACATTATATTAATAAAAAAGAGTAGAATAATGGTACTAATATATGGATATATCTTGAATAAACATAGGATATTGAAACTCATGGGTGTTCTTGAGATATGGATCATAATATTTCATCAAAGTAATCATAAACATAAACAATATCAAAAAACTGATGAGATTGTGTCAATACACACTTATAACTTTATAACTTGGGATAATACTCTCTATGTAAGAAAATTAAATTACATGAAGCATAAAATATAATTAAAATAATTAAATTGATTACATAACTTGTAAAATGGATGTATATACACCTCAAAAAATAATTTAGGTGCATAATAAAACACGAGTCTCAAGGACGGAAAATTGAGACAAAACTATTTTACCAATTTGATAACTTTAGAAACTTAAACCCCATGAAATAAATATCATAGAATGAATATGTTAATACCCATAAATTTAATTATAATATTCATATAATAAAATAATGGGAAGTAAATACACCACATAAAATGTAAGAGTTGAAAACATAGCATGTTTCTCACTGAAATAAAAAGCGAGATGAAATTCCCTGACCTTGTTTCTTGACTCTCATCGTACTTATTAAAACCAACTATATTATAAATATAAATTTATTATACATATTGTTTTGAACCATTTTCTTATATCTAAAACCATATATGTATTTATTTTGACCTTATATTACCTGATTATTAACAATCCTATGTTAAGGTTTCACTTCGGGTAATATTCGCTTTATTCTTTGCATGTGTATTAATTTGTTATATCTTTGGTATTTATACTTTATATAAAAATTTACAATATTTAAAAAGTGATATAAATATCATTTATATGCATCACATGTGTATTATAATAATCTATAAATATATAAGTATGAAACAGAATATACCATTCATAGAGACGGTAGATCGTACATACGTATGAACATTATTTCCATTTAATTGTCATATTAGAAGAAAGAAAGAATATATATATATATATATATATATATATATATCATTACTAAAGTATATTTGTGATATCAAATATATCTTATATATTCACTAAAACCATCCTTATTACAATCCATGTAGTTTATGAATGAATATTATCACTTTGAGGGCGTGGTAGTTCACACTTCCTCAAACGCAATTATCGTATTAGCACCAAATGATGAGTAAAAAGATATGTTTTATAAAATGAATAAAGAAGTTAAAATAAATAATAAATATAAAATATAAAATATATAAATATAGTTTCCATTAAAATTTCTACCATGATAGGTGTTAAGGAAAATTGAACAATCATCGTTTAGTGAGGCTGTAGTTCGTCGTACACATAAAAAATATGTTAGTTATCCATTCGATGGAGGTTTTATAATTTTAGGTTAAAATATTAGAATAAAAAAATAATAGTTTATTGAGGATACTGGTTTTTTTATAAAATAATGTAATAAAGAGTGTTGAGGGTGTGGATGAGGAAAATAAAAGAAAGGAGCTCGAGAGAAGATACTACCTCTTTATCGGGTAATTCCTTTTGGTTTATGCCAAAATCCTTCCTTGGAAGTCTTTATTACTAAATTGAGGATTAAAGGAGGAAGTGAGGGGTGTTGTTAAATGTTTTGGTCATATATTTTCTAAACCTAAGTGGTTTGAGAGGTGTGAAGAAGAGGCAGAGTTGGTGGCCTTTTATAGGAAAAGAGGAGTGAGACTCTTGTAAATATTTGAAGAGAGAATTACGCCCACATTTTTCATGTTGAAAGTGGATCCAATAATGATAAAAAGTATATATAAACTAGGATAGGGTATAAATATATCCATACAATGGATCTTGAAAAATTTTATAGGTGTTTTTGAGTCTTAAAGTTATGTTTTAGTCCCTCATTAAGCTTAATTTTACCTTAATCAATGTAATTAATTTTAATCACCTTCACTAATATTTTTTTTCAAAAACTAAGTTCAACTTATTTGAAATTAAAAATTAATTTTATTGTAAATATGGAATCCATTTTTATAAATTATAATCACAATATTTTTTGAAATAATTTAAAATTAATCACGTAGTCGGGTCGAGAGAGTGAGTTTTTAAAGTAAAAATGATCAAACGTTTTCTAGGTTTTTATATGCAATATCAATGTGAAATTGGTTATAATTACATACATTGGATTAATTTATAAAAATATAATCTAATTAATATTTTAAAACAAATTAAAATATAATTTAATGTTATCAATATATTATATGAAAAAGCAGTTTTGAATTAAAATTCACTATTTTTAATTATTCATCCAAAAATAAAATTTCTCAGAAAAATACCAATTTTTTTCCTAAGATAATTTAGAAATTATAAATTAAAAAATGAAGTTTATTTTATCAAATTGACTTTATTAATATTTCTAAAATTAATTTTTTTTGTTTTTCATAGATGGACATGAAAAGTAGTTTATTTGAGAAAATTGTATATTTTAAACATATATAGACTTTACCAAAAATTATTTATTTTGTTATCAATAAGTTTTATTTATATAAAAACATTATAAAAAATATTAAAAATTTAGTTATTACTATTCATGTTACTAAGTTTAACATCTAAGTTATAATTATCTCATTTAAATAATTAAAACAATAAAATGATGTCTCATAGAAACACCAGTGTTGAATGTAACATATGCCAAGTTGGTGTTCCATGTACCGTATGCCAAGTAGATGTTCCATGTGAAATGTATGTTTTAATTATTGCATTGTAATACATCAATGAAAATTTAATTTATTAAAAAAAAGTCCATAAAAACTTGGGGTGGTACATTCTACCCCCCTTAAAATGAATTTCTCCCTCAAAATTCATCACTCAGGAAAAAAATAGAGAGGATAATTCTACTTCATCATTTCTTCAAGTTCCCACATTGATTCATCTAACTAGTGATTTCTCTCCAAAACTTTTACTAGGTGAGTGGTCTTGTTTCATAGAACATTTTTCTGATCGGTCGAAAATTTAAACTAGTTGTTCCTCATAAGAGAAATACTAATCTAGTGGTAAGACCTATGATTTCAGTACATGTGAAGGGTCAGATATGTAATAACTAAATAAAGATACATGGAACACATCATGGACTTGATAAATATTTTGAGGATGTCCCAAGAGAT
This sequence comes from Viscum album, assembly GCA_963277665.1. NCBI lineage: Eukaryota > Viridiplantae > Streptophyta > Magnoliopsida > Santalales > Viscaceae > Viscum > Viscum album. Next base: position 611,494,156 of record OY728122.1, on the reverse strand, counting down.
AAGATACCATCCCAATACAATCAAGAATCTAAAAGGGACCAATATACCAAGTTCTTAGTTTAAAATTATTCCCAAATCTCTTTACTTTATTCCAAGGTGATATGCATAGAAATACATTTTCACCAACTTTAAATTCTAGATCACACTGACAGTTTTCAGCATAAAGTTTCTACTAACTTTGAGGTGCTTTGATATGCTGATGAATGGTTCTAACCTTTTCAACCATTTCTACAGAAATATCATGTCCAAATAGACTTGTTTCTCTAACCTCATCCCAATATGTTGGATGTCTACATTTATTCCCATATAGGGATTCATACGGTTCCATATTAATGCTTGGTTTAAAGATATTTTTGTAAGAAAACTCAACTAGAGGAAGGTGTTGATCCCAAACACCTTTTAAAACCATAGATCAGGATATCAACATATTCTCTAGGGTTGGAATTTTTCTTTCAGAATGACTATCTATCTGAGGCTGATAAAGAGTGCTAAAACTCAATTATGTATCAAGTGATTTTTGAAGGCTTTTCCCGAACATTAAAGTGAACCTAGAATCCCGATTTGATACAATATAATGTGGTACTATATGCGACCTTACCACTTCCTTAATGTATATCATGGAAATATATTCTAGAGAGAAATCTTCTTTGATAGTAATGAAGCACACTAACTTAGTAAGGAGATCAACTACCACCCATATAACATTAAACCCTTTAGAGTTTTTGGGTAGTCCAATGACCGAATCCATAGTTTTGTTCTCCCATTTCCATTCCGGTACGGGTAATGGATACAAAATTACCTTTGACTTTTGTCTCTTAGCCTTAACATATTGGCGTGCCAAGAAGTTAGATAAAAAATTTATGATATCTCTGTCCATTCCATCCCACCAGAAGTATTATTTCAAGTCTCTATACATATTCCTACTTACAGGTTGATTAGAGAATGAAGAACAATGAGATTACTCTAATAGCTCCTTCTTCAAATATGGTATGGGAGGAACACATACATGGTTCCTGAACCTTATTATTCCATCCTGATCAAGATTAAACTCATAATTTTTTTTTGACTTTCCTTTGCATCTCTTTATCTCCCTTCTATGCCTCCTTAATATTCACTTAGATAGAGGGTTAAACATTCATTTGAGAAAGATAGTATTTTCCCCCTTACTTTAATATTTCTAGATACATCCTTTTAAAATCTAAAAATATTGGATCTTTTGTGATCCTCATCATGGATAAGATGGCACGATCTTTCCCACTCAAAGCATTGGCCCCCTTGTTCTCTTTTCCAGGGTGGTAATGTATCGAGCAACCATAATCCCTTTTCAACTATAACCATCTTTTCTGGAACATGATCAACTCCTTTTATGTGAATATATATTTCATACTTTTATGATTAGTTTATATATCACACTTTTCTCTATAAATACAATGCCTCCATATCTTTAATGCAAAAATTACCCCAGCTAACTCCAAATCATCTGTTGGGTAATTTTGCTCATGGATCTTCAACTATCATGAGTCATGGGATATAACCATGTCATTATACATAATAACACATCACAATTATCTCTTGGATGCATCACTATAGATTAAAATACCTTCTTCACTATATGGTAAGGTAATCATAGGTGCACTGACTAACCCTCTCCTCAATTCCTTGAAATTTTCTTCACATTCATCTGCCTAGAGTAACTTGACATTTTTTCGAGTTAACTTGGTCAGAGGATTATATAGTCATGATAAATTCTCCACAAATCATTGATAATATCCATCTAAACCAAGAAATATTTGATCTCAGTCTCTGTGGTTAGTCTAGGACAACATTCAATGGCCTCCATCTTTGATGGATCTACTCCTATGCCATCTCTTGAGATTTTGTGACCCATAAATGAAACCTTTTTTATCCAAAACTATTACTTTTTAAACATTTCATATATCTTATCCTTCCTTAGGGTCTGCAATACAATTCTCAAGTGATCTTCTTGCTCTTGATATCTCTTTTAATAGATTAGAATATCATCTATAAAGACTACACAAAACTGATTGAGGTAATATCTAAAGACTATATTCATTAAATCCATGAAGATAAAGGGGGAATTAGTAAGTTCATAAGGAATCACTATATATTCATAGTGTCCATACCTTTTCTAGAATGCCATCATAGGTATATCCACTTTCTAAAAACTCAATTTATGATATCCAGAATGAAGGTCAATCTTGGAAAATTATTTAGCTCCACATAGTTGATCAAAAAAGTCATCAATACAAGGAAGATGATACTTTTTCTGGATTGTGATATTGTTCAACTCCCAATAATCAATGAAAAGTTACATTGATCCATATTTATTTTTCATAAAAAATATGGGTGAACCCTAAGGTGACGCTCTTGGCCAAATGAATCCCTTGTCAATGTTTTCTTGGATTTTATTTTTCAATTCCTACAACTCAATAGGGTCCATTCTATAAGGACTCTTTGAAATTGGTGAGGAACCAGGTTCAAGTTCTATTGAGAACTAAAATTCACATTTTGGTGGAAGACTAGAAAAATCTTTTATAAATACAGCCAAAAAATACTGAGCAATTGTCATGTCATCAATGTCTATTTTCTCTCCAACCATTTGAGATAAAAAAACCTTTTGAATGGGAATTAAGACCTATACAATGGATGTAATTACCATAAGAAGTTCATGCTTATCGTCACATTGAAGGATGATCATAAGAGGGTTTCAAATGTCAAATGTTACTTACCATCATTGATAATTGTATGTGGGATTTATATAGATAATTCTAATCTATGCCTAAGATGACATGAAATTCAACCAAAGGAATAATGATTAGATTTTTAGGAATCATATTCTAACAAACTTCATCTAGAGATGAAATCATCATACCATTAGGGGATTGAACTTATAATTCCACATCTAATTGTTTTGGTGGAATTTTAACACCATTATCAAATTATTTAGTTATGAAAGAGTGGGTAGATCTAGAATCAAGTATGACATTAAAAATTCTAGAGTGGATGGTGAGTGGACCTTTCATCATGTTATTATCACAACCCTCATCAGAAATAGTGATTGCAGGATATTTCCCCTTGTACCTAAGATTAATAGGTTGTTGATGTTGATCGTCATCACCAGCCCTTGGTTTTGGGTATTGTTTAGCATAATACCCATTCTCCTTACACTTGTAGCACTGAGTCCTGAGAAGTTCATTCTGTGCCTTTTTCCCCATCCGCAATGTTATCCAACTTCTTCCAATCACTTCATAAATAAAAAGCTTGATGGAATTATGTTTCACACTTAAAAAATTTATTAGACCCCTTAATAAAATTTCAACCATGCTTATTCTGACACTTATAGAATAAAAGGAAGATCATCATCTTTTCTTCATGGGTTTTAGATTTTCCTTTAAACTCCATATTCCTATTCTTATCAAAACCATGGGATTGATACATGACTCCAACCTCCATTTCAACCTTGATTTCAAAATTCACAATCTCTTCATAGATATTAAATTATTTTATGGATAGTGCCATTCTAAGACTTGTATTTAATCCACTGAATAACCTATCAACTTTACTTTTAGGTTGGAAGATAATTCCTAAATAATACCTCACAAGTCTTATGAAATTAGTCTCATAGGAACAAAAAAATTCATCTTCCCTTTAGTTCAAATCTATGAACTCTTTATCTATATTAGTATGAAGAATAAAATGAAAGTAATTATAAAAAAATAAGTTCTTAAACTCATCCCTATCTATGGATTCAATCTCATATTTCTGCCTCATATTCTTGATTTGTGTCCACCACCGGTTTGCTTCACCTTCTGACCGATAGACAACCCAAAATGAATTTCACATACTCAAAACACTTGAGAATGGAGAATATATTTTCAGTAGTACTAATCCATTGTTCGGTGACAAGTAGATCATAATATCCCCCGAAATAAGGTGGAAGTTTCCTCACTAAGGACATAATATATTGTTGTTCCCTCCTTTACTCATTTGGAAGTCCACCATGATTCATAGCTTGGGAAAGCTGTGTGATCATAGAAATGAGGTTTTTCATTCCATATCCCATAAAATTCATATTATGAAGAGGAAAATCATTTCGTTTTCCATTTCAATAATCATTAACATGGTTCCTTTAGGTCCAATCCATTGAGTAAAACTAAAAAGAAAAGAGTGAGAAATAATTACAATAATGAGGAACCACATAATCATGAAAATTCACTTATAGGATGTCTAAATTTTGGAACCTTCCTTAATATGTGACACCTTTTGTTTATCCTGGGTTATACACATACAAATTATATTTAACTTTTTTATAATGATTTCTGAAGTGTTTTTGAATTCCAAAAGCATATCCCCTATGAGTGTCAAACCTGGTGTGCAACAAGGCCCATTGTCGGGTACCAGATTACCCCAAGTCAGGCCTAGAAAATCTTTTTGTAGTTGTTACCCATAGGAACATATGTTCTAGAGCCACATCCACTAGTAGTATCTAGATAGGGATTTATTTCTAGGAAACACTCAATCTATCCTTTAACAAAATTCTAGGGCATTTTCCTATACTTTTCCCGATCCTAAGAGTTTTCCCTAGACATGTCCTTATGGTTCTCACCAAGGTTTTCTCATCCTATCTTCCAAAGTTTAACTAAATCTTTACTCTGATACCAACTATAGATTCCCTATATTTTCATACAATAACATATCTTAACCTTTTTAGAATACTTAAAACATTATACAAATAGATGCCGAAAGACCATACTAGTCCAGTTTCTTTGTAAACATGGAAACATAAACACTGATACATAAGTGAGCTACATTATCTCCCACTAGGGTTTTCATGACAAAAAATCTTCTTAGACACATAAAAAATAATAAATATATTCATAAAATAGGGAAAGAAACATAAAAATAGTGATCTAAAATGCTCAGTAAGGGTAAAAAAAGGGAGATATGTAATCATAATCATGAGCACAAGGGTATGAGAACATGATAATGAAAATAAAAGATAATAACTTGCATAAGAAAGATCATATACATGAATTGTGGAATTAAGCCTGGCAGTTCATAAGACATGGATCATAAGGAAATAATGAACATAAGCCATGAAATAATAACATAGGAGTAAAACAAGGAATTGTGGCAGACACATAAGAATATATAATATAATTTCCTTAGTATCCAAGACATCACTTCCATGACCAACTTTGTAGTGTAGGTTCACTCGCCATACCATCTTGGTAGTCATGGTTCACTCCCTTGGCCATATTAGTAGCATGAGTTCACTCTTCATACCATCTTGGTAGTCATGGTTCACTCCTATGTCCATCTTAGTAGTCAAGGTTCATTCCTAAGATCGTATTAGTCTATCTAAAGAGATATAAATATATACCCAATACATTGGAGAGAGATATAGGTCCACCCATCTTAAAATGAAATCATACATACATGTGACACAAGATCATAAGTAATCATATCATAATTCATGAAATTAAATGGGTATTATAAACTTTAAATAATATCATAATTTGTGAAAATAGATAGGTTTAATAATCATTTCATCATAAAAATAACCCATAAAAATTAGTCAGTTTAAAAAACATATAACCCGTTAAATAGAAACTGGTTTTATCAATATCATGCCATCAAAACACAATCCATTTAGAGAAATAATATGAATGGAAAAATTAAATAATTTACCTAGAAAGGAATGACTAAAACCAATGGATATTATCTTAGATGGGAAATAATTTTTTGAAAAATATTTTAAAAGCATTTCTTGAGGAAAATATACTTTCTTCATTGAAAAACTTTTTTAAAACATAAAACCTTCTGAAAACCTTTTTATTTTAAAAAAACTATGAAAAATTATAAAGGAAGCATTAAAAATCATAAAATATTTAAAATACTTTTTTATTGAAAATTTTCTTCAAATATCTATTGAAAACTTTTTTGAAATCCTTTTTGAAAACATGGTTTTTGAATATAATATATTTCCAACTAGAGAGAGACGATCATATTTTTCTTAAAAACATTATCTTAAGTACCAAAGAGTAAAAAAATGGTACTAATATAGTGATATATATTGAATAAATAGAAAATAAGGAAACTCATGAGTGTTCTTGATAGATGGATCATAAGATTTAGTCAATTTAAGCACATATATAAACAATCTTAAAAAGCGATGAGATTGTATCAATAAACTCTTATAACTTGGTAACTTGGGATCATAATATCCATGTAAGAAAAAGAAATCACATGAAACTTAAAATATCAGTAAAATAATTAAACTCATGATATAACATGTATAATGGAAGTATATACACCTCAAAAAATAATTTAGGTGCATAGAAAAACATGAGTCTCAAAGTTGGCAAATTGAGACAAAACTATTTTATCGATTTGGTAAATTTTGAAACATAAACCCCATGAAAGAAATATCATAAAATGTATATGTTAATACCCATAAATTTAAGTATAATATTCATAGAATATAATCATGGGTAGTACATATATATCACAAAAGGAAATAGTGATGAACATTGCATGCATCTCCTGGAAATACAAAGTGAGATGAAATCCACTTAGCTTATGTCTTGACTCTCATTGTGCTAATTCAAACCACATGTATAATAAATTTCAATTTATTATGAATCATGTAAAGAACCATATTTTTATATCCAATACCATATATGGTTTTATTATGACCTTATCTAACCCACTTGTTAACAATTCTATGCTAAGTTCCCACTTTGGGTAATATTCGCTTTATTCTTCGCTTGTGTCTTAATTGGTTATATCTTTTGTATTTATACATTATATTATGATTTTCATAATTTAAACCATGATATAAATATCATGTATATACAATATATTTTTATTATTATAATATATTTAATATATAACTATGAAATAGAATACACCGTTTACGGAGACGGTTAGCCATACGTACACGTGAATGCTATTTTCATTTAATTGTCATGTTGGAAGAAAGAAATTAAAAGACATATATTTATATATATATATATATTTATATCATTATTTAATTATATATATGATATCATATGTTTCATATATATTCAATAAGATCATCCGTAATACAATCTATGTATTTTATGAACGAATCATATCACCTTGAGGGGGAAATAGTCCACACTTCCTCAAACGAAATTACCGTATTAGTACGAAATGGAAGGTAAAAATATATGTGTTGTAAAAATAATTAATAAGATTAAATAAATAATAAATATAATATATGAAATATATAAATATAGTGTCCTTCATAATTTCCACCACGAGAGGCGGTAAGGAAAATTGAACAATCATCGTTTTGTGAGGTGGTAGTTCGTCGTACACATAAACAATATGTTCGTTATCCATTAGTTGGAGGTTTGTGTAAGTGTAGGTTGGAAAATTAGCATAGAAACATCCTAGTATATTGAGGATAATATTTTTGTTATACCAGAATGAAATAAATATATTTAAGGGGGTGTAGAAGCAAAATAAAAGAAAGGAGATCGAGAGAAGACGTTACCTCTAAATTGGGTAACTCCTTTTAGTTTGTACCAAAAGGCTTCCTTAGAAGACTTTTTTCAAAAATGGAGGATTCAAGAAGGAAGGGAGGGATTTTTGGAAGTGTATTGGGAATATATTTGACAATCCAAAGTTGTTTTAGTGGTTATAGAAGAGGGAGAGGTGGTGGCCTTTTATAGGGAAGGAGGAGTGGCACTCTGGTAAATATTTGAAGAGAGAAATCCACCCACATTTTTCATGTTGAAAGTGGATCCAATAACGATCCAAAGTATATAAAAGGTAATATATTTTTGAAATATATCCCCAAAATTGACCTAGTATAAGCTTATAGGTCGTTTTGAGTCTTAATGTTATGTTTTAGTCTCTTATTAAGCTTAATTTAACCTTAATCGATGTAATTAATTTATTCACTTTAACTAATATTTTTGGACAAAATATAAGTAGAAATTAGAAATTAGAAATTATTATAATTTAAAATATGGAATCCATTTTTCCAAATTTTAATCACACAATTTGTAGAAATTAATTTAAAATTAATCCCAGAGTTGGGTTGACAATGCGGGGTTTTAAAGTAAAAATGATCAAACGTTTTCTAAGTGTTTATATAAAATATCAATGTAAAATTGGTTATAATTACTTAAATTGGATTAATTTATAAAAATATAATCTAATTAAACTTTTAAAACAAATTTAAATATTATTTAACCTTATAAATAAATTAGTTGAAAAAGAAATTTTGAATTAAAATCTGATATTTTTCACTATGCATTCAAAAAAGAAGTTTCTCAGAAAAATACCAAAAAATCACCCAAATATAATTTCAAAATTAAAAATTTAAAAAATTAGTTTATTTTGTCAAATTAAATTTCAAAATTTGTTTAAAATTAATTTTATTGTTTTTCACAAAAGGGCATGAAAAGTAGTTTATTTGAGAAAATAGTATTTTTTAACATATAATGGCTTTACCAAAAATTATATATTTTGTTATCTATAAGTTTTATTTATATAAAACCATTATAAACAATATTTGAAATTTAGTTATTACTATTCATATTACTAAGTTTAACTACTAGGTTATAATTATATCGTTTAAATAATTATAACAATAAAATGATGTTTTGTAGAAACATCGGTGTTGCGTGTAACATATGAAAAGTTTATGTTCTTTTTAAAAGAAATGTTTGACTTAGTGCATTAAAATACATAAATTAAAATTTAATTTATTTGAAAAAAGGTCCATTAAAGATCAGGGTGTTACAAAAACACATTCAAAAAAGTTTCGACAAGTTGTAAGTACAAAAATACATGTCCTTAAGGAAGGAATAAAGATATGTTTTTTATTAATGAATTCATGGTAATATTTATATTTTTTTCATGAATAAATTGAATAATTTAACTACTATATAGATATTGGAAATTTTTTAAAATTTTGCTTCCAACCATAGTAAATGAGGTATAAAAATTAGTCTAATAATTCTTACCATGCTAATTGTGTCTCCAGAGGAAATATTAGGATGATTTAAATTGTTGTGTAAGGAGAAAACTAGTACACTCCTAATGAAAAATATATTCCTTTTAGAAATATATTTCCAAGTATGGTTAAAGAATAAATCTATGCTTAAACTATTTTTAAGTATATTTATAAATATACTTATTTGTATAAAGTTTCCTAGAAATATAAGGAAAATATTTAGAATGTAAAAAGGAGTTAAGATACTAGTAAATATAAGTCTCATATGAATAGAGTATCCTAGGGAAATGTGTACATTGATAAACCTAATATTTTTATAGGTATATAAAAGTCAACAAGAAGTATTGGAACGAAAAATTACAAATAGTTTAAGGTTAAGAGATCCTTTTTTGTAAGGCTACACAAGTAAGAAATAATGTGATTTGGGTAATGAAGGGAAGATAAAGCATAAAGAGTATGATTTGATTTTCAATTACATCAAAAATACATCATGTCTGAATGTGGATTCCAAATTGTTTGATAGAGTAAAATAGTGGTCTATAGTGACTCACCATTAGTAATGTAAAAATACCCTCTCTTGATATATTTAAATGTTGTTAAATATTTTTAAAGAGTTTTAGGTTTTTTTGGAGATAAAATACATAGGGAGGTTTCATCAAAATATGTAAGTAATTTTGTGGCATGGTTCGATATTATAATTGAGTATTTCAAGTAGCACAAGGAGTATCATGTTGAAACTTAAATTACAATAATATGCATTAGAAAAATAATTATCTATTTGAAAAGTGGTATCATACCAATGGTAAGCCAATTTTGTGCCAAATATGTATTAAGGTATAATTAAGGTGTGGGTTTCAAAAGTGCTTCTCACCAAATAGTATTACACTCTGAATATGGATAATGATAACTATATGGAATAAAAAAAATAGTTTTTGATGATTTATATTTTTTATTCTAATATGTGATATCAATTTATAGTTTTTAGGATAGTAAAGAATGTTAGAGATGGATGAATCTTATACTGTAGAGCACCTCTACATTTCGTTATAATGTTGAGAGTTTTAGGGATTTTGGAAATAATGATCTATTGGTATCATCCCTTCTAACCAAGGAATAAGAGATGATGATTAATTGAAGAAATATGTGTCAATAATTGGTATCAATTTCAAAAATAGGTATTAATTTTTGTGACCTAATATTATTTGAAAAGATAATTTTTGTCATGACTCACAGTTTATAAGATTAATGTTTTTTCATCAATGGTTTAGTGAAAGTGTGTTCGAGTTCATTGAAAAAGTTCGTTGATATATGTTTAAAATAATTACTTATTAAAATTAATGGAATTAAGTGAGTGAAATAAAAAAAATTATATTATTGGATTAATATCTTGTTTTCTATACCAAGTTCCAACTCAATAGTAATAAAGGGTGTGTTGATAGATCTCTTCTAAGTGGTAAGACCAGTCGATGAAAATATTTGTTGTATGCATTTGTAATTTATATTTTTTTGGAACACAAAAGAAAAATATGAAGATAAAATGATTGTTGAGATAAAAAAATTGGAATCTATTGGAGATAGAGATAGAACTTGTAAATACTTGTAGTGAATTAAAATAGGGGATACCAATCCATTTGAAATTGATTCATCTTATAATTTGAGTTATGGGGAGAAGTCTTATTGATGATTCCCTATGAAAACATGCTGCTCTTTGGGAGGTGTAGAGTTTGATTTTTGGGAGCCTTCTCTTGGGAGAATTTCTACTTTCCCTAAATCCGCTTGTCTTTTCGATTCACCAAATTCCATACTGGGTGGGAAGAAGGATGCAACCCAACCGTGATGATGGATTTGTGTGTTGAACCATCACCACTCAGGTTGTCATCCCATTGGATACTCTACTATCTCAGCTAGTAATGGATCATTCCTAGCCATTCCTCTCTCTAGATTGACCTCTTTTTTGGGGAGGCGGTTCCCTTGTGTGGGTTTTTCTAAAAGTCCACTCATGGGGATTAATTTTTTAGAGAAGAAGAAAAAACATATTGGTATCACGGAAAGTGCTATCAAGTGATTTCTTTGAATAAATTTTCAAGGTGAAATCAGTTTTGTTGTTTTTAATTAAGAAGATAAGAGTGGAATGATAATAGAGTTGAATGGTAAGATCCTTGTACCCAAAGTAATTAGTTTTATAATATTTATATCTATTACATTTGGAAGGTATTTCTATTTGTATTTTATATAAAAGGAAGAGAAAAATTATCATGAATCAATGAATAGACCCAAACCTCAAAGGGGGAGTACAAAACTAGGGAATTGTAAGATTCATGATGATACAAAGGTGTGATGGATTCATGATAGATGTTTCTAGTAAATCTAAATGGGTAGAGTGTTAGTATCCAATTTAGGATTTATGTTTGAATGATTTTTTTTATTTTCATTCAATAAGTATTGGAATTTATGGTCAATCAGATTTTTTGAAAACTGTATTTAGAGGCATGAAGCTTGATATGAGGTTATAATGATAGGAGGATACTTGGTGTATTTGATGTAGAAATTAATTTTATACAAACATGTAATCCATGAGTATGTGAATCAAGTGGTGCATGTAGAGGTACATGAAAAGGGATCGATCATATATATTATTATTTATGTCAATATTTGAATTATCTTTGAGGGATTATAAGTAAAACTAATCTAAGAGGACTAAAAAAATTTCTAAAAGGAATAAGAATCACTTTTTTTGGATAATTTGTTGTTTTAGTATTCATATAAATAAAAATGTCATGGAAGAAGTCACCCTATGCACATATGGTTAATTTTTTGGCAAAGGGACAGAGGAGTAACCCTATGAACATAATGTGGAAGAGTAGTCTATGAAAGCCGATTACTAGGGAATATAAAGTATATGATTACTTTTATAAAGTGAAATGAGTAATATTTAAAATTCATGAAGAAATTCATATGGTGAAAAGGTATCTCTATAAGGTGAAAATTAAATTTTATATGATGAATTACTGCCCATGTATGGAATTTAATTAAATTTATAAGGAGAGTCTGTTAGAATTTAAGGTGATGTAATGTACTTATAAGTTTAAATAAGGTTTCCATAAGGTTTAATTATAGACCTCATAAAGTTAATGAACTCTTTAAATTGAAAATATAACTTCATAAGGTTTATCAGTTTGTGATACTTAGTTTTTAGGAGGCAATACAAGAGATCTAGTAATGGTTATTTACTTTAAATAATATGATGAATTTTATAGCTTTTAATGTTTCAAACATCATAATTGAGGATATTATCATAAAAATTTTCTTAAGTAAAGGATATTAGGAAGGTTACCCTATATTCTATCAAGGTTATCAAATTATAAACATTACTTTTAGGCAGTACAGTGATCATTTATCATTCAAAGAAGAGGTCCTTAATGATGAAAAAATTCATTACATAATAACATCCAATTAGATGACAAGATTGATTTTTATATCTTCACCCACTCTTTATTGGGATTGTTTAGTGAAATGCCTTCATAATAAAATTAAACTTCTTTATTTGGTGAGTCAAGAATCAAGAAATACCTATTGACAATGAGGTATAAAATAGGTGAATTCACCTTTCTTCCAAATGCATGTGTTGTAAACACCAAAAAATAGAATAGATGATGCATCTGTTTATTTTAGGGGATTAGGGTCATTTTATTTGGGCTACTGGGGGCCTAATGGGGGTTGAAAACTGTTATAGTTCCCAGATTTTCTTTTTTGGTTGCATGCTTTATTAGTCATATTGGTGTAGACATGATCTCACAAACTTAGAGTATACTTTTTTATGTTGGTTGTTTTTTATATAGGAATATCATAATGTTCTTTTCTATAAAGTCTTAAAGCCAAAATAATTGTATCTTAGAGGAAAGATTATTTCACTAGCGGTTAATCTTAGTTCTCTATTCAAGGGGTTTGTGTTTCCACTAAATAGTGGGATTTAGATATTGTGCTCCCTTTCACCTAGGATAAAGGATTTTATTGCGGCTTAAGGGGATTGGGTGAGTTGGAAAATGCCAAGATAGGGACTCAAAATCAATTCAAATGGATCCCGTGTCCATGTAATCATGTGGGGTGGTGGTATTTTATAAGACAATGGACAGAATTCACAACCTTATTTGGAGTGGGAAGATCTATTCAATTCGAATCCCATGTAATTTAGACAAATATATCTATTTTTTATTACAAAAAATTAACTCTATGAACTTGATTTAGATTCATATATAGTGTATAAATTACTATTAGGTCACTCCCTTAGTCACTATAGCATCACCTTCACTATCAAAGCACATAGAAGAATACTTAGAAAATATATAGAGATTGTACACACCTCAAGTGATGGGAATATAGGAGCTAGTTACCTTTCTTTTTGGGGTGATCAAGAGAATGTGTTGATGAATTACTAAATTTTTGTATCGTTACTGTTGGAATGTGTGAATATTTTTTAAGGGGATTCCATTGCTCTCCAACACTTTCATTCTCCCTAATCATGTATCTTTACCTCACTAATATTGTAATAAAAATTCCTAATTTTTAGTTAGGATATTATCATTATTAAATACACTATTTTTATTCGAAAGAATAAAGATAAATGCATCGTGTTTTATAGATAAAACAATAAATCATGCAAAGCTTGATATTAGGGTAATCCATGGAATAATCTAGAGTTTGAGATATAGGTGTACCATAAATAGAGTTCCACATGACAAGTCCACATTGATTTCAATGTTATTTATCAATTGTAAATGATGGTTGATAACCTGGTCAAAATTTTTATAAAGTAAAGCTTTAGATCATGTGAAAGGATAAAGACCAAAATATTTTTGTAGGTCAGGGATATTTTGGATAATTAATGAAGGATAAATTCTCCTTCATTCCATATTTAAAAATATGGAATATATTTCCTGAAAAAATATTAAATAACATGGGATAATAATTATGGAAGCTTAAACAAGTAGGGGTCTCAAGACTGATATTGAAGGATTTTACAAATTTTATTTATGGAAAGTTATCTCATTTTCTAATTGGTGGCTATATATGATTAGAAGAAAATAAAATAAAAAATATGATGATTCATCTACTATAATAATATATACACATCAAAGGGAGAGAGAATGAGTGAGATATCCCGTGTTATATTGAAGATCTATTTCCACACAGAAGAAAAATAAGGGAATTTCTATAGTGAAGTACATCGGAATGTATTTTGGTTCTATGAATGGGAAAAAAGTGATGGTAGATTGGTTGTTCTTAGAGAAACCACTAAATGGGAAGATGATATTTCTATACTGACTCATTAAATGGAAACAAAGCTGTTTGGGGAGATATTCACAATAATCCTGTGAAAGAGTAACATAGAGATCAATTGTTCCCATCCATAAATATTTTAACAACAACAATAATAATACTATTTATCTAGGATTATTTTCCAAATTAGTGTTCCTTTTGTGAAGTAGTGAGAAAATATAGAGGATGTTTTAGAGAGTGACCCTTTAGTGATAATTATCTGATCCAAAACTTATAAGATGAGTGACCCTAGAACAAGGATTGACCAAACCTAAACCTAGTATTAATCTGTGAGGTAAGTGGATAATAGTACATAGACACATTTTCAGTGTATGATCTATGAAGTATCATAGTACCAGAGAACCAAGAAAAAATACCTATGTTTTATGTACATTCGTTTTTATATTATATATAATAGAAACTGGTAAAAGTGGATAAAGAAATCACTTGATAAACTGGTTAAGGGTTAAGGTCAATCAAAATATTAATCGGATCAACAAAATAATAAGTGAAAAGGAATGGACCAAATAACTTTTAGGTTGATATCGGTGAGGGTAGTGGGAGTTTTAATAAAAGGTGATTATTAAATTTAATTTTTCATTCTATGATCCACCCACTTATTTGGGTATCTATCACCTAAGTCCATTATGGGGTTTAACATTTTTCAAATTAGTTCCTTGAAAAAATAAATTTTCATGTGATAAATCAATCAATATTTGACTATTAAATTCCCCCTAGTTACACACATCTACTCACTTCCATAATGGATGAATATTTCTCAGATATTTTAAATATTTATGTGACTTTGAGTTATGTTACATTATCCAAAGTAATCCACCCATTTAGATTTTTTTACTCATGTTATGATCCTTTTATATAAGCTTAGTTAATTCTATGCACTTAATTTTTTTCCAATTTGTATGCTTTATTTGGATCTCAAATATTTAGATCCTATACTAGGTTCAGTTGGATGAAATGAATCACAATAACCACAAAATATTAAGAAAATTAATTTTTTAATTTTTATCAGTGTATTTAATGATATGATATGAATTATAAAATATTTTTGAATTGAGGAATTTAATGAAATTTTACAATTTTATGATAAAGTATAAAAACACCAAAAACATCTAAATTTATTTATTCAATGATCCCAAATGTGTTTAGATAGATTTTAAAAATTATGAATATCCCTAAAAAATTAAATCCTCATCAATTTTTTCACTTTGTATAAAAATACATGATAAATCCTTCAAAAAAGTAATGAAGATTCATCACTTAATTATACACTAAAATGATTAACCTAAATAAATTACCATTTTTCAAACTCGGAACACAAGTCATATAAATTTAAGTGTAATAAAATATTTCCCATATTATTTTTTTTCGTGTTCTTTTTTCTCTCTTTGAAAATGGAAAGAAAAAACTACAATATTAAATTATTATGGGCGTTTTAAAATATATACGGTATGCCCATTAAATTATTATCAAGGTTTTAAAAGATATATGGTATATTGAAAATGCATCATCTAATCCCATAATCCAATCTTTCTAGTTGGCATGTGCTGTATTTTTCAGGGTTTTATAAATGTTTTTATTTAAACTTTCACCTTATTTGTTAGTTTAGAGATGATTGGTTATGGGAACTTTATGCACCACCCAATACTTTTAATTTATGGTTTTCATATTGATATTACAAAAAATATAACCTTGATCATGAATAATAAATCCTTACAATCCAAACCTGATCAATATTTTAAATCTCACGCATTTGAAAACCACTTGAGAGTTTTCAATCATTATTGGATTTTCATCCACCCATTTATAAATTTTTTAAAAAACTAAAATGACGTAAAAAAATAAAAATTAATTTAAGAAATTCCCAATGAGTACAATGACCCATGCATCAAATGTTTCAAAAAAATAATATGGGTTATTGGATCAATTCTTTACTCTTTTAAGCATTCCTAGGAAATTTAAATCATGTAAATGATTTTAAAAAAATGGTTCTCATCACTATAAAATCTAGGAAACAAATTCTAGGGACAAGGACCATTCCAACTTCATGTTAAGTTCCAAAATCGACACTATAAGCTATACTATGGTAGAATCTCAAAGTTAATGTAACTTATGGTTGATTATAAACCATCAAACAACTTGGTCACCAAAAATGTGCCACAAGTTTGGGTCATTCCAAATATACCATCATGGATCTTTATTTTGAATTTGATATTATGTAGTGATAAAATATTTGGGGACTCATAATACTACTATATAATTCCTAATATCTACCTTATATGGGGAAAGTTCCATTACATCACAAAGGTGTTCACCAAGGAATAAATATCCAATTATTAAGGATGAGTCAACATGGTAGTCTATTGTTAGGTCAATCCTAATAATGTGGCCAACCACTGTATTTTCCACTCCTCTCTTGTCTTGAATCTTTAGGTCAAAATCATGGAGAGGGTGGATACATCGACGGGGTGGTGCTTAGCTTTGGGTTTCTTAATGAGAAAATAAAGTAGATCATGATCATAAAATATAATCAATTTTGAACTAATAAGATATGAATTTAATTTATATATGGAAAACACAATGGAAAGAAGTTATTTTTAGTGGTTTTCTAGTTTTCTAGGGTAGGGTATATGTTATGTGAATTATATGAATTGACTTGAGGAATCTTCTTAAACCTTTGTACTAAAACTATGCTGAATGCATAGTTAGAGGAATCAAACATGGGATCAAAGGTGATATCTCACTTTAGTGTCTGGATAATGTGTGGGAATGGTGGATTTCTTTTCTATAAATTAAAAACATCCATGAAATGATCCATAAATACAAACTCAATATATTTTCTCAAATATTTGGACAATGGAAGTGTGATATTACTAAATAATTTAATGAATTGGCCATAAAAACTTGCATGTTCCAATAATGATCATGCCTCATGAACACATTTGCTATATGAAAGATAATAAATTATTTAAATTTTTGATTAGTCAACTTATATTCTGTCCTTAGAAGTGACATTCCCATAAACTATCCCCCACTATACCATAAAATGGAAATTTCTATAATTTAATACAATATATTTTTTAATTCATCAGTATAGGATAAAATATTTTTTTTCTAAAGAATAATCAATGAAATATCCAAAAATAGTGAAATAGGACCTAAAACCATACAATTAATGCTCCTGATACTTAGTGACAATACTCACTATAAAATTTGGAAAAGTACTAGAAGTATTAAATTGACCAAATGACATCCTCTTATATACCTACATGCTAAATAAATAGGTAAATATATTCATTTATTCATCATTAAGTGTATATGTATTTTAAAATAACTCGAATAACCATTAAGTAAAAAATAATGGGATCTTCCAAACAATATTTTTTTAATATATAGTCAATGGAATATTAATAAACATTGTCCTTTTTCCTTTCTTGATTAAGTTGACTATGTCAATATAGACATCTCAAATTTTTTAACTTGTGTGGGAACTAAATCATTCATTTCATTTTAAAATATTGAAATTCAATTTCTGTTAGGAACAATTTAATCTAGACTATCCCATTTTCTATTAGAAATGGGTTATATGATCCTGAAAATAAATAATTTTCTAGCAACCAATTTTACCTCTTCATAGAGGGAGGGATTTACCTAGTTTTGATATTTTATTATGGATTATTTATCATCCTATAAAATTATAGGATGACTAAAAATAAATTGGAAAATCCCTTGAATATTTTCTAACATCCATACTTTATCCTTTTTACACTCACTTAAAAGGTCAAGAATTTTTTATTTACACTCAAGGGAGATGTTATTGAAAATTATGATTGGTAATTTTTAAACATTCACAAGATTATAAAATTTTAAATTTGGGGTGGGTGAGTGGTTTTATTTATAACACTCATGTTTTTAATAGCAAGGGAAACGATTTTGGGGGAATGAGTTTAATGGAACAATATATATTCTATTGGTTATTATATATATATAAATAATTAATAGAAATGAGATTTATAGAACCATCGATTATCATGGGTACCTCTGAATGAAAACACTCATAAAAAATTAAATCATTTACATCTTTTTTACCCATGAAACATTCATAACATGAATGAGAAAATGTTTCAAATATTGAAAAAAATTCAGAATAAAGTCCAAGAATATAATTTTGTGATTGTTTTATAATTGGGATAACTTCAATCAAATATATACAAAGAGTGGAGTGCTCTAAAAATTCGTGTTTCATTTCATTAAGAATATTGGAGATTACATTTTATAACTCAAACTCCATGAAAAATCCTCCATTATTAATGTTGATTATTATATTGGTAGTTTTATGAAAAGTCATTTGTAGTATGAGAGGAGAGTGTTCATGGGTTTTGGTATCCTCTATCTCAAATATATAGACATCTATAGGAAAAATGATATTATTTAATTTTATGAGGACATACTCGATCACTCTAGATAGGATTCTAATTCTATGGTTCACATGTTTCACTATGATAACCATTAGTTGAAACTCTCTAACCTACAAGGTAGTATACATATGGTGTTGAATAATATTAATTGAAGCATCTAAATCGAGAATGATACAAAAAAATATTTCCTCCTCTATTTTGTAAAGTACCATAAATTCTCTTTAATCCTTACATTTAGTTGTCATAACAAGTTTTATTAAGTATGAGACATTCCTTCCAAGATTTACATTATCATTTCCCTTATATCACTATTAATGAGTGAAAATACACTTAAAAATTTGTCATAGAGAGGATTTTTTTGACCATATTGAAGAGTTGAATGTTAACATGAATTTTTTTAAAAGTTTCTAGGATATCATTATTATTTTCATTTTCCGTTTTTTCTTTGCTATACAATGTATTTGGGGTAGTGGGAGAGGAATAGAATAGTTGTGGAACTTATTAATGAAAAATTCCTTTTTATTATTAGGACTCTTTTATATGAAACTACTAATTAAATATTTGAGTGGTTTAGAAGAAGGATTAGGGGATATAGCCTCTAAATTAGTGGTGGGATAAAAGAAAGGAATTATGTGATATCTAATTAGGGTTCCACTTCTAAGTGTGATGATAGTAAAATTTGATTAGTATTTTCAGTTTTGAATGGGTTGAGAAGATAATTTATCTAATCCTTAAATATTAATATCTCTTAAACCACTTTCCAAATATTTCACTTGATTTTTGATATCATTAATTGATTATTTTTTGTTTAATTTAAATGGATATTTTTTATATACATTTTATTTATAATTTCCTCAAGAGTTTGTTTCGATTTGGGAGGTAAAGTACTGTTACTCTGATATAGGAGAGGAGGGGTATCTCTAACTTGACCATGGTGATACTAGTTCTGATTAGGATAGTTTAAAATATCTCCATGTTTGTATTGTGGTGGTTATTTGTAATAAAATTTAGGATTTAGCCTGAAATTTTATTACTTGAAAAGGGGTGATTATAGAAATGGATTTATTGAAAATTTAACTTTACAAATTTGAAATGAATTATATAGATTGGGGAATTGATTAAATAAATGAGTTCTATGAACATAAATTAAAAAGTTTAAAGGAACTTTGTGGACATTTTTAATTACCTTGATCTACTACTAGTTTTTAAAAAATAAAATTCATTTAATCAAGTTTAGTGTATCCATTCTGTTCAAGCATAAAAATTATTACCTCATGCATACCTATAGAGGTTTTCATCACTAATGTCATGAACTATTGTGCATTTTGAACCATGTTATCTATCATGTGTTGAAGGAAATTATGGATTTTATCTACTAGTGTACCACCAATAGAAACATTTATAATATGATTAACCATGGTGATAAGTCCCCTATATAATTATTAGATTATATTTTTTTGCTAAATTTGTGGTGGGGAAAACTAGAGAATTTTTTTAGTTTTTTTTAGATTCATAAAGGTTCCATTTTTGTTCTTGAATAATGGAATAAATTTATTTTATATTTTATTTTGTTAAATAAGTAGGAAAATATTTTCTAGAAAGATTATTTTATGTTCACCATATCTCTCAATTATTGTTAGAAGATATTTCCAATCTTTGGCTCCACCATCAAGAGTAAAAAGTAAGTACCTATGTTTGTTGAGATATTTAGTATCAACCTAGTGTTTTATGGTGGAGTGTAGAATATGTAACTCCTAAAGATATTTTTCTGGGTACTCGCTAAGAAGATCAAGAAATTTGGGAAGGAGATGAATGAGTCCCAATCAAAGATCAATGAAAGTTAATTCCATAATTCATTATATGCACACTGGTTTGTACTCTACATCGAGTATAGAAACCTAATATTCTCATAAATATATGTTAAATCTTTTTAGATAAATATTTAATACATTATACGGACACATTCCCAAGGACTGTAACAGTTTAGTGACTTTTTATACTAGGTGCATAATACTATAATTTGGTGAATGATATTCAAAATATCCGATAAATATCTTCCCCTTTAGTAATCTTCACAAACATTACCTACTTAAATCTTTTCTTAATAACTTGGGTAATGGAAACATAATAAATAGTAATATTAGATGCTCAGTAAGGGTAATAAAGTAATATATCAATGATCACATAATCATGGAATGAGAATAAGGGCATGAGTACCTGATATTAAAATTTGAGAACCATACCCTTCATATCAAAGATCATAATATTGAGATATGGAATAAAGCATCGAAATTTATAAGATATGAATCATAAGGAAAGCAATGAACATTACATATGACATCATAACATTGATATAAGAGATTGGTTTTTGGAATACACTTAAGCATAAAAAATTATTCCTAAAGAATTCATAGATCATTGTTAAGGATATTATAATGGACTCGGTTCACTCCCCAAACCATCATAGTACTTATCTTTCACTCTTAAGACCATCATAGTAGAAAAATTCCCTTACTAAACCAGGTTCACTCCCCATTATAGTCTTGTATATCCCATAAGATATAAATCTTTACGCAATTCGTTAGAGGTAAATATAGGTCTCACTCATCACATAATGAAAATCATAATTATGTGTTTCATAAGATCATAAAACATTCAACAAATCATAACTGAGGAAATGAAATGGGTTTCATAAACCTTTCATTATATCAAAACATATAGAAAAGCGATAGGTTTCATAATAATTTCATTATTTTATCATATCATAACCCATGGAAGAATAAGTAGGTTTCATAAGTATTTTATATTAGTATAACCCATAGAAGAGAAACAGGTTTCATAAACATCTATCATCATCAATAGAAACAGTTCAAAGAAAGAATAAGAATGGTACCCTTGGATCATATCCTTAAAAAAGTAAAAGTAATTTTATAGGCTGTTATATTAGTTAGAAAATGATTTTTAAAATACACTTGGAACATTTACTAATTTAAATAACATTTATTATATAATCAATATTTAAAACTAAATTTTTTTAAAACATTTTAAAAATTAATTTCTTAGAAAATAAAATATGAAACTTCTAAAGTAATGTATAAAAAATAATTTAAAACATTTCATGAGGAAAATATCCTTTGATCTTTGAAAAATATTTTTTCAAACATAAAACAATTTTAAAATCATTTTCTTTGAAAATAGCCTTATAAACTTATAAAGGAATATTTAAAAAATCATTTAAAACATTTCTTTTGGAAAATATCCTTTTACCTTGGAAAAAAACCTTTTAAAAGATATTTTTTCTGAAAATAAATTACTTTTAAAATAAACTTAAAAAATTATAAAATAATCTTAAAAAAATTGAGTGGTCACGACAATAAAAAATTACATTCACATCATACACATTAAAACAAATATTCCTTTCACATTTTTGCTAAAATCCAAATAAAAATTATTTAAAAAAGGACATGAAAATTACTTTTAAAAAGTTTTGTAAAAATGTACACTAGGGAAAAAATTAATTTAATAAATACTTTAATAATATTAAAAAAAATTGATAATTTTTTTAGAAAACACGGTTTTGGAAGAAAAAGGGTTTTTTACCAAAGAGATAAATAAAGGTGTTTTTTATTAAAAATAATAATTTGAAAATTTGAGTGCATAAATAGAGAAAAATTGAGGTAAAAATATATTATAAAAAAATAACTATATTTGAAGAAAATAAATGAGTTACCTATAATATAGAACATAATATTTCATCACTGGATGCATAATTATGGGAAATCCCGATAAACGATGAGATTGTAACATAAAACTTTTACCACTTTGGTAATTTTGAATCGTAATCCCAATGGAAGAGTAACATTAAATGAAATGTATCAAATCATTTGAATAAAAAAATTCATGATAATAAATGGAAAAGGGGATTTATATACACCTCATAGAATAATATAGGTACATAACATAACATCTTTCACAAAGAAGGAAAATTGAGACAAAAATCCCTTACCACATTAGTAATATTTTGAATTGTAAGCCCCAATAAATCATGAAATAAAATTAAAATTTAAATATAATGAAAATAATAATATTAATGATATAACATGTAAAATGGTCAGTACATATGAAAGGTGCTATTATGGGATCCCTAAAATAATATCTAGTTTTTGGGTACTTAGGTGAAGTAGAGTGGCTGACTAGGGTCATCTCTCAAGAAGGTAGTAATTAAATGAACTTATTAAAGGTATTATAAAAATAAAGATAAAGGAAATAAGAAAATAGAATAATGGGTAGTTTTTTTTGATTTTTATAAATGAAGAAGAATATGAATTATGGAATAATATTGTATATTTTATGTTTTTGAAATGAAATTTGATTAATTAGACACTACGAGAAGATGTTTTTTTAATTTTTTTAGAATTCGTATTTGATCTAAACCTACCTCTTAAATTAGTTATTAATAATTTTTATTTAAATTAATATAAAATTAATTATGATCCCCAATTTTTTTTAACCTCCTAACCCTTAGATAATTAACTTAACCACAAAGATGAAATTAATTAAACCCAAGGCTTGATTTGGAATATTCAATCACAACACCCAACTTTGATTAATGTTATAAGGATATATTATGATCATTGGAAAATTAGGGTACATATCCAATATGAAAATGAAGATTAATCAAGTTTATGGATTATATTTTAACTCTAAAAATTGGTCCTATGTGGTTTTGTATTACCCATAAAGATGACGCTCTGACAATTCACACTATTCTTAACCTCATGTGTTTTGTGTTAATTATTAAATTTATTGAATAGTTTCATTTAAATAAAAAAATCAATTATTATATCATATTAATTTAATTATATTTCCTCAATGATTCAAAATAAATGAATAAATAAGGTAAGAGGTAGATCGATGATTAAAAAGAACTAGTCTTCCATGGTTAGTGTAGTCATCGTAGAAATGTTTTGATTGTGCAAAGGTCATGGAAAGGGTATTACCTAAGCACATTTCTACCCTTTATTTCTAAACCAAATAGGATGAGTAGATAAAAAATAAAATAGAATAAAATAGAATAAAACAAAATAAATATAATAGGAACTAAGAAGTTTATTGCAAGAACAAAAACATTATAAAGTGAAGAAGAATAAGAAGGATTCGATGAAGGTATCCTAGATTCAAGAGCTCCCCCTCATGAAATTCCTAGTTAAATGTAGTAAAAAAAAAATCCTCTACCTTAAATCTCCTATTTAATTTCCCAACCTCTAAAAATGAAAAAAAAACATATTTATAGAGTGGAGGTGAGGCTAGGTCTAGAAGTGGTTTCAAGTGTGAATGGGGAAATTCATCCAAATATTTTAAGCTAATTTCACCAACTGTTTAACCTAAAAACTCATGAACCAGCTATTCTTCCAGAAGGATTTTTTTTTGAATTTTAGATTACAATATTATCTCCAAATTTGGGCCAAATCCAAGTACTTATAAAGATTTTATGACCCAAATTCTGAAGTGCTTTCCAATCTGGAGAGTTGAATCCATATTTCACTCATGACCCGTTTAGTCCACTCAAATTCCTAACAAAACTCAGTTAGGAACACTACTAAAAAATTTTAAGTTCAAATAATACAAATAATATATATGGCTGAAATAATACAATGAACATTAAAGGGGAAAAAGTAATTTTCATCAAATTTTCAAATGAATGATCTAATACCAAATATTTTTTCAAATATTCAATAAAATTTTGTTTTATCAACTCCCCCACACTTACCCTTTTTCATTCTTAGGAAAAACCTCATATCATGTTTTCTAGAAAATTGTGACAAGATATGCATGTTCATATTTCTCAATCTACAGTGGAAATATAGGGAAAGTAAGAATCCAATCAAGAGTCAATATCTATAAATTTGAAAGTCATTGTATCATAAATTTTATCAAAATAAAATCAATTTATATTAATAACACTAATCATAGTTAAAAAAGTTATGGTTCCACAATGCCATTAATTCCCCACATGCATGTGTTCCAACCATTCATAGCTCATATCTCTTCCCTTTTTCTAGTACATTTAGTTCAAGTAAAAAAATTCTTCTTGCCTGGTTAAATTCACCAAACCTGTTCTACATTCCTTTGCAATCAAATTTCAAAACCCAATCACATAAAATTTTCTTAATGTCAAACCATATGCTCCTGACCAAGATTTCCCCACATGAAGTAAATCTCACCACGCCCCTCTTTATTAAGATTTTTTTGATTTGATTTTTTGATTTTTTTGAGGGAGTACAAATATTGGATATCTAGTACATATGCATATTCCAATTTGGTATAGTAATAAAATTTTCTAGTAGATAAATGAATGTATGGACCAACCATTGATATAAGATGAATTTTTTACCTAACTTAGATATTCCTTCAATTGTGTGGGAAAAATTTCACAAGTTAGGGTTGTGAGAATTGTTTTGTAGAGAAATGAATGAAAAAATTTACTTTGAAAAAATATCACAATGAATGGTGTCATAATCTAAAAGGTTTTATAATGGAAAGACCTATCATATCATCTAAAACTTAGTTTGTTTAGAAAAACCAGCCCTTAATAATGAAATCTTGATTATTATTATCATTTAACTAATGAATTTTGAAAATATTCATTTTCCATATGTTCTAAATATAAATGAGTATATTATATGTTATTTTTTTATTTTATTTTATTTTTTTTAATTTTTTTTTGATTTTTTTGAAAATTTTATAGAAAACCTAACATAAAACACACACAAGACACAAAAATGAAAATCCTAAAGAATTTACCCAAAAATGTTTCCCCCTCCACCACAATTAAAATATTTAATTTTCTTAAATGTGAACCATTAAAATGACATGTGACCATGAAATTTATAATTTTAAATAGGATAATTAATATAAAAGTGAAAGGTTTAGGTTCATCCTGATATTCTCAATTGATGATGGGGTCGTGCAGTGTGATGAAATCAACTGCGTTGTTAGGAAGTCCCACAGTTTACTAAATAAAATATTTCCCATTGATAATAAATATCCTTCTAGTATCATCTTGTGTGATCTCCACTACACCATAAGAAAATACATTAGACATGACATAATGACCTAATTATATGTAACAAAACTTTCTAGGAATAAGCTTCAATCACGAACTATAGAGTTGAAATATATCTCCTATATGAAGCTCCCTTTTTTGGATAATTCTATCATTATATTTTTTTGATTTTTTCTTTTTTAGACTTGATTTATCATTTTATGACAATCAAATCTCATCTAGCTCTTGAATTTTCAGTTTCTGTGTTGCATTTTTTTATTACCCAATATTCCTGATGATCGACCTGCACTGGGAGATAAAGGGATTTCCATTTTTTTTGAAATAGAGACATACTGATGAAAGTATTTTATGTTGTCCTATAATTCCATAACATATCATACATGTGCTTTATCCAATCATTTCTATTTAGATACACAGTTTTCTTTAATTTTTGTTCAACTCCCAATTTGAAACCTCAGCTAGGACATTTTTTGGGGGTGGTATGGTGCTGATGTTTTGTGTGTCACCTCATAATTCCAAAGGAGATAATCAAAATTCTATTTTCAAAAGTGTTTCACCTTTTCACTGATGGTGGACTTCAGTGATCCAAACCTACCAAAAATTTGTATCTTGAAGCAATTGACTACAACACAAGAATCACCCATCCTGGTGGCCTTAGACTCCACCCATTTACTAACATAATCAATGAAAAAAAATATATAAAAAAACCAATTGAACTTGGAAAAGTAACAGTAAAATAAATTCCCCTCACATAAAAAAGATTACAGAATAATGTGAGTTTTTGGGAAATCTCATGTCTCATCGAAATGTTTCCAATGTTTTGGCAACGTGAGCACGAAATAAAAAATATATGAGCACCATGGAATAATCTAAGACAATATAATTCATAGTACAAGAATTTAGTATCTATAAGTTGGGGTCTAAAAGATAATCCACATGAAAGCGTATGGTAGAAATGTAGAAGAGACTCAAAATCACGACCAGGAACACACCTCTAATAACTTGATCACTACAGATGTGAAAGAGGTATGGATTATTCCATATATAAAACCTAGACTAACTCTTTAATTTTTGGATTTTATGTTTATTTAAATATGTAGGAATTTTATAGGAAATAAGGTAGTTCACTAAATCAGCACACCAAGGATGTGTACTTGATATTTCATAAATATTTTTATTATAAAAAGTGTCCCGAGTGGGACTTGGTTCAAAGTTTCATCCTCTAGTGAGTGAGTAATAATACCCATGTGGTCTACCACCAAGTTTTTTGACCGCATATTTTCCTTTATCTAAATATAAAATTCTTGAAGAAGGAGAATCCATTGGATAAGTCTTGGATTTACATCAGGATTCTTCAAGAGTTACCTCAGAGTTTCATGGTAAGAAAAAACTAGTTTAGAGCCTAATAAATCTGAACGGAATTTATCTAAAGCAAATATGATAGAAATAAACTCATTTTACATGGTTTTATAGTTTTATTGGGATAAATCCAATATCCTTGAATCATAGGAAATCACATTTGAACATCCCTTGACCCTTTGTGATAAGACATATCCAACTGTGAAGTTTGAAGCATCACACATGAGTTCAAATGGAATGTCTCATCATGGGGGATTTATGATCTATTGAGTGGACATACATTTCTTAAGATCATCAAATGATACCCTTCATGAATCATAAAAAATATGTCAATATCTTTTTGAAGTAATCAATTTAAGCGTAGAGAGATCTTACTGAAATCTCGTATGAAGCGTCGATAAAAGCCTGCATACCCTAGGATTGATCTAACACCACACAAACATTAAGGATATGGAAAGTTTTAAATGATATCTAAATTAGATGTATCAACCTCTATTCCATGTTTTAAAACTAAATTCCCAAATACAATTCCATTCTCTACCATAAAATGATAATTTTCAATGTTCAAAACTAGATTCTTCTCAATAAAATGATTCAAGACCTTTCCCAAAATAAATATGCATTTATCAAATGAAGATCCATACACTATCAAATCATCCATAAATACCTCCATGTAGGTCTCAATGAAATCTAAAAAATTCTCACCATGTGTCTCTAGAGGGTACCTGGGGTATTGCAAATTCCAAATGACATATTTAGGTTGGTAAATGTGTTGAATGAACAAGTGAATGTTGTCTTCTCCTGATCATCTGAAGCTACAGGAACCTGAAAATATCTATAAAATCCATCCAAGAAACAATACTACATCTTCCCAGCTTATCTATGATGCATTTTATTAATAACTAAGAGGGGGAAATGGTCCTTCAGAGTGAATTAATTTAGTTTAATAAAATCAACACACACACACACAAACTATTTTGCACCCTCATTGAAACTAATTCCACTCTCCCATTTCTAAAAATAGTAACACCATTTTTCTTAGAAACAACCCTAATAGGACTCACCCAATGGGAATCTAAAATGGGAGAAATTATACATGCCTCAATCAATTTTGAAACTTATTTTTTAACAAATTCCAGAAGAGTTTGATTCAGTCACTTTTGTGGGTGCCTAGCATGTTTAACCCCATCCTTCAAAAGAATAATATGCATGCAAATGGATAGGATAATACCATATATTTCATCCAACGTCCACCAGATTTCCCTAATGTTCTCCCTAAAAAAATTAAAATTTTTTCTTCATGTTTAACAATGAGATTGTTATAAAATTATAATAGGTAATCTCTCTCCACTCAATAATTATGTGTATTTGAGATTTAGTGGAAATGACTTATGTTCTAATGAGGGTGGGTGAAATATGGATGGATACATTGAATGAATTGAAATATATGCACAATAAACATCCATATCAGAATAGAAATCATCAAAATAATAGAATTATACAATAAATATATTAGCATACTCAACGTCCAAGTGATATTTTTAGTTAACATGATCAAAATAAGAATACGAATACACATAAAAATCAAATCCAAGAGGGTTTTTTTCATTATAAATAGACATAGAAGTGCTTTTAGATATCAAACTATAACCAATGATCCTAATGTATCTATGAATAAGACAGTAAAAATCCATGGGGTTTTTACTTGGTGGTTCAAAATGGGAGATAAAAAAATAAAATGGTACTTTGAGGGGTAATTAATGGAGTCCATACAATTAAATTTGACAACTTCATATCTAAACTCCATGGAAAATGTACACTCATGGACATTTATGACTATTTTTCAGTTTTTTAGGAAGGGATGACCTAAGATAATGGGAGCATGATAATTTACCAAATCATCCTATTTTTTAAGCATATAGAAATATAATGGAAATATAATGTCTATTAACCAAACAAGTTCATCCTCAAGGACAACCACTAGATATGTTGTAGATATATTCACAAACTAAACAACTAATCTCATCTGCTTCAACTCACCAACCTATGAGGAAGAGAATATAGAGTGAGGAATCACATTTATAGAAGCTCCTGAATCACATAATGTATCAAAAAATTATAACTCCCATATGCTTCATGTGGTATAGAAAGCCTCCAGATCCTTGAAATTTGTTGGCATTACTTGAGTTGGTGTAATTATTGATACAAAATTACCTTAAATATTTATCCTATCATTTACCTTATTCCCACTTTAATTGGTACAAAGTTTTTTTAAGAATTTTGCATAACTTGGTATTTTATTTATTACTTTAAGTAGAGGGATGTTGATCTCAAAATGATTGAATGTATCTAAAACCTATTTTTTTCATTTCATCTTGAGACATATTATTGGGTTTTAAAACTTTGTTTAGAAATGGAAGTGTTTTAGGAAGAACATCATCAATGTTTTTATTAACTTTTATTTCTCCTTGGGCTACTCATCAACTAGTCTTGAATGGGGATTCTTTGAGGTTGAGGTGAATCCCGATAAAATTATAGGTGAATATGTATCAGTCGTTTGCTTACCACTTATCGATGTGATGGAACTAACATTACCTTTGGGATTTTGAATAGTTTGGAAGGGAATATTTTCATAGTTCTTACCTACCAGTTCATGGATGACGGGGGAAATCTGGCTCATTTTTTCTTCAAGTCCCACAACTAATAACCTTGACTCTTCAAATAATTTTATTGATTAAGAAAAATTTGTTTCAATAGTCCATTAGTGTTAGAATTTAAATTTTGTTGGAGATTACCTTTTTGTTGGATTATTGATTATTGGACTTAAAATAAGCTTTGGGGTTGTTGGAAACCCTATTGGAAAGGTAAAGGATGTTGGAAGTTTTTTGAAAAGAGGCCCTTTGTTATTTTCCAGCACTATACCTCATGTATGATTGATCCTTACGTCCTTGGTAGTATGTTGGTGTAAAGGAATCATAATTCTTCTGGGGATGTTTTTGTTGCTGCTAATATGGTCTCCTAGGAAATACAGCTTCACAATATTTTGTTTCTTGTAGTTGGTGGAAACTGTCAGTTGGGTTGTCTATTTTAGTGAAAATGCCACAAGGCTTCACAAGTGTGTGTTGGGATGTCTTTTGAGCCAATGTTTTCTTCCTGACCATAGTGGTCAATTATTATAACTTAGTATTAATTAAATGATTTTCAAGAGAAGAAAGACTTACCTGATGTAATCCTCTATCATGTGGTGTACCTTGATTGCTAAATTGTTGGGATTTTTGTTTAATATTTTCAATCAATTAATGTGCATCTTTTAGTGTTTTGTTGAACAATTCACCTCTAGTTTCAAATTTCATCATTCTCCTCTCCATTGGTGTGAGTCCTTTTTAGAAGTACTGTATGTGTAGTTTCTCACTGATTTGGTGATATGGGAAGCCTATACACAACTTCTTGAATTGCTCCCAGAATCCATAAATTGACTCCCCTTGTGGTTGTTTGATCCCTAAGATATCCCTTTGAATGGAAGTGATACTCAATACTAGAAAAAAAACTATGCAAGAAGAAAAGTTTTAAATCATTCTAACAAGTTACGTCTTTAATTTGTAAATAATACATCCAATACTTCATAGTTCCGTCAAGTGATAGTGGGAATGATATTAGTTTGATTTGATCTTTATAGACATTTAGTAGTTTCATTATTGAGTATACCACATTTAATTCTTTAAGGTGTTTGTTTGGATCCTCACTAGATAATACATGAAATATTTGAAGATGGTAAAT
This sequence comes from Viscum album, assembly GCA_963277665.1. Taxonomy (NCBI): domain Eukaryota; kingdom Viridiplantae; phylum Streptophyta; class Magnoliopsida; order Santalales; family Viscaceae; genus Viscum; species Viscum album. The sequence goes on along the minus strand of OY728122.1, from coordinate 611,463,186 downwards.
TAACCCATATTTTGGTCCAAAGTCTGATTATAGTGTTAGATATACAATGCAAGTAGTTTGATAATTAATTTAAGGTGAGATCAACAATCAAATGTTCCTATTGATTTCATTGTTTTTATTTTATGCCATTAGTTCTAGTTTAATATTTTTTTCAAATGAGATTCCAATTTCTAAATTCTTAGAGTTGAGGAATTCCCTAGTTGGGTAAATTTCGACACTTCCCATAGACCTAGATTGTTTGATTTGATACCTAAGGATGTGTTCAATATTACATTCTAGATCAAAGAGATCCTTGGTATCTGATCATGTTATAAATAATAGAAATTAAGAATTGTGGACTATAATATCAGGAGAATAAGTTTAAATTGATGGTCTAATAGAGAATAAAAAATAGAGGAAAAGAAAGTAAAAATTTAGAAAGGGGAAAGAGGAAAGAAAAAAATAAGAGAAAACAAAAGAATAAAATAAAAGTAAAAAAATAATACTAATTTGATGGAGAAAATACTTTCATCCAAGGAAATGTTTCCAATTTTAAAGGCACTATCTTGGTTTCCGTCAAATGATGTGTGGTTTTTGGGTACTTAGGTGCAGCAAAGTTGCTGACTAAAGCCATCTATCAAAGTGGATGTAATTAAATCAACTTCTTAAAGGTATTATGAAAATAAATATAAAATAAACACACCACTTATAAGTATGGGGAGTTTTATTTTATGTTTATAAATGAATAAGAAAAATTATACTAGAAGAATATTTTATTTTTGTTGTTGTTTTTGAAATGAAATTTGATTAATTAGACACAACAGTAAGATGTTTTTTTGAAAATATTTTTAGAAGGTGTAATCAATCTAAATATACCTATTCACTTACTTATTAATCATTATAATTTAAATTAATATCCACATAATTTTGAGCCCCTAATTTTTAACCCCCAAATCCTATGAGAATTAACTTGACCACCAAGATGAAATTAATTAAACCATATACTAGATTTGGAACATGCAATCCCAACACCCTTCTGTGATTGATGTTATAAGGCAATCTTATTGTTAGCGGCAAATTAGGTAACATATACATTCTATAAATAAGTACGAATTAAGTTTATCTATTATTTTATAAATCTACAAATTGGCCCTATGTGGCTTTGTATTAATAATAAGGACTGTGCTCTTACAATTTATACAATTTTTAACCTCATGTGTCTTGTGTAAATTGTTCAATTGCCTTCTTAGTTTCATTTAAATTAAAAAATAAATTCCTAGATCGTATTAAGTGAATTAATATAGATCATTTATTCAAAATAAATGAATTAATAAGGTAAGAGTCATATCTATTACTAAAAATAACTACTGTTTTGTGGGTGATGTAGTCATCATAGAAACGTTTTGCATGTGTAAAGGTCATGGAAAGGGAATAACCCCAAAAAATGTACTCTTAATTTACATCCCAAATAGCATGATTAGAGAAGAATAAAAAAACAAAACATAATAAAATAAAATAAATTGAAAACGGACTATGAAGTTTATTGTAAGAATAGATACATTACATAGTGAAGAAGAAGAAGAATGCTTTGATGAATGAATCCTATATTCAAGAGCTCTTCCAATTTAAATGCCAATATAAATGTATTGAAACCAATTATTATCTTCCTTAAATATCCAATTTCATGTCCCAACCCCTCAAATTGATAAAAATACATATTTATAGACTATAGATGAGGCTAGGTTTAAAAGTGGTTTCAAGTGTAAATGGGGAAATTTGGCCAAATATTTTATGACAATATGAACTGATTTTTTGACCTAAAAAAATGCATGAAATAGATATTATTCCAGAATGATTATTTTTGAGAAATTTTTTTCTTGATCTTATCTGCAATTTTGGGCCGAATCCAAGCTGGTATAAATAATTTATGGCCCAAATATTGAAGTGGTGTTCAATTTGGTGAGTCCAATCTAGCTTTGACTTCATGGGCCATTTAGTCTAATCAAATGCATGATCCAGATCATATTTCCTAAATTAAAGTTCTATAAAATTAATTTAGGAACAAATTTACAAAATTTTAATTTTAAATAATACACATAAAAAAATTAATGGCCGAAATACTACAATGAACTTTAAATGGAAAAACTAGAATTTTCATCAAATTTTCAAATAAACGATCTAATCCAAAATATTTCATAAATAAACATATTTCAAAAAATGTGATGAAATTTTTCAATTCATTATAAATAGAAAAATAAATATTTTTTTATTAACATACACCTCACCAAATAAACATGTGGTGGATTTTCTTATGTCTCCCAGAAATTAAACAGAGACTATAAATCCCTTACCTTAAGTCTCAACTTCTATCATACTTGTTAAAAAATTATATATAATAAATATTAGTTTGTTATAAAAAAATTAAAGTTCCATACTTATATATATAATACCATATTTTATTTTCTTATGACATTTTATTACATTTTTATTAACAATTCCATGTTAAAGTAACATTTCGGGCAATAACTGCTTTGTTTTTCTTGTGTTTTTTGATTTGATATTTTTGGTCCTATTACTTTTACCATGGTTCCATAATCTACATAATGTTAGTCATGATACAATTATCCAATATATTCCATATATATGTTTTTCTAGTAATGCATAAAATTTATAGATAGAAAATGATATACACTGTTCATGGAGATGGTAGGCTGTACGCATGTATGAACGTTGTTTCCTTTTCTCAAAGGATTGAAATAAATAAGGGTAAATAATATATTAAAATTAAAAAATAATATTTATTTCATACAAAACACATAATTTAATTAGAAAAAACCTCATTACTTTTCATATATAGCATGAATGAATCACATCGCTTTGTGAGGTGGTAGTTCGCCGTACACACGAACGATGTTTTCATATTCAAATGGAATAAAAATTAAGAAGGAAAATATAATATCATTATTATAGAATAATAATAACATCATGAATATCATATATAAACAATAAATATATCATTAAATCTAGTCGTGAGAGGTGGTGATGGGAAAATAATAGCATTATTTTGCGAAGCACTAGTCCTCTGTACACACGATCGACAATTTCATTTTCCATTTAACTGAAGTGGAGATGGATATTGGTTATTAAATTAAAATAATATACTATTATTATATAGTGTATATTGTTTTTATTATATTTTAATTATTGATACATAATTTAAGGTGTAAAAAGATGAAGGAAAAAGGAGTTTAGTGAAGACAATCACCTTTCCTTAGAAGCACCTCATTTTGATGTCTTATTAATGAACCTAGTGTTTTTATTTTAGAAACATAAGAAGCTCTATAACATGGATAATTATGTTAGGGAATTATTTTGGTATGTTTTTTTTGAAAATATATGGCTTGAAAAGTGTAAATAATTAAAGGGAGGTGATGGCCTTTTATTAGTGGGGGGAAGGACCCCACTTGGAAAGTACTTGTAAATTTCCCAAAAGAATCCAACATGATACAGTTATTCAAATGAAAAAAGCTTAAATATGACCCTATAATATATTTTGGGAAGGTTAATAGGTAAATATGTTCATATAGTTGTATTTATACATGTTTTGCGCCATTTTTCACCCTTATCTTTTTATTTTAACCTCTAGCAAACCTATATTTACCTTAATCGTAGTAATTAATGTTCACTCTTTTATGTATTCATTATAGTAATTTTTTTTCTTAAAATTATTAGAAATTATGATTATTCTAAATATGGAATACATTTTTAAAATTCCATTCACTGAATTTAAAAAAAATTAATTTAAAATTAATCCTATAGAAGCGATGAGAAAGTGGGTTTTTGAAGAGAAAATGTTCAAAAGTTTAAAATGTTATTTTATAAAAATTGAATATGAAATTGATTATAATGAACTAAATTGGATTAATAGATATATAATTAAACTAATTTTGATTTTATAACCATTTTAAATAAAAATTAATCTTATAAATTCTTTTAAAAAAAGGCAGTTTTGAATGAAACTAGTATTTTTCACTATTCATCAAAAAATTAATGTTTTTAGAAAAATCTAAAATATTCACCCTAGGATAATTTTTATATTATGAATTAAAAAAATAAATTTTATTTTTTAAAAATAAATTTTCTAAAAGTGTCAATTATTAATTTTAAAATAGGTGTGCAACATGTGAATATACTGTTTTTTAGAAAAATATAGTTTTAAGAATAAAATTGGTTTTATTCTTATCTATAATCTAAAAAACACATGAGGTGAATGTAAAAAATTTTATTGAATATATAATATAAAAATTTTATTAAAAATTATCCAAAAGTGATTTGTTAAATTTATTGTGGAAAAATGATTTTGTGTGCATAAAAAAAGTTTTTTTTTTCAGAAAACGATTTCCTTTAATTTATAATTAAATATATACTAAAGAATTAATTTTATATACATGTGTAAATAATATATTTTAATAATTTAGTTTATGCTATTCATAGATTCCATTCAAGCAACTATGTGATAAATATTATTTTAAATAACAATATTTTATTAGTTTTCCACGTCTTGTTTAAACTCAGTGTTGCATATAGAATAATATAAAATCAGTATTTCCTATAATGAAATATAAACTTAGTGTTTCATATAACACAAGATAAATTCATTTTTTCATGTAACGTATGCTAAACACAGTGTTGTGTGTAATTCAAAATATTGAAAATATTAAATTTATTTTAAGATATATTTTCATAAAATCCAATGGTGTTGCATTAAAAACCCATTAAAATGTTTTTTTACCTAAAACTTTATCACTTTGTCACTAAAAAATGAGGATAATTATACCTCATTACATCCCCAGGTTCCCATGTAGCTTCCTCAAATAGGTCAGTTTTCAACAAAACATTGACCATCTGAGTGGTCTTATTTTGTAGAGTTTCTCAAGATGATCCAACATTCAACTGATTGTTCCCTATAATAAAGTTATTTCTTCTGTTGAATTAACATTAATTTTTGTACTTATGAATAATTAGGTCTTTACTTCCTTAATAAAGGTACATAGAACTCACTATGAACTTGAGGGTGATTTAGTGGAAGCGCAAAATGATAAGCCGCTATCTTGATATGATCAAATATTTCAAAGGGATTTATATACCTAGGGGTTCATTTGAACTTCTTTCTTCCATGAAGAATTTCATAGAATTAACTTCTCAGCAAATTCAGATTCTATATCACCTCTATGATTATTAGCATAACATTTATGTTAACTTTGTGGTGTCCTTACCTATTGCTGAATGAGTGTTACCTTCTCTACCATCTCATCAACTTTTATAGGTCCCAATAGATTTATTTTTAAAAATTAGTTCTAGTTTGTTAGAGTTCTAAACTTACTTACATAAAGGGATTCATAAAGATCTGTTTGAATGATCTAGTGAAATCTATTGATGTAAGAAAACATAACTTGGGGAAGGTGTTGATCCTGAACACTTTTTAAATCCATAGAATAAGATCTTAACATATCCTATTAGGTTTAAATTAATCTCTTAGACTGAACATTTGGAAGAGGATGATACACAGTGTTGAAACTCAACTCCATATCAAGAGCTTGCTGAAGACTTCACAAAAACATTAAAGAAAAATTTAGGTCCCGATGAGATATAATAGAATGGTGTACTCCCTTAAATTTTTACCACTTTCTTAATGTGTATCCTAAAAATATTATCAAAATAGAAATCTTCTCTGATAAATATATAGTATTATGACTTCATAAGGAGATAAACTATAACCCATATATCATTATAAAGTTTTTATGATTTGGGGAGTTAAATGAAAAACCCTAGTGATATCTTCCAATTTATTTATTTTGGTGTGGATAATGGCCGTAACATCATTTTATACCTTTGTCTCCCAACCTTGACTTTTTGGAATTATAAGTACCAATACACATACATAGAAATATATATTTATGTTTTCCCAATATAAATAATTTTTTATTTATTCCATTTGTAGGTTTTATACCATTTTTTCCCTTCTGTTTTGGGTTTAAGCTCCACGGCCCTGCCAGATACAACAGTTTGTCATTTGGCTTACAAGTTATCCTTTTCCTAAAACTATATTAACAAAAACATTACAAAATTTCAATAAACCACAATTAAATTAACATATAAGATAAGATAAACAAAAAAGGTTACCAATAAATTTAATAATATCTATATCAAAAGGCATTTCTTCTCAAAACCAAAGGGCTATATTGGAATAAATGTCTAAAAATATTATTAATCTTGATAAACCCCCAAAAAATAAAATCTCAAAGCTGTGTATAAGAATTTGAACTTATGATCAACCTTAAAATCATAAACCCATGATGGATTACATAAATCTTAAGTAAATCTTACATGTATATATATATGTGTCTCAAAACAATGAAATCCTTAGATATTTCATGATTTGTTTATCCAGAATCCCATTTTAAGATACATTCTACAATGAAATTCCTGAAAAAAATATATAAATACTTCAATCATTCCTCTTAATTTATTGGCATGGAATATATCCTTGTTATATAATTTAATTCTTGGGTTAGGGCCTTGAGTTGGATAATTACCTTGTTCCCACACAAAAGACATTGAACTCATCCACAATTTGTTACTCTATGACCTTATTTTTCATATAGATAACATCTTCCCCTCTATTTGAGATATTCCTCTAGGATATTATTACTAAATTCTTGACATGTAAGATCATGAATCTTCTTTTATCTATGTTCATTACCATAAGAACTTTCATGAACGTCCATCTTCCTCTTGTTCTATGTGTTAAGAATCTCACCTAAGTTCTTATTGTTAATCATATATGGTGATAACTGATTAGGTAGAATCACAATATCCTTCTCTCTAGTCATAATATAATTTATTTTCTCATATTAACTGGATTTTGAATTATATTTAATTTTAATATAATTCCTTCTGGTTTAATCCATTGACTAAAAACAAAAAGCATTGTGTGAGTAACAATATTCCTAGTGGAAAACCAAATAATCATGAAAAATCACTTATAGGATGTGTAAATCATGAATCCTTGTTTTTAATCAATAATACCTTAGGTTTATACAAGGTCATTAATTGTACTTATCTATTTAAATCCTTCATGATGGTTCATAAAGAGTTTGTGAATTTAAAAATCATATACTTTGGGAGTGTCAAACCAGGTGTAAAGCAAGGATCATTTTCATGCACTAGGTGATTATCTAGTCCAACTCAATGGGACCTTTTTGGAGTTATTACCCTTAGGTACCTCTATTATAGATCCACATACACTTGTAGTATCAAAATAGGGATGAAATTTCATGGAAATCACTCACTCTAGAACATACCAAAATTCTAGGACATTTTACTATATTTTGATTCATACTTAGATTTATCCTTAGACATATCCTTAGAGATATCACTAAAGTTTTCCCATCATTGTTTATATAGGTTAACTAAAAATTTCCTCTGATATCAACTATAATTACCCAAGAATCTCATACATAGATATTATATATTTTTAGAATAATATTTAATACCTTAAACAATACATTCCTAAAGACCATAACGGTTTAGTGACTCTAGAAACTAGGTACACAATCTTATATTTTTTCAAAAGATCTTAAACATATACCATAAAGATATTCGCCTTTATTACTCCTAACAAAAATACCATACTTAAAACATCTCTTATAACTAGAGTAAAGGAAACATAATAAAGGATGAGGTCATATGCTTAGTAAGGGTATAAAAGTGAGATATCAATGATAATATTATAATTTCCTGAATATAAGGTTATAATAATATGAGATTAACATTTTTAAACCATACCCTGTTAATCAAAGATCATAACCTTAAGACATGGAAGAAATCATGGAAGTTCATAAGATATGAATCATAAGTAAATAAAATAACATGATTCATCAGATCATAACATAGAAATAAGATAGAGAATTGTGGTGTACACATAAACATAGAAAATAATTCCCATATTAATAAAGTCTCACTTCAAAGGCTATCATAGTGGAATGGGTTCACTCCCCAAACCGTTATATTAGTTAAGGTTCACTCTTAAGACCATCATAAAAGAAAAATTCCCTTACTGAACTGGGTTCAATCCCCATTACATTTATATATATATCTCATGAGATATAAATATTTATTAAATGCATTGGTTGGAGATATAGGTCCCACCCATCACATAATTAAAATCATACATATGGGTTCCATAAGAGTATAAAACATTCATCATTTGATAACTTATGAACTGAAATGGGTTTCATAAAAATTTCATTAAATCCTAACTTTTTTAAAAGATATAGGTTTAATAGTTATTTAATTATTTCATAATAGAATAACATATAGAAAGATAAGTAAGTTTTTTAAGAATTTTAACAAGGTATAACCCGTGGAAGATAAATAGATTTCGTAGACATCTTTTCATCATAAACATAATCTATTCTGAGAAAGAGTAAGAATGGTATCCTTGAATAATATCCCATATAAATAAAAGGTAACATCAAAGTTTGTTATCTTAGATTGAAAATTATCTCCAAAGAACACTTATAACATTTCTTGAGGAATATAACATTTACCTGAAAATCAAATTTTAGAATTAAAATTCTTAATTTTTTGGTAATAATTTCCTTTCAAAATAAACTTTGAAACTTTTAAAGGAAGATTTCAAAAATCATTTAAAACATTTTTTGAGGAAATTTTCATTTAAAATTTTATTTTTTTAAATATTAATTTTTTGAAAATCCTTTTCTTTGAAAATTAACTTGAAAACTTATAAAGGAAGACTTAAAAAATCATTTAAAACATTTCTTGAGGAAACCATTCTTTCCTCTTTAAAAAATAATTTTTAAAACATAATTTTTTTGAAAATCATTTTATTTGAAGATAACCTTGAGAAATTATAAAATAATATTTAAAACATTTAGTAGTCATGATAGTGGAAAAATCCATTCATTTTTTACACTTTAAAAAAAATCCTTTCACATTTTCAGTAAAATCAAAACATGAATTATTTAGAAAAAGACAAGAAGGGTCATTTTGAAAAAAAAATTACATAGAAAAACATGGGTAATTTTTTTAATAAATAATTTTAATAATTTTAAAATCATTTATGAAAACATTTTGGAAAACATAGTTTTGGAAGAAAAATGGTTTTCGATCAAAGAGAGAAATAATGACAATTTTTATTAAAAATATTCATTTGAACTCTTTGAGTAAATAAAGAGAGGAAAATGAACGGAAAAAATGTATTATACATAAATAAATTTAGGATAATAAATAAATATTTTTCTCGAGAGATTTATCATACTATTTTATAATTGGAAGCATAATAATGAGCAATCCCGATAAATGATAAGATTGGAACATAAAACTCTTACCACTTTTATAACTTTGAATCATAATAATCATGAAATAATAACATTGAAAAAAATGTATAATATAAATATGATAAATATATTCATGATATTAAATGTAAAATTAGATTTATATACTCCTCAAAAAATAATATTGGTAATTAACATAACATATATCTCGAAGATGGAAAATTGAGAGAAAAATACATTACAGCTTTGGTAACGTTTTGAAATATAATTCATAATAGATAATAAAATAAAATTAAAATTTAGATATCATGGATATAATTATATTCATGATATAACTAGTCAAATGGGTAGTATATACTCCGAATAAAATAAACGAGTGGTGAATTTGCCTATGTCTCTAAAAAATAAAAGAAAGACGATAAATCCCTTACCTTAAGTCTCAACTTCCTTAATAAACATTAAAAACTCTTATATAATAAATATATGTTTATTATAAATATATTAAATAACCATAAATATATCTATTATACCATATATTATTTTATTATTATATTTTATGAACCATTTATTAACATTTCCATATTGAAGTCACGTTTCGGGCAATAATTGCATTGTTATTTGTGTATGTTTTGATTTACTATTTTTTGGTCCTATTACATTGATAATGGTCACATAATATAATTTTTTTATCCATGATATAAATATCATATATATTCTCTATATATGTATTTATAGTAATCCATGAAAGTTTTAGATTGAAAATGAAATACAACATTTATGGAGATGGTAGGTTGTACGTATGCTTGAACGTTGTCTCCATTTTGTCGAAGGATTGAAAGAAAGAAGTATAAATTACATATTACAATTAAAAATAACATTTATTTCATATATATCACATAATTTTATTAAAAAACCCTTATCACCTTCCATATAAATTGTGAATGAATCACATTGCTTCGTGAGGTGGTAGTCGGTTGTACACACGAACGATATTGTTGTATTCCGCTGGAATGGAAAGTAAGAAGTAACATTTGATATCATGATTAAAAAATAATAATAATATCATTAATATCATATTTAAACAAAAACTTCCTCACTAAATCTATCCCTGAGAGGTGGCGATGGAAATCACAAAGCATTAGTTCGCGTTGAAGTAGTCCGTCATACAAACGATCAAAAGTTTCATCTTCCATTTGATGGGAGTGGTCATGGATATAAATTATTAAATTAACATAATCATATTTAAATATATGTTATATTATGGTCTTATTATATTTTAAGTTTTAATACCTAACTTATGGTGTAAAAATAAGAAATAAAATGAAGGAGCTTAGTGAAGATAATTGCCTTCGCTTAGAAGCACCTCCTTTGGATCTCTTATTAAAGACATTTGTGTTGGTATTTTCAAAGGAATATAATATCTATTACATGTATAAGGATTTCGGGGAGGTATTTTTTAGGTTTTTTCCAAACCATATTTCTTTATAAGGGTGATTAAGTGAAGGGTTGTGGTGGCCTTTTATAAGTGGGGGAAATGAACCCATTTAGAAACTACTTAGAAATTTCCCAAAAGAATCCAAAATAATAAAGTCATTAAAATGTAAAAATATTTCAAATGACCATAAATTATATCTTGGGAAGGATAATATGGGACTATGTCCATCCAATATGATCTATATAAGTTTTTTTTTTCATTTTTAAGCCTTATATTTTTAGTTTAACCCTTGGTAAAACTATTTTTTGATTATTCGCGATAATTATTTTATATTATTTTCACTATTAATTATGGTCAAATACTAATTTGAAACAATTATAAATTATTATTATTAAAAATATATAATCAATTTTTCCACATTACATTCACATAAGTGAAAAATTTTAATTTATAATTAATCCTATAGACGTGATGAGAAAACAGGTTTTCAAGAAGAAAATGTTCTAAAGTTTACATAGTTTTTATATCTAAATTGAATATGAAATTGATTATAATGAAATAAATTGGAATAATATATATATATATTTAATTTAACTAATTATACTTTTAAAACCTTTTTAAAATAAAATTAAACCTATATATTCTATAAACGAAAAATGCATTTTAAAAAACCCCCGGTATTTTTATTATTCATTGAAAAATTAATCTTTTCAGAAAAGTAAAAAAAATAAACCTGGGATAATTTTGATATAATTAATTCAAAAATTAAGTTTATTTTTTGAATAAATTTTCTAAAATTGACAAAAATTAATTTTAAAATTGTTTCACAACTGGTAATAATACTGTTTTTTTTGAAAAATATAGTTTTTTTTGGAATAAAATTGGATTTATTATTATTTATTCTTTAGAAGACACATAATATGAAATTAAAAAGTTTTTTTAAATATATATTAGTTTAATTTAATTAAAAAAATTAAAAAAAGTGATTTGTCCACTTTATTGAGGTAAGACATGTTTGTTTTTATAAATATATTTTTTTGAAAAATATTTCATTTAATTTATAATAGTTTTTATTTTAATTTATAATCAATTAGTCACCAAAGAGGTAATTTTATTTACATGTGTAAAGATATAATTTCATACCTATTCAGATTCTCTATTCCAAAAACTAGGAAATAAATATCATTTTTTTAATAATATTTTAATAGTTTGTCACCTTTTGTTAAAAATCGATGTTGTGTATAAAGAAAAATAAACCCAGTGTTAAATGTAAAGAAAGATAAAATAAATGTTTCATGTAACAAAATATAAACTCATTGTTTCACGTAATTCAATATAAAATTGGTTTTTTTTGTGCAGTGAAAAATATTTAAAAGATTAAACTTATTTGAATTTTTTTTCATAGAATCTGAGTGTGTTACATTGAGGGTGGTCAATGATTTTATGATTTGGTTATTTGTTTAAATTTCCTCAAAGTAATGATTTGGTTCTATTTTAGTTTAGAGTAATCTGTATTTATGTACAAAAAATAGCATATTCCATTGAGCGAGATGATTGATTTATCCTAGATAGCCTATTTTGTGTGCAAATTTATTTATTTTTATGTTATAATGTGATTTATTATAACTTTTCTTGAGATAGTTAGGTCATGTAAGAAATTTTAGATAATTAATTTTTATATAATTTTTATGAATATAAAATAAAAAAGAAAAAATATATTTTAAGAAACTTAAGTGGAAGAATTAGATAAATGTTTATGAAATGAGAAATAATGAATTAAAAAGAATATAATAATGAAATAATAGATAAGAGGAATATAATAAATAAAAAATCGAATAAAAAATTTAAATAAATAAATAAGTGGAATAAAATGAAAAAATTATATTGGATTACTTGAAAATAATTGCAAATTTTGATCACACTATCTCGAAGCGTAATACATAGTCTTTATTTTTACTAGAATATATATAAAATAGAAGTATCCTTAGGTTGTATCCCAATTAATACTTAGATCATTCAATTTAGAAGGGGATTTAAATTATAAAAAAATTGGATTAAAAAATGGGGGTTTTGGATTATTTGATAAGAATTAAAACCATGTTGTTAAAATGCAGGATGCAATTTAGGTAGATTGTGATAAATACAGATAAGCATACCGTGTTTCACAACCATTTACACTCTCAAAGGATATATATTAAATAATAGATTAATTAACTAATAAAAATTAGAAATAATAGGATTAATGTGTTCCTCTTGGATACCTCCTTATATTAAATTTAATACAAAAAGTTATTCACTAATGAACATCAAGAATAGATTGATTTGTGACCTATTTTATAGTTGAAAATCATCAAGGAAACACATGAATAAATCAATGTGTTATCTAGATTTGTGTTTATAATAAATATTTTCTCACAATAAAAATTTAATTATAATTAGTGGTATATTTTGTTTTTACTCAATAGATGAAACCAATAAAAACACTCATTAGAAATAAAAGGTGATATAAGAGTCTAATCAACTCAAATCATCACACAAACTGGTTTTTTCATGAGAGAATAATGATTTCTATTCTATTTATTTTTATATGAACATAATAGAAAATAATATGGAAGAAAAAAATAAATAAATAAAAAATGAACACAAAAATAGAATTTTTTTATTATGATCATGGAAGTTACAAGAAAATGAAATAACAAACACATCCTTTGGCCATCCAGGACATTCCACACTTTCCTCCATTGGTTGACCCACTCCATCGTTGACCTGTTGAAATTTTATGGCTAAAGGCTATACATATTAAAAACAATTCATATCATAAAGTCCCATTCACCATACCTGAAAGTCCACTTCATCATATCCCAATGTACTACATCCTGTATTATGACAAGATGTACTTGGATCTACACCCCAACCCACATCACCACCTACATCACCACCTCTATCATCAGCCACAAATGGCCTATAAATACCCCCAAGGGAGGATTATAGGGTTAAAAACCTGGGCATATACATAATTAAGGGGTGAATTTACCTCTCAGATAACCCCTATACTATAAATCTTTTTAATTACACAAAGATTACAAACATGGAACTAGGATTACACCAAAATACATTACCTATATTGATCATAAGGGAGGGGTTTAAAAGTACATGATGAGGAGTAAGAACAAAATGAATAATAGATACTTATAACTATTTATATGTTTCTCTTTATAAATTCCAATCATCTTAGAATAGGATTGTGTTTCTTTTAAAGAAAAGTTTTAGAAGTTGATTTTAAGAAGAATTTATTTTTGAAGGTTGGAAAGCGATCGATATTTGTCTGACAATTTCTATCCAATTTCACACATCTACTAAACACATTAATGAGAGAATATTTTTTTATATTTTATTTACATTTTATACTTTGGGTATCTTTATTTATCCACTAGAATCATCCAATTTAGATTTATGTAGCGCATATTATAACCTATTTACTGAAGGTGGGTCAATTTTGTCCCCCCAAACATTTTTGAATATGAATGCTTCATTTTTATCTTAAATGATTAGATTTAGAACATATTCAAGTAAAATTAAATTAATCTTTGTAAAAAAGAAATTATTTTAAAAATTATTTTTTAAATTTGGACTAGTTTATTAAAATTTATGGTAGAAATACTTAACTAATATCATATTGAGATATTTAGGGAAAAGTTCCAATTCTATGATAAATTTCGAAAATAACACAAAAATATAAATTTATTATTCAATTAACATGAATATAATGTGATATATGATATATAGTATTACAAAATTTAATACATCTACAGGACCTAGGGGGTTGGTTTGGGTCATGTTTTAATGGTATTTTTCCTGTTGATTCATAGTGGTAAAGTTTGGTGTTAGTAGTATAATGAGGATTGGTTTGGGATTTATGGATGTTCTTGAGAATCTCCCTACTGAGTTGTCATGTAAGGATATATTGATTTAGGGACCCAATTGAGAGGTATATTTTCCCCACTAGTAGAGGGTAGATTATAAACCTATTTTGAATTGATTGGGATCTAACATATAGGGTATTGTAATTTCAAATAATCTAGATAAGACTACCGATGTGCTGAATGTGATGCATATGTACAATGATAGAGGACTCATATATTCTTAAGTGAGCCTGATCCTTGGGAGAAAGAGGATTGGTTAGAGACAGGGACTCACATTTTCATTTGAATGATACACATGTGAACATGACGATGACTCTTTCATTAGATATTTTTTGTAGTGTAGTTATTTATTGGTAGGTATTGTTTACTAAAAAACTTGATGATACTACTTCACCAAGATTAGAGTTTAAGCTCTATTTCAGGTGTAGTTTTATCTGATGATGCTGATTATGGTTGAGGTTTTGGAGACAATGTAACTTCATCAAATTATAATGGAAATTTATATGTTTTATATGATGTTCAAAGACCTTATTTGTAACTTTCTAGAAGTTATACATAGAAATTATTAAGTGTTATAAATTTTAATCGAGGTATCTAGAGCGAGTGAGTTTATGATGTATTCTTATGAATATCTAATAATGATGGATATTTGGAATGTTTTGGTGAGAGATGTTGTAAGACGCATAGATTTTTTAAAATATATATTTTCAAATTAATTTAATCTTTTTTATATTTTTCATTACACATAACACTGAGTTTTAATGAAATGTGTCATATTATTAAAATGTTATTATATAATAGTTATCACATAGATATTGGAATGATGGTTATGAATAATATTAACTAAATTATGAAAATATATTGATTATACTTGAATATAATATGAATTATTTGGTGATCTATTAATTAAAAATAAAAATAAAAAACTATTTGAAAATAAAGGAAATCTTTATCTAAAAGACTATTTTTATGAAAACAAACACGTTTTACCATAATATTTAAAGAACCAAATTTTGGTAAATTATTTGAATTACATGTATATATTTTATATTAAATCAATGGATTAACATTTATATTATTTTTCTCTATAATAGAGACAAGAATAAATCAAATTTAGCACTTAAAAACTGTACTTTTCAAAAAATTATGTTTGTCCCATTTTAGTGCACATATTTTACAAATAATTTCTGAAAATTTTATAAAATTTAATGAAAAAAATAAAGTTAATTTTTGAAAAAATCTAGTAAAATTATCTTAGGGTGAATTTTTGATAGTTTTCTAAAAAGGTGATTTTTTTTATGAACAGTGAGAATAGTAAATTTCAATTGAAAAATGCCTTTTTGTTGAAATTATTTATAAATTATAATTATATTTTAAATTGGTTTTGAATTAAAAGTATTTAAATTATATATATATATATATATATATTAATTCAATTTATTTCACTTGATTAATTATCATATTAAATTTTGATATAAAAACTTTGTAAACTTTTAAAAATTTTCTCTTTGAAAACCAGTCTTTTTCGTTGCATCTATATGATTAATTTTGAATTATATTTTTCTACTTATGTGAATAAATTTTGAAAAAAGGATTCCATATTTGGAATAATAAAAATTTATAATATCAAATAATTTCAACTTAATTTTTTACCAAAATGAATAATGAAAAATGTTAAAATTAATTACCATAGTTAAGGTAAAAATGAGCTTACAAGAGGGTTAAACTAAAAAGATAAGGTTTAAAATGACATAAATAATTGTATAGAATATATTTTATGGAAATATTTCTTATGTATAATTTCCAATTCTCATGAGTACTCCATTTTGGAGAATTTTTTTTCATGATTAAAATGTGGGTAAACCATTTTATTTTTAAAAAATAATAAGTTTTCCACTCACCTGACTTATAAAAGGCCACCCACTATTCTATTTTATTCACACCTTAAAACCCTTTTGGATCAAAAAATACCTAAATACATGCATTTAAAACTTTTATTCTCTCATACTAGAAGATTTTTTTTATAAATCCAACCTATAAATGAATTTGGTGAAAAACTAAGGAGGATACCCAAAGCAGAGATAATGTTCTTCCATGAGCATTTTTATTTTATTTATTCCTAAACCCCCATAAATTATTATTAAACCATGATGATATAATTGAATCTGTATATAAAATATACTAATATGTCTTTATGTTTAGGAAATTTCATATAACCATATCCACTTTCATTAAATTGTTTACATAATCATCATTTATGTGTGTGATGGACTACCACCTCATGAACCGATGTCATTCATTTTTACATTACCACCTCTCATGGTTGGGTATGATGATGGATATAAAGTATATATATGATATTTATAGCATAATTATATCTATTTAGTAATTATATAATATATAATAATTTTAATTTCCATTCTATATGGTATATTATAACATTAGTCGTGTGTATAGAGGACTACCGTCTCACGAAGTGATGTGATTCATTTTCACTAAAGTTTTAGATGGAAGATAACACGGATAAAGTTAATTAATATATGTGATATAAATTAAATAATTATGATATTAATGAAAATTTTATCATTTTAAAAAGATAATATATCATTTTATTAACAACCTTTTCTCTCACTGAAAGATGATAATGTTCTTCATGTAGGTGTGGGCTACATCCTTAACGAAGCGATGCGACTCTCTCTTTTCATTACCAAAACACATGTAAGATATGTATAAATATATTTAAATTAATAAAAATTTGTTTATATTATTATTATCATCCTTTAAAGATAAAATATTACTTACCAAATTTCTATAATGATCGTTGAAAAATAGAAATGTTACTCCTACATAAATACAACCTACCATTTCTATGATCATAAAAAAATTCATTTCTCAAAAACTTATTTCATCTTTACTCATAAAATTATTATTTATGTATAAATATTCTAATCATTTAGCTATTATTATTTAATAAATTATTTAGCCATTAACAAATTAGTAGTATTAAAAATAAAAAATCAAAACATATATGAAATACAAAGTGTTTATTTCCTAATTTGTGATATCAATAAGGAATTTGTAACAAATAGGTAAAAAATAGGCATTGTTAAACAATATATGGTATAATATATATAATTATGGTTATATAATATATTTATAATAAAATTATATTTATTATACCAGATATTCTAATGCGTACGATGGAAGTCAAGACTTAAGTTAAGTGATTTCTAGTCTCTTGTTTATTTATGGGAGACATATTCAAATTCACCACCCATTTCTTTTGTGTGGTGTATATACTATAATTTGAAATTATATATAATTAATATCATAATTTTAATGATATTTATAATTTAATTTTATGTTATTCTCCATTTGGGATTATGATTCAAAATATTACTAAAGTGGTAAGGGATTTCTGTCTCACTTTTTACTCTTGCGAGACATGTTCCATATTCACTAACTATTTATTTTATGTGGTGTAAATAATGCACATGAATGTATTTAATGATGATTATCTAAAAAATTATGGGCATTAAATATCCATTTTTATCTCACTTACTTTGGGATTATGTTTCAAATTTTACCAAAGTGGTAATGGTTTTATTTTTCAATCTCATTGTTTATCATAATTATTTATGATTATGTCACCAATGTTGAAATCTTGTGATCTAACTCTCAATAATTCTCTTTAATTTTATTAACTGATGGTTATTAAAGATATTTTTAAGTAATATTACCATTTTCCCACTCTTTGTTACTTAAAATTGTTGATAAAATATTTTGAATAAAAATATTCCTTATTTCTCTCTTTGGTCGAAAACCCATTTTCTTCAAAAATAATGTTTACTAAAAATTTTAAAAAAATGTTTTGAAAATTATTTAAATGATTTATTAAAGATATATTTACCCAGCTTTTGAATTTTTTAAATTTATATTGAAATAAATATTCATTTATTTTTCCAAAAAAATTCCTGTTTGGATTTTAACAAAAAAGTGAAAGGAATGACTTTTTTATCATGTATTACATAATTTTTTTACCATTATCATGAACCTTATTTTGTTTGAATATTAATTTATAAGTTTTCATGTTTATTTTGAAATAAAATTATTTGAAAAATATTATTTGATTTTATTGTTTTAAAAATTGATTTTTTTGAGAAAAGTTATCATCCTCAGAAATGTTGCAAGTGATTTATATTTCAAAATCATTCTCCATATTAGATGACATCCCTTGATGTAAATTATGATTTTATGGGGATATTAACTAAGGATACCATTATTATTATTATTTAGTTTAATGGTTTATGATGAAAATATGTTCGTGAAACCCATTTCTCTTCCATGTGTTATACTATGAGAAAATTCTTAGGAATCCTATTTCATTTTACATGGGTTGTACTATGTTTAAATGGAGAAATGAGTATCAAACCTATCCCATTCCATAGGTTATAACATGATGAAATGTTTATGAAACCTATTTAATTTCATGTGTAATGATATAATGAATGTGTTATGATCTTTTGGCATGCATATGTAGGATTTTCATTATGTGATAGGTGAGAGATAGATCTATATTCAATGAAATGTGTAAAGATTTACATCTAATGAGATAGATAGGATGAGAACGGGGAGAGAAACCAGTTTTATAAGGGATTTTTTCCATTATGATGGTCCTGGGAGTGACCCTTGAATACTGTAATTATTTTTTTAGTGAACCCATTCCATTATGATATACTTAGTAGTGATACTTGGATACTATGAAAATTATTTTCTATTCTTATGTGTTTGCCACAAATATATGTCCTATGAAAATTTAATGATATTATGGATCATGTTATATTGTTCTCATATAATTCATGTCTTATGGTCTTTTAATCGTTAATCAATGACTCAATATTATGATTTTTTATTTATAGCGTATGGTTTTCAAATTTATTTTCATGTTATCATACCCTTATATTCTTGTTATGCTTATGTATCTACCTTGTTTAACTATACTGAGCATATGATCTTACCCTTTCTTATATTTCCTTTCCCCAAGTTATGAAGAAATGTTTTAAGTAGAGTTTTTTGTAAAGTGTAGTAAAGGAGAAGATCTTTATAGGATATGTTGAAGATATTTCATCAAATTAGAATATTGTGTAGGTATTACCAAATACTATAAACTATTATGGTTTTTAGGCTTGTGTTTGTTTAATTTATTGAATATTTATTTTAAAATATGTAATATCCATATATAAAAATCATGGGGGATATAGTTGGTATCATAGGAAAGTTTTAGTTAACCTTTAAAAAATAGGATGAGAAATACTTAGTGAGATCCCTAGAGATATTTCTAAGGTAATGTCCTGGAATATATTTAAGGATAAGTATAAGGATGAGTCAATGTATAGGAAAATGTACTAGAATTTTGTTAAAGGGTCGATAAAGTGGTCTTTAATAAATTATATCCCTATATGGATATTAAAATTGTATTTAGATCTTGCATATTAGAACTTAGGGGTAATAAATATGAAAAGGGGGCATTAAGCTGGACTCGATCATCACCTTTGGTATGATAATAAGACTTTTCGAACACTTGGTTTGAATCTCTTAGAGGATATGCTTTGGAAATTCACAAAATCATTATGAATCATCACAAAGGATTTAAATATATGATTGCTATAGATGACCTAGAATAAACCTATGGTGTTATTGATTATAAATAATTTTTCATGTTTTAGACATCCTATAAGTGATATTTCATGTTTATGTGGTTTTCCACTATGATTAGTGTTTCTAATACTATGATTTTTTATTTTATTAAATAGAGGGTACCAAAAGGATGTGGGTTAACATTGAACATGAAAGACAATTTGCTGATGAGTGACCAAATGGGATGATGACTAGAGTTAAGGATGTTATGATAATTTTTAATCACTAATCATAAAACATGATTAACAGCATGCACTTTAACCAAATATTAGACTCAATAATATTAGGATAAAGTTCACTGAGAGTTAACATAGTTTTTACCATTGATAAAAGGAGACTCATTTTCTAATATATCAAGAATGTGGAAAGAAGAAATCATGGGAATGTCTTAGGAGGATAAGAAGATGTTTTGGGTGTGGAAAATAAAGACACAAAGAAAGTAACTTGAAAGGAAAAATGAAAATTTTGGTAAATATAATGGATGAGAATAATGTTCTCCCTATGGTATCATTGACCATTGAATGTTTTAAATGTATAAAGTATTGGAATTATGAAAATTAGTTTTCTAAGGGAAAAATTCATGAAGATAATAAATAGGGTTTTGTGAGTAATGATATTTCTATGGATAGTGAAGATACTATGAATGACATATGAAAGGAAAGTAGTATTAAAGAATAAGATTATGAATCATAGTTAAATGTTTGAGAAGAAATTGGGATGATTTAATTATTAATGTTTTATAATACAATTATTATGTTATATGAATCATGAAATATATAGAGATTGTTTAGTATAAGTTTTTCATTAAGGATTTGAAAAAATATTTTAAATGGTTCTGATGGACTAGAAAAGTGATTTAATTTTAAGGGTATATTTTAATCAAAAGAATACAACCCTTAATATGTTTCAGATATTGAGATAATGATATTGGGATAAAGAGATGTTGGACATGAAAAATTTAATTTAAAGTACGGATTAACTTGGAACTAATTAATGAATTTTTGGAAAAATAGGTTTATGCTATCATTAATGGAGTTTAATACATTTTTTGGATTTAAGGAATATATAAAATAATATTTTTTATATAATAAATGATTAATCATGTATCTTTTCAATAATTGTTTATGGTAATTAAGGATATTACCATGTTTTAATAGAATTCACATTAAAGGTATTCACATGTTTGGTATGTGACAATAAAGAGCTACTTTATGATTTATGGGAGTTTAATGTTAAGTTTATTTTGATAAATTTAGTGACCTTATTTATAAATTTTGATTTTATAAGGGTTATTAGGTTAAACATTTATGGAATGGTTTTTGTTGAACTTTGGATGAGGTTTTATAGATTAAAATATTACTCCCCCATATGAAGTTTTATTTATATTTGATAACCAATGTTACCCTTTTTTTACAAGAGATAGAAGGAATGACTTATCATTCTATTTTGGGTCTTGTTTTGTAATTCGTACATGAAAAAAATTCATCTCTTAGAGTAGGATATGAAGTGGAAAATGATTGAGTCACAACCAAAGTATGAAATTGTTCCTATGAAATAAAAAGATAAAAGGTAAATACATTTTCATATGTTCATAGTATAGGTGGAAAATGATTTCGCCAATATTAGTAAAAGGATCTTGAAATAAAATATTTTCCAGTAATAATCATTTTTTATGATATGAATATCCTTTTTCATTCCTCTTTGGTTTATGGATTTGTGGTTGTTAGATTTCTCCTGGCCAATATCTTTATAACTCTCCATCAATATTTGGGTGTTTATTCTCTCTTTTATGTCTATGTTTTCACTTCCCACCTATGTTATCATTTTTGGAAACATATTTTTTTTGTTATTATAGATTACTTTCATGAATCCATTTCTAATTTTCAATAGGTTGTTTTCCTAAGAAATTTTACGATGTGGGTTTCAATGAGGGAATTTTAAAATGTTAAATCTTTGATGACTGAGATGAATTTTGAGGGATAAATTATTTTTAAGGGTGGTAAAATTTAACATCCCAAGATTTTTTTAAATATTTATTTCAAATTAATTTAATCTTTTTGATATTTTGTATTACACGTAACACTGAGTTTAGCTTTCACTACACACAAACCTGAGTTTAAATGAAACATGTCATATTATCAATTTGTATTACATGATAGTCATCACCTAGACATTAGAATGGAAGATATGAATATGATTAAATAAATTATGAAAATATATGGTTTAAAATTTTATATAAAATTAATTATTTGGATACTAATTAATTAAAAAATAAAATAAAAAAAATACATGAACATAAGGAAAATCGTTATACGAAAACCTATTTTTATGAAAACAACCAGGTTTCAACACAACAAATTAAAAAACCACTTTTGGTGGATTATTTTAATTAAATGTATATATTATATTTTTATTAAATTTTTTAAAATTTCCCTTATGTGTTTTCTAGATAAGAGATAAGAATAAATCTAATTTTATACTTAAGAACTGTATTTAAAAAAACCAGTATTATCACCTTTTTGGGAACTTATTTTAAATTTTGTTTTTTTGAATATTTTAAAAATTTTAATTGGATAAATAAAGTTAATTTTTTAAATTATTATCTAAAAATTATCTTATGGTGAACTTTTGAGAATTTTTTGAAAATATTAATTTTTCAACGAATAGTGAAAAATACAAAATTTTAATCAAAAATTACATTTTCCATTAAATTAATCATGAAGTTAAATTATATTTTAAATTAATTTTAAATTAAAATAGGTTCAATTATATATCAATTATACCAATTTAGTTCATTAGAATAATTTTCATATTTAATTTTTTTATAAAAATACTGTAAACTATTGAACATTTTCTCTTTGAAATAGCCGCTTTCTCATTGGTCGGTGGGATTAATTTTATAACAATTTTTTACACTAATGTGAATTGAATTTATAAAAACGGATTCCATATTTTTGATCATAATAATTTATAATTTATAATTATATCAACTTACTTTTTAACCAAAATGATTTATGAAAAGAGTAAAAATTAATTACTACGGTTATGGTAAAAAGGGGTTTACAAGGGGTTTAAACTAAAATGATAAGGATTAAAATCACATATTTGTTTTTCTGAAATATATTATATGAAATTATTTATGCTATATAATCTATAATTATATATAACACTCCATATTTTTTCCCTTTTTAATGATAAAAATATGGGCACACCTTTTTATTTTCAAAAAATTACAAGTGTGTCACTCACCTCACTTATAGAAGGCTACCCCTATCCTCTTTTTTGGATACCTTAAAAACTTTTTTGTTCAGACAATACCGAACAAAATAAATTATAAAATACCTTATTATCATCATAGAAGCCTTATTTTTGTATGAAATTTAACCTAGGAATCTTTTTTTGTGAAAACCTAAGGAGGATACCTGAGGAAGAGGTAACGTTATTCAACGAGCATTTTTATTTTATTTATTCCTCCACATCCTTAAATTATTATTTACAAATTATGAAATAATAACCAAATTATATTCCATATTATTATATGTTTTTATGTTAATTTAACTAACTAAAAACATCTCCACTTTCATCAAATGTGTTATGAAATCACCATTCAGGTGTGTGGATGATTACCGCATCACGAACCGATGTCCTATATTTTTCCATTAGCACCTCTCAAAATTGGTTATTATGAAGGATATAATTTATATATATATTATATTTATATCATAAATATACCTATATATTCATTATAAAATACATATATATTTTTACATTCCATTCCATAGGGTATACGATAATGTCGCTCATGTGTGTGATAGACTACTACCCCACAAAGCAATGTTATTCCTTTTTTTACTAACGCTTTACATGGAAGATTATAAGGATGATGTTAATGAATATATGTGATATAAATGCAATAATTATTATATAAATTACATATTTATCATTCTTATTATTTAATATATCATTTTATTTCTTACTTATTCACTCATTGAAAGATTATGACGTCGGTCATGTACGCGTGGACAACCTCCTTTACGAAGCGATGTGACCAATCTTATAATCACCAAACTAAATGGATGATATTAATAATTATATTTAAAGTAATAATATTAAATTTATGATATTATAATCCTTATTTAAAGTTAAAATATTTCTTAACTCATATCCATAATGATCGTTGTAAAATGAAACGTTACTCATGCGTACGTACGACCCACCATCACCATGATTGTAACATACTTATTTTATCTAAAACATATTTCATTATTGGTATTAAAAGTATAATTTATGTATAAATATGATAATTATGGATTTATTATTATTATTTATATTATGTAAATGTGATCAAATTAATTGGACCCAAAACAACAAATCAAAACATAAATGAAAAACAAAGTGGTTATTACCCGGAACAAGATTTTAACAAGGAATTTGTAATAAACATGACATGAATGGTCCTAGGAAAAACAAATATTTTATTATATATATAATTATGGTTCTATAATATATTTATAATAAACTTATATTTTTTATAAAGGAGTTTTTAATGTGTACGATGAAAGTTAAGACTTAAGGTAAGAGATTTCTAGTCTCTCTTTTATTTCTAGGATACATATTTACAAATTCACCACCCATTTATTTTATGTGTTGTATATATCACAATTTGAAATGTTATATCATGAATGTAATACTTTTCATGATATTTAATATTTCATTTTATGTTATTAAATATTGGGGATTATGATTCAAAATATTACAAAAGCAGTAAGGAATTTTTATCTCACTTTTTTACTTCTATGAAACCCATTCCATATTCACCACATATTTATTTGTTGTGGTGTATATACTAAAAATTTATTTATTTTATGATTATTATAATAAAAACTATGGGGATTATATATCCATTTTTGAACCCCTATTTTGGGGGGATGATATTTCAAATGTTATCAAAGTGGTAATGGTTTTATGTTTCAATCTCATAGTCTATCGAGATTTTTTCTCATTATGTACCTAATGTTGAAATATTATGATATACCTATCAATATTTCTCACGAATTTTATTCTAATTTTTTTATTCCTTAAATTTTCAAGTAATAGTAAAATTTATACTCTTTGTCTCTTAAAATAATTGAGAAATGTTTTTTAATAAAAAATCGTCTTTATTTGTCTCTTCGATCGAAAATATGTTTCTTCCAAAATCTTATTTTCTAAAAATGTTTTAATTTTTTTTAACTTTCTTAAAATTATTTATTAAAATAATTTCTACCCATGTTTTACTTTTTAAATTTTTAAAGGAATCCTCATGTACTTTTCTAAACAATTATCGTTTGTATTTTTCCGAAAATGTGAAAGGAATATCTATTTTAATGTGTATAGTATGAAAAAAATTTCCCACCATTATGACCATTATTTTATTTAAATTAAATTTATAATTTTATTGTTTATTTTCATGGAATGTTATTTCCAATACATATCATGATTTTTTTGTTTGAAAATTTTATTTTTATAGAAAATTTATCGTCCTTAAGAAATGTTTTAAGAAAAATATCATTCAAAATAATTATCCATATAAGATGACATCCCTTGATGTAATATATGGTTTTATTTGGATATAAAAAATGATACCATTATTATTATTATATATTTTAATGGTTTATGATGATAATATGTTTATTAAACCCATTTCTCTTCCATGGGTTATACCATGATAAAATTATTTTGAAACGTACTTAATTTTCCATAGGTTATGGTATGATGAAATGATGAAATGATTATGAAACTTGTCTCTTTTCCATAGGTTATGAATGATAAAATTTTTTATGAAACCCATTTCATTTCATGAGTTATGATATGATGAATGCTTTATGATCTTGTGGAACACATATATATGATTTTCATTATGTCAGGGGTGGTATGAATATATCCTTCCAATGCATTGTGTAAAGATTTAAATTTCATGAGAAAGAAAGGATTGTGTCACAAACCAAGTCGGGGTAACATCCAACTCGACACCCAACCTGGTATGAGACCTAGGATGAAGGGATTTACCCATCCCCATGGGCTGAAAACTAGTGTTGTCCATTTAAATAATCACAATAGAAAGGATTTTTTCCCAAAAAATTTGGGATCAAATAAATAAACTGAGTACGTAGCATAACCAACAATAACTGAATATTTACAAATAAAAAAATGATATAGATACAACATCTAAGGAATATAATAAAAATTTATCCATGCCAATATGATCCCCATTTGTCCTCTAGGTTACCACCATCTACAAAAACAACTAGATCTAAGAGAAACCGAACCAGAAACTTACTCCTACAAAAAATCAGGTTTACCAATGCTGAGTGGAAAAAGAATCGTTTGGGATTAAATAGATTAGTCGGTAATAAAAATAAATTAAATACGTTTACTTTACCAAATTATTCCATTAAAACTAGTTTATAATACATTATGAAAGCATGTTTTTAATCATTTGAAACAACCAAACATAGTTTTCAAAAAGTTATATTTTTTAAAAAACATGAATGTTTGCTTAAAAAAAATTCAGATTCCAAAACCCAATTTATATCCCCAATACCAATAGCTGAAACTAACCCAGGTAGGAAAACATCATGTGGAAAATAAGGCAACAATAGACATGATAAAGATAAATAATATAGAATAATAAAAACTAATATCCAAAAAGTAGCAAAAAAAAAACAGAACATGGATAATGAATCATGAGAATTTTCTAAACCTATATAGAGGAAATATTTGGACATACTCAGTTTGGACTCATCTTTAGGCATTTGGTGTAGCTCCATAGTCAATAAAAAATTAGTTGCTTTAAACTAGCCCATGTAGGGTCTTGTACCACCTAGCCCCATCAATTCAAGGGGTACCAACCCATCTAATCGGGGTTAAAAAGTAACCATCACCCGACCCTCCAGATGAAGCTCATAAATCCTATGATAATAATAATAATATTAAAACTTAGCACAAAATGGTATAATAACCATAACCAACAACATCTTCATGCATGATCCATTAGAGGGGAACACATCCCAAGTTCTAATGGACTCAATACCAATAACATTCCCATGCACAAGCCACTGAAGAGGATCCCATCCCAAGGTTCCAGAGGGTTTTCCCAACATAATCCAAGTATCCCAAACACACATGAAAAACCATTTTTTCATACGCACAATTATTCAAAAATTAAATATTACATGGAAAATTCCATTTTCCATATGAATAACCACCTTCCAAATCATTTAAAAAAACTAATACATCCTTCACACTTCCTATGTTTTCATTCAATTTAAGAAATTATCTGACCAAGGCCATCAGGCCCATACTTCACATGACTTCTAGAATAAATTTACAAAACATCACAAGGTACCAATTAGGAATTCACGTCATTTCATATCAAAATAAATTTTTGAATACATAATAAGTTCCAAATGAGCCTTTACATTTCAAATCCAAAAAATATTCTCAATCTAAAGTGGAAACATTCAATAAACACTAAAAGTTCCAAATGGGTATTTTTCACCACCCAGTTACCACACATGTCTTTAAGTGCCTAATGGGATTTTATGAAAATAATTACCCAAACTATATCTCAAAATTCCAAATGGTCTAGGCATTCAGAAACACGTTTGAAGACACATTTAAATTCACTCAAAGTAACAAGGACATTTAGAAACACATTTCACACCACTTGTACAATTTATGAAACTCATTTTGAAATAAAATAGAAAAGAACACATTAAACCCAACCATATCCCTAGTAAATGACTCTTTCAAATATTCTTGCACACGAAACCATTTTCAAACATGCCTCTCACCCCTTATACAATCCATGGCACAAATTTTGGAAACATAAAATAGAATATCACTTGCATAAAAACTCATTTGTTTTGTTAAACCAAATTTTAACACATGTTCATTTCAAATAACTTTGAAAACATATTTTTTAAAGAAACTTCACTTATAATTAAACCAATATAACAAACCACCCATAAGTTTCAAACCATAAAATCCACCAATTTTCAAATACAAAATCCAACCCAAAATCCAACCACAAAATCGATGCATAAAAAAGAAGAACACCAACCCAAATCACCTAAATTCACTTTAAAAGATCAATTGAAATTTTATCAAACACCATGTGTGCACATAAAATAAAACACAGTTAAATAATTCGTTTAAAAACCATTTTCACCAATTTTCCGTCCTGTAAATACAAAAATAATTTTTTCCAACACATCAAAAACAATATTATAGCATTTTTAAAGAATTAAAGTAAAGCTAAAGCATCAAAGGAATGTTTCAAATTAGAAATAAAATAAAATACCTTCCTAAATGGTGTGTGAATTTGATGAAACTTAATAGGAAGGAAAAAACAAGCCTAAGAAGAAATAAAAAAAATTAACTTTAAGTAAAAAAACCAAAACATCAACCCCAACCATTAGGGTTTGTCCAAGAATGAAGACCCACCAAAATATACCAAGAACTCAATAGAGAATGGAGAGGAGAGGAAAAAATCAATCAAAAAATTAAAGAAAATCACCTTAGGAACTTTTAATAGATTCAATGGTGGAAGTAGAGAAAGTTAGGAGGAGCTTGGATGCCCCCATAGTGCACCTAGGTCAATAAAGTAATAGAAAAATAAAATTGGGTTAAAACATCAGAGGGGAAAATAGATAATTTCCACGTTTTAATGAATCAGGTTGCTCACACGGTTTGGCTTCATGGTTTTCCAAAATGTTCACTAACCATACACCCCTCACTATTTAGAAGGGACACGATGTGAAGTTATACCACATGGTTTTCAAAATAGTGTGTCAACTATTCGGTCACCACTATCCAAAAATGAAATTGGAAGTATGGTTTCTGTCACGACCTATCCTCGGGGCCCATGCCGTGACTACCCCAAGCCCACCTTCCATAGGCCAGGGGTTGGTGACTAGCACCAAGGCGTAATTCTTGATAAAAAGGGAAGGCATTGCATTTATAAAGTAAACAAACACACAGAGTAAGCAAGCATAATTAAACACTAAGTAAAACTGGGTACAATAGTAAGTGCAGAAAAGTAAGTGGGCCAGAATACAAACCCAAACTGAAAGTAAAGTACAACTGGAAAAGGAAGTACAACAACTAAAAAGTAAATCTGCAACGTCGAGCCATCCACTGGAAGTCCCACCTGAAGGGTGGGTACAGATAGCCTCCTTAGTTCCTCGGGTCCAGCCGTCCACTCCGAGTACGTCCCACCCAGTGGTCCACTTCTAGGTACCGACCTGCTCTGCAAGCCTCAACCACTAGGAAGTGTGATATTCACTTTATTGATTTATTTAGAAGTTGTTTACCTTCTCATGAAATATTCAAATTCTCATGAACATTGTACTATATATTTTCCCTAAATATCCATATTCTTTATCATATATATGATTATTTATTAATATCTATATCATTTCTACTTATGGTGTTTTACTTTGAATGTTATTTCATTGATTGGAAAAATGTTTATATTCTTTATTATTTATTCAATACATACATTTTTTCATAAATAATATTGTTTATGAGTTAAATCAATCATTAAATATAAGAGGAATGAATTATACATGCATTGATGGGCGGGGGTTTGAATTATATAGCCCCTTGATGCATAACTAATACCATGTGGTGAATTAGAAAGAGATAATTGAGTTATTTGTTGGTATATACCTACCCATTGATTAAAATTTCTAGGATAAAGGTCTTGACTGTATGGATACCATGATGTATAATATCAAGGCGTCTATTGTTAAGAGTTTCATTTTTTTATAATTAAATTATTATTAGCAATGAAATTATTCCATTGATATTATCCATGAATGAATTTGGGGCTCAAGTTACTGATTAAATGACATGAGTGTTTATTTATTTACCTTTTTATATTTATTATTCCATATATAATCCTGATATTCAAGTTATTTAGTAAATGGAGCATGTGTTCAGTTATTTACCTTTCAATATTTATCATGCCTTATTGATAGCTTCTGCTATACATAAACATTACTATGCCTTTGAGATCAACCTTATTTTTTCTTCCTTCCCTATGATATGAATAAGTAATCTTTTAATGATTTCAAGGATAAATAATATTTACTTTCACTATGTTTTAATTTATATATTCAAATATAAGGTAAGACTCAAGTATTTATCTAGATTACCGATACTACTAAACCATTCAGTCTTTTGGGATATGATCACTTGTATCTAGGTCCAATGTAATAAAAATCACCGACTCTAGGCTATTGGTTTATTGGTCTTTACAATATATATAAACACATATTAATGTAATAATGGAATATAAAAATAAGGAATATATTCCATGACCAAAGAGAAAAAATGGTAGTGATACAACTTAATATAAAGATAAAATCTAGAGGTAAAAGTCCAAAAAAAAATCCAGAAGGAATATCTAAAACCAATAAACACCACTCCATGTAAAATTTTGGAAATGCCCAACCATCTCACCACTTGCTACCCAAACCCAACCGACCTTAACCTTTCCCCTTTATTGTCTCACCTTTCCTTTTCCCGTTTCAAAAGAAAATATAAGGGTTACCAACCGCTGAAGGGGTGTGTAGGGTGTGTGATAAAAAAGCTCAGTTGGATCCCACATAGGTGTTCCATATTAATTATCTCTAACAAATTCAAAAAAGACATAATTTTAATAAAAAGGCATGATAAGAAGTTAATAAATTCTTATTTTAAAATCAAGGTAAAACATTTATCCTTTTTCTATATTTCTCAAAAAATTATAGAATTTTTTTGGAATAATATAACACATATCAAATTATGTAATCAAATCCAAAACTATACAGATTGAAGAAAAAGTAAATCATTCCAAGGAACCCTGTTGGTCATGCTAGCTAGATCTATCATCCGGAAACATAGACACGCACACATATCATGTCCGTGAACATATGCATCAAATATTTGGAGCAGAGAAACACCTCAGAAAGTGAATTCCCACAATAGTGGCTAACACATCCCCAGGAATATTAAATTAGGGAGTAAAGGAAATTCCCATGAGTGAACCCCATAATTATAACAATTGATGAGTCCTATCACTAAACCTTCCACCAAAGTACCCAATGCTTAAAATGTGATACATTTCTCAAAAAATTTCATCAATTGTATGCTTTTAAAAACAATTAATGAATATATTTCACAAGGATTTGAAAAAACCCTATTTTACCAAAACAAGGGGAAACCATAATTTCTCAACAACCTATTTACACAAAAAAATCAATAATTCAGGCCAATTTATTTATAAACCCATTTATATAATTTTAATAATCAAGGTTTATCCCACATAATATAAATAAAAAACTAATTTTATCAAACTGAGGTCACATAAGAACACACAAGGAAATGGTATCCAAAACCACCATAAGGAACACAAAATAATAAAAAATAATAAAAAACAACCAATAATTTATTATTACATTTTCTAATTTTTTTCTATAGAAACAAGGGACAAAAAATTGGTTAGATTACAGATACCTAAAAAACCATACCTGGCACACCCCAACCAACATGAGTTCCGATCTCTAAAAGAAGAACGCATAACAAATGTAGAAGGAACAATTAAGTATCAACATGTATTAAATAGATCCTATAAATACATCCCAATAGAACTACCAAAATCAATTAAAAAAAGAAGTAGAAATGATGCTAACTGAGAGAGAATCATCAAAACCTCATCAAAGACCATGAACTGAATGAACTGATCCAGAAGACACAACCAAAAAGTTTCTGTAAGGTGAGCCTTGGGTTTGAAGAAGAGTATTTAAGTCAAATGAAGGATGAGTTATGTGAATGGAGAATAACACCTAATGGGCATGTCATATTTTCATTGTAAACCTTAGTCTTATAATGTAAATATTACCTGAATCATGTACACTAAAAAACATCACCTCATGTAAATTACACTGAGAAATTATTTTATGGTGTAAAATGTTAATATATGGGATTAATGGGTTTGCACCATATACCATTTTCATGGATCATGTATCATGATAAACTTACATTGTAAGACACTGTCTTAATTTTTAAAATCTTTATGAAGGTAATACCCAAAGTAGAATCTACATACAAATATTAAAATGATTCATAATGACTTTGAACAAGAGAAAGAAAATCTTAAACATTAAATAGATCATACAACTTATCCAAGATGTTAAAATATACCCATAGTCAGACATTGCATATCTCTAAAGTTATCGAGAAAAATGGTGCTACAGAAAAAGGTAAGACCACTAATCCCTCACTAATGATTCTCACTCCCAAGTCTCATGAGAATCCAATCCATGTTGAAATAACACTCCAACCAATGGAATAGACTTCCAATGAAATAATTCCACCTAATAATCAATGATTTCAACTAGTGCTTCTAGAACTAAAACATTTTTCACTAAATTTATCTCTTACCAAATCCAAGAAAGGTAGCGATCAAGATGGAACTTCCTGAGCAACATAATTTGGAAATCATCATGTATAATTTAAAACTAAGCTAATAATGCCAACCAATTAGAAAACTGCCTATGATGATCAATGAACTACAATCGGATAATATATATTAGATATAGTTTTTCATATTTACCAAGATGGCGATGTCCCAACTGAGGAGAAACATCCAGGAATACTTAGTCACCAGTGGGAAACTACAAAGGATGATGCCAATGATCCACATATGATTTAAACTGAATCTGAACTGATACTAGACACAAATATATATCTTGAATACCTATTGATGTATTTTTAATGGGACTCAGTATTACAAGAGGGGACTCACTCAACTCCACCCAACAAAGACTTGACCAGCAGAAGTGAACATACAGTGCCTCGAATGGCCCCAATATTATCACAGACTAATTACAATTTTATAAGAAAACCCAAATAGTCTCATATGGATATCCAATGATCCACTAAAATCAAAGATGAAAGCATGGAGTATATCTTATTGGATATAAATAGAATTCTCTGTTTGGCTGTATATATATGGATGATAAGTCATTCTGAACAGAACCAGGTTCCGTTTAGCCTACTATATATTCTTCCAGAATCTGGAAGTAAAGATGATATCCTTGCTTGAAAAAATGGTAGAGGGAACCCCATTAAACATCCCGATATTATGCACATATACCTTACCAAGATCTTAATACTTAATGGTTTCCTTGATCAGAATAAAATGAGTTGATTTGGTCAACTAATATATCACCACCTAGATAACATTCTTCTCTCAGGGAGTCCATGGGAAACCAAAAACAAAGTCCATGGACACCTTATCCAATTACCAAACTAGCACCAAAATAGTTATGAGAAAATTTTTCAAATGATTTTCATTTGTTGTTTTGTAGGTGTAACTGTGGGACACAATATGAACAATGTCATACTTTATACCAACCTTATAGAATCTTTGTCTCGAATAATAATACTTATTCGTGGTTCCTAAATGAGTGTCCCATGAAGATATGGGAAAGTAATGAAGCACTAAATATATCAAAGATACAAGGACCAAAAAATGATTCTAAAAGGAAATAACACTTTCATAAGGTAGATATAAATAAAAAATGGTCTACACACTATAAAGGGTTTCCCTAATCCCTATGAATTTTTCATCTTAATGATGAACCTGTATAATTTACTAAAGGAGAGATGATAGTAACTAAATAGTGTTTAGAAACTTACCAGATTCATCCTACTGAGTATCCAGATGAATTTTAGAAAAGTTCCACATAAGGTTCCACTGTTAATAAGATTAAAATATAGTCTATGATGGTACTTTTATATAGAGATCTTCCACATTGAAATTCTCCTTGCCTGGGATATAGGACATGTTTAAGTCGAATGTTTAAAGGTACTCCACCCACTACCACAATATGAGATTCACGTAATTTTTGAGAAAAGGTATAAGTTTAACTCTAATGGTTCAAAAATAATTTGAACCTATCCCCAAATTATAATTTCACTAATACTTATGTTCATTCATAAATTCAGAATGCTCTAAATATTGATTGTGTTAATTCTTCTAATGTGTCCAAAGTTAACAAGAACATTAATCCAGAATGTGGTCTTCATGTGTAAGAAAACATCCCAGAATAGAACCAAATGCATCATAGTATAACACATACCTATTAGTAAGATCATGTAATATTAGAATATGAGATGATGTTATAATCTTTTTTAAATCATCAAAATAAGTCTGACATTTTCCATCCCATGTGACTTTAGCCCCTTCTTAGTAAAAGCGTTCAAAGGTGATGCCAGGTTTAAGAAATCCTTAATGAAATGTGGATATCATCCAAAAATACAAAAAAAATCTATAAATATCAAAAAACATTTTAGGGATCCTCCCATGATAAGAAATAAATAAACTTTTTTAGGATAGAATGGGAGTCAGTGATTAAAAATCACATGACCAAAAAACATCACATCTAGAATCCAATAAATGCATTTGGAAAGATTATATTATAGTTATTTTACACTAAAAATTTCCAAAACTAGATATATATGGTTCTAATTCACACAATTTTATCTAGAATAAACCAATATTTCATCCATTAAAACAATGGTAAAGAAATTGACATACTAATGGAATATCTGATTTATAAAATTCATAAAAAAACTTATGAGAGTTATTCGAACAAAAATGAATCACAATAAATTCATAATTTCCATAACTAATCTTTAAATCTATGTTTATTATATCATAATTATGTACCTTTAGTCTATAATAACTAAATCAAAGATCAATTTTCAAAAACAACCTCACCCCGATTAACTGATCAAATAAGTCATCCACACGAGGAAAATGGTTTGTATTCTTAATTGTCACCCAGTTAAAATTTCTATAGTTCACACACAAATGAAGTGAAACAAAATCCTTTTAAGAAAAGATCACAAAGTCTTACCCTAGTGAAATACTAGGATTAGTAAATAATTTCACTATTAGGTCTTCAAACAAGATCATGGGCTCTTTCGTTTGAGAAGGTTCCATATGATAAGTGATTTTTGATATTATCTACGTACCCAACAACATATCAATCCTAATATTCTCCTCCCAATTTTTATTAATATTGAATTAGTTATTTAGGAAGAAATTTGGGATGTTCCAAAAATTCATAGAAATATCTCCAATAGAGGAAACATCATTAGGATCAAATGAAATGGTATACAATAATATGGAGAGCTCTGGGTTGGGAGGTCCTACGTAACCAAAACTCAAACCCCAATCTCCTTGAAACAACCAAGAGATCCTATAGATAAAAATAATTGAAATTCACTGATGATAATAATAAATTTCAACACTTTGGACAATATGATAATCCACCCTGATGATGATGTCAAAAAAATCCAGATCGAGAACTAGAAAATCCTAGATGAAAAATGTATCATATATCAATAGAGAACTAGGAAGACATAAAAACTCATTCTATTTCCTCTTTCTAAGATTCATCAAATGCTCCAAAAAAAATGTAATTATCCCAATTGTATGTTTAATTTAATCAAGAAAATTAGAATATATAAATTGGTGGGGGGATGTAATATCAAGTAAAGAAGTTCCAATATACAATTCAATAGAAAAGGAACCTCTCACTCTCAGTGGGACTTGATCAATATCTTCTATAAAATCATCTAATTACGATGGTGCATCAATATATAAGCTTATGGCATGAGAAATTAAAACCTTTTAGAATATTTATATGAAAAAGTGGATTTAGGAGTTGAAGATCCCCATTCATAATGAGGTATAGACATGGCCTAACTAAACCTCTGTAGATGGTCATATCGATGAGAATCATTACACATGTTTAAGGGTGAAGGAAATGTATTGTGGGGGTTCTATACCTTTTCAAACTAATATAAGGTTAGGGTAAAACTACTGGATGTAACTGATGGTGCATAGGGGGTCCTCTGCAGATAATTTCTCCCACCACTCTAGTGGTTATTTTCCCACTTCCTCTTCTTCCCAAGTGCGCCACTCAAATTACCTTTGGTGGAAGAGAAGGGGACGTTTACCCAAAATTTCCAATGATATCCATATCTTCTATAATTTACCTATAAATTGTGTTATCATATGATGAAATATTTTTCATATTCAACTACGATTAGATATCCCATCTCAAACCCTATAGGTACTTTTGATATTTCAAGTGATCATTTTTCCAGAACTATTGTGAAAAATTACCATATTTGGAAACTGGTTTATGTACTTTGACACTGAATGACATCCTTGTAGTAAAGAGAGGAACTCCATAGAATTTTCCATAATTATTGACTCTGGGATATACTACTAGAATAAGGGGGTGTCTAAATCTTTCAAAACCAATCCTATGTTTGGATATGCCTATACCATGGAATCCCACCACCGCTTTTTGGGACCCTCAATTGTGAATGCTTCACCCTTTTCAATGATTATATCAAGTGTATATAAGAAGTCTATGATCTAATTAAAATTTTCCCCAAATTTATCCACCTATTGGGGTTTATTCATACACTTAAAATATTGAGGATTCTCACGTAAGAAGTCCCATGATCGATCATTATACCCTCTAACTCATAGTTGAACCACAACAGTTAGTTCTGAAACTCATGGAAAATTCTCATATATAAATTAAAATACTTTCATGACATCCTGGAAATGTTCGTATTTAAATGAAGATTCACTTAGTGAGAATATCTCGCTGCACCCTCTTGTGGAATCCATGAAAGACGTCAATGAGGCATTTTAATAAACACTATAAATAAATAAAAATGATCATAAAATAGAATAATCTTAGTTTAATCTATAGAAACCAGGAAAAAACTAAAATTGAGACCAAAACTGAAAATAGGCGTGAGACATCCAAAAATCCCATGGTATCCTTTAGTTATTTACGACAGGAGAGAGTTATAAACTCTTCGCATCCTACCTCTTAAGTTTTGAAAATATAATCTCCAGTCTATAAGGAATCCCAAAACTAGCATAATTAGTGAATAACCACCTCTGATAGCAATTTATGATGAAATTTCTTGAGAAACCCTCACAAAATGGTACCCAAACTGTTCCAAAACATACTCAAATGGCATTCCTGATCCCCGTGTGTTGGGAACTAGATCCCAGGTGGAAAACACAGAAAAAATGGAACAATTTCTTATACATGAAGCATGAAACATGAAACATAGTTACATATATATATAATGGGATGTAACAGTGAATGATAACTAAATGGAATATATTCTATAACCAAAGAAAAATAGTGGTAGTAATAAAACTAGAATTCCATATAGAAACCAATGTGAAAAGAAAAAAAATTGAAAGATCAACTACTAATGAAAACTGTTACTCAATGTGATATGTGGGACACATCCCACCATCCCACCATATCACCACTAACAACTAAAACATAGTCAACATGAACCTCATCACCTCACTGTGGTGCCATTCCTTTTCCAGCATCTAAAGAAAATACAAGGTCTACAGACTGCTGAAGGGGCATTTAGGTTGTGTGATAAACTAGATTTGTAGGATCCCACCTAGGGATTCCATATTAAGTCACTATAAAATAATCCAAACATAATCAACTTTAAAGAAAAAAGGCATGATAAGTAGTTATATAGTTTTTATATCAAAACCATGTAAAAACATTTCCCTGTTTTTCATAGTTCTCAAAAATCTAGGTTAAAAAGTTTCAAATAATATCAAATATATTAAATTCGGTATTAGAAGCTACAAAAATACAAAATGAATCACATTTAAATCATTATAAGGATCAATACATGTTAGGATATCTAGAACACTCATACCCAATCACAGTAAATTTCATGAATCAAGTCTCGAGACATATAAATCAAATCATGGGAGTAGTGGAACACCCTATAAAGTTAACACCCCTATAATTCTTAACAATTCTTAATTATACTTATAATAGGGATTAGAGGAAAACCCTATGAGTGAACCCCTAAATAGTAACAATGAGAAATAACTATCACCAAACCTTCCACCAACACACGCAAGGCTTCCAATGTCGTATATCTTCGAAATCATTTTATCAGAACCATCCTTTGAAAACTATATCATAAATCCATTTGAAAATTATTTTAAAAGTCCATTTTTTCAAAACAAGGGGAATAAATATTTTCTTAAAAAGACAATTACAAAAAAAGTCAATATTTTGTTTTTAAAAACTTCTAATAAAACTAGATAAATCAAGGCTCATTGAACATAGACTTCAGATAGAACCACCTATCTCATACTAAATTCATACCCACATAGGGAGACAAGATATAAAACCATCTAAAGGAACAAAAAAAAATGAAAAATAGAGGCCCTATAAATGTTTCCCACACTTTATAATAATATTATATATTAACAAGGTTTAATTGATAGGTTAGACCACACATACCTAGAAAACGTAACATTCGACACCACAACCAACATGAGAGATAACCTCCAAAATAAGAAAAAATAATGGATTTAGAAGTATCATGAATGGATAAACGCATGTTCAAATTATCCTATAAACTCATCCTATTGTCATTACCATAAAAAATACAATTAAAGAAGCAAAAAGGCTGCTTACAAAGAGAGAATTAACACAACCTAGCTAAATATAAAGTGTAAAAGAAGTGAAAACGAAGTGAAGGAGACACCAAAAAACACTTTTTTTTAGATCCTAGGGTTGAAGAAAATGTTTCACATTCAATGAAGTATTATTTATAGAATAAGGGAATAAAACCAACTGTGCATGTTTGATTTATGTCTTATACCTCAGTGTTACAACATAAATCTCCCACGAACCATGAATGAAGAAAAATAAATAAATTATAGTTAAATTACCCTGAGTAACTATTTTATGGTGTAAAAGGTGACTTATTGTGTAAATGGGTTAATTACACAATAATTTTTCATGGATTGTGCCTTATGAAATATTTACGTTGTAAGGAACAATCTAACACCTTAATAATGTCCCGGAAGCTGTACCCATCCTAGACTATACTAGAAAATCCCCAAATGATTCATGAATCTTTTAAAACCAAATAAATAAACTCTTAACCATTAAAGGACCATAACTTATATCCATGATTTTACATTATTTCTTCATCTGAAATTTAATCATAAAAAATCCTAATAAACAATGACATTGTAACATAAAACCATTAACACTTTGGTAACATATGTATCATATTACACAAGAAATAACGAGATATATATATATATATATATATATATATATATATATAAATTCATATAAATATTATAATAGACATCAAAAAATACATTCATGGTAATTATATACACAACATCAAAGAAACATGAGGTGAATATATCATGTGTCTCACAGAAATAAAAGTCAGATGAAAATCCATTACCTCAGGTATCAATTCCTTTATACGTGTTTAGAAATCCTATAAAATAAACATATATTTATTATATATATTTTTAAAAATTATAATCTTATATATCATCTCATGTGTTATTTACTTATAAACTTTTATCACCTATTTATTAAAAATATATTTTTTATAATCACAGTTCCTGGTGACATCTTCTTAGTTTTTCATGTATATTTTGGTTTGGTAGTTTTGATCACTTATTTTATCATAGATACATCATATAAATAATGATAATAATTATATAAATATCATATTTATTTATTATATACCCATTTATATTCATCTGTAAAGGTAGATATAGAAAAATAAATCACACCGTTCATTGAGAGGGAAAACCCTACGTATGCATGAACACCATTTTCAGTCTTCAAAAGTTGAAAAGAAATAAATTTAAAAAATAATTCACCTTTATATAATTATTATTATATCATATATATATCATATATATTCATTATAGATATCCTTATTTCTATCAATGTAAATTATAAATGAAAAATATTCATATCAGTTCTTGGAGCGGTATTCCAAATGCACGAACGAGTGACTTTAATGACAAAAAAATGGATTGGAAGGTAATAAGGTAGATTTGAAATTATCATAAAATAGTTATAATTATGTATTAAATATTATATATGAACTTTAAACCCATCATAATATCTATTTATGAATGATAGTGGTAGAAAATAAATTGAATCTCAATGTGGCGACGATGTGCCATACATATGCAAGAGCAATACTTTCATTTCCCATTTTATGGGAAAAGGGTGAATAAAAGTTATTTCATAATCATAATGAAATTTATGTGTATTTAATTTAGTCAAGTTATTATTTTAGGAATAATATAATAGATTTGTAGGAGTTAGAATAAGAATTAACAAAAAGTGATTGGTTAAGGCCATTACTTATTCTTTGGAATGATTCTTTTAGATATTTTCTTAAGGATACTAGGGTTGGTTATTTGGGAATACCATCACATAAATAACGTGGATAAGGAAGTTAAAATATAATTTTTAACCTTATGGTTGATCTAGAAGACTCAAACTGTGTTAATAAGTGAAAGGATGAGGTGTCCTTTTATAATTGAGGGGAGGGAAACATTTGGGATTTAATAAGAGATTAAAATATAATTTCTTCATTATAAAGATAAATGATTAAACATATCAATTAATTTGAATATAATATTTTTTGGGGTTGAAATCAATTTTTAATTTAGGTTTATGGGGTGTTTAAAACCTTATCTTTTGGCTTAACCCCTTACTTAATCTATTTTTTCCTTAATGAGAGTAACAACCCTTTTACTTTTAAAGGGTTATAATTTTAATTATAAGGAGAAAATTGGATCATAAATCACCAAAGGAATAAATTTTCAACCATATATTATCTACCTTGTCCAATATAAATATTTTTTTTGTAATGTTTGAATAATTTAATATACTATTACTTTCATAAGATATTATTAATGTCCTCTTTACACTATTAATTTATTTTGAATTTAAATACACTAAAACAAAAATGGAATTAAAATATAAATTTTTAATATATATCTATAATAGGTAATACTTATCTTCCTTATTTTTGGTTCACACTAATTTTTCCAAATTACATTACTTTTAATATTTTTTAAATCATGTAATTTATTTTCTTCTTATATAAATAAATACTGTATTAGTGTTGCGTAAGACTTTATAGTAATGATTTAATTCCTAAACATTATAAATAAATTAAAATGATAAAACTTGTCTTCAAAATACCCATTATAACTAAAATTATACTTTTTTCTTTCTATAATAATTTAATACATCTTGATGTCCATAGAATGACAGTTTTCTCTTCATATTTAACTTAAATATTATAAATGTCATTATCGAGGAAAAAAGAAAACAAAATTAGTTAAATTTGATAATTTATGGGTTTGAACTAAATAAATCATCAAATATGATAATTGAATGTTTTGGGTCGAATTTTATACACTATTATATTAGTTATAAATCAAATTAACACATTTTACCTTTACCGTGATAATGAAAATTTACAATGGTTACTATTAATTAGGAATAATAGTAATGGCGACTTATTTACAAAATTTTGACCACTTAATTTCATATTTTGAATCCAATTTTCAAGATCTAATTCATATAATTGGTATAAATTAGTTTAACATAAAAATTAAAAATATAACAAAAATCATTTTTTTCAGAGAAATTGCCTTTTAATTATTAAAATGTTTCTATATCAAATTACTGTATAAAATTCATTCCAATAAACATAATCTGTTTTTATTAATAATAAATAACCTGTTTTTTAAAAAAACATTACAAAATTGAATTTACATTATAAATTATTTATAATAAAACATTGTTTTAAAAAAATGGTATTTTTCTCTATTCGTTGAAAAATCAAAATTTTCAGAAAAAACTCAAAATTTCACCATAAGATAATTATGATATATTGATTTTAAAAAATAATAACTTTTTCATAAAATAAAATTTATAATAGTTCCCAAAATTAATTATAATATTTTTTATCAAAAATAAATAAAAACTATATATGAAGAAAATGTATTTTTGAAGAATACAATGAG
Source organism: Viscum album (assembly GCA_963277665.1). Classification (NCBI taxonomy): domain Eukaryota; kingdom Viridiplantae; phylum Streptophyta; class Magnoliopsida; order Santalales; family Viscaceae; genus Viscum; species Viscum album. Next base: position 611,420,793 of record OY728122.1, on the reverse strand, counting down.
TTTACTAAAAATTGGGTGATTATTCCCCCAGAATTGATCAATACAATTATATTTATTAGAAAATTAATACATGTATTTAATAATATGGATAATCCAATTAATACCAAAAAATAATTTTTTTTATAATGATCATATTTAACTAATAAGATTTTGACAGTTGTTTAAGCTCTATGTTGTGTGTTATATACGCCATTGAAAATACTATCCTTATTAGAAAAGATTATGGTGTTACATTATCTTCCAATTTAACAAATATATTCCTCTCAATTTAAAAATGAACTCGATAATAAAATTTTTTCCATGTGAAAATACCTCAGTTAAAATCCCATGTAATATAAAGGGTTAATAAAACTTCTTCATAAAAATAGGGAAAAAGAAATTAAATGATCATCTGAAATAACACATAATAGGTAATTAAATAATAAAAAATTAGTGGTAATTTAAAATAAGGAAATCTAATAGAATAATAACATGAAAGTATTAACATGGAGTGATATATAACTTTATTAAGATAAAGTTAACCATCAAAGGACCATAAATATTTGTTGGGTTAAAAGGTCATTTATTTATCAAAAATGAATGTAAATGAATAACACTTTTATTTAAAAGTGGTTTCCCAAAAGATTAAGGATTATTTTACTAGCAGGACGGTGTACTCAAGAGTATAGAAATACATTATTTCATTCCATTTTATATTCAAAATTCAATCATTTTGTTTTTCAAGAGGAAATTAAAATTCTATCTTATCTATTACCCCCCAAGAATTGGATATTCTAGATGAGTTTTTCAAGACTAGAGAACTAAAATTAAATTTTTAATGAAAGATAAGATCAATAATTAATTTGTTTAGCCTCTAAATATATATAAAAACAAATGGGGTTTTCATAATTTATCTAATAACATCAAAATTTCAACTTAATAAATTTTAAAAATATTTAACCTTACGGCTCCACCAAAATATGTATGTTCAAAATGAAACACCATGTATTGTAATGATTGGACCCCATTTCCTTCCATGATCTATATAAATATAATTTAAATCATTCATAAAGTCTCATGAAAAAATGAATATACCCTAATAATTTCTTAAAAATAATGTTCCAATAAAACCATAAATGTGTCCAATTGATAATTCACCTTAAATAGGATCCCATATTTTCTAAAAACATTTCAATTGGTTGTATAGGTTCATCCATGTCTGAAAATATGACAATAATTCGATTTAGAATATCAAAAGATATTTTAGTATTCCAAAATATTTATTGAGAGAAAATCAATGTCCAAAATCACATAAAATTTCACTATAGATTGAATAATAATATTTACATAGGACATATTCATACAAACTACAACATGAAATTCCCAACTCTAGAGTGGAGGATAATTGTTCCCTAATTGTCATGATTCACTTCAGTTATTGTGATTACATAAGATTTCCCTTTTTTTCCTTTTTATTCTGAGGATGTTATGGATTATTCTACTGATTTTCCCTTGTATTATGGAATTGATTTTCATAATTTCCAAACACCTTAAATATAAAATATTGAAGTGTGGGTGGTATATTATTTTGAACCCACTACTTATTCCTTTCATTAACTTGATAATTCACGTTACTATAATATTGTTTTTCCTAATTTCAAGGATTCCAACATGTGAAATATCTTCTTTTTTCATTACAATTTTTTACGTCAGTGTTCCTTCCCACATTTTTAGAATTTATAAATTTGAAACATTTTATTCACTTTATATGATATTCCATTGGAGATTCCATGAAACTCCATCTTCTTTATCTTATCACTATTACCATGGGGCTTTATAGCTTCCATTTACACTTTGAATTCACATAAAACAATTTCTTTATAGCTTCCAAATTTCCTTATAGATAAATAATTTAAAATACATGGTTTCATACAAATAAATAATTTATTAATTTTTATTTTAGGGCTGATGATTATAATTAACTAATACTTTGCATGTCTGGTAAAATTTCCTAGATAGACCCCAATGGATTCAACATCCTTTTTCTTAAGCTCAGGGAATTACATATCTATTTTTTATGTAAAATATAAGGGAATTACTTACATAAAAATATAGTCTTAAACTCATTTCATTACATAGATTCAATTTCATCTTCTTTCCATGTATTATTAATAAGATCCCACCAATGGTATGCTTAACCATCAAAATGTTAAATGTAAAGAGAAAATTTTTCTTGTTCAAAGAAGTAAAAAATGAATGATATATTTTCAATCGCATTAATCCATTTATCAGTAATTTGTAGATTATAAATCTCATCGAACGAGGGTGGAAATTGTCACATAAAGATTTAGTGTATTGTTTCTCTCTTTTTTGAAAATTCAAAATTTTAACATAACCCATGTTACAACTTACATATTGAGAGAGTTGAGTGAACATAATCACAAAATATTGTATTAAAAGTTATATGAGATTTGGTATCTCATGATGATGGTCATTGCATTAGCCATCACATTTCGTTGTTCATATGATTCCTTTGGGTTATAGCCACTGACTAAAATGGAAAAATTGTTTTAATTATAATGTTATCAAAAATATATTGAAAAATCACATATTCATGAAAACCATTCTGGATATTCCCTAAATTAAGACATGTTGTTCATTCATGTTAATCGTTTTTTCATATATGTCATAATAGATCATAAATAAGATTTGAATTAACCCAATAATATCCCCTAAGAGAGTCAATATCAGTACGAACTGAGGATACACTAACCATGTAGTAGAATAGTTGTTTGTATATACCCGACCAATTGTTTTTATGGTTATTAAACATTGATGCATCTATTTCAAATCCATTTCCACTTTTTGTATCCTGATCAAGATGTTTTTCTTGGAAAACCATGATCAATTATTTATCATAACTGAGGAATTTATCCAATATATAATTATATCCTAAGTGTTATTACTAAAATGTTCTCTTTCTCATTTGCAAAGTATATCTAAACCTTACTCTGATTCCAACTATAAAAAACATAATTTTCATATATAGATATTAAATATTCTAAGAAGAATATTCATTACATAACATTACTTTCTATACCAAAATCATATTGGTCCAGTGCCTTTAGAATCTTGGATACATAAAAAAATTGAACATATGAGATATACAGAATATCCCACTCTGTTCTCCATTACTAGAACCCTTGTTAGACATATCATACTAAAAACCTCTATAGAAAACTTGATGAAACATAAGAATGGGTGAGATTAGAAGCCCAGTAAGGGTAAATATGGGTGATATCAATGATCACTTAATATTATCATGATCATTAGGTAATGAGAATATGAGAATAAATTTTCAAAATCTATACCCTGTATATTATTGATCATAATCTTGATTCATGGAATTAATCACGGTTGTTCATAATATGTGAATCATGAAGTAATTGAAGAATATGTCCAATGAGATCATAACATAGGCAGAGAAATGTGGAAAAAAATAATCTTATGAATATGTATAAATAGAAACATGTTCACTCAATATTTTAAGGACATGAAACGAGGCCCTTATATAAAATTATTGGCATGAAACCATGTCTATGGATACCATTATGCAAATTGAATCTTGGTATATTCATAAATTATTGAAAAGTAACCAGGTCTTGTTATAATAATATAGAAATGAAATCCAAGTACACACATAAAATTCTGAACATCAAATCTGGTTTTCACATAACATATTTTACTCATGATTTTTCCACATTTACCTAATTAATTATAGGTCTATGTAATTCATCAACTATGCCTAGAATAACAAAAATAATATTGATTTATGCCACAATATCATAAAACATTCATCATATCATTACCCTTGAAGATGAAATGGGTTTTAGAAACCTTTCATCATGGAATAACTCATTGAAAAGAATAATTTTCCAAAAACATCTTATTAACCAAACCAAAAAATAACTAGAAAAAGAATAAGTATTATATCATTGTATCATATCATGAGTATAGTACAATTAACTACAAAGGATTATATCTTTGATAATTTGTTTAAAAGGAAACTAAAATATTTCTTAAGTAAAATACACTTTTCATTTTTCTATAATTAGTTCGAAATGTAAAAATTTCAAAAATATTATATAAAAAAATTTATTTGAAAATAACCATGTAAAATTGTAATAGAAGATTAAAATAATTGTGTGGTAATGAGGGTAGGAAATTCTGTTCATTCCGTATATGTTGAAAGAACAAAATTCTTTTCATACATTTGTAAAAATTCAAAATGTTCATCATTTAGAATGAGACTAGAAAATTCATTTAATAAATTTATTAAAACAAAAAATCGGTAAAATTGTCCTTGAAATTCATATGAAATTTTTAAGAAAATGAATGAAATCATTTTTATAAAACAAGGATATGGAAGAAAAAGGTTTTTCGATTGAAGAGGTAAAAAAAGTAATATTTTATTAAATTTATATTTGTGGTATATTGATTACTTAAGGAGATAAAAATGAAAGGAAGATATGTAGTATCAAGAAATAACTATCAGATAAGATAATTCCAGAGTTTCTTAATCAGTAAAAATTTAGATTTTGTAGTAAAAAACATAATCATAATTAGTCATTATAAAAAATAGATTATAAGATAAAACCATACCATATTGATAACATTTGAATCATAATACCCATGAAAGAAATAATCTTTGATGGATATTTAAATCTCCACAAATTTCCTAATAATCATCATAATATAAATTCAGGCACATTATATAAAATTTATTAAATAAATAAGTGCTGAATATGACACGTGTCTCACAAAAATAAGTGAGAATAAAATCATTTATCTTAGGACAGACTTTGTTCGTACATATTTTTTACACTCTATTTTTTTACATGGGAAGAAAAGATTTAATGAAAAATATCTCTAGTATTTGTGAGGTGAAGATCGCCAAGACGAATCAAGGGAACTTTCCTAAGCTGGTCTGCACGCACCCACCTGAATGCCAGAAGGCTCATACAGACCCCCTTAAGTAGCTCAAAGGATCATCCACTCTTATGTGTGGTCCCTATGATTTGTACCTACATAGGGTACCAATGCGGGAGATCCCCTTATACACGAGTGACATATCTTGCATCAAATAAGACCTTAGGGAACCTCATTTAAAAGTATAAAAAATGGAAGAATCCTCAAAGCTTCAGTTATGAAAACCCTTCACCTAGACCATAACCAATCTTTTAAGTAGCCCCAAAAAACCCGAGAGAAGAGGGAATTTAATGTTATAGTGAGATAAAAGTCTCTCTTGGGTATGAAAGACAATACCCCTACATGAAGACCACTTGCCCCTATTTGAAAAGCACTGGTGTGAATGTCCCTAAAAAAAACTTGGACCTGCATGAGATTCTCCTAGGGAAACCTGTTGAAACAATTGGTTTCATAGATAAATACATCAACCTGTTGTTGTTTCATAGGTTTCCCATCCACAAAGGAGTCTTTAACTCACATAGTCCTACCCTTTATGGATAACCTCTAGTTCCTCCAAGGTCTATCCTGCATAGAGAACCTTCTACATTCTCAGGGACCTTGTGTAAAGCACATTATTGTTACAAAATGTTGACCAATATGAGACACATTCTAATGTTATTTGAAGAAACCAATGGTATGGCTCCGCTTGCTTTGAATCCCTCATCTGAGTAGGTTTAAATTGAATCCCCTATTAAAGCCTTTGAACTTGGGACACTATGGAAATAGAAACACCCACATGTCTCTAATTTAGTTTTACAATACATCAGTCAATGGGGTACCATACTTTTCTTACATGATGGGTAGGGTCCTAAGGGTGTATTTAGTTATGCATCCCATCATTCATGAAGACTTTGACCCTGGGAATAGTGTCTAGGATCTCTCGATCTTGGATGAGAGGTCCAGGACTGTTTGAAAAATGGATAGTCTTTGCTATAAATAGAGTATGTTTTGTTTTTGATGCCAATACTCACATGGAAGATCATGGATATTTTAAGAACATGGAACTTAAAGTTCAATAAGACAACAATAATGTATTTGGCATCGTTTCCCAGTGTTTTCCAATTTGTTGGGTTCAAAAATTTGAAAATGGTGAAAATTATTTTTGGTAAAGGGAATTGATTGCAAGGTTGAATGAGGTTTGGAAAGTTGTGTGAAAGAATTGTTTTGAGAACATTGAATCAAAATATGGAAAAGGGAAAACATGTGCAAAAGATTCCAATGTGTGCGAAAGGTAAGGTTTCATAGAAGAGTCTTACACACCCAATGCGATGTCAAAAGGGGATTTGTGCACTCGGAATGAAAATTACATGCACTAATAAAGAGGCACTAGAAACTTGGATGCACGGTCATCAAAACCTATATATAGGAGAATACCCCTCTTACAATAAAGAAATTTTTATTAATGATCATGTTCCCGTACTGTGTGAAAGAATTTTGTGCAGAAGAGAAGTATAGATCAAATCTTGCATGCAAAGTGTTCCTTTAGTCTAAAAATACCGAGTGAATCTTATGGTGTGATTGTGTGAAAGATAAGTGGTGCATGAAAAATAAGGGTTTCAAGAAATCCATCTTGCACGATAAAGACCAAATCCTTCACATGATGAAAAGTGTTGCGTGAAAGTGTCAGTGTGTGCTTCTACTAATATTTGAACATCCAAGTTGTTTGAACAGTGTTTCCTAGTGCATATATTTTGGATATCGGTGCAAGCAGAGTGTCGTGCTAGATAGAGACAAAGTCTTCAATGAAAACCTATTGAAGATACCTTAAAGTCTATAAACTAAGTGAGATATCACCCAAGGTAGCGAGATAGGGGGATTCAATGGAAGTACTTCAAGGGATGCAATGTGCTATCCCTAAATTCTTGTAAAGGTAGTATTCCTAGTATAGAGTGAATGCATTTAAACCCGTGTACACAAAAACTTGTGAATATTTTTAGATTTTGGTACAACCAACACACTGTTGGTGTATTATCCTTAAACATAGACCTTAGTAGTGAATCAAGAAAAGTTGTTGTGTGTCACCTCTTTGCATGTGAATGTTTGATTACTGATCATGTCCATCACACAAGTTTAATGAGTTCCTTGAAATTTTGGTACAAGATCCATCACATTGAAATAAAAGTTGACTCCTTGATTAAATCCTCCCCTATTAGGGTGTCTTGAGGTTCTACAAGTGGCATTAGAGGGAGGTTGCTGGTGTTAAGTCTGTTTATTTTTTCTATCATGAAGAATATAGTGAATGTCAGGAGAGTAACCCACATAGATGGAATAAACTTTTAGATATGAAAGAATAAGATGTGATCTCAACTAATATATCTTATAATGGAGGTACTTTTTTCTAAATTTCAAGGAATAGAAGTCACTGATCCAACATGGATGTTTATGACTGATACAGACAGGAAAATTCTTTATAAATATGCTAAAACATAGAATTCACTCACTGCAACACTTTCTGAACATATCTATTTAAAGGTGATGAGCTATACTTTAGAAAAATCCATGTTGGAAGAATTGGAGAATATATAAGAAGGGTACAACAAAGTGAAGTAAGAGAAACTAAAAGTCCTACATAATAGATTTTATGATCTGAAGATGCAACTTGATGAGAATATAGATTTGTTCTTCAATTGAATTACTGGATTAGTAGGTGAAATTTTAGAAGAAATAAATGGAATTTATATCTTGAAAAAAAATTTGAGAAAGATTCCACCTCAATACAACCCAAAAGTGTCAGCCCTTGAAGAAAGGTATCTATATAGTATTTCTCTAAATGATCTTCTAAGAAATATAATGGCATATGAAATGATATTAAAGTTAGAGGATGTGAAGAAACATGTCAAAAAGTAAATGACATTGAAATCCATGGAAAAATAGAAATTTTATGAGATAATTTTGATGATGATAATGAGGAAGGAGAAATTCTTTCACTATTTTCCATGAAATTCAAGAGAGGAAAAAGGGCATTCAAGGGAAACCGTCACTTGGTATGTTTTCATAGTGGTTGAGTTCAGAACCTTTATTATTCACACTCAAGAAATTTTGATGATAATGAAGGTGAAGATGGAAACTCACAGAAGCCTCAGAAAAGGTTTTTTTAAAAATGGAAACTTCAAATCTAGAAATAAATTGCTGAAAAATAGTTTTCTCTATAATGAAGATGATGATGATAAAGAGTTCTTTGAGGAGAAAGAACCAGAGTTTAAATTTGGAAACCTAGCATCTAAGATGTATACTGTTGAGAAGTTAGAACCATAAAAAGAAAAATATTGAGATCATCGGATAAGTGCTGATGGTGACCTAGAATTCCAACTTAAGGATTATCTTAGTATTCATGAGAATCAAAGTTATAGATGAAAAAAATTGGAGAGAAATTATGGAAGAATCGTTAGAATATATTGTTCATATTGAAGATGAAATTTAACGACTAGAAAAAGTAGTAAAAGAATAGTCAACAACCTTTTAAAGCATAGAATATGTTGTGGAAATGAAGATGATAATTTATGAACATGCAAAGCTCATCAATTACCTCACCTCCAGACTGGAAGAGAAGTATAAGGTTCTTGAGGGTCTTGAAGACAAAGTTATTACTCATAGGAGTAAACTTTAAAGTGAATCAATTTACAAAGAAAAAGAAGAAGAAAATCTGGTTTAGAAGGTTCTCAAATTATGATATGGTGGAGAGAGAAAAAGATAGTTCTAATGGAGATAAAAAATTTTAATGATCAAAGACCTGCATGCATCAGAAATAGTGGAATCAGTTTTGATGGCGAAACACCAAATGCTGCAAATGAAATTGTCTAGAATAAAGGAAATATGAAAGTTGGGAATATTGAAAATTCACCTCAAGTGCTAAAAAATAAATCATTAATTCAAACTAAAATATGATCCAAAAACTATCCTCTGGTATCCAAAAATGAAATTCATCCAAACTATTTTCTTAAAGAAGGATACATGAGGAGTAATTGAAATGAAAATACATTTCTACTTATCAAGTCTCAATATTATGGCTATCTGGGCCATAGCATGCCATATTGTGAAGAGGCAAGGAGCTATTTGAGTGGGGAATAGATAATAGTTAAAAAAGGGGAAAATTAATATCCTACTTCTTATAGAATAAATAATTTCAATGGATATTATTTTCATTGTTCTAACTTTGGCCATAAAGATGTGTATTGCTGGGAGAGGAATGATAAGAAAAATTCACACAAAACTCCGAGAGAATTCAATATTCACCAACCAGTTGGTGTTGATGTTACAAAGAGGTTTTCTCCTTTAGAAGAATGATTGGAATAAGTATAACCCATTCAAGAAGAAAAGATATTTGAAAGGTCTTCCCTATCCTACACTCAATATAATATTTCGTTGAAGGAAAAGAGGAAAAATGAAAAATAAAACCTTACAGAAGTATCCCTCAAAGAAACAAATAGAACCATCACATGGATTATTTATAGTGGGTGATGATCCCATATAATGGAAAATGTAGACCAATTAATGAATGTTAAGAAAAAGGTTAATGGAATAGTGAGAATTGATAATGACGGTGGTTTAAAGATAAAAGGTAGTGGAAGTTCTGAGCTAGCTAATAGAGAGTTAAAGATAACTAAATCTTTTTTATGTGGATAGTCTGCATCACAATCTCTTTAGTGGGAGTCAACTTTGTGACTCTGGAATTAATGTGAAGTTAAATCAAAATGGTTCACTATAAAAGGTAAGAAACAAGAATTCTGTCATGAAAGGTTTTTGAACAGATGTCAACTTATACCAAGTTTATAGTAGAGAGAATATTTTCTACCTAACTATTGAAGAAGAAAATGACTTGTGGAATTGTAGGTTTGGGAAGATTAATCAACAGGACATGGAATGTATATCTAAGATGAATATAGTCCTGGATATCAAAAATTTGAAGCATGAATGGGAAAAGAATTGTGATTCATACATACAAGGAAAGTTGTTATGTAGTCCATATTGACCGAAGAATAAAAGATAATCAAATATTTTTGATCTCGTCTATAAATACTTATGTGGCCTGATAAATGTTGCTAGAACACATTGATTAATGTGTTTTTTTATTTTCATTGATGATTATTGTATAATTCCTTGTGAGATGGTTATACATAAGAAATGACAAGTTCTTAATTTCATGAAAACTTATCGTACAATACAATAGAATTATACTGGATATAAAATCAATGTTTTGTGGTCTAACAATGGAAAGGAATAGACATCCCTTGAGTTTTAAACTTACTTGGAGAAGTAAGGTATACAACAAGAGTTGGCTTGTGTGTCATCCCCATAGAAAAATGGTATTGTTTTGCACAAGAATTGATAGGTGAAAAATATGGCTAGTATGATGCAGATTGAGAGTTGAATCCCTCTAGATTACTGGAAAGAGGTTGTTTAAGCTAAAATGTATATTTAAAATCAAAGAAGGATTTATATTGGTGTAACGAAGACACCGTTTAAGTTTATTTTTGGAAGTAATCTCCTTTAAGTAAATATTTGTTTTCAGATGTAATTTTTTCCTAAAAAAGAAGGAAATCAAGGAAAGAATGGTGATGTAGAGGATGAAGGAATGGTCCTCAGATATTCAATGAATTACAATGCCTACACGTGTTTTAATAAGAATCTAGAAAATATTGTGGAAAAAAGGGATTTTAAGATAGTTGAAGGTACAATAAGGGGATCATATGTTGATGTGATTAAAGATGCAGAAGACAATATACATAAGGTAGACTCAACTATAGATGTAGAGGAAGGAATGAAAAAAAATTAGAGGTCACAACAAGATGTCAATTCAAATGAATAATTAGGTGGAAAAATTGTGGCAGAAGAAAATTATTCTGAACCTCACTGGAGAAATCAAAGAATATAAATTGATCAATCCAATATTATTGGGGATTTTATAGCATCCAAAAAGACAAGGAAAATAAGGAATAATGTACAATATTCCTTCTTATCAGTTGTGGAACCATCCCAATTTGGATAAGCTGCAAAGGATGAATCGTGGGTTAAATCCGTGATTAATGAGTTGGATCAGATCAATAGGAACCAAACACGGGATCTTGTTACTCGACCTAAAAGTCACAATGTGATTTGTACAAAGAGGATTTTCAAAAATAAAATGTATGAGCATTGTAATGTGGTCATAAATAAGAAATTATTGGTATTTAAATTATATTCATATATGGGAGTTATTTATGTTGAAGAGACGTTCGCTCTAGTGGCCAGATAAGAGTGAGTAAGACCTTATCTAACCATGGAAATTAACAGAGGATGTAGTGTGTATCGAATGGTTGTCAAAACAACCTTCCTAAATGGAGTTCTTGAATAATAATGCTACATAAAATGACCAATGGTCTTTCTTCTTGCTAATGATTAAATCAATGTTTGAAAATTAAAGAAGTCACTCCATGGTCTGAAGAATGAACCACGAGCATGGTACTCTTGTCTATATTCCGATCTAAAGAAGCTCGAATTTAAAAGAGGTGGTGTCAACCAAAACCAATATGTGAAGTTTTTAAAAGAAGACAAATTTATTGTATTAGTGTATGTGGATGATATTACATTTTGGAAGAAGAAGGTAGAGATTAGTGGAATAATTTTCAAACCACACGAAATCATAATTTTAAATGTATATGATTGGTGAAATAACATACTTATTAGTGATGCAGGTAATCCAGAAAGAGGAATACACTTCCATTTCATAGGAAACATATTCAAGCGATCCACTGAAGAATTTTAATAAGCATGAATCCAAACCAATTTTGACTATGATTGCATTTTGGACAAAACCGGCTCTACAAAAAAATAGTTTTTATTAGAAGTTTATTAAACCACAGCTAAAACTTTTTTTTTTTAAAAAACCTCTCACTTTTCCCCTGAACCCCCACTACCCCAACCCCTACGACCCTAAAAAGACCTACCCTCACTATGCCTCACCACCAGTCGTGAGACTCACTACCCCTCATCGTGCCTTGCCTCCAGTCTCGAGCCTCACTGCCAGTCCTGAGCCTCACTGCACCCCACTCCCTTTTATCATATAATTTTCAGATTCTGACCTCTTGTTTAATCAAAAACATAAACCCATTTATCAAGGTATCTTCTTCTTCCCATTTTCTCTATTGTTTCCTATTTTTTGGAGGTTCATTCATGTGAACCCCTCTATATTTTTTAGATGTTAATTCATGTTAACCCCTCTATTTTTTCGATGGAAATCTATAATAAAATCAAAATAAAAACCTTAATAATTATGAAATGTAAAGAGTCAATTTTTTTTTCAATTTGAAATGTGATATTATGCATGCTGAAATATCATTTATATATTTATGCGATTGATGAATTTTTTGTGCTTCCTATAGTCCATGAGGGTATTTTACCATTAGTGGTGGTAATTGGGTTTGAGTTATAGTGTGTTGTTCAAATAAGAAATGGTTTGTTGGAATGAGATGTGATGTTGGATGATGTGTGATATAGTTGTGTGACGATCATTGTTGTGGTGATGATGTGTGATGTAGGATCATGTATTTGTTATGAGAATTATTTATGGGGTTTTGTATTGGCTTGATTGTTTCCTAGAAGTTATAGATTGATTGAAAATTATCATTCTAAAATTAAGTTAATTCCACATGTATTAAGTTTATTGGGGATGAAAATAAATGGATGATAGAATAAATTATATTGTGCAAACTGAAGGTACATTATGTTTATCTCTAGGGCTTGTTTATTTTTTTGATATGAATAAATTATAATAATATATTACTTTTATATTAAACATGTAAAATCATTTAATATAGGGTATATTTTTTTTTGATATGAAGCATATCAATGGTTATGATGTAAATAATGTTTATTTGGTAAATATGGAAAACTTTGTGTTTCTCTATCATTAATTGATTTCATTTTGATTACCTAAGGTTTCCTTGTTTTAAATTTCACATGTATAACCTTGATTTTTTTATGAATATCATATGAAACATTTGGGAATTATCTTATTGGTTTCATCTTGAAACTTGTCTACTAGAATCCATGTTGGGTCATCCGGTGCAAACTAGTTTACCCCAACAGTTAACCTCACCTATTTCGATCAATTCTGGTGATATATCTATTATAGCCACAAGTCATTAGAGTTCCATCAGAGAATGGAATTTCAACATCTAATACTATCCATAAAAAAACACAAGGGAAGTTCATCACGATAACAAGTGGTAATCATATTGAAAATCCCTCACATATAACGTAATATTTTAGGATAGAATCTCAATATCCTAAATCTCTAACAAGTAGAATCATTCCATATGGGTAGGGTCCCATGGACATATCTCGTATCCACCAGTAAACATCAGTAGTATTCTGAGGAGGGTATATCAATTTACAATCTCCCACAAAAGCCAAACAATATCAGTATAAGGTGGCCCCGTGGCTAGTTACATACAGATTAAGCATTATTAGAAGAGGTGTGAGGAGTGAATCTTATTATTTGACCATCCATTTGAGCTAAACCACACTAACAATAGGTATATACTGTAACATCCCAGGTAAATAAAGAATAAAGCATTTTCATTTTTATTAATATTTATGAATTAAATATTAATTTTACTTTGGGGTTTCTTTGTTCGATAGCGTACCCGGTACGCAACAAAGAGTTTCTTTGAAATCTTACGTTGCACACTAATAATAAAATAATATTATTTTAAATGGTAGTTAACACGTAGCCGTTGTATTGGTGGGAATAAATGGAAATAACTAAAATAAAATTATATATGTTTGTTAAACGTTTTTACATTTATCCAATAAAATATAAAGGCTTAAAATACGGAAAGAATTCAATTTTAGGCATATATACCCTAATTTTCACTAAAGGTTCACTTATCACCTTTTGATGGCGAAACATAATTAAATATAGTTTTGGTAACTCTTATACATTATATTGGACCAAATAAAACTCTTCTTTAGAATCAGGACATCAAAATTTACTTTGTGAAATTTTTTGGTATTTTTCCGATAAAGTTCATTTTTTAATGAATAGTGAAAAATGATGTATTTTAATTCAAAACCTCTTTTTAATATAATTTGTTTATATGATTATATTATCTTTTTAATTGGTTTTAAAGAGAAATTAGAATATATTTTTACCATTTAATCCAATGGTTTTCATTGGAATTAATTTCACTTTGAAATTGGACTTAAACTAGTGTCAATCTTTTGATACTTATTGTTTCATAAAAACACGCTATTTGCTCTGACAGTGGAATTAATTATTAAATTAATTAATGTAACTAATATGTTTTTAATTTTATAAAATAGACATCAATTTTGAATTTGGAATATCAAATATAGCTTAGGGTGATATTTTGGTATTTTTCTGAAAAACTTCAATTTTTGATGAATAGTGAAACCACTAAGTGGTACTTAAAAAACTGATTTTTCTTTTAAATGACATTTTACCACCTCTGTGTTTTGAATTTCGAAAATCCGACATACATGGTTTTCATTAAGAAGTAAAATGTGGTTCAATGGGATTAAAATAATTTTTTAGTGAATAGTAACTTTTATGTTTTAATCGCGATTAGAGGTAATTAGTGCAATTTAAGGGAAAATGATATTATAATAAAATGAAAATACATAGAAACATGTACTACCCTTATTGGATGTTTCATGGCCGACCAAGACAACCCATGGGTCGATTTTTGGGACCCCATGGAGCCATTTGGGTAAGATAAAGACATTAATGCCTTTTATTTAAAGTAAAAGTAAAAATGTCACAAACTTGAGTTATTTTACTAAAACAATTTTTACATGGGGTTATACAAGTCATATTTTTGACTATAAATATAAAATGGAAATATAAAAAGATATCCTACATCATAGTATTTTTTTTTATAATTTTTAGACATTAAATAAATTAAATTATTTATGACACCATGATGATGCAGTGATGAGCTCATTATTTAACGATTTAAATAAAATGAAAATATAATGTAAAATATAAGACCTAAACTTGTCAAAAACCTATTATATGGGATTATTTCTAACTCTTATCACCTTATACTCGAAATATATAATTGTGGGTCCTATTAAATCCGAAAAAGAATTTTATAATAAAGTAACCTTTTATAACTTTCCAAGAGTGCCCCTCCTCTTCTCTTATAAAAGGCCCCCACCTCTACCACCTTACCCACACTTCCAAATCCTTTGGCTCGGACAACCCCTACCCATTTTGTCTCTCCACATCCCTATATTACTCCTTGAAGCCTCACTTTGGGAAGAAGTCTTCCCAAGGAAGCCTTTGAGCTCAAATAAAAAAGAGTTACATGTTTTAAAGTAGTGTTTTCTCTTATGTTCTTATGTTTTATTTTGCTTCTACAACCCCATAAACTCTTTTTATTCCTTTATTTTGTAACAAAATCAGTATCTTAAATATACTAGGATGTTTTTATAATAAGGATTCGAGCTACAGTTACACACACCTACATCTAATGGTTAAAGAACATACTGTTTCTGTGGATGACGAATATCTACCTCACGAAACGATGATTGTTCAACACTCATATAACACCTTCAAAGGTGGACATTAAGATGTAACTATATTTATATATGATATATAATATGTTTATGTTTTACTTAAGCTTCTGTATTTTTCATTTATGGCATACCTTTATGGTTTCTATTATGGGTAAACGCAATATCTTCATTTTTGGAAGTATGGACTACCGCCCCCTTAAAGTGATTTGATTCGTTAATACCATATGTGGTACGTATAAAGGATAGATTGAATGATATTATATACGATACAATACTGGAATTATAATACTATTATGTATCATTATGTTTTAATTACATTAAATATGAAATAGAAATGGAAGTAGCGTTCATGCGTACGTACAGCTTACCGTCTCCATGAACGATGCATTTCATTTCTTACCTCTAAATGTTATGTAATATTATTAATGCATGTATATACTGGATATATATTATATATATGATATATACATCATGAGTATAACTCTGGATATAATGGATACATGAACAACTTGTAATTATAAAGAGCATATTTTTGACTCAGGTACCAATGACCGTTTAAACATCCGATATTAACTAAAATAATTGCATAGTGTTCATGACTTGGTAATAAGTGATATAAAAGGAATAATGAACTTGAAAAAGGTTCTTAAGAAAGTATAAATTAACTCAAATTTATTATTCAGGACATTAAAGAACGATGGAGTCAAGTCGGACCCGAGGTATGGGACTTCGTCTTAATCTCCTTTCATTGAGGCATATTTTTGTTTTATACACAACCTTCTTTTATACGGTGTATAAACCCCTTTGACTTTTACATTTATCCAAAAGTAATATTTTTTTATACAAATAGGTTTACTAAACGACAAAAGGGAATGTTTTTGTCGTACGTATGCGGCGATAACGACTTCTCCGCCACCGTGACCATTATTTGAGTTTCGGCTTCCTCTACAAGCCATACTTTTTTTAAAAGAAAAATAAATACCCTGTTTTAATTTTATTTTATTTTGGTATTGAATATGGTTTTCATAATGTTTTTATTATATCAATGTGTTGTATTGATATATTATGATTGAAATGTGGAAATGTTATGTTTCCTTTATGTATGTTTTATGTGATATGATTATGTTATGGTTCTTGGGAATTATTATGAAGACGGGTGAGCCCGATATAGCTCTCCAATGCATTGGGTAACATGAAGGGGTTAAACGTTGAGGTTTCTCTGAAGATATTTAGGGAATATACTGTTATGGGTATTCCAAACGTAATAAAGAGGGTTACTCCCTACGTAAGAATGTTATGAATGCCTCAAGTTACCTTTATGTCTTATGATTTATACGATTTATTCATTATTTGATGAGGTATGTTAAAGTGCTTATGTTTTATGGGTAAAGTATGATTTCATTCCTATGTATATATGTACTCATATTTCCTTTCCATATTTTTATATCCCTTACTGATCTTTTTATGCTCATCCCAAGTTTTTGAAATGTTTTTCACAGGTAAAGGGAAAGGTACATGATGTGATGATAGTGTCAATGAAGTTTCAAGAAAGAAACCATGATTTATTTTAAATAGGTTTTTGTTGATGGGAAAAATGAATACTATCTTTTATGTAACCACTTTGTTTAAATGTGGAATGTAATGCATGTTTTATGAAATAATTATCTAAAACTATAAACCTGAAAATATACTCAATGTGTAATCTTGTAATAACTCAAGATTAAGTAAGGTTTAAAGATGGGGCCTTATAGTTGGTATCAGAGGTCGGTTTAGATAACTTTAGGAGTTATAATTCTGTTAAATGATTATCCAAAAATATTTTTTTAGGGTCAAATTGAAATGATATAGAATTTGAAGATTTCCATGTTGCTTCATCTAAGACATGTTTGTTCAGAATGGTTTTCCATAGTGGAAACAGATCAGCTTTTCTGGGAAGGCATACAGAGAGAAATGACCTTTCAAATTAGTATCCTGAGATGGTCAAAATCAGAACTAAACAGTTTCTTGCAGTGATGGCCTAGTTGACTCAGGTGAAAAATGTTGGTTGTTTTCATTGATGATATTTTGGTGTTTTCTAAAAGTAAAGAGGAGCATGCAAGACATTTAAGGGTTATTTTGCAAACCTTAAAAGAAAATAAATTGTATGGGAAATTCAGCAAGTGTGAGTTTTGGTTGCAACAAATTTCATTCCATGGTAACATTTTTTCTAAAGATGGGATAACTGTTGATCCTGTAAAAACAAAAGTTGTTGAAGAATGACCAAGACCCACAAATGTAACTGAGATTCGTAGCTTCCTTCATTTGGCATGCTATTACCGATGGTTTATTAGAATTTTTTCACGGTTATCTAGTCCAATGACTAAGCTAACTTGGAAGGGTGTTAGATTTATATGGACAAAAGAATGTGATGATTGTTTTTAGGAACTGAAAAGAAGATTGGTGAATGCTCCATTTTTGGCACTACCTTCCAGGAATGGTGAGTTTGTTATCTACAGTGATTCTTCATTGAAAGGACTTGGTTGCGTCTTAATGCAAAATGACCAGTTAATTTCTTATGCTTCACGACAGTTGAAAACTCATGAGGAAAATTACCCTACACATGATTTGGAATTAGCTGTTGTTGTTTTCTCTTTAAAAATTTTTAGGCATCATTTGTATGGAGTAAAGTGTGAAATATATACCGATCACAAAAGATTAAATTATATATTCACTCAGAAAGAATTGAACATGAGATAGAGGAGATGGCTAGAATTAATCAAGGATTATGATTCTACAATTCATTACCATCTGGGAAAAGCAAATAAAGTGGCTGATACTTTGAGTCGAAAAAGTAATGCTTCATTAATGATGTTGCGTTTGGAATGTGATCCTTTGGTTAAGGATTTTATGAACGTTGGCATAGAAGTTGTTGGTGCAGGATGTTCTTCTATTTTTTTTTTCAGGTATCAGTGAAATCTTCTCTATTAGATAGAATTAAGCAAGTACAGAAGCAAGACAACGATTTGCAGAAAATGGTAGAGCTAGTTCAGAAGGGTAAGTTGCCTGAATTCAACATTGATAATGATTTTGTTTTGGGATTTGGGAAAAGATTGTGTGTGCCTTGTGATTCACAGTTTAAGAGAGAGTTGTTATGTGAAGCTCATAGTTCTCAATTTTCAGTTCATTCTGGCAGTACTAAGATGTACAGAGATGTGCGGGAGTATTACCGGTGGGATGGAATGAAAAGAGATATTTTTGATTTTACAGTGAAGTGTTTGACATGTCAACAGGTTAAAGCAGAGAGATAGTTACCGAAAGGGATGTTTCAGCCTTTACAAGTACCAGAATGGAAATGGAAAAATATATCCATGGACTTCGTTGTGGGATTGATGGAGACACCTCGAGGTAATAATGCAATATGGGTTATTGTTGATCGCTTGACTAAATCTTCTCATTTACTTTCTATACGAGATACTTTTTCCCTAGATCAACTTTCTCGATTGTATATTAAATAGATAGTCAGGTTGCATGGAGTTACCCTCTCCATTGTATCTGATCGTGATCCCAGGTTTACTTCTAACTTTTGGAAAGGCCTTCAGAAGTCGTTGGGTACTGAATTAAATTTTAGTACAACATTTCATCCTCAATCAGATGGGAAATCAGAACGAACAATCCAGAATTTGTAGGATATGCTACGTTCTTGTTCGATGGATTATCAGGGATGTTGGGACCAACATCTTTCTTTGGTTGAGTTTTTATATAATAACAGTTTTCATTCTAGTATACAGATGGAACCATTTGAGGCATTATATGGGAAGCGGTGTCGAACTCCAGATTTTTGTGATGAAGTAGGTGAAAGGAAGCTGATGGGACCAGAATTGGTAGAAGAGATGGAAGAAAAAGTTCAGTTGATTCAGAAACACATGATAACAGCTCAGAGTAGAAATAAAAGTTACGCGGATAATCGGAGGAAGGATCTATATTTCTAGGTAGGTGATCATGTTTTTCTCAAGGTTTCTCCATGGAAAAGTGTGATGCGATTTGGTATGAAAGGAAAGCTGGGTACAAGGTTCATTGGACCATATTAAATTATGGATAGAGTTGGATCAGTTGCATACCGAGTGGATTTACCTCCAAGTTTATCTCAGGTACACAATGTTTTTCATGTTTTGATGTTGAGAAAGTATATTCCAGATTCGTCTCATGTTTTGAGCCTAAAGGTAGTTCAGTTGGAAGAGAATCTATCTTATTAAGAACAACCAGTCCAGATACTTGATCATAGAGAGAAAGTGTTGCGGAATAAGGTAATTCACCAGGTAAAAGTTTTATGGAAAAACCATATGGTTGAAGAGGCAACATGAGAATCTGAAAATGCTATGAGGGATAAATACCCCCACTTATTTTGATAAGTGAATAAAATTGTGAGGACACAATTCCCAAAAGGGGGGAAGGATGTAACATCCAAGGTAAATAAAGAATAAATCATTTTAATTTTTATTAATATTTATGAATTAAATATTAATTTTACTTTAAAGGGGTTTCTATGTTCGATACCGTACCCGATACTCAACAAAGAGTTTTTTGGAAATATTACGTTGCACACTAGTAATAAAATAATATTATTCTAAATGGTAGTTAACACGTAGCCGTTGTATTGGCGGGAATGAATGGAAATAACTAAAATATGATTATATATGTTTGTTAAATGTTTTTACATTTATCCAATAAAATATAAAGGCTTAAAATACGGAAAGAATTCAATTTTAGGCATATATACCCTAATTTTCACTAAAGGTTCACTTATCGCCTCTTGATGGAGAACCGTCATTAAATATAGTTTTGGTCACTCTTATAAATTCTATTGGACCAAATACAACTCTTCTTTAGAATAGGGACATCAAAATTTACTTTGTGTAAATTTTTGGAATTTTTCCGATAAAGTTCATTTTTAATGAATAATGAAATATGTTGTATTTTAATTCAAAACCTCTTTTTAATAAAATTTGTTTATATGATTTTATTATCTTTTTAATTGGTTTTAAAGTGAAATTAGAATACATTTTTACCATTTAATCCAATGGTGGTCATTGGAATTAATTTCACTTTGAAATTGGACTTAAACTATTGTCAATCTTTTGATACTTATTGTTTCATAAAAACATGCTATTTGAACTGACAGCGGGAATTAATTATTAAATTAATTAATGTAACTAATATGTTTTGAATTTTTTAAAATAGACATAATTTTTCAATTATTAATATCAAATATATCTTAGGGTTAAGTTTTGGTATTTTTCTGAAAAACTTCAATTTTTGAAGAATAGTGAAACCACTAAGTGGTACTTAAAAAACTGATTTTTCATTTAGATGAAATTTTACCACCTTTGTGTTTTGAATTTCAAAAATCGGACATACATGGTTGTCATTAAGAAGTCAAATGTGGTTCAATGGGATTAAAATAATTTTTTTTGGTGAATAGTAACTTTTAAGTATTAACCGCGATTAGAGGTAAATAGTGCAATTTAAGGGAAAAATGATATTATAATAAAATGAAAATACCTAGAAAAATATCCTACCCTTATTGGATGTGTCATGGCCGACCAAGAAAACCCATAGGTCTATTTTTGGGACCCCATGGAGCCACTTGGGTAAGATAAAGACATTAATGCCTTTTATTTAAAGTAAAAGTAAAAATGTCACAAACATGAGTTATTTTACTAAATAAAATTTTACATGGGATTATACAAGTCTTATTTTTGACTATAAATAGTCATTGGAAAGATAAAAAGATTTCCTACATCATATTATTTTTTATATAATTTTTCGACATTGAATAAATTAAATTATTTATGACACCATGATGATGCAGCGATGACCTCATTATTTAATGATTTAAATAAAATGAAAATATAATGTAAAATCTAAAACCTACACTTGTCAAAAACCTATTGGATGGGTGGATTTAGAACTCTTAGCACCTTATCCTCGAAATATATAATTGTGGGACCTTTTAAATCCGAAAAATCAATTTATAATAAAGTAACCTTTTATAACTTTCCAAGAGTGCCCCTCCTCTCCTCTTATAAAAGGCCCCCACATCTACCACCTTACCGACACTTCCAAAGCCTTTGGCTCGGCCAAACCCTGACCATTTTGTCTCTACACATCCCTCTCTTACTCCTTTAAGCCTCAATTTGGGTAGAAGGCTTCCCAAGGAAGCCTTTGAGCTCAAATCAAAAAGAGTTGCCCGTTTTAATGGTAGTGTTTTCTCTTGTGTTCTTATGTTTTATTTTGCTTCTCCAATCCCCTAAGCTCTTTATATAACTTTCTTTTATAACAACACCAGTATCTTCAATATACAAGGATTTTTTTATAATAAGGATTAGATCTACACTTACACACACCTACATCTAATGGTTAAAGAACATACTGTTTCTGTGGATGGTGAATTTCTGCCACACGAAATGATGATTGTTCAACACTCATATAACACCTTAAAAGGTGTCCATTAAGATGTCACTATATTTATATATGATATATAATATGTTTATGTTTTACTTAATCTTATTTATTTTTCATTTATGGCATACCTTTATGGTTTCCATTATGGGTAAACGCGATATCTTCATTTTAGGAAGTGCGGACTACCGCCCCATCAAAGTGATTTGATTCGTTAATACCATAGGTGGTGCGTATAAAAGATATATTGAATAATATTATATATGATAAAATACTGGAATTATAATACTATTATGTATCATTGTGTTTTAATTCCATTAAATATGAAGTAGAAATTGAAGTATCATTCATGCGTACGTACGGCTTACCGCCTCCATGAACGGTGCATTTCATTTCGTACCTCTATATGTTATGTAATATTATAAATGCATGTATATAATGGATATATATGATATATATGATATATAAATCATGAGTATAACTCTGGATATAATGGATACATGAACAACTTATATTATAAAGAGCATATTTTTGACTCAGGTACCAATGATCGTTTAAATGACCGATATTAACTTAAATAATTGCTTAGTGTTCATGACATGGTAATAAGTGATATAAAAGGAATAATGAACTTGAAAAAGGTTCTTAAGAAAGTATAAATTAACTCATGTTTATTTTTCAGGACATTAAAGAACGATCGAGTCAAGTCGGACCCGAGGTACGGGACTTCGTCTCAATCTCATTTCATTGAGGCATATTTTTGTTTTATACACAACCTTCTTTTATATGGCGTATAAAACCCTTTGAATTTTATGTTTATCCAAAAGGAATATTTTTTTTATATGAAGCATTTTACTAAACGGCAAAAGGGAATGTTTTTGTCGTACGTATGCGGTGACAATGACTTCTCCACCGCCATGACCATTATTTGAGTTTCGGCTTCCTCTACAATCCATACTTTTTAAAAGAAAAATAAATACCCTATTTTACTTTTCTTTTATTTTGGTATTGAAAATGGTTTTCAAAATGTTTTTATTATATCAATCTGTTGTATTGATATCTTGTGATTGAAATGTGGAAATGTTATGTTTCCTTTTTGTATGTTTTATGTGATACGATTATGTTATGGTTCTTGGGCATTATTATGAAGACGGGTGGTTCCGTGATAAACTAAGGGCGGGTGAGCCCGATATGGATCTCCAATGCATTGGGTAACGCGAATGGGTTAAATTTTGAGGTTTCTCCGAAGAGATTTATGGAATATACAGTGATGGGTATTCCAAACGTAACCAAGAGGGTTACTTTCTATGCAAAAATGTTATGAATGCCTCAAGTTACCTTTATGTCTTATGATTTCTATGATTTATTCACGATTTGATGAGGTATGTTAAAGTGCTTATGTTTTATGGGTAAAGTATGATTTCATTCTTATGTATATATGTACTCATGTTTCCTTTCCACATTTTTATATCCCTTACTGATCTTTTTATGCTCATCCCAAGTTTTGAAATGTTTTTCACAGGTCAAGGGAAAGGTACATGATGTGATGATAGTGTCAATGAAGTTTCAAGAATGAATACATGTTTTATTTTAAATAGGTTTCCGTTTATGGGAAAAATGAATACTATCTTTTTTGTAACCACTTTGTTTAAATGTGTAATGTAATGCATGTTTTACAATCTAATTCTCTAAAACTCTAAACCTGAAAAGATCCTCAATGTGTAATCTTGTAATAACTCCAGATTAAGTAAGGTTTAAGGATGGGGCCTTATATATACCATATATAAACACATATATATAACTAAATTAAATCTAAGAACCTTGGAGATGTAACTCTACACTCCGATCCTTATGTCTCCAATCCTCATCCTCATCTCAAACATAAAAATATACTACATAGAATCCATAATGATCTCATTCCCTTATGCCGCACTTTAATCACAACTTGACCCTATGATAATACCACTCATTTTGACCCTCATGGGTTTCTTACTATCCTGATATCACCAGATTCTTATTCCCCTTCCCATCACTTCCAAAGAATCAAGTCCATATATGAACTAAGAAAAATCCACTCTATTCCTCTAAGGAGTACCCCTTTAAAAACTATCAAAGTCTTACACAACAATTCACTAGATATTATTATATATATTATGATTTCTCCTCACTCCCTCAGTATTCCCAAACTCAAGATATATTATTCTCCCTATTACCATCACTTAGTTACACTAAACACACCCAAAGAGTGTGATTATTCTCTTCTATGATCCACAAAAATTGAAACCCCAATACCAATAAATTATCGTGGGCCATTCTACCAATTACCACATCCCAATATTCTCACTCAATGAGTTTTAAGATTCTAAGTCTATTTCCATGTCTTATCCTATATAATTCTGATGGACTTATACTGATTATTATATTTATCAAGGATAAATCCTTATAATCCCTTCATGTATCATTCTATGGTTCATAAAATTTCCAAAACAACCCATTCCCCAATCCAAGACAAATTTAGCGTCATTTAAGAAATTATAGATATCACTTCCCCTGTGGAATAGCCACCGAGAAACTCTCAAATGCCCCACCCATGCATGAAACACTGACCCCAATATGTATACACTATATATCCTAGATGACTTTTAGGCCTTAAAAGTTCCTCACACCATGGGCATAGTCCTTTTGGATTTGACCATTTTATATCATACCCCACCTATCAACCATTTCATCAATTACCATGGGTGTCATGTCTTTTTTAGTATTTTTCAACTATATATCAACATGTTGGACACAATATTCTTTGATGCTTAATTTTAGACCTAAAAAACTTTTTATGTAATTTTGGGATATTCTATGAATACAAAAAAAATATTTGGATGTTATCCTCAAGAGAAGTCTACACAACCTATTGCAGTAAAAAAGAAACTGAAAACCATATTTAAAATGCTTCATTATTTATCATTGTTATGTATATTTTGTTTTTTAGTACTGTGCATCTATTATCACTTCTAATTTTTTATGTTTAATTTTTTGGAATTATATGTTCTGAATTTAAATGAACGAAATAAAAAGGAGGAAACACTATACTATTCCATCAACCACACTGACAGATGAAAATCCATATATCTCCCTCCCAAAGCATATGAGATACCATTTGTTTTCCCCTGCACCATCTCTCACACCTTCCATGAGTAACCCATCAATAGATCATTTCATGCCTTCCGATTCAAAATCCCTAGTACTGAGGGAGCATGGAGCCACTCCTACTTTTTCATAGAGATACTAGAGAGTTACTATAATAGGTACAAATTATAATATGAATAAATTTATTGAATTTTTTTACACTAAATGGTTGTTCATAAAATAAGGAAACAATGAAACTATGGAGACATATATGAAAATATCAGATGTATGGAATCTTACCGAACTAATAACAGTTGTCCCATTTGATTCCTATAGAATTTGTGTACAAATGCTTTCCACTATACAGTTGCTGATGTGCTTGCATGAAAGTGAACATTGAAAAATATAGGCAAGAAATGGATAGACAATGAATAGAGATTATGTGGTGATTTTAATGATACTTTATTGAGCGCCCAACATATGTATGACAAGGTACCCAATGGGGTACCTAGAGAGTAACGAAAAGTTTTTATTGACAGAAATCGTGATGAGAAGCACATGGTATTTAAATATATTTTATTATATTAATCCAATTTTACATTTATACATGTATATGAAAACAATATGACATTGAATACATTACTAATAAATTAATTTTTTTTTATTTCAATACATTTCAAGGAATAATGCATCGAGGTAGTCAAAGAAAGTCATCCCCCATACTGTGGGGTCAAAGAGTTTTTCTAGAAGCTGATCGACTCTGGAAATATTTTCATTAATTTATATATTTATAAGACAATACTAACAATTTAATATATTAAATTTTTGATTTATATTTATTTAATGCCGCCATATAGTTTAGGGTACCAAGCATCCTAAACATAATTGTTGTTGGATGTTGATAAAAATCCAATGGGGGGTTTGGTAAGTGAGCCTACAAAATAATTTGGGGTACACATTTATTTTTCACTATAATAACTTATTATCAGTTGTCACTATGTTAATATCCATTTATTCTAATATGACTGATATTTTATTTATAGGTAAAAATTAAGGAACTTTGGGATGCCAATCCTGCACAGTCTTACTCAGTATCTCAAGATGACCTAGTTAGTAAAGTTCTTGGGAAATAACATCCTGGTTGAGTGAGAGGGATGG
Organism: Viscum album; assembly: GCA_963277665.1. Classification (NCBI taxonomy): domain Eukaryota; kingdom Viridiplantae; phylum Streptophyta; class Magnoliopsida; order Santalales; family Viscaceae; genus Viscum; species Viscum album. The sequence continues at coordinate 611,394,546 of OY728122.1, read as the reverse complement.
GTTTGGTACTCATACCATATGATGTCTTTATTAGGTCATCATAGGTTAGTTATACCTCAACTATTGGTTGTAGTATATATTCTTAGATATATTATATTTCATTGAAAAAGATAATTCAGGAATAGGGGGATCAAATATCCAATTTGCAGAAATCATTGTTCGATTTATATAAGAAGAAGACCAGATCTGTCCCTGGTGATATTGCATTATTGATGGGTGATGAGAAGGTAAGTCACAAAACATAAAAATAATTTAGTTTTCAAACATTTATTTGTTTTATGTTAGAATATAAATATATAACATTATTTAATTTTGGATATAATTGTCTTACAAGTGCCAGTAGAAGGAAGTAGAGATGAAGGTGTAGAGGGTGAAAAGCAGTGTTCGTCATCAGACAGTGATTGCTGCCTTGTTGATATGTTTGAAAAATATGGTAACATAGAGTTTTTCCATCTATCATATATCATGTATCCTGTGTGGCATATAGTAGTCTCATAACATTTTCATGACTCAATATTTTTATGACTCCCCATGTTTGATAAAGGCATTGAAATTTGATACGGCTTGATGGTTTAGTAAGGTAGTGAGTTTAGAATTGGTGAAGTATGAAGTTAGTGGAGTATGAAGTAATATATGTTCCATATGGAAGATTGAGATATTTACAAATTTCATTTGAGTTATGTTAGGATGTATATATTAGTTTTTTGGACTAACTACTATGTTGTTTATTTGATTCATTTTATTCAGGTTGGAGACACAAGCCCCACAGCCGTGTCATTCAGGAATGGGGACCAGAAATGTTGGGTCAACCATTTAACACCTTTTAAACATGTTAATGATCACTTCTCACAATATATCATTTTAGGTGTGTTCCCTAGATTGTAGGAGATCCAATTTTCACCACGCACCATCACTATAGGGGATACTAATACTTAGAAGATAAAGGAGATCCAAATTGGGAGTTATACCAATATGTTTCTGAGCACATTGAGTGAGCCTATATATAAGAGAGATGATCATGTAATCATCATATCATAAACTATAATATAGATATATCCACAATAAATTTTAATTTTTAGTTGTCAATTATGAGTTACGGTACTCCCACTATCACAATTTCCTATTTATGCAAGACCTGAATGTCCTAACGGTGCTCACAACACATTTAATATTTTAATTAGGAGGAAATTGCTCCTAGTCCTCAATTTGTTTGAAATGGTTGAAATAAAATTGAAAAATCTCATACTGTCCACACTATATTATCCTTTAAAAGCTCTCAAGAACCATTAAAATGCACCTATATCCACCCACCAGGTGCCTAAAGTGGTTTCTCACTGACCACATACTACTTTTAGAAATAACACATATCGAATTGCTTTTGGTTGAGCATTTTTTGAGAACCCCAAAATTTAATAGTCAACATCTCTAATTACATATTCTAACAAATTTTATCCCTCGTACCCCAATATCACTTTGAGCATAATCACCCCTTCTTGTAAACAACTTCCAGTGACATCTCTCGATATTAACAAATCTTACGTTTTTATGTCACCATTAAAAAAAATATTCTTGTTTATTCTAGATCTAACACACCTAGATAATAAAAAAGTATCCCAAGCCTAAATCCTAGACTCAAGTTCCTCCCATGTATGTATTTGAATGAATACCTGGGATTCACCATAGAATACAATAATACCCAATTCCAGTTATCAACAAACTCAAAAACTAAAACAACCACCCTACGACCGTTCCAACACTCACATGAGTTTCACCATAAAATATTTTAAAAATTTCATCCATATATTAAGGCTTTCTATAAATAATTTTTTTTGTAAACACCCCATGGTTTCCTTCCATCCAAAAAAAGGCATTGATTTTAATTATTTATCTTGGTATATAGACACTCTCCCAAAATACTTAGGATGGTGTCAATATATTTGGAATGACTAAGTATAGAATAAGAGTACACCAAGGTTCTAAACATTACCCATTCAACGTCCACAAATAAAAAAATCATGAAATTTTTGAAAATTTTTATTGATAGGCCTGTTTAGATCTTCCGATACACACTCCATCAAAACATGTTATACTTTCCCTAAACCAACCCTTGATGCCATGTCTCTCGATGATGTGTGACTAGGTCCAACAATTAGTCAACCACATCAGCGCACCCTAAAACACTCATTGTACTTATATGGTATATCGTTAAAGGTTTACACCCAAAAAAGGTCACATCATATTTAATGTGATGCATAGATGGAAGGATCAGTTCCCCTATAAAATTTGATCACTGAAGCATCAATCAATCATCTCCAGACTAACTTGTTTATGAGATTCCCATCATAATAGCTGGGTTTTTAATTAAGGTAAGGATCTCACCTACTTAGATCCCAATGATACCATGTTATTTAATGCAAAACCAAAAAATAATAATAATGAATCTCATCATTTTTAAATGGTTGGGTAATCAACCAACCACCTTTCCCTTATGTTTCCATGAATTCATAGACACACTACAGACCAAAAAAACTCATGGATTTCTTATTTATCTTGAGCATGAATCTATCATCCATAATTTTTTTAACACAGTCCTATGTTTTAAAAGTCATCATCACATTTGAGAGATGAAATATTGAATATACCGTCTCATCATCTTCAAGTAGTAATTCTGAAAATTTCTAATTAGTCCATTATATTTATATCCCTCTAAATGAATGTACATTGTTTCCATAATACTCATCATTCTCACCAACTTAGGAATTTCATTGGAAACATTTTATTGAAATAAAAAACATTCCATTGCACATGCTTCATCCACTACTGAATGTGGTTACAAAACCAGGATAACATGCTTATACTATTTATAAACCTGAATTAAAAAACCATCATCTTACAAGTGTTTCAATATATGTTTTATCATAGACACATGCATGCTACTCTTACCGAGTCATGTTTTAGCACTTCATCTATATAAAACATAAATTCCAAAATAAAACTAATAAGTAGTGTTTTAGGACCCAATCATTTTTACAATGTTATACGAAGAACTACGATAAATCATCATTATTAGGATGGATCATGGATACATCTTAATAGTTCATTCTATGTAGTTTGAAGGCTTACAACTTAAACGTTATTCCTCTACAGTTTTTAGTCTTAGATTTAGATATATGAAACATTGTTAGATGGTTGAGTATGGTATATATTATTCTATTATATATTCTCTGGAAATGGTTTTTTTATGAAACATTGTTATATTATTGACTACTAAACATTGTTAGATTTATTATATTATTATCTTATATATTCTTTGCACAAGGTATTTTTCGATGGTACTGGTACTGGGGCTGCAGAATCTGCTGCATTTTTTTTACTTTTAAATGTATATTTTGAAGAGGTTTAAGTCACCACTAACGAATTGGATTATATTTTCTAGTGGTTTGAAATACTTCTATAGTTTGATATTCTCATATTGACGGTGGTTAAAACTTCCACTAAATAAATGTGGTTATTTTTGGGAAGTGGTTATCGTGGTTTATCCGTGGTATAAATAGCTACTAAATAGGTCATTTTATTCACATGAAACTACCGCAAAAACCACCAAAACCACCTGTAAATATGTGTACTGTGAAACTTCCAAAAAACCACCACAAAATTAAATAAAATTCCATGTGTTGGATGTCGACACCAAAATTAGTGGCAGTTTTATGAAACCGTCACAGAACCATATAGGGGCGGTTTAAACCGCCTCTATATTAAAAAAACCCAAAACTGTGTGGCACTTTTCTTATAGTGTGGGAAGGGATGATAATGGGACATATGTAGATCCCAACATTTACAAGAGAATCATTGTGTGCTTATTGTGTTTGACTGATACATGACAAGATAGTGTCTTTTTAACATGCATAGAGGCCCGATTTAAATGTAATCTAATGGAAGAACATATGGCAGTAGTGAAAAGAATCATGAGGTACACTAAAGTCACTCAAAACAAGGGTTTATATTTTTATGTAGGTATATATAGTGATATATTATCATTTTATGATGCTGACTGTGCTAGGTATGTTGTTGATCAAAATTCCACAAGTGGTGGAGCGTTCTTTATTAGATAGAAATTTGTGGGCTTGTTGAGTAAGAAACAAGAATATCTCTTATACATAGTCTTTCACTAATCTTATAGTGAATCAAGATTAACATACCAGAATATTAAATCCTTTTAAATGAATATTCAGTACATTACAAAAATACATTCCTGAGGACCATAATTGTTTAGTGTCTTTGGAAACTTGGAAAAAAATATTCTATCATGGTGAAAGATATTCAACATATCCAATAAAGATATCCACATTTAGAACTTATACCTAAATCATTTATTCATAACCCGAAGAAAGGAAATATAAGAAATGGGTGAGCTCATATGCTCAGTAAGGGTAAACAAGAGAGGCATGAAAGTATAAACATGAACATAGTAGTGTGATAGCACAATCGTAACATGGGGAGATCATACCCTACATATGAAAGTTAATAAACATGAGTTATGGGATAAATATTGGCAGTTCATAAGACAATAATCATAAGAAAACAAATATCATGTTCCATGAAATTATAAATAAGGAATATGATATAAAATTTGAAGAATACAAATAAGAATAGAAAATTTTATGTGAGGGCTACCTACGAAGACCATTATAACATGTTAATCTTGGGATAAGACCCATGAACATACTTTGGTCTTGTAATAGCAACCTCTATACCCACTTTATTTTAGTATTCGACAACAACCCACATACCTTATTGTTTTCGGGCTTAGGCTGTATCCTGTGTACCCTATTTCTTTTAGGCTTGGGATACAACCCATGTACCTCCTTATTTTTGGTATTCAACTACTACCTATTTACCCTATTAAATTTAGTATTAGGAGAAAAACCATACACCCTCTTTCATTTCCAGATAGGGCTATAACCCATAGATTCCCTTTCTTTTTAGGCATGGGCTATAACCCATACAATATCTTTCTTTTCAGGATTGGGCTATAACCCATACAACCTCTTTCTTTTTGGGATTGAGCTACATCTAGTGTACCCTTTGAGCTCATATAAAACATATCATTACCCAATGAATTGGAGGGAGATTTAGGTCCCAAACATCTCATAGTAAAATCAATCTCACATGTGCCACAAGATAATAAAACATTTATTATATCACAACCCATAAGAAGATATAGATATTATAAGAATCAAATCAAAACCCATAAAATGAAATATGTATCATTAATATTTCATCACATCATAACTTATGTAGAAGAGATAGGTTTCATAATAATTTCATCAAATAATAACCCATGAATGAGAAATAGATTTCATAAACATATAACCCATTAAAGAGAAATATGTTTCATATAGACCATGGAATTAAGCATAACATATTCATAGAAAGGATATTAATCGAACCTTTAAAGAATTTAAAAAAATAGTAACATAAATTGTTGTCATATTATCTGGAAAATAGTTTTGAAATATCTTTCAAAATTATTTCTTAAGGAAAATATCCTTAGTTCTTTGAAAAATGCATTTTATAACGTAAAACCTTTTAAAAAACATTTTCTTTGAAAATATATTTGAAAAAATATAAAGGAATCTATGAAAAAAAGATTTTTTTTTTAAAATCCATTTCCTTGAAAATTATCATGAAAAGTGATTAGAATGTCACAATAAACTCTTATAACTTAGTAACATGGGATCATACTCTCAAAAAATGAAATTACATAAATCTTAGAATATCATGAAAATATTTAGTGTCCCAATATGATCACATTATAGGAAACCATGCACAAAAAGAATAATTTAAACTTATATGCTTTGTAAAAACACAACAAGGGCCAACCTTCATATGGTACACTAGTTTTCCAGCTTAGTTAATCACAGGATGGGAAGATTTTCTTTGAAAGTTTGTCACTCAGTTTACCTAAAAACTAAATAAGATAATAGTATTCAACCTCTCAAACTAAAAAAAACAATAAAATGGGAGGGCCTCATATTTCATTTCTTGATTGAAAGGGATGGACTACACTATGAACATACAACTAACCAAAGAATATTTGTTTTCTATATATATATATAATACCTCTACGATGAGTTACATACTTTAATCACCACTATAAAATACACATGAGGGTTTATAGATCTCATAATAGTAGATAAAAATAATAATAGATTATATATTAAGCATAAAGGTTAAGTCATGAGTAATTCCAATACCTTTAAATAAGTGAATTTGAAAAGAAGAAGCTGCCACTATTACTTTTAAACTAGCCCCTTCCCCAGATCCAACTCTAAAACCCATACCATATCATGTGGATATTCTTACCGAGGTTTAGAAAATACACCCACCACAATAGGATGAGAAATGATATCAGAGGAAAAAAAGTTTGAGGAGCTAATGAATTTTTTTTATTCATTCTTAGATGTCAAAGTCCAAGACTACTTTATTGTGGATTTGGAGAAAAACCTGATGATGTTAAAAAATCCCAGGAGGCCTGACCAAGCTAGTCTCAAAGATATCCCAAACTATTTCCCAGCCTAAGAAACATTGGGTAACACTATTGGAGAATGTGTTTTTCCAAATACATCTAACAAAAAATGGCAGAATATAGAGAGTTAAAGATGGGGAATCCACAAACACCAGTAGCATGTGTTTCTATAACCAATCCTAAGGGAGAGGGTGTAACTCCCCAACCTTATAAGCCCAGAGTCGGTACATTATTACGTATCATTGGAATGATCACAAAAGATAAAGTCTCAAAAGACAAATTAGTTTAGTAGCCTTGGAAGTACTAGATACATTCATATGGTTTACATTACATCCTAAAATGGAAAACTACAACAACATTGTTTCCAGAGACAACAGTGAGATCCCCTAGACTATCCCTACAGGTTAGTGATAATATAATACTTAGCATCATGGGAAAAAAACATAGAAAGGTGTGAGCTCAGATGCTCAGTAAGGATAACAATATAGAAGAAGCTTTCATAAATAAGCATAAACATTTAAGGAAATGTATAAAAATAACAAAAAAGCCTTTTCAAAATAAACTTCATCATAATATGGAAAATATAAATCAAAATTATGCCATTTACTTACTCACTTGGATATTCTACTATTCGAATAATCACATGCAATATCAATAGCCACTTTCATAATGATTGAATGCATAATGCCAGACTTTCATAACCATATAGTCAAGGCCTTGTGCCAAGACTACAAATAAGATTTTGTCAAGGCGTTGTTCCAAGATAGTAGTTTGTCTCATGAGACCTACTGATGCATCGAGGAGCTACAGCGGGCTCCACCTGTCACATACTAAGTCCAATGCATTCCTTATATCAAAAGGTTTAAACATAACATAAACATTCGTATTAAAACTAGCTTATGAAATGTCAATACTTTATCCATAAACCATGAATGGTATAAAAATAACACATCGACAATCAAACATATCACAAAACCTTCAATACAATATGGAAGTTTTTCATCATAGTAAATCAACTTCAAATAAGCTTGAAATCCATCAAAGGATGTTGACATAGATGAAATCAAAACCTTTTTAGAGAAATACCTATTTCTATTTTGAAATCATTTAAAAGTCATGTAATTATAAAACAAAACATTTATTTTTGGAAATATTATTATAATATTGTAAGGGAAGGATTGATGATGTTATAACAGTGGAAAATAGCCACACCTACCGTATAAGTAGAAAAATATTCTTACCTTAATTTTGCCGAAAATGTTAAAAAGTACCTTGTTTGGAAAATTTCAGAATGATTCCTCTATAATCATTTTATAAAAATTAAAACAAGGGTATAAATGACTTTAAACCATAGTCTAATAAATAGTAATTTTTTTTTTGAAATACAATTTTAAGAAACATGGATGTGGATGATAAAGAGGTTTCAGTAGATACTTACGTAAAAACAACCTCAGATAATAAAGAGATTGTGAAATTAACCCTTACATTGTATTTTCCATTGGTCGAGGGTAGGTTAACCTCATATATAATGTTGAAATAATTTTTATTAAACTATACAAGAATCATATACATTAATATGATATCATATATTATCTTTTAACATTGCTTTATTAACAATATCTTAGTATTATCATTGTTTTTGGTGTTAAAAGATTCATTTTACTTTATATTATTTGTTATTTGAGTCATATTTTTATGTATGGGATGTATCTTATACATATCTAGAATTATACTGAGTCTTTAAAAATTATTTTTAATCATCTAATGAAAATTAGTCTTGAATGGATATGATGGGGAATGAATCTCATCGCGTTCGTGGAGACGATACTCTGTACGTACGCATGAGAGACAATATCATTCTTTTGATATTAAAATAATATATAATTATATGGTATATAATATATACAGAATCATTATCATGCTATATTTATTATTTACATCAATTACACATCATTATTATACCCATCCAAATAATAATGTATTGAATAACAATTACTCCTTGACGTGGAGACGGTAAGCCGTACGTACGCATATATGGTGACATATCATTAAAAGGATGGATAGAATAATGAATTTGGTTGTACCATATTTATAATAAAATAACAGTATATAGAAGATACTGGAGTTATTATTTGATAATGGAAACAATAATGAGAAAGGAAGTGGAAGAAGAAAGGAACTTGAAAGAGGTGATGAAATATTTACCTATCCTTTAGGTTCTTGCTTTTGATTTGATCAAAAGGGATACTTAGGTTAAATATATGATTAAAGTAAGGCCTCTAGGATAAATTAAGGATAGTTTAGAGGGTATTTAAGTAGATGTTGGCAGAGCCAAATGGCTTTTAAGGTGTGAATTAGAGAGAATGGGGAGTTCCCTTTTATAAGAGGGGTGGGGAGAACCTTAGGAAAAGCTTGAAATATTATTTTATAAAAAATTATTTTTGGTTTATAATGGCTCAAAAATATATTATTTAAAGTATAAGGTGGATATGGGTCTAAAACCAATCAATAAATATATTTTATACAGGTTTGGGTCACTATATTAACTTTATCTTTTAGATCTATCTCTTAGTTAAATAGTATGACATTTACCATGTCTCTTTGTATTTTTATATTATATGGTTAATAAACATTCTATATACTTCCAAGAGATCCCTAAGTGGTTCATTAATGATACAACTATCATTATATAAGTCCTTTGGCCGAGCCTTAGATTTTTATGAATAGAATATTAATTAATAATATAATATTTTTTTTAAAAACTCTTTAATGTCAATTTTGACACTATTTGGTATTTTCTTTTTGGTAAATTCGTAACAGAATTATTACTTCAAAAATAATTCATCTAACAAACCCTAATATGTCATATTAACCTATAAAATTAGTGTAATTCTTAAAAAGTCTCAAATTACATTTATTTGGATATTTATAATTTTAATTATTTTAGTATTTCATTAATTAGGTAATTACTGCATCATCATTGTGTCATAAATAAATTAAATTATTTAATGTCTAAAGAATATAAATAAACTAAAATTATGTAGTAAATCTTTTTTTCTTTCTAAGGAATATTTATTGTCAAATTTATCTTATTTATAACCCTATATTATAAATGTTTTAGTTGTTAAACTTTGATTTTAACTCTTTTAACTCTTCTTTAAATAAAATAATAATAAGTGTCCTAATCTAAAAAAAGTGGAACAAAGAGGTTCATATTTTATTCCTAAGGATTTTTGGTCGAATTATAATTATCCAATAGAATTTGGACATGTGTTAGGGTAATAATATTATCATTTTTACCCTTAAATACCCTATTTACTTTTAACTGTGGTAAATAAAAGCAAAAAGATACTATTCACCATAAATTATTTTCATCTTATTGAACCACATTTTTCTTACTAATACCAACCGTGTCTCTCTGATTTTTGAAATTACATTCATAGAAGTGGTAAAATTATGTTTTATGTGAATTTTCAAATTCTCCTAGGAGATGGGTAAAAGACGGTGAAAAGTTTAATAAAATTTTTATATATCTAAAATTATTATATACTAAATCCAATGAATTACATTGAACTTATATTGTTATTATGTATCTATTTTTACCTAAAATAAATTTAAAGAAAATAAATAATTATTTAAATAAAAATTCAGTTTTAAACTATAACTCAGTGTTTATCACTATTCATCAAAAATTGAATGTTTTTAGAAAAATACCAAAAATTCACACTAAGATAATTTCGATATTCCAAATCAAAAAATGAAGTCCATTTTGAAAGATAAAATTTATAAAATTTCGAAAAGTGGGTATTACTATTCATAACGACTAGTTTGATTGGTTGTGGTGTGTTAGAACTCGAAGTTGTGTACAAAACACGCTACTGTATTATTTAAAGAGAAGCGTATCGTGGAAGCTTGGGGTGTTATAGATGGTGAATTAAAGGAAGTTACTAAAAAGTTACAAAAAGGTTAGTGATTGGATGGTCATAAAGAAGATCAACTGGACTCATGCTATCCTCTAAGAACAATTTTAAAAACTAACTATTCCACCAACTACTTCTACTATAAAGAAAACGATCCATCAATGTTGTAGTCATCTAAAATGTAGTATTATAAAAATAAACATGGTTAGAAGAGTGGGATGAAAACGCAGGAAGATGAACCTATACCGAGGATAAACTTGGCTTTGAATCTATCAGAATTCATGCCTTTAGGATTAGAGGCATGAGAACTACCCTGTAAATAGTAAAATAAGAGTCGACTCACCAAACAAGGTACCCATCTGACAAGGAATTAGTCATTAGTTCCATTATTTTTATTCACTTAATGGATCCATTTAAAGATGATGAGTGTGTATAAGAAAAATATTTCTCCACATCTGATTGGGGAATTAGGGGATGAGGCTAAAGGGGTCGTGGATACATGGGAATCCCCATTCACAATAGAAATCAATATTCTAGCCACATCCTTGATGAGACTATCTTCATGGATGAAACTCATTGGAGATCCCTGAAGTGATCTCAGAAGGGGTAGGATAGATCCCACACACAAGCTAGAGGTCACTATGACTTGATCATTTTGGAAGGTCAAAAAGTGGATACACCATCACAAAATTACACTTAGCATACTGGAGGACTTATTTAACCTAAGCCAACAAGGATAAAAGCACTTAATAATCCTATTTTAATGGAATATTCACATAAATAAAGTACTTTAGTTCCTAAAGTGATTGAAAAAAAGAATTATCATGCAAGTAATCACAAAACTTTATCCTAGAAGTCCAATATTTTAATGCAATCAACCCTAGAAAAATCTAAATTTTCAATCCTAGTTGCTCCAAGTCTATAAAAATACATGTGGGAAGCATTTATATAGAATTCTATAAGCCCTAAGGAATTTGAAGTATATTTTACCGATACTGAAGTATATCGTGAAGAGATAGATCCGGCAGAATGCTACATGATCATCTCTTTCCCAGGTAATGTCAACGATGCTATTATTCAATGACATATAAAACCTTTTTATATTTCTGATAGAATTAATGACATTGATATTAAATAATTTTTAATAGAGAATAACTTAGGAGTCTACCAAATTCTAGTACAAACACTTCTTTAACTGGGTTATAGACAGGTCCCCTTTACCCCTCCTCTTTGATGCTACCGGGTTATGAAAATAGTGAAAAATATCCACTTAGCAGAATCAAGCCGATGGAAATGTTTGAGGACCTTTTATTCGACTCATAATTTTTGGTTGTTTGTTAAGAAATTACTTTCAATGTTCTATTGGGGAGACCTTAGTTGCATCAGCATATGGAAATCCCGTCATTGTACCAACAATACCTGAAATATGACATTAATGGACAAAATGATATTCTATATTTTGATAAAGCTCCATTATATTATTTAGAAACTCAGTACATAAATGCCTAATTATACAATAGGGAGGGGAAAAAACCAATGGCCAATGGTGTTACCTGATTCAAGGAGCCTGATGATCTTGAAATCACCCCAGCTAATCCTTTAAAACATCTCAGTGACAAATATGTGTTTCCAATCCATCAAATCTAAGGACTGTGACCATAATCATTTATATTATCAACAACCATCATGATATTAGTCTTGGAAACAAAGAATGGTAATGTTGAAAAAGTCATGGATCCTCAAGAAAGTGATTGAATAATGGATGAAAATAGCCTCATGCCAAGAGAAAACAATGATAATTATTATCTATCCCTCACTCACCCCATTCATTGATTCAAAAAGACCCCAAATTGACAACATATTCAAAGGGAGCCACTTCATCTTTGGGATGTCAAAATTTTAAGCCGCCTCATGAATCTGGATGGATTCCTCCACAAACTACTTACTGTAAATGTTAGGAAGAAGAGGAAGAGTAAGAGTAAGGGGAAGAGGAGGAATACCTTAGGGATTCCCTTCCCTCATTTGAGGATAATGTTTCTGCCACCATTGATGAACTCAGAAAACTGAAACTAGTTATAGAAGAAGTCTCACAACCCACATTTATTAGTGAGACTGTGTCCTAGATATAACAAGATGTACACACATACTTTCTGAATCAACATCAGGATGTGTGCACAATATTTACCAAAGTACTCCTAGCCTCAATCCTATGGTGTCCACTCGCTACCTAGGACTTCCAGATAACCAACAAGGTTACAAATAAGAATCCATATGGACACAACTGAATGTTGTCACCAAAATTGAGACTGATGTCGATATGTTAATAAAATACAACATCATTTGTGTAGTCTAGTATCCAACATGGTTATCCAATATAGTCCCATCAATAATGGAGAATAGAAAAATTAGTGTCTTTTTCGACTTTATAGATCTCATCCATCACTATCCAAAAGAATATTTATCATTTCCAATCACATGACTACGGATTGAAGCAAGAGTTGTATATCATGTAGGTTCCGGGCGCAGCGGAAGCGCGTTGGTGGGTTTTCCCAACTTTAATTTTAACATTAAACAACGTTCAATCCGAGATCCTTCACGATATAAAACGCCTAATCTTCGGAATAGAATGAAGAACAAAAAGAAAAGCAGAGTCCCAGAACCCTTGAGGAGGATCATCATATGTTGATTATAATTAACTTAATTAATGCATAAGAATTACCTCGTTAGAATTCTTTCTTCCTTGATGTGTCCGGTCACGATTTGGTGAACCATCGTTGCGTCATAGAATCCAAGTGTAGGATTTCTCAAGCGATTATCCACATGTGTGTCACGTATCTACGGACGTCGCCGAAGGGATCTCCGAGTGCTAGTGCGGAAGAACCTTCGCTTGCGATGTATTCCTTCAACCACCTTGATCCGGTGGAGGATCTTGCTCTCGTAACTTGAGGGCGTTCTTGGTGGAAAGGGAATTCTCTCTTGGCTTGAGAGTATTTCAAAATCCGTTGTGCACAACAATGGCTCTCTAAAATATTGCGGTTGCGAGGATATTTATAATTGGGTTTGAGGTTAATAGAGTTATGACAATAAATAAACCGATTACGCGTTTTATTTATTTCATTAACTCTTATTGAAATCCCCCATGTCGAATTATTAATTCCTTGACATGCGCTCACGCTAATTATAATAAATATCATTTAATAAAACAATATTAAATCCTCAAAATCCGAACTGGAAAAAATACACGGTGTGTACTTGTTTTTCCATAAAACTACACGGTTTGTATATTTAATATACACAACGTGTACTTTTATTTTCCATTTTCTCCACCACATTTATTAGACCTTGAGTAATGACTATTTATTTCTTAAATAAATGTAACTGCATTACTCGCTAATAAATATATTATTTCATCCACAATATATTCTCTCGAATAACTAGTGTCAAAATAAATGCGATCAGACAACCTTAAATAATTATTAAACCACATTCGGGAATAATATTTATTTAACTTGTTAAATTAATATTTAACTGAGATACATGGACACACTTAGTGTGTGACCCTCTAGGCCTCTGTCTCAATGGCATTAGGCTGAGTCTGCCTAAAGTCCAAGGTTAGCGTCAAGCAACACGCCAAGGCACCCATAAAGAAAGAAGTTAATGCCGCAATGACGTGTTACCTCCTACGAACGCTTACTGTGTAATATAATCCCTTTGTCTCGATATCTCCAATCAAGCATGTTTCATGCTAGTGCCGTCAACCCATGTGCTTGATTATTCTTTCTTTGACATCCCGGAATTGAACTTGCCCATACCTTACCTTGGCCATGGATTTATTTAGGCTATATCAACTCCATCAAAGGGCCTGAGATATCTACTTCCGTTATGGAACGGAAGGGAAAAATACTTTATCGCATTATCTATTAATGCGGTATTACTCGTGACGCACCCAACGTATCCTACCTTGCTACGAACAGTGTGTCGTCACAGTTTTCATCAATACATCTAAGCGCGCGAGTTGTAATACCCATTAATAATAATCTTAAAGTCTAAGGACCAATACACATGTCTGCATATAGGAACATCCAATGACACTATGAAATGTGGATTTCCTACTGGCGGGTCTCATTCTCATAATATCCTACTGGATATTATCAAGGGCGCACACCATGAGAAGGTGCCTCAAAGTTTTATGAGTCCTCACCCCTAATGACCTGTATTATTTGTGTCCCTCAAATAATATCATCCGGCCATAGAACATACATTCAAGAACAGTGTTACGGCACTTCCGGGTTCTCATCATAGCATGGATCCGCTACGGCCCTTTAATGCAACAACTGTCCTTAGGACATTATCACATGACATGTCACATAGAAGAACAATCAAGATGTGATAAGGATTTTATTTAAATGAATAAAGTAAAAAGTATTTGGTTCTAGACCACAAACTCCAACAGACTCCCACTTGGACTAGAGCCAACTGCTAACCGCCTTTAACCTGCTAGCTCTCAAATGATATTCATGCTTATACTGAGATAGGCCTTTAGTCATGGGCCCCACCACATTCTCTTCCGTGGACACTCTGCTAACTGCAACTTCACCCCTTTGATAGAAATCCCTCAAGAGGTGATATTTCCGGAGTATGTGCTTTGTCCGTTGATGTGACCTTGGTTCTTTTGCAAGAGCCACCGCTGCAGTATTATCACAATACAATGTAATGGTATATTTACATCTAGGCACTACATAAAGATCTTGGACAATGTTCCGAATCTAGACGGCTCCCTTGGCTGCATCAGAAGCCGCTATATACTAGGAATCTGCTGTAGAATCAGCGACAACTGGCTGCTTTGAACTCTTCCAGCTCACAACTCCTCCATTGAGATAGAAAACATATCCAGATTGCGACTTCAGATCATTCTGATCTGTTTGAAAACCAGCATCAGCATACCCTCTGATGACAAGCTCCTCGTCTCCTCTATACACCAGGAACATATCCTTAGTTCTTCTCAGATACTTAAGGATAGTCTTAACAGTAGTCCAATGTTGTTCTCCTAGATCTGCTTGATATCTTCCTACCATGCTCAGTGCATAGGCAACATAAAGCCTGGTACATAACATGGCATACATGATGGATCCTATAGCCGAAGAATATGGGATCTTTCTCATCCTATCTTTCTCCTGTTGTGTCTGGGGACACATTTTCTTAGAAATATGTAATCCATGTGACACTGGACCAATACCCTCTTGGATTTTTCTATACTAAATATCTTTAGAATCTGGTCAATGTATGTACCCTGACTTAGTCCAAGAAGCCTCTTGGATCTATCACGAATGATCTTGATCCCTAGAATGTAGGCTCCTTCTCCTAAGTCCTTCATGGAGAAACACTTGTTCAACCAGTCCTTAACTGACTGTAAGGATGGTACGTCATTTCCAATAAGCAATATGTCATCAACATATACCACTAGGATGACGACCGCATTCCCATTAAACCGCTTGTAAACACATGGCTCACATTGGTTCTTAATGAAACCAAATTCCCTTATGGATTCATCAAATTGAATGTTCCATGACCTGGATGCTTTCTTCAATCCATAAATGGATTTCTGAAACTTGCAGACCTGTTTGGATTCACTTGGTGTCACAAACCCTTCTGGTTGTGTCATATAGACATCTTCCTGAAGGTTCCCATTAAGTAATGCTGTTTTGACATCCATCTGCCAAATCTCGTAGTCATGGTAAGCTGTTATGGAATGTATGATTCTTATGGATTTAAACATGGCAACTGGCGAGAAGGTTTCATCATAGTCAATTCCTTGACGCTGCCTGAATCAATTAGCCACTAGCATTGCTTTATAGGTGCTAACTTGACCTTCCATGTCCATTTTTCTTTTGAATACCCATTTGCATCCAACAGGATTTACATCAACTGGATCATCAACCAGAACCCAAAAATGGTTCTGATACATGGAATCCATCTCAGAATTCATAGCTTCTAGCCATCTTGCAGCTTCTGAGCTTTCTACTACTTCCTTGCAGGAGAGAGGTTCATCATTGTCCAACAATAAAGATTCACCATCCTCGGTGACTAGGAAACCAAATCTCTCTATTTCCCTTACCTCTCTTGAGCTCCTATGCAGTACTTGTGTTTCTGGACCCTCTTCCACAAGGACGTGTGGAAGTTGTTCCCGTACCAACTCCTATGTATCTTGAGCATCAACTTCATCGAAGTCAATCTTTCTCCCACTGTCCTTCTTAAGGATGTGCTCCCTCTCAAGAAAGACGGCTTGTCTAGAGACAGTCACTTTCCTGTCTTGAGGGTTATATAGGTAATATCCTTTTGTTTCCTTGGGATATCCTATAAAGATACACTTCGTGCCCTGGGGTTCTAGTTTGTTTCCTGAGAAGGCCTTAACAAACGCCTCGCATCCCCATACACGTGTGTGCGACAAAGTGGGTTTCCTTCCATTCCATAACTCGGATGGAATTCCATTTTCTGCCTTATTTGGTACTCGGTTTAATGTGTATGCTGCAGTTTGTAATTCATATCCCCAAAAGGATAATGGAAGATCCACATGACTCATTATCGACCTCACCATGTCCAACAAGGTGCTGTTTCTCCTTTCACTAACACCATTCCACTGTCGTGTATAAGGAAGAATGAGCTGAGATAGAATACCAGACTCCCGTAGAAGATCAATGAACTCTTGGTACATATATTCTCCACCATGATCCAATCAAAGCTTCTTTATATTCTTACCAAGCTGATTCTCTACTTCATTCTTGAATTCCATTAATTTCTCTAAGGACTCTGACTTATACCTCATTAAGTAGACATAGCCATATCTACTCAAATCATCAGTAAAATTAATGAAGTAAGAATTTCCACCTCTAGCTTCTACTGGAAATGGTCCACACACATCCATGTGTACCAATCCTAGAAGCTCTGTGGCCCTTTCACCATGTCCACCAAAAGGCAGCTTGGTCATTTTTGTTTGTAAACAAGCGTGACATCTATCAAGTGGTTTTAGCTCAGTGGAGTCTAAATAGCCATCTTGTCAGAGCTTTGTCAAACGCTTCTCGTTCACATGACCAAGGCGGTGGTTCCATAACTGGGTGATGTATGAGTCATGTGAGTTTGTTTCATTATCGATTGCCAACGCTTGGTTTTCATAATTCAATACATACAAACCATTATTTAAATTTTCCATACCATAACATACATTGTTCTTATAAAAGAGACAACCCTTATTTCCAAATTTGAAAACAAACACATCCATATCCAAACAAGATATAGAAATTATGTTCTTGGTAACACTAGGTACATAATAATAGTTATGAAAAACCAAAATCATCCCAGTCAGCAATGAGAGGTTGTAGTCGCAAATAGCCAATGCAACCAGCCTTGTGCCATTGGCAGCTCGAAGATCCACCTATCCTCTAGCAATCTTTCTAAATCTACTTGGTTCCTGAATTTGAATATAGATGTGAGCCCCACAAGCTGTATCTAATACCCAATATGTAGAAATAGAAATACTGCACTCGATAACAAACGCACCTTTAGAGTCCACACGCTTCTAGGTGCAGTTCCTCTTCCAGTGGTCCTGCTTGCCACATGCAAAACAAACTTCCTCCCGTTCCTTGCCCTGCCTATGGATCTTCCCCTTCATGGAGGGACGGTTCTCGGGGGATTCAGACCATTTATAAGTCATTGGCCCCTTTTCCTTGTCCTTCCTTTTCTTATTCACCATAAGGACCGCGGGTTTGTCATGCCCCATGTCCTTATCTACCTGGAGAATCAAGGTCAGAAGCTCTGATAGACTCTTCTCATTGCTGCTCATGTTATAGTTGACAATGAAGCTAGAGAAGGTCTTGGGAAGTGATGATAAGATGAGATCTGTATGCAACTCATTCGGGAATTTAATCCCTAAGATGTCCAAGTGTTCAATGTAGCCAATAATCTTGACTACATGAGGCCCAGCTGGCGCAGAATCTACAAGCTTCTTCGTAAACAAAGCATATGAGATCTCATACCTCTCCTGTATCGCCTTCTCTTGGTAGAGATCCATAAGGTGAGACATCATGCTATACACGTCCATCTTTTCATGTTGCTTCTAGAGCTCATTAGACATGGCCGATAGCATGAAACACTGGACATCTGTGACATCATCCATGTGTTTCATGTAGAGATATAATTCCTCATCACTAGCCTCTTTCCCAGGCGCAACTGGAATAGGCTCTTCCAGCACATATAATTTCATTTCGTGGTGAAGGATGACATGAAACGCCTCTTCCACTGTTGGAAATTGGTGCTGGTGAGATGGTTTTTTTTGAGTATGGTGCGTAATGATATGTTTGAAGTCATTTTCTTGCTGTTTCTACAAATTAAGATGAGCAAAGGTTTAGTACTTTATTTCAAAATTTGAGAAAAATAAATAAATTAATACTTATTAGTGTCCCACTATTTTATCGAAATCCAATAGCCCTCACCATTGACTTCGGAATATTTTGTTGCGTGAATATTTTAGTGGAAAGGATCCATATTGCCCTTCGCATTACCCCAACTAGGGTTGGTAAAGCAACTTGAAGGGTTTTAGGTAGGCCTTCCAAATGCCAACTGCATTAACTCACAGCTCCTTGATCCGCTGAGTGGACTCCCCAATCCTAAAATCCTTTTTGGATTTCCTCAACCTTTGCCTATTGGTCACACCAAGTCCTGCTGTGGCAGTCAACCCTTGATGCGAACCAAGTCAAGTCAACCCAAAACCTTGAATTATAATTCCCCGATAATTGAAAGCACCCCAACTAGGGTTGGTCAAGCACTTTGAACTATGGTTCGATTCTAACCAAGATTATGGAAGGCTATGCCGACTTAATATTTATTTTGAGGGATTTTATCCTTATAAATAAATTTCCATTTTATTATCTTTGATTACATGCTTGTTAATATTAAGTGGTATATACTTAAGTGATTACCCATGTCAAAGATAATATTTACGTATAAGCCAGTTTTATTTTAGTTCCATCTTTAATGCTCATTTAATTCATTAATTGCTTGATCGTGACAGCACACCCACAATAAATAAACCATGCAACTGACTGAAATAAAATAAATGGTATGATCATGAGTTTTTCTATTGGTAATTTATCTAGCAGTTGATAAACTAACCCAAGACCTAGGGGAGAAACACCTTGAACCTTTTGGGTTCGTGTTTATAGCTTTCCACCTGTCCACCTTTGTATCTCCTTGGATTGGTTTCACCTTGGCTCCTGACTTGAGCCGCCTCCACTAGCTTGGGATCTCCATCCATTATATATGAATTTATCTCACACATAGGTGAGGGGTAAAAGGGGTTTTTACATAAAAGAATACTTGGACGCGCATGGCCTATATATTAATGAGGAGATGGCTCGCAGGCCAACAAATTTAATTTAAATAAATTAATTAAAAGAAACCATTCACATACAAAGGTCTCTGTCTAGATCATGATCATCCATACATGAAACGATATTCACACGTAAATAAAACTAGCATTCAATTCTTTAATCATTCTTGTTTAAGATAAATCATGCTCGAATCAGATAATTTTCTTTAATTAATCAATCCTTTTATCATAAATCCCTTTTTTCAAATTTCCTTGAGATTCTCATCCATCATAATTTTAAACAAATAAATTAATTTAAAATTATCCTTGTAGGTAACTTGTCCCTTGGAGGAAACCCGGTGAATTACCATTTATTACGAAGATGGTAAATTAAAAACAGATATATAAAAAACCTATCACGTGTTGTGCCTCAGCTTTACGCCTGCCCCATGGTACACATCTCAGGGGTTTGTATAATATAATAATACATTTTAATAAATCTGCGTAATTTGGGTGAGTACACGGCGTGTAGTTCCGACTACACGGAGTGTACTTTTCTTCACCTTCTATCCGAAGTACACGCCCAGGGACAGGGCGTGTTAATGTACTTCGGAAATTTTCGGAGTACACGGCGTGTACAGTGGGACACACACCGTGTAGTTTCTGCGTTACACGGTTTCTAGCCGGGCAGTCCGTGTACGGAGTACAAGACCCAACCCTAACCCGAAGGGACTACACGTCGTGTTCATTGGACCACACAGCATGTATTCCGGAAATTGTGTGCCACCTGTTTCTGGTCAACAAACGGTGTCTTAAATTCTTAGAAAGAATCCAATACACAGCCTGATTTGGCGGATCAGTCAATGGATTGAACCTAGACTAAACGGCGTGTACTTCCGAATATACGCCCTGTATTCTAGTGTTATACGGCCAGAAACGTTTGGATCTTTCGGATGAGTTCCTCTATTTTATTTTAATCAAAATTAAAATTAAAATTCGTTTCTGTGTGGTGAATGGGAAACGAGGGAGGATGAATAGATCTCGATAATCAGATTTCCAGAACGATTAAACTTGAATTGAAATAAATAAATTATTAAATGTGTAAATTACCAACGAAAATCTAAATAATTATAATAAATGATATGACCCGCTCTGATACCACTTATAGGTTCCGGGCGCAGCAGAAGCGCGTTAGTGGGTTTGCCCAACTTTAATTTTAACGTTAAACAACGTTCAATCCAAGATCTGTCACGATATAAAACGCCGAATCTTCGGAATAGAACAAAGAACGAAAAGAAAAGAAGAGTACCAGAACCCTTGAAGAGGATCATCATATGTTGATTATAATTAATTTAATTAATTCATAAGAATTACCTCATTGGAATTATTTCTTCATTGATGTGTCCGGTCACCATTCGGTGAACCATCGTTGCATCATAGAATCCAAGTGTAGGATTCCTCTAGTAGTGATCCACACGTGTGTCACATATCTCCAGACGTCGCCGAAGGGATCTCCGGGTGCTAGTGTAGAAGGACCTTCGCTTGTGATGTCCGCCTTTGACCGTCTTGATCCGGTAGAGGATCTTGCTCTCGTAACTTGAGGAAATTATTGGTGGAAAGGGAATTCTCTCTTGGCTTGAGAGTATTTCCAAATTCGTTGTTCACAAAAATGGCTCTCTAAAATGTTAGGGTTTCAAGGATATTTATAATCGGGTTTGAGGTTAATAGAGTTATGACAATAAATAAATGCGTTACGCGTTTTATTTATTTCATTAACTCTTATTGAAAATCCCCATGTCGAATTATTGATTCCTTGACATGTTCCCACGCTGATTATAATAAATATCATTTAATAAAACAATATTAAATCCTCAAAATCCCAACTGGAAAAACTACACGGCGTGTAATAATTAATACACGACGTGTACTTGTTTTTCCATAAAACTACACGGTGTGTATATTTAATATACACGGCGTGTAATTTTATTTTCCATTTCTCTCCACCACATTTATTAGACCTTGAGTAATGACTCTTTATTTCTTAAATAAATGTAACTGCATTACTCACTAATAAATATATTATTTCATCCACAATATATTCTCTCGAATAACTAGTGTCAAAATAAATGCGATCAGACATACTTAAATAATTATTAAACCACAGCCGGGAATAATATTTATTTAACTTGTTAAATTAATATTTAACTGAGATACATGGACACACTTAGTGTGTGACCCTCTAGGCCTCTTTCTCAGTGGAATTAGGCTGAGCCTGCCTGAAGTCCAAGGTTAGCGTCTAGCAATACGCCAAGGCACCGATAGAGAAAGAAGTTAATGCCACAATGACGTGTTACCTCCTACGAACTCTTACAGTGTAATATAATCCCTTTGTCTCGATATCTCCAATCAAGTGGGTTGCATGATAGTGCCATCAACCCATGTTCTTGATTATTCTTTCTTTGAATTCCCGGAATTGAACTTGCCCATACCTTACCATGGACATGGATTTATTTAGGCTATATCAATTCCATAAAAGGGACTGAGATATCTAATTCCATTATGGAATGGAAGGGATAAATCCTTTCTCGCATTATCTATTAATGTGGTATTACTCGTGACGCACCCAACATATCCTACCTCGCTGCGAACATAGTTTCATCACAGTTTTTTTCAATACATCTAAGTTCTCTAGTTGTAATACCCATTAATAATAATATTAAAGTCTAAGGACCAATACCCACATCCGAAGATAGGAACATCCAATTACACTATGAAATGTGGATTTCCTACTGGCGGGTCTCGTTCTCATAATATCCTCCTGGATATTAACAAGGGCGCACACCATGAGAAGGTTCCTCGATGTTTTATGAGTCCTCACCCCTAATGACCTGTATTATCTGTGTCCCTAAAATAATATCATCCGGCCATAGAACATACATTCAAGAATAGTGTTATGGCACTTCCGGGTTCTCATCATAGAAGGGATATGCTATGACCCATTAATGCAACAGCTGTCCTTAGGACATTATCACATGAAATGTCACACATAAGAACAATCAAGATGTGATAAGGCTGTTATTTAAATGAATAAAGTACAAAGTATTTGGTTCTAGACCACCAACTCCAACATATTAAGCCCTCTCTTTCATGGATGGATATTCAGGATTTAATCAAATACAAATGTCATAAGAAGATGAATATACCCCCACATTCATCCCCCATGGAGTAGTTTACTATCAGGTAATGCCCTTTGAATTGAAAAATTCCCATGATATATACCAATGTGCAATGCATTTCATTTTCAAACCATTCATTGGGAAGTTTGAAGAATTATATGCTGACTACTTATTGTGTAAGTCTTAATAGTATCCCAATCACATGGATGATATTTAGACTATATTTAAAAACTATGATGGAAAAGCCTGAAGTTGAACCACTCGAAATGTTCTTTTAGGGTCACCTCAGGGAAATTTCTTGGTTTCGTTGTATGCCATCGTGGCATTGAAGTGGATGTTGATAAGAAAAGGGATATCCTCAATATGTAACCCCCTCAAACCACCAAGAGTTGATGGGTTTATTATTACACCTTTCGTATATCCATCTTTTTATATCTAACATCAGAGGAAAGTATTTTCCATTCACCAATTTTATGAAGAAAGGGGTCACATATCCCTGGAAAAAAGTCTATGAGGTAGTATTTGAAATACCCAATAAAAATATCTTGAGTCCACTAGTGTTAATACAAAATTATTGAGGGGAATCCAATCATTTTTCATGTGACCAACCAAGAGTGTTCCGTATGTGATTTTATTACATAAAATAATGATGTTAGGAATGAAAAATACTTTATTATCTCAATAAAAACATTCTTGATACTATGAATATTTTTTTGGATATCAAAAATAGTTTTGTAGAGTTAATCTTAATGGCCAAGAAACCAAGGAACTAAATGAATCACCATGAGGTCCAATTGGTCTCTTGTAATTACCCAATTGAGAACATCCTCATCCACCTATGTTGACTGGATTCTTACTATAGTGGGAGGTTATCCTGTAGTAGTTTCATATATAGTTTGTCCCTTACAAAGTGGTTAAAGGCAATCCCTTGAAATATTTTCCCATATAACACCAAGATATATAAAATAAATTGTTATATACTGAAATTTTAGATAAAGAGATATTTTCTATTTACTATGGCCCCATATATGGGAAATGTATTTTGACAATGCATCTAGAATTACAATGGGGAATATAATGGAATTCCCTAAGATCAATAAAATCAGGTCCATAGTTGTGCTAATATCTCAAGAAAAGGATGTCGTGCCTTACTCCTTACCATTGTTAGAAGGCTATATATATAGTGTGTAAGAATATCTGGTCCCCATTATATGGATAGAATAGGTAAATTAAATACCTATGGTCTACCTATAGGTGAAGGGAATTTTAGTGTTAGAAATCAAACATATTAATAATTATTATTTTATCAAAAAAGAAGAACTAATCCCCATGCTTGAAAATGTTTAAGGACTAATGGAAGAGTTCCCCTTGGTGCTAATATTGACTCACATACCATGATAATAGAGTTCCCTAAACGATGCATTGGAGAATATGATCACGGCCTAAGAATATCCGTATAAGGTTGAAAAAATCCGCGTCATTGTGTATCTCTGAATGGTATCTCATTTTTCTCTTGTCATCATGAGAGATTTCAATGAGGTTAGTCCTAATACCAAACCAGAGGGTCCCATGACTAGTTCGATGATACTCAATGTATATTGCCTTTTAAAATTTAATTATCTCCTAAAAAATAGCTATAAAAGATAAAATTCCTTGACAAGTAACCAAATTTACTCTTTATGACGACCCAAACAAACAAAAAGTCCTTTATAAATAAGGATTTAATATTTTCATACTCAGATACATTGTCAGAGACGAGAAATTTACTGTCATGAGTGAAGTGCATATGGGATCCTGTGGTTCTGACCGTATGCGGTTCCTGATTTCCAATAAAATCCAAAGTCTTATATATTTTTGGCCTTCAATAATGCAATATTTCACATAATTGACAAATAAATTCCATTCAAACCAAATAAAATCCAAATTCTTCCATCAAAAAATGGATTTGTTTCATATAGCCATATACTTCTGGCCATTTTCCATGTGGAGAAAGGTTATACTAGGTTATTATCCTCTAGCTACGGTCAAGCAGGTCAAATACATCCCAACTGCTATAAACATCTTCTCCAAGTGGGACAAAGAAATATCTCCCAATGGATTCAATGCCAAAATAATAATCTTCTTCATAAAATCCATCATCCTTACTGGATTTGGTGTCCTTAAAATTATACTAATGGAAAATAGCACCGATTTAGTTTTTGTTGAGTTCAAGATGTTTTATTAGGATTATAATGTCAAATACAACCACTCAAACCACTATCACACAATGACGAATGGAAAGAGATATTCCTTTAACAATAACCTATTGAACATGCTCTAAAAGTTGTTGGATAAGGATAAAAAGGCTTGGCCTGGAAAACTATTGTATACATTGTTTCCCTATCGTACCATGACTAGTACTTCCACAGAGATGACCCCATACTCAATCATATATAGAACATAGGATGTCTTTCCTGTTTAGTTTGAATTAACCTCACTCCACATTTCCATCTATGATCATCTATCCATGGATGAATAATATCAGACATGTTTGGATGAATTGGAGTGAGTTGATGAGAAAATATTTCATAGACTGCCTCACTGGGAGAACCATAAAAATCATATATCATGAAATTTTAACAAGAATATCTTCTTTTGTTCATTCCTAAAAGGAGTACTAGTAATGGTCCTTAGGACTCCATTGATACCAAGGAAGAATCCTCTAAGGCTTGATCCAAAGTGGGAGAGACGTTATTCCATACACAAGGTCCTCTCAAATGGGGATTATTCCCTGATCTTGATGGATTGAGAGGTCATTCCATCCCATACCAATGAATGTTTTCTCATGAAATAGTACATGTGATAAGAAATCAATTATCTCTATTGCACGATGATAAAATTCTCAGTCCGTCTTTGTCTCATGACCTTAAAAATCAGGACATTTTATCCACACTGCAAGATGATAAATTGTGGGACCCTATTGACATTATAGTATGAAATTAAACTTCATAGCATCATGGTACTGTATTAATGACCATAAAAGTCACTCTACATGGTCCTATTTTTATAAACCAAAACTAAATAAACCATAGTCCAAGTTGTAATACTTTTAACTAAATAACCTAACGTCCTTGTCATAAGATGTTAAACTGTAAAAAATGTCATTTTTTTTCAATGTAAAACTATGTAACATTTATATCCATTATTGAGTGGATTATATTCTTTGGTGTTTGAATCCCACCACACTATTAATTTGGGAACTACATGTTCCTTGATTCCAATCATCAAGAGATATGTAGTGACACCTAGATTTTCAATCCAAGGTCTATACATGGAAAAAATTCTTCTCCCAATGTAATGGTTATACCATCATTTGGAACCATTCCAGAACCATGTGTGGTTTTATTCTCATTTAAATGAGATATGTAAGGATTCATGGACATCTTTTCCTAGTCACAACCATAGGGTAAAGATTCCACATATCTTACAGAAAAATAATGATCAGTGTAGGATGCCTTCACTCAGGTTCCCTCATCTGAGAGCCTATGATGGAAACAAGAAGATTCCTCTACAGCATGTGAAAACAAAAATCTTTACAGGGGACTTCAATATATGTGGAAATTACCATTCAAAATGCTTTGTTTATGCTTCAATATCTTCCTTCCATGCATCATACAAATTGTCCAAGGAAATGTTTGATCTCTACAGGCTTTCCTCAACTATTTATAATAGGATGTACTATTCCTAATGAAACCTTTTCTTGACTATGTAGTATTATAACCCATTTATCTTTACATCAATCACCCATCAAAGGGTCCTTTTATCCAAAGGATGTCACTATTTGACTATTCAGTAATACACCCTAGTTGGCTTTGTAAAAGTCACCCACCCAAAGGGCTTGTCAACCAAATGTACATTGGTCCTTATGAGATACATCTTCTTTCTTTATAAGTCTAACCAACAAAATTATAGGAATCAAATTTTTGAACTTTGGTCTATGTTCAATCCTTGTATTTTCCCCATACCATTTCTCCAAATTTGGTAGACTCTAAGACTATAGTTTGAGATTTACTTCCTCAAATATGAAATATTTCGGAGCATCATTGGACCACTCAAGATTACATCATTCCTATTTTACATGATAGATTTTCTTCACCGTATGACTTAAAACTGAAGGACACCAGATATACTCACCACATTATGTTAAAATTTAAGGCTGATGTCCCCACTACATGACACTAAACCTCACAATTTTCAAGTACTTGTATAGATTGATTCTCACATTGAATATATATGTAGTGATACAATGATATTACTTCTTGGTTTGGCCACTTAAAAAATGAAAATTCACCTATCTTTAATTTTTATCTCATATATATGGGGGAAGAAACCGTTTCCACTCCTTGTTTCTCTAAATGATCATAGATCAAGTGGGATTAAGAGTTTTGGTAAATGATTCCCAACATGATCAAGGCATCTCAATTCAATTTAGGTTTACTGTGGTCCTAGTTAAAATCCCTTAAAAGTCACACTAGATTTCCTTACTGTATGAGGATAAACAACATTGTTGAGGAAAATTCAAGATCTATGTGTGGATTGATTCCTGCCATCTTAGAATAAGTAGTGAAACATAGGTCTCTAATCTTGGGTCCATAATTAATATTTACTTTTCACAACTTGGAACCATGTACTTTCTTCATGAAATTGAACTACATAGTTCCATAATGACTACATATGGATTGATTAATATTTCCCTATGATACGTAGTTTTATCCAAATATCTCATTCTGTTCTATCTATAACATTGGAAATGAACCCACTCTTCAATGTATGAATCATATATGCATAAAAGTATATAATATGGGATTTCACCCCCTTTTTGATCCTGTATTTAAAAAAATAAACTAATCCACAAAATAAATAAATCATTAAAGGGAATATTTTCTAGAACTATGTGTGGATTGATTCTTACTCTGAAATGATATATAGTAAAGCACAGGTTCAATAACCTGGTCTAATGACCATATTTCTTTTTCACATTGAGTAAAATTCAACCTTACAGTATGACATCAAACAACATGACTGATGTCCCTAACATGGTTTCCTAGAACTACGCATAGATTGATTATCGCTTCAATGAGGTATGTTGGAATTCCCATTCCCTATTCCCTAGTCCAACCATAATATAAAAATGAAATCATATTTTCCCATGAATAGGTTATACAAGTATAAGAAAATAATTTCTCCCAATTCTTCATAATTTTGATATGAAATGCACCTCCCATATTTAGGTATTTTCCTCCCATAAGCCAAAATATGTGTTTGAGATAACCAGAATCTCCATAATATTTACTCAAACATTGGTTATGGGATTTTTTATTCTTGCGGACACATTTTTCAGACTATGCATTAATACTCCCTAGTTGGATTTGTATAAGTTTAACACCAAACAGGTATGTCAGTGAGAGGATTCCACTATTTAACTATGTATAAATAAGCCGTATATGGCTTTTCATAAGTTAGCCACAAAAGGGATTGTAAACCGAGGTACATTTTCCCCTGGAGAGAACTCATCTATGCCCATAATCCCCAATGATGTTTTCATCCAATATTACTCTTTTATTTTTAAAACCCTAAAAATATATCTTACATACCTCCCTTCATCATACCTAAAAATGATGGCACATTTAGAAAAACAATCTGTGAAAGTGAAAAATCAGTAGTCTTTTGGTCAAATACAAATGACCTTAAACTATATCATTTGAATCATCAATGTAAGATGTTAAATTTATTGGTCAATGTCCTAGTTGAAAAACATTAAAATTCATAATTCTTTGACCCCTGTCAAGGAGGGGCCTTCCTCTAGAAATTAGTCATCTAATAGAATGTACCCTATTTTACACATGCCAAATTAATTAAGAATAGTCTCCCATTCATTGAAAATTCCAATATAGATGCTCTCTTCGTTATCAAATAACTTCCCAAGGAAAACCACCCTTTGCAGTGTTGTGAAATCTAGATCATCATAGATTACTTGGCCATCAATATCAGAATGTCATATTATTGAAGACACCATTTTCTATCTATATAGTAATTCACCCTAGTTGGATTTGTATAAGTCACCCAAAAAAAGGTTCCAGTCAACTATTGGTATATATTTTTCTTTTTGAGAGACCTATTTTATCTCAATAATCCCAAGATAAAACATTATGTTGAAAAACACTTTTCGAATATTGTCTATATCCTTTCCTTATATTCTTGTATCACATCATGTTTTAGATCAAAAAATCATGATGTCATGAATCAAAATTGTCGTTAATATATTTGATGAATGTAAGTACATTCCGGGCCAACAAGCCTTGTTTGGTTCATAATTCCAATACTTATAGTCAAAGATAGTCATCCTAAAACAATAGCCACATTATTCTAGTGTGAAAGGCAATAAACTCTATATAAAAGGAAACAAAAATCTTTCTAGGATGAAAACCCAAAAGGGAACCCTATGTAAAATTTCAGTCTAAAAGTGCTAGTACTATCTTGTACATGGTTTAGGTAATAATTGATAAATAAATTGATAAGAGGAACAAAAATTTTTAGGGTGAGAAACCATAAAGGGTATCCAAAAAAAAATCTAAATCTCACCCACTAATTATTTCTCATGTCTGACTTAGGAAAAAATTAAGGTGATAATACAGACAAAAAATTATAGCGTTTTCCATTTGAACCTTTCAATAGTTGGACTAAACTCACTAGGTCTAAAGACCCAGGAAAAAATTAGAGTGTTTCCCCAACCCTATGGTTGAAATTATAAAAAAATACATTCATTTGTATGGTTAATGTTTAGTTTTATATTATGATTATAAAAAAGTTATGAATTTCAGAACAGATGATTAGAAAAAAATACTTTTCATTTATGTTATAAAATTTAGTGGATCTTCCATATTATAGAGTCTCTCATCCAAATTTTTATAGGTCTTACCCAACATAGTCCTTGAGATGTTGAGGTATGGCTTATATATTCTTCAAAACTTGTTGGAACGTAACCAATTGTGTGGGGACAACATACACAAAATTACGAATCTTATCCTACCCTATAGAAATATATTTTCTTCATTATTCCAAGGCCCCATTCAAGTACTGGTGGGGAAGACCGTCTCTTCCTTCATGCTATCCAATTCTACTTTAAGGAGTTTAATTTGGGGATATTTCTTGTAAAGATGATGCTGATACAACTTCACCTCCTTGGAATGATTGAGCTATGCATGGAATATAGTAGGTCAAACATCTTCAAACTCATTTTTGGATTGCACCTCTGTCTATTGAAACCTTTAATCCTATTCCAATTTTCTAATGGTTGAATTCATGTCATAGTGGATCATGCGGTAATCATACACGCCTTACCGAAAAATTGAAAACAAGGTTAGAAGTCGGTGATGTCACGATTGTAGATATTCAAGAGGGATTACAAATAACATCTTCTAGATGTCTCACCAATTGATATAGCGTGTTGTGTGATGAGTATCCAACATATAAAAGTCTAACTTAGAACCATTTTTAGAGGGAGAGATATATTACAGGATCAACTCACTCAATGAGTCTCCCCGATGTACTCCCTCTATAACATTATAATGATCACTTATCTATTTTGACTGAATTGGAATTAAATCTCCCACCTCATTCTCAACCTATGATGTTGTTCGTATTAGATAGAAACTGACACCCCTCATCAGTATCTATAGGTAAATAGATATTAAAGGCAATGAAGCAACCAAATATTTTAATAACACTCACTATTTGTTGGATCAACTGTTGGGATTAGTGCCTCTCCAGTACTCCCAATCTCAATATTCTGATTGGGGACCTTCTAACAATGATAATACTCATAGAGTTTCCTAGTGATAAACATTGAGGGCCCTTTAGGATATTATACTTCATGATTCTTAGTTGTTTCTACTTTAAAGAAGTATGTATAATGGACTTAGAGGCCTTGGTCTTGAATTTTATTTGAAATTTTATATAAAGAGAAATCTATACAAGTTAATCTTGGGTGGAAGTCATCAAATGAAATGAGTGTGACTGTATTTTATAATGAAAAAAATATAAAACTCACTCTCATCTAATAATATAGTAAAAACCCATAAATCATCCAAATTGGTGGGAATAATAATGGGTTTTAACCTATACTCACATTAAGGCTTTTAAATACATATTTCTTCAAGTTTCATGGAATCCTCACTAGTAGGGGTGTTAGAGATTCGTGAATATGGACCCAAATTGGTTCCACCATTGATTTTGTCTTCTGATCCCTCTACTGACACAACTTCTTCAAGATTCACATGGTCATGATCAACATTGAAAAATTCATCAAAATATCTATGATTATATTAAACTCCTTATGGAGTGAATATGGGGAAGGTGGTGGTTATTGGAGGGTCCTATAGTGTTTAGGGAATTTATAAAACATAATAGGGATAAAAGGTATGAATTTGAAAATTACACATTGTGATATACATCTATCATTACTAAGAACCTATAACATCTCTATAATTATGGTGGAAGACACAACTGAATATAATGGAACTTCCTCCATTAAAGGGAAAGATTCATTATCCAGATTCTATGTATCTTCTAGGATGTCCCCCTCGATCCTCAAAGGATCAGTGCTAGACCACTTATGGGAGGAAAGTGAAGAAGATATTGAAAAAGGAAGGAATGGTAAAATGGGTATGTCTAGAAATTCATGAAATTAAATTAAATGAAAAATCCTTAACATGTTTCATACATTGGATGAACATTTTTTCCCACTTTCATTTCTTCTCTCAAGAAGGCGAGGGGACTATATAATTTATCTCAATCACAAACTCTTGATTTTGTGGTTGATAAGACCCTCTCGTGCTTTCCTCCACCATCATCCTTTGACCTAGGGATAACTCCATGGATTTGGGAGTCTCAGACACTACCTCGATGGGGGATCCCATGGGCCCTTATTTTGATGACTCGAGAACCTTTATTACCAGTTATTCATAATATTATCCAACATTTGAGATATCTCCCCTAAAAATTAATGGTGGTGTATGGAGGAGAAGAAAGAGAAGGTAGAAGAGAGAGACACCTCACTAGGTTTGGAATAGTCATCTGATTCCCCTTCAGATCTACTAGTTATCCCCTCAAGGGAAGCTTGATCCAGCAAGTGGGATATATGATTTGTGGCCATCATCCAATCATCAGTGTGATATATCTACATTTATATCCCCCGAACACATTTCCCCACCTCTTTCAAATTAATTTTTTGGTAAATATAATAGGGTTCTTAGATATCCACTAGCTCCGAGATATGTATGCTAACATGGAGAAATACCCAAATGTCTCTAACATCACATGTTACATCCTTCCAACCTTGGATATCCTAGGGTTAAACATAATGTGATGATAATATTGATAGATACGGGGAAGAACTAAAATCTTTTGACATTGAAGCACTTTTAGGACTCTTTTCTTTATCATGATACTAGGTGATTAGAACTCAGGTGTCCTCCAGACTGAGAAGACTATACTTCCATATCTCAAAGGATTTTGTTTTTTATACCATGGATTCTTATTATTCCTTTCCTGAGATCACTTTGAAGGATTTATAGCATCATCATTTCTACCTTAGGATTGAGTCTTCGTTACACAATTTTCATTATCAACATTTTTTGTAGCTCTGACTCTAGGAACACCTTCTGTTAACACCTCATGAGGGTATAAATAAATTCAAGAGCTAGCATACACAGATCACATTTTTATAAAGTCACAAGATAGTTTCATATTGATTGTGTTTTGGGATACCTCCAAGGCCATCAGAATATAGAATTTCTAATCCACCAGATGGTGTTTCTCTTGTCAAACATTTGTGGTGGGAGAGAAACATGATTATTGGAGACACATGAATTGGGGAGTAAATTGATATGGAACATATGTCTCATATATGATCTCACTTTCAATATGGACCACAAGTATGCTATCTCATAATGTGATCTTGTACGACCTAATATCGTCACCATATTTGGAATTTTTTTGGGAATTTCATTCAATTATGGTTACCATATGGTACGAAGTTTAACTCTTTTGATACATTAAAATAATTCCACACTTCATCATGATATGTGGATAAATGTTGTATAATAGAAATGTTCTGAATGAATTGGAAAAAATAGAATCCAGGGAATTGAACTCAGCTTAGCACAATAAAAGAGCTAGAGTATTGTAGAATCCACCACCATAACTCATAAATTGGAGTTGAAATTACAAATAGGGCCTTCCTGGTGTACACATGCAACATAAACTAGTATATTATCACTATAATAGGCTTAGAAAAACCTATGTGGGTCTATTATACTAGTTTGACTACCATAAAATATGTGCATGGTATCATGCCGCCATTGGATTCATGGACTGATAGTAGGTTGATACTTATCCACATTGGGAGGTGGCTGTCTAGATGGGTCCTTGAAGAAACCGTAAACCTGACCTTATAACCCCCCAAAATATATTATCTTTTCAATAATGTATGCCTAAATTTTCTAGGAGTGCTCCGATTTTCTAAAGTGGAGCATCCCTTAGGGTGCTGAAAAGTGGGACCTTCTACTTCCATCTTGATGTACACCTTTATCCACACTTCACGATGGATATCTATTCTTTGGATAGGGTCTCCCTTCTTAATATTCTAGGCTATCCCTAATAGTTCATAGACTGAATCTTGTGTCCTTTTAGTATTATACCATGTTAACATTGGTGGGATAAACTCATTATACCTATACATGAGGATATGGGATCCAAATATGTTGTATACATACCATATTATAATACTGACTTCTCAATGCATCTATGGAATAGAATTTTTCTGAGGGATCCATCCACTTGGTAGACCAGGGATGATATCTGGTTTCTTGTAATCATATTCATTTCCCTAACCGAATGGTCTCATAGATGATAATATTTTTAGGTCAATCTTAAATTCTTGACATCCTTGGTGCACCTAGTATGACCACATCCATTTAGGCCGAACTCACACTCTATAGAGGAAGTCCTAGACCTACTCCCAACCTTGCAATTGGTCTGCCTTTAAAGTGTGGAAGGTCGACTCATAGTTGTGAGGTTTCAAATATTAGTTATGAAGATTTTGATCTAGAGTATAGTGAATGTGGTTCATGACACAGTTAGTAATAAATTTTCATTCCTTGATGAATAAACCTTTGGGAGATACCTTTTGGGTGGGACAATTGGTATATTCCATAAACCAAGACATTGACAGGTAACTATGAGCCTTTGTGATGAGATAATATCTCATATGTCCATGATCGTATAGAGGTAGATTGTCACTTCTCATATATCCATGAAAGTAATACATAAAGGGATTTACTATGTCATGGAGAGTTAAGTCAAACATTTCATAGTAATCTAGAGCAACATCATTAAGAATCCTTGAGAGACATGCAATAACATATTGATGGGAATCCATTAGAGAATCGATTGGAGATCTATAAGGAAACTTCAAGATTTCAATTAATTTCAAGATCGTGGTTTCATGAAATTCATAAATTTTAGAAAAAAGGTGGAACTAGAGGAGTTCAATCATGGAAGAGACTCTAGCCAGTGACCTTGTATTTTTCCCCCACCTAGCTGAACTTGTGTTTGTACCTCACTGAGGGCTCTATAACACGTTAACTAGGTCATTCCAAGAACTTGCACAAAAGAGATTATTCAGAATAAATGAATTGAATAAAATCATGGAAATACTTTATGAAAGGCCTGGACAATGAGAGAAGAAGAAAAAAATAGTGGAAAAAATAATTCACATGATTACCAATAGTATTTATAGATACAACTGACCGGTGCGCCTGATTTGGAGAACCGAACTATTCCCTAGACATGCACTCCATACATATGTGTTAGAACTAATTGGGTTACCTATGTATACTCCTGTGTGACATTAAGAATACTTTCCCTCATTTAGCACAAGACTAGAACCTGTTCCTCTGATTGAATCCAATTGTAAGCGGATTTTGGTGGGGGGGGGGGGGTGTTGACAGTCCATTTTTCAACACCAGATGAAACTGTTCAATGAAAAACACTAATAGTATTATAGTGGTGAATATCCCCATGAAGGATCCATGTAAATCTCCTAACCCACCCTATGCACAACAATATTTCACCCTAGAAGGCTAATACAAGACCCTCTATGTTTCTTAAAGGATCAGCTACCCCTGCGTGAGGCACCTACATGGGGTACCTATGTGGGAGACACCATTTGACAAGGGTATTATGTTTTCATATAAATATAACACTAGGGATCCTCATTTGAATGACAATAGAAACATAAGTATCCTTAAAGATCTGTTTATTAATCCCCTTTAACCTGACCCTAAAAAATATTTCAGGTATCCCCCAAAAAAATTAGAGAAGAGGGAATTAAGGGGGATAGTGGGATAAAATATTTTTTTAGGGTATAAAACACATGACACCTATGTGAGGAACCCTCCCCTAGTATACAAGAACTAGTGTGAATCTATGTTTCCATACCTGGGAGCTATGAGAGACCCTTTCAAGGGAACATTAATATACCCCTGTTGCCTAGATGAAGGCCTAACCCAAGTGTTGTTTCGAAGGTTTTCCATTTCACAAGGCATATATAGCTCATGTAGGACTACACTATGTGAAGAACCTCTAGTTTATACCAGTTATACTCTAAAAAAATCACCTAATACTTTCCCAGGGCCCCTACATGAAGTGCCTCAAGGTCAGTAAAGCTTGACCTATTTGAGAAATATTTTAATCTCTATTTCAAGATACCAATGGAAGAGATTAGGGTCCTTTGGATCCCTAATTTTAGTGGGTCCAATATGAATCATCCACAAAATAAAATTGTCTTTCAAAACCATGGAAATATACCCACCAGCTTGTATCCCATTTAGTTATGTATTCCACTGGTCAATGGCGACCAAACCATGTCCTACCCGATGGGTAGGGTCATCGGGGTTCATGCAGTTATGCATCCCAGTAGTGATGAATACCTAGAGCATATGTACCATTTCAAGGACCTCTAGGTATTAGATATTAGGGATAATACAATTTCCCTCTCTTGTTGACTCTAAGACTAGGGATGTCTAGTACTCAGAATGGAGGGATAGAATAAAACTTTATTTTTACTTCATGGTTTAATGGGTTATACTACTCTCTTATATAGAAAAAATGATCAGGGAATACTAATTGGATTAAAACCTTGGTCTTTTATTATGGTCTGTAGTCATAAGGGTAGTCATATGTGACTATCCTAGTTATAAAAATGGGATACGAGATGGAACATAAAACCCCTTTATTCTTCTACCTCATCCCTATCCTCTTCCACCAGTGGAAGAAGGATCGTAAAGATTTTTGGTTTATCAAATTCCAATTGTTTCTCACATATAGGAATGAATCATGCCATCATATATGTTCTCTAAATTCCTAAAAACTATATCGTCAGATGCATGTCTCAATAGATAATCCTTTCCCGATCTTCCTATTGCATTCCTAGAGGGCCTCCATAGGCATAGTTCCTCAAATAAATGTATCCAACCAATATTAAATACTCTTAAATGATGTAATAAATGATATAATTAATTTATCCTCTCAATATACCACATTCCTTACAAGAAAAACCTTTATAGGGCCAATATAGATGTAGGTACTCATAATTGAACAATAAAAGATTCTATTCCCATCCAAATGGGATATTTAGGAATCCACCCTGAGGTCCAAACCCCAAATAAAAAAATTATAATCTCATGGACATATTCCAAGTGGGTTCATATAAAACATTAGATCCCACAACCACTTCATGTTCCTTGGGATGCTTTGGCCTAAGACCCACACCAGACTTGAATAGGAACCTTTCACCTTAATATCCTTGCCACATGTCTTTAGGATTGATGGGTTGTTCCTTGAAAACTGAAATTAAATGGTATTTCATATATATTTTTGTGGTTACAAACTATAGGGGTTCTGATTCCTTTTCCAAGGATACCTCAGAAACCCATCTTTTGGGCCAGATCCCGACATCAAATTTTTTTTGTCTCCCAAGATTATGATAAAAACCAAAGAACCCACTACAAGGTTTAAAATAACATCTTTATAATAAACGACCAAAGAATATCCAATTTGAATTCAAATGGAACCATTTATTGAGAAATTCATATACATATATATACCTCCATCGATGAAGAAACTCATATACATATAGATGATTCTAAATTCAATTCATGCTAAAAATTGGTTTTTAATTGATGGAATAATTATTTCATACTTGATAATGAATAAAGGATTGATTAATATGTCTTAAATTTTAAAGATAGTACTGTATTTGAAAAAATTCCCCCCAAAAGGGTGTTATTAGCCCAACCTCCCATACATTCAACCAATGTGAGTCCCTAAGAAAATTTCGAGCCATTTTCTAATAAAAACATACCATTGGAAAGTAGGTTTATGAAGAATCATGAATAATGGAATTGTTGGGTGTTTTAATTTACATGAATAAAAAATGTTAGAATCCATTCTAAAATAGCGAGCTCATCATGAATGATTGTGAAACCATTGAAACCCCCACAATAATACCATCGAATAAAACACACAAACATCTTTGATGGGAAAAACATCTTTAAGCAACATGTATAATAAATTTAATTTTTTTTATAAATTTATTATAGAGCTATAATAATATATATTATACCATATTTTATTTATTTACTACATTTTATCACCCTTTTATTAACAATTCTTTTTTAGAATCACTATTTTGAGTGATACCTGCTTTGTTTTTCATGAATGTTTTGGTAAAGTAGTTTTAGTACTTGTAATTAGATAATGATTCCATAATCAATAATTGTTATTCATAATATTAATTTCATTTATATTCATTATATAAATATTTATATTCTTACATATGAGTGGATATAGAATAATGAATTATAACATTCAAGGAAATGGTAGGCCGTATGTAAGCATGAATGATGTTTTCACTTTTTGACGGATGGAAAAACAATGGTAAATAGTAATTAATCACTAAATAATTATTATATCATATATAACATATATATCCATTATACCTACCCTTATTAACATCCATGTAAACTACAATTGAAAAACAAATAAAAAATGCTCCTTGGAGGTGGTAATCCAAATGTATGCACTTGGGACGTAATAGTTTTCCTAAAGATTGGACGATTTGATGTTAGATAAGTAATTATCATTATAAAATAATATTTATTTTATAAATAAAAATATTAAATTAAAAACTATCACAATAACCATCGATGGAATATAATTTTGGAAAATTAATTGTGTCGCTACATGGTGATGATATGTCGTACAAACGCACGAGCGATACTATCATTTCACCTTTGATGGAAAGAGGTTGAATAAAAGTGCTTTTATAAAATAATAAAATTATATATATATATATATATCTTATTTTCTTATTTTATGAATAATATAACATATTTAGATGAGGAAAAATAATAATTAAAAAGAAAGTGGGCGTTTAAGGCAATTACCACTTCTTTGAAATGGCTCTATTAGATCTTTTATTAAGGATCCTGTGGTTGGTATTTTTGGAATAACATGAACTCTATAATGTTTGTAATTATGTTTATAAGAATTTTTGACGGTTTTAGTTAATCTAGAAGGCTAAAAATGTGTAAATAAGTGAGGTTAGGTGGTTCCCTTTTATTATTAAATTGAGGGGCACTTTTGGAATCTGTTAAAATTTTAAATTATAATAATTTCATTATTAATAAAAATGATTACTAGTCTAAATATTAGAATATATGGTATAATTAGGTACAAATATAGTAAAAAAATAAGATTTTCATTGGTTTATGTGGTCTTAAAAACCTAATATTTTGGATTAACCCTTTATTTAATCTTTTTTTTAACCATAACCACAGTGATGACATTTTCACTTTTAAAGGGTTATTATTGTACATATAATGAGAAAATTGGATCATAAATGAACAAGGTATGAAATTTTAGACCATTTATTTTCCACCTTATTCTATTTAATGTTTTTATGATTTTTAAATAATTTACTATAATATCATTTTTCAAAAAATATTTTTAACATCATTTTTGAGACTATTAACTTAATTTAAAATTAAATACATCAATAATGAAATGGAATTAGAATATAATACATTAAAATATCAAAAATATGTCACATTTAACTACAAAATTCCTAGTACACACTAATTTTTCTTCATTAATTTACATTTAATATTTTGAAAATCATTTATTTTATTTTCCCCTTAATTGAATAAATACTATGTTTGTGTTGCGTAAGTATTTAAGGAAACTATTTCATTCATAAAATATGTACACATATTACCATAATTAATAAATCATTTATATTTAATTTTCCTGTTTATAACTAAACATGTACTATTTTGT
Source organism: Viscum album (assembly GCA_963277665.1). Lineage (NCBI taxonomy): Eukaryota > Viridiplantae > Streptophyta > Magnoliopsida > Santalales > Viscaceae > Viscum > Viscum album. The sequence continues at coordinate 611,355,120 of OY728122.1, read as the reverse complement.
TTTCCTTTTGTAATAATTTTAGAGATATTAAAGTTAAGAGAATAACATTTTTGACTTTACCCGTCACTTAAATATTATATTTTATTATATAAGGAAAATGACACCAAAATTGAATATATTATATAATTTGATGTTATTTGTAGAAATTAACTCATATAATAATATAAATGATGATTTGGGGTTTATTTTGAGACCTTATTATAGTAATTTTGACCCTAATTAACCTATTTTTCCTTTACCATGATAATAAAAATGTACTATAGCTACTATTCAATATGACTAAAAGTAAAAGAAAAAAATTTACTAAATTTGAAAATACTAATTCCAAATATGGAATCCATTTTTCAATATTCAATTATTATATATGGAAAAAATTAATTTAACATAAAAAACAAAACATTCAATGAAGAATTGTTATTTTTTCACGAAAATTACCTTTGACGTATGAATTTTTTTTATATAAAATAAAAGTACAAAATTAATTTCAAATACCATAAATATATATTTTTTATTAAAAGGTACTAATTATATTTAAAAAAAAAAAAAAAAATTCATGTTTATAAATAATTTTAAAAAAATTCAATTTACAATAAAATAGTATTTTTCACTGTTCATTGAAAAATCAAACTTTTCAGAAAACTCTCTAAATTTCACAAAAATATAATTTAGATAAGCTTATTTAGAAATATATATCCACTTTATAAAATAATATTTCTAATATTTTTAAAAATTAATGCTAATATTCTCTCACAAAAAGAAATATAATCCATTTTTATGAAAAGTTATTTTTGAAGCATACAATGAATTTTTAAAAATTGAATGATTTTTAATTGAGAATTAATAATTAATATTTTTTATTATAATTATATATATATATGTTACTATTTATTTTATCCTATTCTTACCCACCAATTAAATAGGTAGGTTATAACTGTCACATTTATATACAAATATTTCATGGTTTATTTCAGATCGGTGTTATGTGTCGTATACACTATCATATATATTTTATGTCATTTGAAATTATAGTAGTGTTACATTATCCCCGGTTGATAAACTATGACTTCAAAATTTTAACTCGAACTTCATAATAAAAAGTTTCCATATGTAAACACCTTTTTTGAAATCGCACATTGTAAAAAGGGTTAATAAAACTTCTTCTTGAGAAGTTAGATAGTGAAATACAAAGGCATTTTAGAATAACACATAAATAGGATTCTGAGTGATTAAAAATTTATGTGAAGTGATAATATGGTTTTGGGAGAGAATAATAATTCACAAGGAATAATAGAGAGTTATATAAAAGATGATCATGATCAAGTAAATAAACAGTAAACCATAAATATGTAATGGGTTAAAAGACCATTGGTTTATTAGAAATGATTGTACATTGATACCATTTTTATTTAATAGTCTTTTTCATAAATTTTATTGATTATTTTCCTATAATGATAAAATACTCAAGAAATTATACATTATTATTTTTATGTTTTATTATCATAAATCCAACCTATAGTTGTTATTATATAAATTATTCTTCTAATTCATCACTTACACCATAAAATAGATATTGAACATTAATTTTTCATTCATAAATTCCAAAAATTAACTATTAACAAATAAAATTTTTTATAATTTACTCCTTGATCCTCTAAATATCTTCCAAAATGAAAATGTTTAACCCAAATTATCTAAAAAAATAAAAAGCATAACTTAACACATTCCATACATAATTATACTTAAGTCTCTTCAAAAATATGTATGACCAAAACTGAATCACATTGATTTGAAAGATTTTATATCATATACTTCCATGATAAAAATAAGAATAATTTCAATCATTTATAAAATCTCATACCAAAATGTATATTCCCTAATAATTTCATATAAATAATGTCATAATAAAAACTAATATGCTTCCAAATTAAAATTCACCTTAAAAAACATATATCTTATCCAAAAACATTTCCATTGGAATTCTAGGTTAATCCTTTCATCTATATATGATAATAAATTGATTCAAAATATCAAATGTTATTTCCTTATTCCAAAATCTATGTAGAGAGAGATAATAAATGCTCAGATTCACATATAATTTCACTTAAGGGAGATAAATATTTTTTCATAGGGTTCATTCCAAGAAACTCCATAATTAAATTTCAAACTGTGAAGTAGTGGAAAAGTGTTCCAAAATTATCATGATTCACTTCATCTATTGTGATTTCATAAGATTTCAATTATTCCTTTTTCTTCATAAGGGTTTTGTGGATTTTTATCCTCATTATCCCTTAGATTAGGGAATTGGTTTTCATTTTGTCCAAATTTATGGTATCAATAGAAGAGAAGTGTGGGTTCTATATTTTGTTTAGCCCACTCTTCTTTTATTTCATTTACTGGCTTCTTCACGTTACTTCAATAGACTTATTGTCGATAGTGACGTTTCCCACAATTAATCTTCTTCTTATTCCTTTCTATAATTCCCATGATTGTTCCTTTCTATATTTATAGAAAGTATAATATTGAATAATTTTCTACCCAACCTGTGACATTCCACTGAAGCTTCCATGAAACTCTATATTCCTTTTCTTGTACTCAAAACCATGACGTTTTAGAGATTCAATTTCTAATTTGAGTGAAAATATAATGATTTATTCAAAGAACAAAAAGTACCTTATGGAAAATTCATTTAGAATAATTGGTTTGGAACCACTAAATAATTCATTAATTTTTCTTTCAGGGATAATGATTACAAGAGAAGAAAAAATTGAATGTATTGTAATGTTTTCCTAATTGGAACTAGTGGATTAATAATTAATTTTATTAAGATTATGGAATATATTTTCATTTTTTGTAAGTAAAATATTATAGAATTACGTACTGAAAATGTAATCTAAATCTCAATGGATAAAACATATTTAATTTCATTACATTTACTTGTATAATTAATAATATCCCACAATTTATCTTATTATCCTTTGAAAAAAATACCTAGGACAAATTTGTTATGGTCCAATATCCAAATATGAAAAAATATTTTCTCCATCACATCGATTCATAGCTCAAAAACTAGTGGATTATAATTTTCCAAGAATGAGTGGTATGTTATCATGTAAAACAATAAATGACATGTTTTTTCCCTCACTAGTAAATTCATAAGTTCATCATGACTTGTTTCACCACTTAAAAATTCAAAATGTTGAGTGGGAATATTTACAAAATATTTAATCCCAACTTCTATGACATGTGTTCGTTCAGAAGGATAGTCGTCATACTGGACATCAAATTCCTTATTCACTTAAATCCTTTAGGTTCCACTCACTGACAATAGGAATTCTTTTTTAAAAATAAATTTATAAAAATTAGATTGAAAATTCACAAAATTATGAAAACCATTTTGGATATTACCAAAATTATGAGACCTAGGTCATTAACGGTCACTGTTTACTCAAATCCTTCATAATGGTTCATAAATAAATTGTGAATTTTCCCAACCATATCCCATGAGTGTTTTAATCTATGTGGGCAGTAAGGGTACACTCAAAGTGAACTATAATGATGGATGATGTGCAATCAAATAACTATTTTCTGGGTTTTTACACCAAGATGCATCTATTACTAAATCTGATCCACTTACCCCCAAATCCTTTTTTTTGAATTTTCTGAATAAACCACTTTTCGGTAAGTGGGAACCTCACATTCAGATTCAAGCAGGAAAGTATAATTCAAAGATGACACATACGTCAAAATGGGGAATAGCCTCGAGCCCACCGCAAAATAATATTGAAAAGCATCGAACCACGAACCACTTTCAAGATTCAAAATTCAAATTGCAACTGTCAAATAGACCAATATCACACCGCCGCGATAAGTAGAACCTCGAACCACGCGAGCAGCTGGAACCTCAATCATCAAACCAAACAGAACATCCCTCTAATCTCTGCCTCCATACAATTACCGGTCGTCGGCTGACCTCAGAACCTCCAAGATAGAATCACCGTCACCCTTCGTCGGCCATGCCATCAGACGAAGATCCAACATACCAGTAAAATAGATCACCCCACCGTCATTGATACCATAGAATAACCGAAATCACCTTGTACAGAATCAACAAAAATGGCGAAACAACACCGATGAAAACATTATTATCACAATTTGAAATTCATACACTTTATATTCTATATCATAACCATGAATCAGGGAATAAATCATGGCAGTTCATAAAAAATGAATCATGATGGAATCAAAGAAAATATTCCATGAGATAATAACCTAGAAATTGGAATGTGTAAAAAACATAATCTTATAGCTTTGTGAATATGTATAAAAACCGAATGGTTCACTCATTAAGATAAGGACATGAAATCATGTCCTCACCTAAATATATGGACATGAAACCAAGTCCTTGCATAATCTTATGGGTATTAATACCATCTCCATAAAAAAACATATAATCATGTAAACTAGGTACCCACATAATCTTTTATACATGAAGTCCAAGTCCATATATAAAATTACGAACAAGAAATCAGGTTCATGCATAAAATATTGAACTCTTGAGTAATCCATATTCACGAAATGCTTAAGTGGGATATATAATTATATGCATAAAATAAAAAAATGAAAATCATATAGATTTGTTCCAAAATATCAGTAAAAATTCATATTATCAGGACCTTAAAAAAGAAAATGGGTTTCATTAACACTTCATCATCTCATAACCCATGTAAAAGAAAAGGGTTTCAAAAATATATTATCATCATAATCATAAAACACCCAGAAAAGGAATGAGGATTGTATCATTGGATCATATCCACAGTAAATAATAATTATTATCAAAGTATTTTATTATGTAACAAAAATTTATTATAGTGACCAATGGAATATTTCATGATATCAATATCCTTTTAATTTTGAAATAATTTCATTAAAATCTAAAAAAATTAAAAATATTATGAAAAAAATTTCATATAAAATGGACCACGAAAAATTTAATGAATCTTTGAATAAAAAGAAGTCAGGATGACATGAAATTTTAATAATTTCATATAATTTAAACAAAAACATTCTATTCACACTTTTATAAAAAAAGTGAAAGTCCCTAATTTAGAAGAAACAAATTCTCCTTAAATTCTTTTATATTAATAATGGGTAAAAATTTCATTCTAAAATCATAAGAGAATATTAAAAACATTATTGAAATAATTTTCAGAAAATATGGTTATGAAAGAAAAATGTATTTCGAATGAAAATGGTAGTGAATTTCATTTTACTCAAAAATTTATTTTTGGTCTCTTGAGTACTTAAGGTGAGGAAAATAAAAGGAAAACATGTATTCTTTGGAAATAATCAGAGGAGAAAAAAATTCATGATTTTATTGTGAGGTAGATCAACATATATCATATGTGGAAAATAAATCATAAACAATCTCGATATACAATGAGAATGTGACAGAAAAACCTTACCGCTTTTGTAACATTTAAATCATTGGCCACATGAAAAAAATTACCTTAGTTGGATTTATAAACCCTTATAAATTTCGTAATAATAATCTTAGAAGACATTCATGGATATTATATACATCAGAGTAAATAAATAATTGGTTAATTTGGAATGTCTCTAATAGAAATAAAATTGAGTCAAAAACCCCTTACCATAGGTCATACTTCTTTCATACATGTTCGGGCCTCTCCTTTTAAAATAACTGTTTTGGGTGATATCTGCTTCATTTTTCATATATATTTTGGTTTGGTAGTTTTGGTTGTTATACTTTCATCATGGATACAATATATAAAATTTTTTAACAATGGTATTAATATCTTATATATTCATAATATACATATCTAGATTCAACCATAAATTTTGGGATAGAAAAATTAATTTAAACTTTCCTAGTGATGGTAAGCCGTATATACAAATGAATGTTGTTTTCACATTTCGAAAGATAAAATATAATAAAGGTAAATAATAATTCACCATAATCGAATAATCATTATATCATATATATATATATATCTTAAATATTTATTATATATATCCTTATTACAATCTATGCAAGTTAAAAATGGAAAATTAATCACTATGATTCTTGGAGGTGGTGGTCCACATATGCACGCACGAGCGACATTATCTTTTTTCAAACAGATTGAAAGGTATATATGATATCATCATTCAAAAATCATAATTATATCATAAATATTACATATAAACTTTAAACTAATGATAATAGCAATCCATTAAATATTTTTATGGAAAATAAATTATATCATTATGTTTAGATGATAAGCCATGAATATGCATGAGGAATAATTTCATTCTCCATTTGATGGAATAAGGGTGTATAAAAGAGGATTCATAATAGTAATAAAATTTAAGTATATTTAGGGCTCTTAATTTTTAATTATATTAAGAATATAATATATTTTTAAGAGGTAAAACAAGAATTTAAAAGAGAGTGATTGGTTGTGGCAGTTACATTTTTTTTTGTGCCGACTCCATTAAATATTTTCTCAAGGATCCCAGGGTTGGTATTTTGGGAAGAAAAATCCACTTTAATTTATATAAATATGTTGGGAAGGTATTTTGGTAGTTTATGCAAAATATATATTTCTAAAAAAGTGTTAATAACTGAGGGAAGTAGGTGACCATTTTTAATTGAAGTGAGGGGAACTTCTTGGATTTCATAGAATATTAAATTATAATAAATTAATTCTCAGTCCAAATGATTCCAAATTGTTTGGTAATAGAATATAAGGTAGTATGGGTTTTTAATACAATAAAAATAATAATATTTTGATAGTTTTATGTGGTGTTTTCAACCTTATCCTTTGGCTTAACCCCATAGTTAACCTATTTTATCCTAAACCACGATAACTTCATTTTCACTTTTAAAGCTTTATAATTTCACTTATAAGAAGAATATTGGATAACTAATGTAAAATGGATGAAATTTTATACCATATATTGTCCACATTTTTCTATTTAATGTCTTTAAGAGTATTAAATATTTTTGTGTAATTATTTTCATAAAATATTATTAATGTGTTTTTTTAACTATTCATTTAATTTGACATTAAATACACTAAAAAAATAGATTTCTAAAATAAAATTTTAAAATAACCTAAATAGGTTATATTTATCTAATAAATTAATGGGACACGTAAATTATTCCTAATTACATTACTTTTAATAATTTCAAAATCATTTATTTTATTTTTCTGTTAATTGATTAAATATTGTATTAGCATTGCGTTAGTATTTATGTAAATTATTTTAATACTAAAAATGATAAATAAATTAAAAATATAAAAATGGAATTATTTATATATAAAAAATATATATATAAATTAACACACACTCTTTTTTCCTTGTTCAATAATTTAATAGATATTAAAATGAAGAGAATGACATTTTTGAATTTATCTTTTACATTAATATTTTAAATGTCCACATCAAGGGATAATGAAATAAAAATTACATATATTCTATAATTAGATGATATTTTTTATAAATAAACTCATTTTTTATAAAAATTAATGTTTTTTTTTCAATTTTTAGACCTTAATATATTTGTTTAAACTTTAATCATCTCATTTCACCTTTACTACGGTAATGAAAATTTACTATGGTTACTATTCATTATGGACAAAAGTAAAAGTGAAATATTAACCAAAACTTGTCATAAAAATTAAAATTTTGGAATCCATTTTTCAAGATTCAATTAATATAAGTGGAAGAAATTAATTTAATAGAAAAATGAAATTTTCAATGGAAAGATTTCTTTTTCAAATAACATTACCCATTTTCAATAAATTTTATTATTATTAAAAATTAGTATGAATTCAATTAAAATACCGTAATTATATTTATATTAATTAAAAAAAACTAATTATATTTTAAAATTAATTTAAAATTTAGTTTTACTTATAAATACTTCAAAAGAAGATACATTTTTCAATAGAAAACATTATTTTTCATTATTAATTGAAAAATCAAACCTTTTAGAAAAAAATTAAATTTTCACCTTAATATAATTTTAATATTAGGATTTAGAAAAATATATTATTATTATAATATAATATTTATTATGGATTTAGAAATTAATAATAATATTCTCCCATAAAAAACAATATGATCATTTTTTGAGGAAAACATATATTTTAAGAATGAAATGACTTTAATAAAAACTAAGTGATTATTACTTAAGGATTAATAAATAAGTTTATGTTAATTAGGACATATATATATATATATTATAACATGGTAAATACTATTAATAAATTCCATTTAAATGACTAGCTTATAACGGTTAAGTTTAAATAATAATATTTCCTGGTTCGTTTAAAGTAAATGTGGTCTTTTATATATGCTATCGAAAATAGTGTACTTGTTTAAAAATATCTTGTTGTGAAACCCATGATAATTTGTCATGTATTTATGAAATTATAACTATTTTAGATCATCTGTATATGACTGTAGAAAGGATGTTCAATATCAAAACCTACATTCTTTGAGATTCTACGAAATGTTGGTGGGACAATATTACCTTGGAAGATAATTGTTAGGAAATTATATAGAGGGATGTACAGACTGACTTATTTGATTACTTAGACTCAGAGATGTCGAGAGGTTTAGGATCTTGGTAATTTTTGTGTCTAGAGTTGGGTACTCTGTCCATTATGGACTACTCATCTCATTTCACAAAGATCCAACCTTCCGACCTAACTCCTTTCTGTGGGGAATTAACATGAACAAGGTTATCAGATGATAGGATTAGGTTGACCATCTGATTTTTGGTGAATTATTTCTATTTTACATTCATTTATTAAATATTGAATCATACCCCATCTCCATGTCTATACTAAGTTAAGTGAAGGGTATGGGGCATGGTTTTTCTATCCCTAGGCAGGGCGACAATTTTTCTAGATTTTGAAAGTGATTCTTTGAGATTTATCATGGGGAAAGTATTAGTGAATGTGAGTCCTAGGTATCCATATAGTATGTGATAAATGTGATATTCAGGGACACATGAATCCCTAGTGTATCAAGAAACCATTGGAGTGTCAGTATTACAGAATAATATTCCATTTTCATCATTTTTAGAAATTTTCCTCTAATACTTTCTTGAAGGGGATGTGCACCGACTCTGAATTTAGGAGTGGACTCTATTGCTGAATGTTTTATAAGGATCATGATTACCTTACACCATTCCGGATGAGGGGGATTATAATATAGGTAAAGATATATTTCAAATGTGCATCGCTAGTAGGGTTTAACTTCTTAGGGAAGTCAAGTTATAGCTTAGGGCCATGGATTAGGCCAGATATATGTAGAAATACATGCACCTATGGAGCGGGGTGCTTCTCTATATATAGTATGAGGTATGATTTTAGTAGCCTAAAAATTATTATCTACTTTATCTAAAAAAATCACCACCAATTATTATATATATATGAATATATTGGAAGCTATTGGGCTTTATATTCATTACTCTTGAGGGGTGATGTGTCTTGATACATCATTTTGTAGTGCTTAGTGAGATTTAAAAAATGTAGGGAGTGTCACCTTGAGACAAATTGTTATCATTTCACATTTAAAATGTTCATCCTTGAGATGAATGTATTTTTTATCATTATCAGGATGGACTAGTTAGTTCTCTATCAATCCCATGTTCATTACTATATTTAAAAGGGTGTCCTTTTCATCACTTGAAGGTGGTCTCTGTATTCATATGGGTGAATGGGATATACAGGTAAAAGAAGTTGTAACTTACAAATATTTTATGGTAAAGTTGTCAATTCAATTTTATAGTATTTTCTAGATAACCATGAAATACTTCCGATAGATTCCCTCCCCTGGTGGATCATTTTTAGGGTTTCTACCTTGAAGAATTTTATAGAACATCTCTTGAGAGTGAGGTAGAGTTTAATATTTCTATTATTCCTGGAGAAAAATCTATATCTATTACTCTTTACAAGATGGATCCTACTAAGATTCATGTACTCAAGAGATAATTGGAGGAACCAGTAGCAAAGGTGTTTATCTTACCGAGTACGTCACCTTGGGGTTCACCTATTCAATTCCCCCAGAAGGGGGATGCGAACCTTAAGATTTTTTGGATTATAGGTGATTTAATTAGATCTTATAGACGACCTTTATGGACAAGTTGAAGCCCTTTAGTTTTCTAGTAAATTTATTTCTAGATGGGCCATCATCATGTAAGGTTTAGAATATCAGATATACCATGTATAGATTTTTGAAGAAAGTATGGACTTTATGAGTATTGGATAATGTCTTTAGGTCTCATTAATATCCAATATATTTTTATGGACTTGATTAATAAGGTTTTATACATTTTCTTGGATTAATTTATTGCGGTTTTTGTGGATTATATCATGGCGTGTTCTAAAACTCGATATTGTCGTGCCGAACTCCTTGAAATCATACAGATTACTCAAAGTGGGAATAAAAGTTATGATTTGATTACAAAATTAAACTTTTTTATTGTAAAAGTTATTTTCTCCGGTAACATCATATCAGAATCAGGCATATCTATGGCTTCAGAGAAGGGGAGAGTCATAGTTTCCGGGAAGTATCTGAAGAATGTCTTTGATATTTTGGTTTTCTTGGGGATAGAAGGATTTTATCATCATTTTATTCTAAATTTATCATGACTTACATTTCCAATTATGGGCTTGAAAAGTGTTTTATGTTTATATGGCCTGAAGATAATGATAAGGCCTTTCAAAAGTTGAAGGGATGGCTGACCTTAGTGTCGATACTAGTTTCACATGATCATGGAAGATGGGAAAATGTTTATTATGAGTATATAGGAATAGGGATGGGTTCTATTTTGATTAGAGGGGACAAAGTCATGGAATAACAGTCTCATTAGTTTAGGAATCATGATATTAATTAACTAATGCACAATATGGATCTAGAAGTAATGGTTCATGATTTCTACGGTTATAGGCCTTATTTCCTTGGACAGAGATTTGTGGTGTACACAGAACACCAATGACTGAAATAAATTTTCAGTAAGCATGAATTAAACCATATAAAATGAATATGGGTTGAATTCCTCTATTAATTTGATTTCTATATTTCTTATACATATGGGAAAGGAGATTCAATGGCTGGTGGTCTTATGTATAAGGCTCAGATGCAATCCATTTGGGAAGCTAGTAGTGAGTGGAAGTTATTGGATCTTCTCACTAAGATGCATCTGAATTTTCAAGAGTGTCATGAGAATAATGTTCATACATATTTGGTAGATATATCATTAATTTTTTTGAGTGAAGATGATACAAAGATATAATGTGAATTTTTTTTTCTGGGGGGAAAGTGTCTTAGGTGGGGATGGGCTACCAGCATGGGTTGTTAGAAAGGGTTAGATCTTGCATTTTCCTTGGCATTTCTGGGTACCTATTGATAAGTGAGACAAATTTAACTAGATAATCTCATTATTAAATTTGTGTAGTACATCCCAAACATAACAATAATTAATGGGACTTATAAAACTAGTATTCATTACAAGGTATGAAGAGTCAGATAGAATATTTTTTTACTAAGTGTTACACTTATCAGCTGGTGAAGGCAGAACACCAGGGACTTTCTTGGATTTTAAATTCATTACACATCCTAGAGTGGAAATGGAATGAAATCCCCATATATTTTTTTGATGGTAATACTTAACTCCCCTAATTTTAGAGATTTTTTATGGGTGTTCATGGATAGAATGATTAAGGTTTCACAATTCTTACAGCTTTAGAACTCTTATCAGTGTATAAACATAGAATTCCATATATCCATGAGATAATACACCTTCATTTTCTTCCTCACACTATTATTTTAGATAGTGTAACTCATTTAATAACATGATTTTGGTAGGGGTTGGAGAATGTATTGGTTCTTATGTGGTCCTAAGAACATCCAATCAGACTTAGACTGATGATCAGTTTGGGAATACTATATGGTTATTAATGGAATAGGGAATACATCCTTGAATTTGTATTTTCATGGTGAAAATAGATACTAAAATATATGTTTTCTTGTTATAAAAGTTTCCAAGTTACAATAAAAATAGATCGTTATGAGGGATTATATGGTTGGATATTTCATTCACCCCTGTGTTTTTAGAGGATGGAGAGGCAGCTCTACTAAGACATTGCTTCAATTATGATACATCAAAGATGGTATCACCTATTGGAACGAGTATGGATGTGGCTTAATATTGGAATAAATGCTAATATGTTCATCATTTACAAACATTATAATTATTGGTGGGAGATTTAGTAATGTTTTTAATTTCACCCATATTGGTTCATTTAAGGATTTGGAGACAAGGGAACCTTTCATAAAGGACTATTGGACCCATTGAGATTTGGGAGAGATTTTTTCTAGTAGCCTATTAGATAGACTTATATTAGAGGTAAAAATCCATACATAATGTCATTCTTGTCTCTCAACTTCTCCATAATTACTCTAACTCGTCTCATGATTTTAATCAATAGGATGTTGGGTCAGAGGATAATGCCTCTTTTGAATAGTATCCAATTGGTACCATCAATCAATGCACGAAGGCTCTTAAAGGAAGGTTTCCTTATTTATTTTTTGTCTTATGGTACAATAACTTTGTAAATTATGACACTTGGAGAGATATGATGATGTATGAGATTAGTGGTTGGATTTATTCTTTGATACAATTCAACCACCATCATAGAAACTTGGGGATGAGTTATTTTAGAAAGGGGATGTTGTAAGATCCCATCAATTAACCGAAGATTCAAAACCATTTAATTCATTATAAATCCAATTTTTTAAGTAATGAATGTTACTAAGGGGTTTACGATAGATTTTGGATAGTTTGGGCATGTTCAGAGTCTAGAGTTTTAGTTTTTTGAGAAAGTGAATAAGGCGCATGGTTGGGGAATTTTTAGTAGTAACCATGTGGTAGAACCATGAAAACTAGTGATGGTAGTGCATGGATTGTTTAACCATGTGATAGGAGGTTCATATCTTTTAATAAATTATTTTTATTATAGGGGTAATTAGCATGGTTGGTGCACATTTTATCCCAACAGTTCACTTAACCGCATGAGGGGGTTTGAACTCAGTCACTAGTTTTACACCATTAATGAAATGTTTATCGAACTGGGAGGGAAAACTATGAACTCCTTTAAAATTGTTAAATGATATCCCCCATCTTATCTTAACATAAATCTAGGATCATACTCCTCTTTTTTCACATTATACTTCCCATAGGAAATCTCTCCAACTTTTCCTCCCTATAATTTGAGATACCTCCTTCACTCGATCTTGGAATAGATCTCAATTTTTTATATTGTGTCACTATTTAAAAGTATTACACTACAATAAATTATTTTCTCTTTTTCCATCATTATATTTGGAGTAATAATTTTACAAGATAATATGCCCAATTTGAAAGTAATTTATCCATATTATCTATTTTCTCTCATTCTAGGAATAATCATTGGACAATACTGGATGAGGAGTTGACTTCTTCTATATGGTAGGTGCTAGAGTACATTTCCCTAAATCTATTAATGTCAATAAAATGAACTGTTTTTCTGTGTGCTAGACATTCGATGAATCATCTTTTAAAATTTAAATTAGTTAAATAGATTGCTATGTCCTTGAGATTTTATTCCATTTACCCTAAATTGTATCATAGAAGGTTTTCTACATCAACTAGAACCACACCTTAGAGTGTAATAATTTTTATTCAAGAACCATTACACCTTGTTTGTAAGGATAAAACTCCAATTGGGTGAGTTTATTAAATACCATGACTATATTTACTTGTTTTTAAAATTGAATCCTTTTGTGACGGGTTTGCCTAATTCCAATCAATGAGATATTATAATGAATTAAACTAAAGGTGTATGGGATGACCATGTCACTTATCCCACTTTTTTTGTTCTTAATTATTGATTAAGTTTTCCCTACTAATTAAAATGGTTAATTTTAATTAAGTGAATTGATGAATTTCATAGACACAAACTTAGCCTTTTGACCACTTTTTTTATCCTGTTGGCGGGTTCTGATTCAGAATTCCTTGGATGGGATCATAGGTAATATTAAGTTAAATTATTTATAAATGGTATTATGATATTCCATTGGTGATACCTATAATCCTTACAAAAAATACCTCAGACGAGGTCATATGGTAGATGATATTATATTAGGGCACGAGTGATACTGAAATTCCTTACATGGAATAACATATATGGACTCACATTGTAGGTGAGATTATATTATACCATGGGTTATACTTGGATTCGCTATATAGAATTCCAATATGATCTCATAGAGAATATGGGATTATATTATTCCATGGGTGATTGCTAGATTCTGATATGGGATTCATTGGATGGGATCCTAGGGAAAATGTAATTATATAATTCCTTGAGGGATACCTAGATTCTAACCCTAGATTGAATTTCATGGTCTTAGTATATTAACAGATCCAATGATGGTTCTTCCAAGTCAAAGAACTCACTTGGATTCCCTTAATTTCATAAATACATAATTTTCTTGGTTTAACCTTGATTTATATGTCATAAATTCGATCGGATTTTTGGATCCCTGATAGTATTATATTTGTATAGTGACATATTGGATTTTTCTTTTAGGTCTGAAACCTATATCATAAAATAATAAATACCTGGATACCGTTTGGATTAGTCTGACGCAGGTTGCATCAGATTAGTATCCCTTGTGGAACTCACCTGACATGAACCTTATTTATTTAATTTAATTCTATGTTATTATTACCTCCACATATTTAATTATATATTAATTGACATGATAGTACTAAAAACGATTAGTGTTGGACTATTAAGTTTTAATCATACACTGATCAAGCCATTGATTGGTACTCAGACAGGATTCACAGTTACATGTAGGGACTAAGGGATGTTCCCAACTTTGGACACTTGATTTTATATAATAGGATGAATTATGAGAAAATATAACCACGAAAGTTCTTATGATGCTATTAGAGATTTGATTTATATTTTTTGGTATATTTTTTACAACATGTACTATGTATAACTTCTTCCTTTTCCCTTCACTACACATTTCACTCTAGCATAATGAAATAATCATTTTTATATGATATAAGTTATTTTTTTGTAATCTATTTATCTTGGAGGATTTACTCTTATAGTTTTAATTATCATTATTTCTGTAGATTTATCCATTATTTACCACTTTGATCTAGTCTTTTAAGGAGGGTAAAATCTCCCCACCATACCACCATAGAAAAATACTATTATTCTCTAGCCTTTGGCATACAAAGAGGTGGTATTGAGGCCATGTGGGAAACCATGTTCGTATAATTATCAGTGAACAGGGTCTTGTACCTTAAAAATTTGAATATTGTAAAATTTATTCCATATTTTTAATCTTCATAATTAATAAAATTTAAAGGGCTAATTTAATTTTTTGTCATAAGGAGTAGTAAAAATATTAAAAATATCTTATCATGTATAGGGTTAAAATAGGTTTTTCGGGATTATATTAAGATAAAATGATGAAAATTATACAAATAATTTAATAAATATTATTTTTATAATATATATCAACCTTATATCATACTAATTTATAATTACTAGCCATTTTTATCTACTTTCTCAATAAAGTGACCATTCATTATTAAAATATTTTAAGTAATTCAATGTTTGTTTGTCCTCTATCATGTAACATGACGCCTATTATCCCCACAAATTCAAAAAATTAGAGCCTTATAGATAATCCAAGTCATTGAAAAAAACATTCCCGTATCCCTTTCCTTAATTATTTATCATCTTTTTTTACACTATTGTTTTCCCAAGATGGATTTTAATGTAATACAAAGTAGGTTTCCCAAAGAAGAGGTAATCATCTAACTGAACTCTTTTAAATTATATTTCATTTTATAATTACATAAAATTTATTGGATCTCTCCAAACATAATTAATACTATATTATAAATATACTAATATGTTATTATGAAAACTGGACAACCATTTTCCATATCATTTTTAGAAAATAAGAAATGAAAGTCTCACTCATCCGTGCGTGTGGACTACTACCTCGGCAAAATGATATGATTCATTTTCCATCAACATCATCGATGGTTCTTTATTATGATGGATATAATGTGTATATATGATATTTATGAAATACTATTTTCTATAATTATAATATATTATCAACCTACTTACCTTCTAATTCATTGGAAAGTGATAACTTAACTCATGCTTGCGTGTGGACTACCATCTCCTCAAAGAGTTGTGATTCATTTTTCATTTTAGATTTATAAGGATGTTAATTGAAATATATTTGATGAATATATATAATATTTATGTTATAATATTTATTATATTATTTATCATTGTATTTAATTTTTTTTATTCCTTCTATCAAAAATTGAAAACATCACCCAGGCGTACGAGTGGACTACCATCTCTATGTAGTAATGTAATTAATTTTCCATCAAAAAATTATATGGATATATATAAAAGAGAGTATAATGATAAAATATGATAGTCAATTTAGGATAAGGATTATCAGGATCACAAAATCATCACCATGGTATATTTACTAGAACCATTGAATGGAAACATAGTTGGAAAACATTCCAGTTTTCACCAGAATGTAAATTTAAAGGAATAATTTTTAATATAATGAAAATAAAAAATTATAAAGGAATGGTAAAGATTATTTTGGGTATGAATATACTCTTTCAATAGATTTATAGCAAATATATATTTATTATATAAATTTTTTTAAGGCATAGGTGAATTGAGGCAAGGGATTTATTTAACAATCCCATTTATATACGGGATTGTCAATGGTAAATTTCCATTGAGTGAAATTATATAGAACTAATCCTTTAAAAAAAATATTTTTTTCCCTCTGGTTGTTCCTATAATTTTAAATTATTAATATAATTTTCCTCTCTTTGGTACATAAAATGTCCAAGACATGGTTTTTTAATAAAAAAACAAATTTCCTCTCTGAATAAAGAAGTTTTTATTCCATATATATATTTTTTTGAAAATAATTTCCAGAATAGGATTAATATTCTATAATAAGTGATTAAATTAATTATTTCCCATATTTTAATTATACAAAAATTTTAAAAATAATATTAGTTTTTTTTCTGTACAGGGCACTTTTTACAAAATGTGAAAAAATCTATATTTTAGCATATACAATTTGAAAAAAAATTCCCACCATCATGACTAATATTTTATTTTAATATTCATATATAAGATTTCATTTTTTTATAATTTTTTTTAAATATTTAAATTTTTTTTTGATTTTAGATAAGTTCATTTAAAATGAAAAGTGTATTTTCCTTGGGAAATTTTCTAGTGATATTTTAAGTGTATTTTCTTCTTTCACAACATCGTTTGATGTTACTTATGTTTCATCAGGGACTTGATTTAATGATTCCATACTAATTATTTCATTGAATGATAATGAATTATTTTAAAGAAATCTTGATGTAACCCATTTTGGTTTTCACATGTTTGAATAAATGGTTCTTGTTTTCATAACATTATGAAATATATATAAATGAATTTTGATTATGTGAAATGTGGGGAAGTTTTAAATTTTCAATGAATTGGGTAATTTGATATATATATATATATATATCACATGAGAAGATGATGATAAACATGTACGTTATTTTTAATTTCTATGATCAAATTTTTATTCATTAGTATGATTTATACAAGATATTCCCAAAATAATATATGTGGACATGATTTTGAATATCTGTGTTCACATTTTAATGTTTGATCATGATTGATTTTAGCTACACATATAAAATTATGAGCAGAAATTATTTTGAATAAGTTTTTTGACATGATTTTAATTTCATATGATTATGATTTCACATGAAAATGTCCATATTATTGAATGATGAATAATTCTTTTAAACACTTATTTATCTTGCTTGAGGACATTGATTGATTTTAGAGCTTATTATGTAATTTTCTTAGGTATGAATATTATACATAGTGAATAAGAACTTTATTACATTATAATAGCCTTATGATATTCTTATTATCTATTATGGTTGATATCTGACATGCTTACCTTTACTGAGAATTTGAGTAATCCATTTATTATGTTTTCATTTCCCCTATTTTGATCGAAGGATCTAAGTTTGAAATTTCTAGAAGAGTACAAATATGAAGATCATTGTGGGAGATATTTAATATCTTATAAGAAATAAATTGATTATGTATCTATTATAAAAATAAAATAAACATTTACTATAAGAACCATATAAGTTTTGGGAATCATTCTCTTTAAATTATTTGAAATCTTGAGTTTCACGTAACACCGAGGTTAAACGATCTGCAAGACAATATTTATATAAAATCCTAGATATTAAATTGGAAGGAATAAACATGAATAACTGTTTATGAAACTAATATAAAGGCATAAGACAATATGAATGTATTTGTTGTTTCTTAGAAAATAATCACCCAGTTTTTAGTAAAATCACTTTATTCTTCAAAAATATGTTTTTTTAAATGAGTTTATCCACTTTTTAGGAGTGGATATTATTTTTTAGAAGTTATATAATGTTTATTTTAAAAAATAAACTTCATTTTTATAAATTTTTATTTCGAAGTTGTCTTGAAATTATTATTATTTTATAATTCTATTAAAACATTTATTTTTTATGGAATAATGAAAACACTCATTTTTATTAAAATCTATACTTTCTTGTAAAGTCTTTACAAGGTAAAATTATCTTTTAGATTAGTTTTAAATTTTAATTATTTAATTTTTATTAAATATAATCCAATTATTTATTTGAAAAGGATTTTATAATTGAATATATTATAAAATAATTTTATGTTTTAAAATGTCACTTTTTTGAAAAACTGTTCTTCATGGTGTGTTAAAAGTTTTATTATAAATTAAATTCTGAAACTTCTGTGTCTTGAATTTTTAAAAATGGATATAAAATTATGGTTAAGAATGATCATATTAAGTAAATAATTACATATTATTTTTTTGTCTAATATTAATAGTAATCTTGGTAAAATTTATAATTAGGAAAAAGTGTAAATTATGTAATTTAGGTTAAAAAAATAATAAGGTCTACAAAATGACTCTAACATATGAAATTGTTTTTGGATGAATAAAACTAAAACCTTAACATATAATTGATTAAATTAAGTTGTTTAATGGACATTTGTCTTTGAAATTGTCTTCAATAATATTTAAATCAATGAAAGTCAAAAAACGCCAATTTTTGGTATTAATTATCCTATATGTTTCAACCCGGGGAAAAAGGAATACTTTTAATGAATATAAATACAAATTTTTATCTTATTAAGAATAGTTTCAGGATATAAATTTATTTTTTATTTTTTGTTCCACTTAGATGAGATTATTTTATAAAATAAAAATTTAAAGGTTTCACATTCATGTTTTAAATAAAATACCATTTTTAATTTTGGGTTTTCCAGAAGTTATAATCGTATATTGTAATTATAATGATATACAACCTATTTATATTTATCATGGTATTTTATTTTTAAATTTCAGTGGAGAAATAAGTTAACTAAATAATTACACAACACTAAAGCGGTAAATATTTTATTAATAGAAATATCAAATAAATATTATTAAAAATATTAAGATAAATATAATTTGAGAACATTAATGTGATTTATGAATCATATATATTATATTGAAGTACTGGGGATATAATAAAATATTTGGTTCGAAGTTATATTTTTTATGATGATATTTTTAAAATTATTTGTAATGAATAGTGTTGAGTGGCGAACGGTGTTCCAGGAGGCTAGAACTTCATTCGGTGGTGGGAAGTGATAGAGGTGGTGTGATGATGGCGGAGACGTCGGAGAAGGTGTAGTGATTCGATTGCAACAATGTTTGACACAATACTCGATGCAGGATTCATGGGCAGGTGTGTGATTTGCGGTCTATGTTGACACGTCTGTTCCCACATCGGCCTTTTGAATATTTATTTGGTTTTTGTGATTTTAATTTTTAATGGTGTCAGTTTAATTTGATCTGTGTGGTTCCCACTTTCTCTTCAAAGTAGTTTTTATGAAAAAAATGATTTGGAGGAGGTTGAAATTGACACTAATGATATTTTATCAAAATTATATTTTATAGAATTATTTAAAAAATTAAAAACATATCTTAATATAAATAATATTTATAATATAGCCTAAAATTTTATAAATTACTAATTTAAGGTCTAATTGACATCAAAAATGTAAAAATTATAATATTTTAATACAGAAAAACTTGTTACCATAGTTAAAATTAAATTTTGTTAATTAATGGTTTATCAAAATGATAAGGTATAAAATACTAAAAAAACTAGCCTAAAATAAATTGGTTTATGTGATTAAAACATTATATCATATGAATTTATATTAAATGTAATTTTTGGGGGTATTTATATTGAGATTAAATTTTTTTATAATTTAATATTTTTTGAAATTTCAAAATTGACCCTCAACTCAATTATAAAAGGCCACCTCCTCCATCACTTCTTCACATCACTTTCAGCCTTAAATATTGAAAATACCCTAAAAAATTATATTCTAAAATTATGTAGACACATTATAGTGGTTCTTTTATTCTAAAAAGACCAACCCTAGTGACCTTAAGAGGAGATCTAAATGAAGTTCCCTAAAGAAGAGGTAATCATATTTATCAACTCTTCCATGTCTATTTATTATTATAATTCATATTCAGGTTTTGTTTCCATTATTAAGTAATAAAAATAATATAATTTATGTGATCATATATTATTATGATTATTTAAAAACCATATTTCACCTTTTAACTATTCTACAAAAAAAAAGCACTGCACATGTGCATGTATGACTTACCGTCTCCACACTATGGTGTAATCTGGTTTTTCATCAACACTTTACATGGATGGTTATAATAATGGAAATATTATATATATATATAAGATAATTATAATGTTATATTAATTCACCTTCTACTTATTTACAATTTTACCATTGAGGTATTGATACCATCACTCATGCATACATATAACCTACCGTCTCCACAATGCAATGTGATTAATTTTCTAGGTTCACTATTAAAGTTTGATTTAATAAATTTATATAATGAAAATATATGATATACATAACCTAAATATCATTTTGGAGAATAAGAATCTATATCCTATTCATAATATCTGAGACTTATATGACAAAACATACAGAAAAAATTGAACCAGTTAACACCTGATATAAGGGTAGAAATGAAATATTACAAACAAAAAGGTGATGATATAATCTAAGAGGATCATATATGATATAAAATATATGAATATGGTTTTTTTATAAATTAATAAAATTATTTAAACCATTATAAAGGAGTTTCAGATATGTAAAAATGAAATCATACCTAAATCAAGGGTTTATTTCACAATTACATTATTATTCGGGATTTTTATACATAACTTTCTACTATGGAATATTAACCTTCCATGTCCATTTTTTCTAAAAAATTAAAAACTATTTTTTTAATTCTTATAATATTTTTAAAAATAATTTTTATACATGTGTAAATTTTTAATAACATTTATGAAAGGAATCATTTTATTTTTTTCATACAAGGTTCTTTGTGACTTTTCCAGAAAAAGAGAGATAGAAATGTTTATTAACTTATACGGAAATTAAGGATTTTTCCAATTTTATTATTCCATAATGTCATGAAGTATACTATATATGTTTAAAAGTTAATTTAAAATTTAAAATTTTTGTTTTGTAATTGTTAGACTATAATTTTTTTTTCAAAATGGAAATGATATTTTCCTCAATAATTATTCCATGAGATCTTTCAAAATCATTTTCAATGTAAGACTACATTATTTGATGTTAATTATTTTTTACTAGGTTAAAGTTCTAATGATAAAATTATTATTATTTCTATGCATTTATATATTTATAATGGATTAATTCTTATAAATTTGGTTTGTTTTCAATTAGTAATGTAATGGTAAAATTTTTATTAAACCCATTTCTTTTTATGGGATCTAACATGATGAATGCCTTATATTCTTGTGAAACACATATGAATGTTTTTCATTATGTCATGTGTGAGACCTATATCTCCCTCAGGTAAAGATTTATATCTCATGAGATACACATGAATGGGATGAGAAGTAAACTCAGATCAGTAATATAGGCCTGGAATGAGGTGTGGGTGAACTTTGTTCAATAAGATAATTTTTCTGATATGATGGTCTTGGAAGTGAGTCTTGACTAATATAAAAGTGATTTTCTGTACTTATGTTTATTCAATAATTTCTTATCTAATTTTATAATCTCATGAATTATATTCTTTATAATTCATGTCTTCTGGACTTCTTTAATTTATTCTATAACTCAATATCACAATCCATGATATGTAGGATATAAATTTCAAAAGTTATTTTTATGTTCTTATGACCTTATGATTATATTATCCTTCATGGTTACCCTTATTGAGCATTTGATCTCACCATTTTATTATGTTACATTTTCCCATTATATGAATAGAGGTGTTATGTAACATGTGTGAAAGGGGTCATAGCTAAGAAGAAATAAATAGAAGACGATGAAGATGTTTTTTTGAAATAGTTTCTTATGTTTACATGATTCCAAATAAACTAAAATTATATGGTTATGTAATGGGTTTTTTACGTTATGTAATTAATATTATTCTATTCAGATTTAATATAAATATTATAAAATTATGGGGTGTTATAGTTGGTATTATATAATCTTTTAGTTAACATTTGGAAACTAGAATGGGAAATACTTAGTAAGAACCCTTAGGATAAGTCTAAGTATAGGATACAATCCTATAGTTTTTTTAATGGTCCTAAATAACCTCTAATAAAACCTAATTTTTGTGGAATTGAATATTTTTCTTGATTATATGGGTTTTCCACTATGATTATTGTTCGTTAAACAATGATTTTTGGTTTTAGTCAATGGATGTGACTCGAAAGAACCACATTTATGTTGAATATGATGTGAATTGAAACAATTGTTCTCTTAAGAAACTGAATGTTATCAAAGATGGAAACAAATCTTGTTTCTATGATTACAAAAATTACTAAAGCTATGAATCATACTAGACTTCAAAATTATAAAGTAAGGGAACAAATTTATTTTTAGTGCATCATGAGGCATCATCCACCTTATTTTATGGGGATTTATGATCCACTAGTGGAAGAACAATGTATTAGTACCACATAAAATATATTTTATGTTCTCTAATGTTCTAAACTTGAGAATTTAATTTTTTCATTCTATCATGTGGAAGGTTAATTTTATCAATTATCAAATCTCATCAAGTGTATAAGGAAGAATGTTGTAATTTACTCTATAGAATGAGAAGAGTTTGAGAACTTAAATTTCAATAAGTGATTTCCCCACATAATTAGTATGAATATGAATAAGGTGTTTCTTGAGTTTAATAAAACGATGGGGAATCTTTTGGTACATAGAAGGAAACCTTTATAATCCTTTTAAGTAATGATTTTGGAATTATCATCCTATGAGATATTAAGGTTGATCAATTCATTAGTGGTTTAATACAAAGTATTTGAAGGTTGATAATCATAAATAACTTTAGTAGGTATGAGAAAAATATTTTATGTGGTCTCTAGGTTGAGATATATATTGGAGTTACCCATCAAAATTATGGGTTTTGTAATATGATAAAAATAGAATTTAATGGAAAATATAAAAACCTTAGTGAAAGGAAGATAAGAATTCCTTTATAATCAAAGTGTGGAATGAAAGATGGAGGAAACTATGTTAAAGAGACTAGTAAATGTTTTAAGGGTGGGAAAGAAGGTCATCAAGCAATTGACTACCAAAGTGATGGGAAAAAATATTTATATTGATTAAAATAGTGAATAGGATACAAAAAAATAACTTAACACACTTGACAAATTTATGTGAAAGGGAAATGGACATTATGCTAATGAATTCCCAAATCCAAGTAATATATATGACGATCGATGTCAGCACACTCTTAAGGCCAATGAAGAAGGAAAATCACATGTGATCACCATTGGTGATGTGGTGTATGAAAATGAAGTGGTTAAAGGTATACATACCATTAAATTTAAAGAATATAATGTTTTATATGATTATGTATCCTATCACTCATTTATTTCTAAATAATTTTCTAAGGGTATCTCTTAATTACCTTAACAAATAGATATTGATTTTATAGTGAAAATTATTAATAGAACAACAATCACATCACATGTTTATAATTCTTCTATAGTTGATTTTTACAAGAATGTTCTCTATAAAAATATTGTGATCCTGCCTTTATTTGAATTTTATTTGATTCTTGTCGTGGAATATATTTCAATATATTGAGATCTTATTAATTTTCATGGAAGGGAAGTCACATTTTAGATTCCTAATGAATCTATGATCATCCACACATGAATGAATGAATATGTACTTCCAATAGAAACTTCATTCATACTGTGGGTATTAATTCATATAAATGAAGGTTATCTATCTGAGTTGGTTGGGTAAGAACTCCCCATTATGGATACACCTATTCTATGGGAGTTTGTTGATGTCTTTATGAAATAATTTTCTTTTCTTCGACTAAAATTTGAAGTTGAGTATTCATTATAAATCATATTTGTTGTTATCTCTATTTCAAATAATCCTTATAGAATGGAAACCATTAAGATCTAAGAATTGACTAATAAAATCCAAGAGAATATTGAAAAGGGATTCATATTCGATAGTGAATCCCCTTGAGGTGAAACAATTCTATTTTTAATAAGAAAGATGGATCAATGAGACTCTAAATTTATTATCTAGAACATGAAAAGGTCATTAAAAAAATCCACTCCCCCATATTGACGAAATATTTGATCAACTACGAGGAGATAAATACTTTTACTAGATTAATCTTCATTCTAGACATCATTTGTTAAGATTCATGAAGGATGGTATATGCAAGATTGCATTCCATTCAAGGTATGGAAACTACGAATTTATAAAAATTCCATTTGGTCTTCTTAATTCCCCTAATATCTTCATGGAATTAATGAATAGAATATTTTAAAGCTCTACTTTTCTATTTTGATAATATTTATAAATATATTATTTTATATTGAAACGGAAAGGTAGAACGTGAAGATCACTTGGGGATTTTGCTTAAGTCCCTAGTGAAAGAAAATGTTTATGATTTTTTAAGTTTTATTTTTTCTTTAGAAAGTTTCATTTATGGGTCAGATAATCTTAAGAGAGGGGATATGTCAAGATCTAGCAAAGAAAAAAGATATTGAACGTTGTACTAGACCAACAACGGTATTTGGGATCCATATTTTTCTTGGTTTGACTGGATATTAATGATTTTTTGTGGAATATTTATCATGATTTTCTAGTACATGCACCAATTTGACTCAGAAAAAAGTTAAGTTCAAATGGACAGAGAAATGTCATGAAAATTTCATGGATTTGAAAAGAATGTTAGTCAGCAAACCTATGATCCCACTACCCTATAGTGTAGAGGTTTGTGATCTATAGTGATTCATTAAATAATGGGTTGGTATGCGTACTCATGAAAAATTATATGTTGATAGTTTATGCCTCAAAACAATTGAAAATATATGAAAACAATTACCCAATTCATGATTTGTTGTTTTTTGCGGAAATTTTTCATTAAATATTTGGAAGCATTATCTTTATGAAAAACGATATGGAGGAATTAAAGTATATTTTCAATTAAAAGTATTTTAATATGTTACAAATAATATTGTTGGAGTTGATTAAAGATTTCAACCACTGAATACTTCTCTACCATGGGAAAGAGAACAAGTTGAAATATTATTTGAGTCAAAAGGACCATGATATCTTATCTATGATGAGAATAAAAAATATCCAATATTTATGGATTCATATTAAATGGATATAGAAATATCAAAGGAAGGAGTTAAATCTTCTCAAGATCGAATGAATTTTCAACCACCTATACAAGGTAAGGTGGGGAATGTTCTTGAGTTTAACTTTGAGTCTAATAGAACAATAAGGATAATAAACCATTTGTTTCCGTAATTTACTAGAATTAAATAAGGTACTTTTGGTTGAGGCTCATAGTTTATCATTCTCTACTCATCTAGGAAGCACAATGATGTATAAGGATCAAAAATAGATTTTATAGTGGGATTGAAGGAATAAATATATTAACGAATATTTTTCTTTGTTCTTGATTTTTTAGAAAGTTACGACTGAGAGATATACGTCTATAGGTATGTTACAACCATTTCCCATAATATAATGAAAAAGGGAAAACATCTATATTGATTTTTTCATTGGAATTATGAAAAAATATAAAAACTATAATCCTATATGGTTTATAGTTGATTTCATTACTAAGTACACACAATTTATTACCATCATGGAAAAATTATATATTGATCATATTTATAGAAGAAATATTAAGAATTTTTTGAGATTGAATAGAGCACCACTTTACATTATTTCAAATTAGGACATGAGATTTACCTCAAAGTTAGGGAGAATTATTTAACAGGTTCTAGACACATAATTATGTTTTAACACTACTTGTTATCCATATATATATTCTTAGTCTAAAAAGAAAATTCAATCTCTAGAAGAAATATTTTGATATTTATTTATGGATTTCATTGGTGGTTGGGATCAATTCCAAAATTTGGAATAATTTTCTTATAATATTAGTTTTCACTTGAGTATCTAGATGACTCCTTATTAAGACCTATATGGTAACAAGGGAAAAAATACAACATGTTTTAATGAAGTTTTGGAAAGAAATCTATAAGAACCTGATCTAGTTGAGGAAATGACAGGGAATGTTTGATCTATTTGTAGTGAATAAGAGCATCTTAGACTCGACAAAAAAGTTATGCTGAAAAAAAATTAAAATACCTAGAGTTTGAAGTGGGTGAAAAAGTATTTATGTGAATATACCAGAAGATTTTAGTGATATTTGGAAATAAGGGAATTCTAAAACCTTGGTATATTAGTCCTTTTGAAATTCTATATCCTGATGGGAATGTAGCTTTTGTACTGGAGCTTCTACCAAATCTCTCCTATGTTTATGATGTGTTCCATATATCTCTTTTGATAACGTACATAACTAATATTTTATATGTACTAAATTTTGAATTCATACCATAAGAGAAATATATTTCTTATGAAGAAAAACAGATAGAGATTTTGGATTGTAGAAAAAAAAAGTTCAATTAATTAAGAAAACTTTCTTAGTAAAAGCGTTATGGTGATACCAACAATTTAAGGAGGGTACATGGGAAAATGAGGATGTGTTAAAGTAGAGGAATACTCATCTATTTTTATTAGAGTAAAAAATTTGGAGGGATACATTCATTTTAAAGGTGGTATAATGTAACACCTGTATATTTTAATGAAAACTTTCTCTTTAAATAATTTGATGTTTTTCGTTACATGCAACAAAGAGTATAAACGAACCAGAAAAAAAACTATTAGTATAAAATGAACGTAATAACCAAACCATTAAATTTTTGGTAATAAATATTAATTAATAATTTGTGAAATAAATATAAAAGTCCAAATTAATATGAATTTTTTTTACTTCATTGAAAATAATCACAAATTTTTTAGTAAAATCACTTTATTCATCAAAAATATTTTTTCTTCAAAAATGATTTTGTCTTATTTTTATGAGTGAATATTAATTTTTTGAAGTTCTTGTAACAACTCAACCCTAGAATACCAGAGCTGGTGCATTATTTTAATACATTGGAATAGATACAAGTGTCGAATCCTAAAGGGTTGATTAGTTTTACAGTCTTGGAAACTAGATCAGATACATGAACTTTACATTACAATTCATAACATAAAATACAACATAGATAATTAATTGAGAATGAAATTTTTATCCTAGTTTAAACCTATGTATCATTTATAATTCATATCTTCACATCCGGTGAATATAAAATATATGAAAGGGGTGATCTCAGATTCCAAGTAAATGTAAATAATACAGTTGAAGCCCTCTTAAATAAGAATAATATTTTATGGAAAGGTATAAATATGAAATACAATCCTTTTAAATCTAATATTGAGTATAATATGG
This sequence comes from Viscum album, assembly GCA_963277665.1. Taxonomy (NCBI): domain Eukaryota; kingdom Viridiplantae; phylum Streptophyta; class Magnoliopsida; order Santalales; family Viscaceae; genus Viscum; species Viscum album. Next base: position 611,326,956 of record OY728122.1, on the reverse strand, counting down.
AAATAGTAAATCAAATAATTCCATTTAAACATTCAGATGGATATTCTAATAGTTGAATAATAACCTGTAATATCAATATCTAATCTCATAATGAGGTAATAAAAAATTCCAAACATCTCTAGCATACCCTCGAGTACTCGACCAAGAAATATAAAATTAAATGGTTAAGGACTCGAAAAAATCCTTATCTCAAAATAGATGGGCACACTCATGGGAAATACCATATCTAGTTGGTCTCATAAGAGCGATAGTTGCATCGAAAGGCTATAATAGTCCTCACTCATCACATACTAATTCCAATACATTCCTCATATAAAAAAGGTGAAACATAAACAATATAAATATTTTTATTAATAATAGAATATGGAATGTTAATAAATTAAAAAAAATATATTCATGGAATAAAAATAGCACATCCACATTCCAACATATCATAATGCATTCAATAAAATATGATGTCAGAACCACAATCATTCTTTACTAGAAATGAAGTATGGTTTGTTTTTGTTGTCAATACTTACATTGATGACTAGGGAGATTGAAAGGAAAGGTATCATATGGTTCAATCCAAAATAATTATTGAAGGTGGTGTCATTTTCTAGTATTATCCAAATTTGTGGACCTCCAAATCAGTAAATGGAGAGATGTGTTTTTTGAAAAGGAAGGTGCATGAAATATTGGGATGGTGAATGTAAAACATGGAATTTGAGCTAAATTGGTTTTGTGTGAAATAGTTGATGTAGGTTGTTATTTTCTCACAAAAGGTGTTTTTGGATCAGAATGATGAAAAATGGAAAAAGCATGATGTGTGCGAAAAATCTGGGGATGTCCATGAAAAATGGTTCTTTCACGCAAAGCATTACATACATAATGGGAGTTTTTCATGACACCATGGGTTTTACACACATGGTTCATGTTTTCTAATAAGTATGATGTGACGCCCCTCATTTGATAGAGAGAAAAACTTGGATAATATCATTGCTCTGATGTGCCTAAAAAATGAACGAAAAGGGGTTTGCGAGAAAAATGAAAGGTTGTGCGTAAAAGTTAAAGTTGTGCATAAAATTGAAGGTTGTGCGTAAAATCATAGGCTAAAAATAAAAAATGAATTTGTGCGTAAAAGTTAGAAGTTGCACATAAAGTTGAAGGTTTCCTATTATGTCCGTGTTTTCACATAAAAGATGATGTTTCACTTAAACGTTTTGGGTTGCGCGGAAAGTAGGAGTTGCATGAAATTTATCTTTTGTGACAAATCCAAAATCTTGTGTGCATGTTCATGTATTGCACACAAGTATAGTGTTAAGGTTCTAACAAGATTTTGAATATCTAGTTTGTGTGATAAGTACTTTCAAGTGCATCTATTCAGAATTTCAATACAATTAGTTTCTCATTTGGGACTGGGACAAAGAATTCAATGAATTTTTTTGACGAGACCCTGAATTCAATAAATTGAGTTAAACTTCTCATAGGGTAGTGATCAAGGGGGAGTAGACAGAAGTGTTCTGGGGAACACAATGAGATATCCCTAAATTATTTCAAAGGTTGTGTGCCTGGTGTGGAGTGACTATGAATGAACTCTTGTACTCCACAACTAGTGAAGCTTAGTGGATTTTGATATGACAGAAACACTATCGACATATGCTCCTTGTATGTATCCCTTTGTGGTGAACTATATAAAAGAGCTGTGTGGTCTCTTTTCATGTGATTATTTATTTGTTCTTCATATCGATCATATAAGTTTAATGTATTCCTACCAACGTGGGAACATGATCCATTAATTTAAAAGAAAAATTTGACACACTGATTCACCCATCCTCTCTTAGGGAATCCTGGGGTTCTATAAGTGGTATCAGAGTGAGTTTGTTGGTGTTGATTCTATTCTTTATTGTCACAAAGAATTCAATAAATGTTAGAGGAGTCCCCCTCTTAAATAGGAGATACATTCAGATATAAAAAAATAGGATGAGATCACATCTAATATCTCTTAGGATATACATCTTATTTTCTACAATGCAAGGAATACAAGTTACTGATCCTACAATACTTTCAATGAAAGATACATATAGAAATATTCTTGATGCTGATTCTAAAGAACAAAATTCTCTTACTGAAACACTTTCTAATCAAATTTATATAAAAGTGAGGTGTGGTAGTTTATCTAAGTCTATGTTGGAAAAGCTAGAGAATATTTATGAAGGGAAAAACAGAGTAAAGGAGGTTAAACTACTATTTTTTCACCACATGTTGGATGATATGAATTTGAATTCATATGAAAATATAGATCCCTTATTCAATCGAATTACTAAAGTTGTAGGAGGAATTCGAGGACTTGGAAAATAAAGTAAAGACATCAACATTGTGAAGAAAATTTTGAGAAGGCTTCCACCGCTTTACAATCCCAAAGTGTCTTCCCTTGACAAAATATATTTGTTTAATATTTATTTATATGCTCTTCTTAGAATTTTGAATACATATGAAATGAGAGTGAAATTGGACGATGCGACAATTCATGTTAGTAATGAGATAGAAATCAAAGACATGAAAAAACATGAAATTTTAGGAGACGATTCTAATGACGCTAATGATGAAGGTGAGTTTTTCTATCTATTTACCAAGAAATTCAAAATAGGAAATGGAATATTTAAAGGGAAGCTACCCTTGGCATGTTTTTACTGTGGTCGGGTTGGGTACATTACATATCTGTGCTCAATGATGTTCGATGATAATGAAAGTGAAGATGGAACCTCATAAAAGCCCAAGAATATGTTTTCTTGAAAAGGAAATTTCAATTCTAGAAAGAAACTATAAAGGAAGATTTTTCTCTATGAAGAAGATGATGATAGTGATAATTAATTCTTTGAGGAAGAATAAATGGAATTTAAATATGAGAAAGATGCTTCCATGATGGCTACCATATTAAAGTCATAATCATCTACTTACAAAGCTATAGACAATAAGTTGACCACTAATGTCGATACTAAACTATAATTGAGGGATGCTAGATGGAAGCCTGAAAATAAATGCAATAGATGATAAAAATGGAGACCAGTTATGGAAGAATCATCTGAGTATATAGATCATCTTAAAGAAGAAATTGAATAAATAGTGGAATTTGAAAAAGTAAAGTCTTCAATTAATTAATGAAGAGAAGATTGTTATGGATATCCCCGACCTAAAGTGTGAACATTAAAATATGTGTGATGCGTGCATTCATGTGAAGTTGGTGTGTAGTTCATATCAGACAAAGAAGAAAATAACATTTAATCTTCCTGACCTCATTCATACAGACTTATGTGGCCCCAAAAATGTTTCCAGAATGCAGGGAGAAATGTACTTTATCCTTTTTCATAAATGATTATATTAGAATGACATGTGTGATATATATTTACATGAAACATCAAGTTCTTGATTTCTTGAAGACTTATCGTTGAATTGTAGGAAATGACACTAGGAAGACAATTAAAGTTCTGCGATCTGAAAATTGGCAGGTAATAGACATCCATTAAGTTTGAGAATTACCTGGAGAAGCATGGAATACAACATGAGGTGGTAGCTAGAAGAACCCCACAGTAGAATATTGATATAGAGCATAGGAATATATAAGTGAACAATATGGCCTGAACAATGCTAATTGAGAGACACATCCCTCTAAATTATTGGAAAGAGACTATTCAAGCAGTGGTATATATTCAAAATCAGATAGGGCTCTATATGGGAGAAACTAAGACACTGTATGATTTGTGGCATGAAAGGAACCCCTTCGTGAAGTATTTCCATGTTTTCAGAAGTAAATGATTTATCAGAAACAAAGAATTAAATGAAGGAAAGTATGGTGATGTGGTAGATGAAGAAATATTTCTTGGATACTTAATGAAAATCAAAGCCTACAAATTCTTCAATAAGAGACTTGGAAAAATTGAGGAAAGTAGTGATGTAAATATCATTAAATAAAAAACCAAAAATACATCCAATAATTCTTATGATAATGTGATTGAAGATGAGACAAAATGTAGACAGGATACAGATCCAAATGATGACGTGGAGGAAAGAGTGAAAAACATTCAGAGGTTGCAAAATGATGGTGACTGAGAAGTTAAAATAGAAGAAGAAACAATTATTGAGGAATACTCATGAAAACCTCATATGAAACATAGAATAGATGAAATAGATCAATCCAATATTATTGGGGATATAACTACACCAAACTAGACTAGAATAATGAAGATTAATGAACAATATTTATTCCTTTCATTTGTGGAACCATCTTCATTTGAAGAAGGTTCAAAGGATGAATCACAGATTAAATCCATGAATGAAGTGTCGGATCAGATTAACAACAACAAAACATGAGACCTAGTTATGAGACCCAAAGGTCACAATGTGATTGGTACAAAGTGGATTTTCAAGAAATTTTTTAATGAACATGGTAGTGTTATTAAAAACAAGGAACAATAGGTATGTAAAGGATATTCACAGATTGAAGGTGTCGATGTTGAAGAAACATTTTCTCTAGTTTCTAGACTGGTGTCAATCGGGATTTTTCATTCCATGGAAATCCAAAGTGGATATAAAGTATATCAAATGGATGTCAAGAAAAAATTCTTGAATTGTGTTCTTGAAGAAAAAGTCTACATTGAACAACTAGTAGGTTTTCTTCTTTGTAATGATGAAACAAGGTTTTGAAAACTTAAGAAAGCCTTATGTGTTTTGAGGAAGGCACTGAGATCATGGTATTCATGGTTGGATCCATACCGAAAGAGGTTTGAAATTATAATAGTAGGATTGGATAATAATATTTACGTTAATAATTCCTCCGAAGACCAGTTCATGGTACTCGTGTACGTTGATGATATTATTTTCAGAGGAAACATGCAGGGATCAGTGGATGAATTTTCCAATCCTATGAAATCGGAATTTGAAATGTCTATGATTGGTGAGCCCACATTCTTCATGAGTCTTTAGGTGATACAGAGGAAGGAATACACTTTAATTTCTCAGAATAAATATGCAACAAAGCTGCTAAAGAAATTTAATATGCATGAATCCAAATTAATGTCGAATCTAATTGTGGTTGGAACCAAACTAGAAACGCTTGAGGTTGGGACTTCAATTGATCCCACCCTATACAGGAGGATCATTGGAAGCCTACTGTACCTGACATTGAAACAACTGAATATTGTCTTACAAGATGCTTGGCGGCCCGATTTCAAAGCAATCCAAAGGAAGAACATATGCTGGTAGTAAAAATAATCATGAGGTACATTACATGTACTCCTAAATATGGGTTATACTTTGCTATAGGAAAGGATAGTGAACTATCATCATTATCACATGCTGACTACACTGGAGATATAGTGGATAAAAAATCCACCAGTTGTGGAGCATTATATATTGGGAAGAAATGTGTGGGATGGTTGAGAAAGAAACAAGAAATCACTTCACTCAGAACTACTAAAGCTAAGTATATCTTTTATACAAAGGCATGCACTCAACTACTATGGATGAGGAAACAACTGATAGATATTAGTGATGGCGTTTAGAAACTAATGGTGATTCACTATGATAATAAGAGAAAAATTGATCATATGATGGATCCTATTCAGCATTCTCATACAAAGCATATTGAGATCTGATATCACTTCATCAAGGATAAATTGGAACAAGGTATGATTAAAATGGATCATTTTGGAACTAATGACCATGTGGATGACATACTAACCAAGACATTGTCATCACATGTGTTGGAGAAGAATTGGTTGAACCTTGGTGTTCAACCTCATCTAAGTGCATAAAGAGATTACAGTTACTCCCCTCTCCCCAGTTGTTTTAACTATTTTAATCTATGTTGTGGAAGTGTTTGATGTTTATGGAGGAGATAAGATCTAGGGGAGTATGTTATGATCTCTACAATGGATGCTTGTCTGTCTTTGGGTTTATTTCCAATGGGGGTGAAATGGATAAATTCAATGAGATTAATGGAGTTTGTGGTGAGTGTGGTGTCTATAGATGAGATAATAGTGGTTGAAGAGAGAGATAATAGTGAAGGGAGAGAACTTTTCTATGTTATAAGGAAATATTCATAGAATTTTTTAAAATACATGAGAAAAAAATTTATGTCTTTTGTCTAGTTGTTGACACTGAGAATTGCACACGTAGACTTAGAGTGTTGGTTGAGTGGTTTCTTGAAGATTCTGGTTTTGATCATGGCTGGCACTTTAGTGAATTTATCTAGAGATTTTCAACAAAACCAAAGGGGGAGATTGTTTGAACCACAATCTTTATATACAATAAATGAAGTATGGTTTGTGTTTGTTGTCAATACTTACATGGAAGACCCGAGATGCTGCAAGGAAATGTATCATATAGTTATATACGAAAGTATTATTGAAGTTGGCATGAAAAAAATGGAATGTGTGCCAAATTTTTTTTTGGGAAAAACAATGAATGTAGGTTAGAATTATTTCACAAAAGGTGTTTTAGGATCAGAATTCTGAAAAATGGAAAAGGCATGAGGTGCATAAAAAATATGGGGTTGTGCATGAGAAATGGTTCTTGCACCCAATAAATTTCACGCAGAATGGGATTTTTTCATGACACTATGGGTTTTATGCACATGGGTCAAGTATTCATATAATTATGAGGTGACCACCCTCATTCGATAGAATTAAATACTTGGATAAGATATGAGATCTGATGTGTGTAAAAATTGTGTGAAAAGGGGTTTGCGTGAAAACATGGAGGTTGCACATAAAAGCAGAAGTTATGCATAAAATTGAAGGCTGCACATAAAATATAAGGTTTATGAAAAAGCTGAAGTTGCATGTAAAATTTAACAGTTTCACATTAAGTTGAAGGTTGCACATTAAATTGAAGGTTGCACGTAAAAGATAAATTTGCGCTTAAGCATTATTGGTTTGGTGGAAAGTAGGGGTTTCACGAAATTCAACTATCACGACAGATCCCAAATATTGCGTGCATGTTAGGTATTGTGAATAAGTCTAGTGTCAAGATTCTAACAGGCTTTTGAATATCCGGTTTGTGCGATAAGTGATTTCAAGTGCATCAATTCAGGATTTCAATGCATGCAATGTCTCGTGCTGGATAGAGAAGAAGACTTCAATGAAAATATTATGAAGAGAGCCCCAGTTCAATAAACTAATAAGACTTCTCCTAGGACAGTGATCATGGGGTAGCTGATGGAAGTGTTCTAAGGATGCAGTGAGCTGTCCCTAAATTATTATAAAGGCAGTGTGCTTGGCATGGAGTGACTGTGGCTGAATTCTTTACTCAACAACTAGTAATGATTAGTGGGTTTTGATATGACCGAAACATTATTGTAATATGCTCCTTGGACGTAGCCCTTTGTGGTGAAACAAGTGAAAGTGTTGTGTGGTCTATTGGCATGTGATTGTTTGTTTTTTGTTCATATCCATCATCAAGTTTTAACGCGTTCCTACCAACATGGGAACATGATCCGTCACTTTAAATGAAAAAGTTGACACCCTGATTCACCTCTCCCCTCTTCGGACGTCCAAGGTTTCTATATATGATATATTTCATCAAAATAAAACAACTTCAATTAATCATAAAATCCAACCAAAGATGTTGACATAAATGAAAACAATAAAATCATTTCATTTCATTTTTTTTTGTGAAATATAAATTTTCAATAAAAATATTTTACAAATTTGTGCATAATTTTAAAAGAAAACATTTTTTTGTGAAAATAATCTTCTAATATTTTAAAGTAATCTTCTCTCATCCTGTATAAGTTAAAAAAAGCATTCATTCTTTATTTTGTTCAAAAGGTCATAAATTAACTCATTTGGAAAACGACACAAGGATTCCATTCAAAATGTTTTAAAGAAATTTAAAACAAGGGTAAAAATAAATTTAAACAATTTTATAGGAATATTAATAATATTTTGGAGTATATTTTTTATGAAACATGGACATGGATGAAAAATATTCCTAGAATACACTTACGTATAAAAAATTGTGGATAATGAGGAGATTGAAAAATTAACCATTACCGCGTACTTTACTTTAGTTGGATGTGTCATAAACACCTTTATAATGGTTTAAATTATTTTTTAAATTTTACTATAACTGTATCCATTATTTATGATATCATATATGATTAATTAATGGATTTATATTACATGTTTTTTAACAATTCGATGTTAATACAACATTTTGGGCAATAACCGCTTTGTTAATCATACATGTTTTGACTTGTTACATTACAAAGATCATGATTTTTTTAATTAAAAAATATAAAACATGACTTATATATCATATATATTCAGTATATATATATTAATATGTATATATAAATTTATGGAATGGAATACACTGCATCTAGAGACGGTATGACAGATATATGCCTGAACACCATTTCTATTTTCTTATCATATTGTTTGTAATAATGTAAATGAAATATATTTATATATATTATCCAAGTATCATTATTATGTCATATATTTATTACTTATTCACAATATAATTTTTTTAATCATTCATGAATGTTTAACGTGGGGGATGATTCTCATCTCGTCATGGAGACAGTAGGCTGTTCATACACACAAGCGATGATATATTTTTGTATTGGTAATTGGGTAAGGAATTGGATTGAATATTAATTATAAAAAATTGGTATATTTAATAACTTATTATTTAAATCTTTTATATTCAAAGTTATAACCATTTAAATAAAATAGTGTTGAAAATTAAATTACAGCATAGTGTGGAGACGGTAAGCCGCATGCACGAACACATGGTGATATTTTTTTAGTAGGATGGGTAAAAGGAGGAATATGATTGTCCCATAATCATAATAACATCTTAGAATATGTTTGATACTGAAGTTATTACTATATTATGGAAAAAACAGAGAAATAGTAAGTATAAGAAGAAAATAAATTGAATTGAATTGGTAAAACAATGACCTCTTTATGGGTATCTCCTTTTGATTTTCACAAAAGGAGTCCTTAAGATGGAATTGTTCTAAATGTATGGAATCTATAATCAATTTATAGAAGTTGGGAGGTTATTTGGTTTTGTTTCGTGTAATCCAAATGTATTTTGAGGCATGAATAAAAGAAGAGAATAGGTAATCTTTTATAAGAGAGGGGAGGGGAACTTTTGGAAACTCCAAATATTTTAATTTAATATAAATTGAATTTTGATTTAAAATAACGAAAATTGTTTTATTTATAGTATAATATTAGTATGGGTCTCAATCCTCTTTTAAAATTAATTTTAGACTTGTTAAGGTCACAATATTAACATTATCATTTGGCTTTAACCCGTAGTTAAACAATTTTACTCTTACTATGAGTACTTGTCTTTTTACACTATAGGATTCATATAATTACTATAAAATGCTATAAGTACTGAAATTGGATAAATTATGAAATAGTTATCATTATAATAGTTATTTTTCTAAATTATTTATTTTTATTAATTTAATATCATTTAATTAAATTTTATTTAATTTAAAATCTAATTTATGTCAATTTTGACACTATATAATTGTTGAATTTTTAGAAAATCAAAAAAACATGATTCATTCTAAAACACTACATTAAATAATACCTATCAAGTCAAAGTCATCCAAAAAAATCATTGATGACATCAAATATTTAAAATTATATTTATTTTAATACTATTAATATCATTAAATTAATTCTCCTTTAATAAATCATTTACTACATCATCATTGTGTCAACATTTATTTTAAAAATTTATTTTCCAAAATTAAAAATAAATAAAAATGTTGTAGATAAGAATATTATATTTATAAATACAACTTATTTTTTTTCCATAAAAATTATATATCCTCATATTAAAAATGATATATATAATAAAATTTGAGTATGATATTTTTAACTATTCATTAAATAAAATATTATAAATATCATAATCTATCCCAAGTGGCATAAAATGGATAATAATTTTATACTAAGGAGTTTTTGGTTAAAAAACACTTATATATTGAAATTAGGAAATGTTTTAGGGTAATTTTGAAATATTATAATATTATTTTTACTTATAATTACCCGATTTAACTTTTATTGGCGTAAATAAATAAAAATTTACTAAATTTATTATTCACAAAAAAAATTAAGTTGATCCTATTAGACTCTAATTTAATACTTATTACAACCATGTATGTCCATTTTCCAAATTATACTCACATGAGTGACTAAATTAAGTTTAGCGCTACTATGGTGAAAAGACAGGTAAAAGAGACGTTTAAAAGTTTAGTTAGTTATTTTAACTAATTTTAATATACAATGTTTCAAATGAACTACGTTAGACTAATATATATATATATATATATTATTAATGGTTTGTCACATTAAAAATAAATTTAATATATGATAATTATTTATATGAAAAGGAATGTTTTTAACTACAATGTAGTATTTTTTAACTATTAATAAAAAATTAAACTTTTTAGAAAAATACCAAAAAATCCACATAAACTAATATTGAAATTATGAATTAAAAAGTAATTTCTATTATAAAAAATTGAATTTAAAAAATTTATAAGTATTAGTTTGAAATTAGGTGCATCATTAAAAGGTAGTAATACAGTCTTTATAAAAATAGTATTTTAATGCATAAAATTTGATTCTTTCTTAAGTTACACATATAAAATAATTGAGATGAATGTCAAAAAATTTGACCAAATATTTTATATATAAATTTCATATTTTTTAATAGTATTCATTCCCACCGATGTAACGACTATGTTATAACAATCATATTAAAATAAAGATATTTAATTGTATATCATTGTTCGTTTAATATTCATGTCATGTGCAATGTAAGATATTCAAGAGATTAAATTTAAAAGAGGTATAATATAAAATCATGGGGTGTTAAATTCTTTCCTCCTTCAATAAATTGCATCCTTGTGATTTAAACTCAATATACAAACATAGAGGATTGAATTTTCAAAATAACTTTGATGAAATACCACACCGGAAAAAGAATTATTGAGGAATCTACTTTAAATTAAGGCGAGGGATGTATAAGATATGGGTGAGATCAGTTTCTATGTATGGGTAAATAATACAGAGGAAGCTTTCCTAAATATGCATAATCTTATAAGGAAAGGTATATAACTGACACACAAGCCTTTTAAACATAGTCATGAGAATAATATGAAAGGAATAAATAAAATAATACTTATTAAAAATTCACATCTATATTCTACAAGGTGAATAATCACATGTAATATCAATAACTAATCTCATAATGTGGGAATGCATAATGTAGTACATCTGAAACATATCGTTGATGCCTCGACCAAGACATTTAAAAATAAATGGTTAAGGCCTCAATTAAATCTTTATCTAAAAATAAATGGGAAAGGTGTCAGAAAAGTCCATATCTACTTTTTCCCATGATACCTACCGATGCATTGGAGGCTATAGTAGGCCACACCCATCAATTATTAAGTCCAACATATTTCCCATATGAAAATGATGTAAAGTAAAGAATATATACATTTGTATTAACACTAGTATACGAAATGTTAGTAAATTAACCCAAAGCCCTGAATGATATAAAAGTAGAATATATACAGTAAAATATATCATAAACCCCTCAATAAAATATGATATATTGTATCATATGAAAACAAATTCAATTAATCATAAAATAAAACAAAGGATTTTGATGTTGATTAAAATAATCTAATAAAATCATTAAAAAATTCTTGAGATAAATTATTCTTTTTATAAGAATTATTTTATAAAGGGATGCAAAATTTTAATAGAAATAATTTTTTTTTGAAAATAAGCTTCTAATATTTTTTGGAAGCTTTGGTCATGCCATGTATGTTAGAAAGAAACATTCCTTCCTTGTTTTTATGAAAAGGACATAAAGTACCTCGTTTGGGTAATGACATAAAGATTCCTTTAAAATCATTTTATAAAAAGTAAAAAATTGATAAAAATGACTTTAGAAAATTGTAGAGGAATAGTAAGAATACTTTTTAATAAATTTTTAAGAAACATGAATATAGATGATAAATATTCCCTTGAAGATACTTATGAATGTACAATATCAGATAATGAAGAGATTGTGATATTAACCCTTATTCTATACTTTCCTTTAGTTGGATGCAAGATAAAATCATGAATAATGGGTTAAAACATGTTATTAAAGAACCATATCCTTCATTTAGGATATCATATATGATTAATTTATGACTTTACATTATCTATTTATTTGCAATTCAATGCTAAAGCAACGTTCTGTCTAATAACTGTTTTGTTGATCATATTTGTTTTTAATTTTTATATTACATAGATCTTGGTTTAATTATTTACATAATGTAAAACATGATTTATATATCATATTTATTTAGTATATAAATATATATATTTATATAAATCATATGGAATGGGATACACCATTTTGGGAGATAGTAGGTTATACATACACATAAACACTGTTTCAGTGTTCTTATCGTATTGAATAGAAGAATGTTAATGACACCCATATATATATATATATATATTATTATAGTATAATTTAATGTCATATATTTAATACTTAATCATTATATATATATATATATTGATAATCATTAATTAATTTTTAACATGAAGGATGAGTATCATCACATTGTGGAGATGGTAGGACGTACGTACACATGAGCAATGATAGTTTTCTGTAACGGTAAATAGGTAAGGAATTTGATCGATTATTAATTATATGAAATCAATATAACCTATTATTTACTATTTATTCCCTTTATATTCATCATTATACCCATTTAAATAATGTTGTGATGAAAAAGAAATTTCACCACAACGTGGAGATGATGAGTCTTACAAACACACACATAATGATATTATTTTTCATAGGATGGGTAAAAGAACAAATAAAGATATCCCTTAATCATAATAAAATATAATAATATATATTATACTAGAGTAATTTCTTTATTATGGATAAAATAGTAAGGGTAAGTGGATGAAAAAAATAAATTGAATGGAATTGGAAAAATAGTATCCTCGTATTCAGGCATCTCCATTTGATTTTCATAAAATGACTCCTTAGGTTGGGTTCATTCCAAATGTAAGGAATATAGGATGAATTTAAGAAATTTGTAAGGATAAATTTCCAGGTTTTGGCTATATCAAAGGTATTTTAATGTATTAATAAAATATAAGAAGATGTGCCCTTTTATAAGAGTGGCGAGGGGCAATTTTGTAAATTCCTAAAATATTAATTTAATATAAATTGATCTTGAATTTAAAATATCTCCAAAGTGATTATTTACATTATAATATTAGGACGGGTCTAAATAAAATCAACTAATTAATTTTATACTTGTTTAGGTCACAATATTAACCTTATCCTTTTTCATTAACCATTAGTTAAACAATTTAACTCTTACCGTGACTACTTGTCTTTTTGACACTATAAGGTTTATTTAGTTACTATAAAATAACAAAAGAACCCCAATTGTAAAATTAATGAAATATTTAACATTATAAATGTTATTTTTCCAAAATATAAATTTTTATTAATTTTATATCATCCAGTAATGTATTATTTTCTTTAAAATATCATTTTTATCAATTTTGTCACCATTTATTAAGAGACTTTTTACAAAATCCTAACAACTTGATTACTTTTAAGAAGCTAAATTAGATATTCCCAAACATGTTGAATAAATCCAAAAATTTATGGATATCATAAAATATTTCAAATTCTATTTATTTTAATTCTATTAATACAATTTAATTTATTCTTCCTTTAACTAATCGTTTTATTTATTATCATTATGTCACTATTTAATTTAATTTTTAATTTTATAAAATTATAAAATAATTTCCCACTATTTAGATACTACTATTATATTTTTAACTATTATAATTTTCTACCATATAACATATATATCATCAAATTAAAAATGATATAGTTATTATCATTTTTGTATAACATTTTTAACTCTTCTTTAAATAAAATATAATAAATTGCATAGTATGAAAAAGTGGATAAAAATAATCATAATTTTACCAAAAGTTTGTTTTGGTTTAAAGACACTTATCCATTGAAACTATGTCAATTTTTAGGGTAATTTTTTAAATATTATAATATAATTTCCCCTCTAATTACTCGATTCACACTGAACTGTGGAAAATAAATAAAAATTTACTGAAGTTAATATTCATAAAAAAATTAATTTGATCATGTTATTCTATAAATATCATAATTAGTATAATATTTGTAAGTCCATTTTCCCAAATTAAACACGCAAAAGTATCGAAATTAATATTAACACTAATGTGGCGAGAATGCGAGTAAAAGAGAGGTTTAAAAGTTCTGTATGTTTTTATACGAATTTTAATATAAAATGTTTCCAATGAACAAAATTGGATTAATATATATATATATATATATTATTAATATATTTTAACTTCAAAAATAAATTTATTGCAAAATTACTATTTAAATAAAAAAGTCAGTTTTCAACTAAAATGAAGTATTTTTCATTATTTATATGAAAATGAAAATTTTGAAAAAAAAACAACAAAATTCAACCATAAAAAATGGTTATATTCTGAAATCAAAAATTATTTCTATTTTTAAAAATATCATTGATCAAATTTCCAAAATTTAGTTTTAAAATAGGTGCACCATTAAAAGGCGATAATACTGCCCATAGAAAAAAATAGCCTTTTAATGTGTAAAATAGGATTCATCATTATCTTACAAATATAAAATCATTCGGATGAATGTAAAATTTCTTTATTAAAAATATAATACAAAATTTTTATAATTTGGTTAATACTATTCATTCCCACAAATTTTACAGCTAGGTTATAATGGTCTTATTAAAATAATGATATTTAATTTTATATCATTGTTTGTTTATTCTTGGTGTTGTGTGCATCGTAAGCTATAACGCCTGAAGAATTTAAAATTAAATATAGCTTGTAATTCAAAAAATAACGAGTAACTGTTTAAAAACATGTTTTTATTATAACTATTTAAACAATATAGTTATAACCTAGCCATGAAGCATAATTTTCCAACATCTGTGATTTGAATTTCAGAAAATGGACAAACACCACTATGGTCAGAATGTTTTTTAGAGTCTTATAGAATCAACTTAATTTTTTGGTGAATAAAAACATTACCCTTATGAATAGTAATTTTCCATCATGAATAGTAATGTATCAATTACGAATAGTAACTCAACCCATATGAATAGTAACCTCACCCATTAAATTATAAATAAAATTTTGACAACTTATGAATGTTATAAAAATTAATAATTAAGTGTTGGTGTTTCTATGATTAGTAAATATTTGATGAAAATTTTAAATTAATAATTTTCTTAAAATAAAATTCATTTTGATAAAATGTATTCCAAAATAAATAATATTTTATCCCATGACTTTAGGATAATTTTATGAGACTTCAGTTAATTTTTAGAATTATTATAAAATCAGTTTTAAATTTAAAATATATATCTTTCAAGTAAATAATGATTTTATTTAAAACATAAATTTCTCTAATTTAGAAAAATATATTGATAAAATGGAGTTCATTTTTAATTTTGGACGTTCAAAAATGGTTAGGTTGAATTTTTGGGATTTTTCTAAAAGACTAGAATTTTTAGTGAATAATAAAATATGGTAATTTCAGGTATAAATAAATTTTATGATAGATACACTTCTCCTTGAGTCATAAATGATGTAAGCACACTTGGTTTTAACTCACAGGCACTTATTACTATTTATGTTCACAAGAATCAACACAATTGATTATCTTGAGAAAAATAACAAAATAATGAAAACGATTTTAAAAAATAACCCCTCTCCTCCACTATAAAACCCACCTATCACTCCCTCTTTTATTCACTCCTATAATCATTTATGATTCTCAAATTTCTACCCAAATAAAATTCCCTAGTCCCACCCCACATCTAGGATCTCTTGGTATTTCAAAAAGTCCAAAACCCTTTCCCTTTAAGAGGTTCTCAAGAAGGTTATTTCAAGAGGTAAATCCTATTCCTTTTTCATTTAATTTCATTTAAATTTATCTTATTTTCTTATTCTATCTTAATATCCAATGTAATATTCATCATGATAACTCCTGTGTCATCTTTATACTGGAATTATATCATTTAAATAACCATTATCAATCTCCTTACTCTTCCTATTTTATTTTATAAAAAAAATCATCATCAGGGAGGTTCCAATTTACCACCTTCGTGGACGACAAGGTTTTTTTATTCAAATAATTATTCAAAATATATTCATGGAACCATTTTAATGTTTGAGATAGATTTTAAAATGTGTAGTATAACCCTTTTTATGTTCTGGATGTACCATATTTTCATAATACTAGACGACAATACAAAATGAGTATTTATGATCAATAACTGTCATAAAAATCTACATGATTATCACTAAATGTATTACCAAATTATTCATCCTCATAATATGTAACCAAACCTCCATTATTTATATTCAAGGGAATAGATCATGAAATCATGGAAATGAAGACTCTAGAATGACAAAATTAAGTAGTATAACTTATAATTAAGGTTATAAATGTACTTAATAAAACTATAATTAATCAATTACATGTATATAAGGTTTCTAAATAATTATTTTATAGATTTAATTTGATTATCTAGGACATTAAGGTCATGTGAAGAACACCTTCATATTTAATGTAAGGGTTTTCTCATCCCACATTTATTTCCCTGAGATTTCCTTTATTCGCCACATATTTCTTGTATGTGGTGTATGTATACGGAAATTTTTTATATAATATCACGAATCTCTTTATATTCTTGTTATTAAATGATTAACTGGATGTTTTTTAATTTTTGGACATATGATTCAATTGATTACAAATTAATAAGGGTTTCTTCATCTCACTACCATTTTTCAGATATTCCTTATTCACCACTATTTCTAGTGTATGGTGTGTGTATACTTATAGTTGATGTATAATATCATGAATCTATTTATTTTAAGGGTATTAATTGTATCATTTTGTGATTATTAATTTTGTTGTATATGATTCGATTGATTAAAAAGTGGTATGGTATTCCACCAACACCTTCATTTTTTCCTTCAGGGTTTTCCTTCAACATCTTTACCCAAATGTAATGATAATTTATTTTTGTGAAAATATTATCTATTCTGTTTGTATGTTCCAAAATCATATATTCAGATCAGTTCATCTTTCTTTTATGGGAATTTTATTTTTTAAAATAGTTCCCTTCTCAATTCATCCTGATAAACAATCCTGATTCAAGGGAACATCTCAAAATATAACCCATTTAAAAATTAACTATATAATCTATTTTAAGACATAATTATATTTCTAAAATCACTCATATTGTCATAAAAAACTATCTTTACTCATTTGTGGTTTTTTGAAATAGAAAATTCCATTCCACTTAATCATCTCTTCAACATTACCCTTAAAGCACACTAAAATGTTTTATTTATAATGTTTTTAAAAAATCTTTTTACAAGAATTAACTTCAGTGGGACATCATTTATGCCAAAAATATAATTTAAATTTCCTTACCTTTTCATTTTCTTGGATTTACATTTTTAAAATCTTTTTTTATGACAAAAAAAAATGATTTTCCGAAAGAACTCTTCTTTCTAGAGTAAAAAGGATTTTCTTCTCTCACATTTACTCTTATGAGATATATGCCTTGTTACCCACTTATTCCTCAAATGTGGTGTATTTAATTCCATTTTATTTATCATATCAAGAGTCTCCTTGTTATCATAATATTATAATGGATTATTACTTTAATTTTTCAATGTTGTATGAGACACTTTAGAACGTTTACAGAATACATTTTCATAAACATTTTGATAGCCTCATATAAAAGTATATTAATATATGTCAACATTGTTTTTTCAATCTTGTAAATAATTGAGGTCTATGTCATATGATATCATCTACCATATGTTATTTAAGGTTTTATGACTAGTTTCACTATGGATGTGATAATTTGAAACCATACAGGGGTTATTGTTAATGTATTCCCATATCGTATGATAATTTTTCAATTAGAATGTTTATGTTGTTTATGTTTCCACCTTTTTAGATTCGGAATGTATTGTACATAGTAATTGATGTGTGGGGACAACTATAGCCCCATGATGCATAATTATGTCACATGAGGAAAACTAGTTTGGGTTTCTACACATTTATTTATGGTCTTGGCATGAGGCCTTGACAGAATGATTATAATGTCCGACATTATGCATTCCCTCATTATGAAACTAGAGATAGATAGTCCATATGATTATATGACTAGTATAATATACATGGATATGTTTTATGGAATTATTTAATTTGTTTTTATTCCTCCCATATTATGCACTTGTTTATTTATAAATTCTTGTGTTTTAAGTTATTCATCATGTCTAGTGTTTATGTTTATGATTACTTCAATAGTGTTTTTTACCATTATAGAGCATATGATCTTAACCCTTAAATATTTTTTATTTTCCCCATGTTTTGAATAATTATATTATGAATGAAGTGAAGGGATAATCAAGGATTTTATGTGTGATTCAAAAGAAGTTTATATGTTGCATTTCCTTTCAATCTGTAATGTTGAACTTATGTATGTATATTGTTTCCCAAATCTACTAAACTATTAATTACTTTGGGATATTTAATTATTGTAATAATTAATATATAATAAAATAATCCACCAGCTTCGGGAAACTAGGGTCGGGGTTTTATAGTTGGTATCAAAGGAAGTTTAATAAAATCCTTGGAAAACATGACTTAGAAATCATAGACTAGTAAACAAAACCGTAAGATGGAATTTGAGGATAAGAATACAAGAACATATTATAATTTGGTAAATGGATAGATTATGTGGATATTTATAGAAAATACACACCTATCAAGATTCTATAAGTGGACATTTTTCGAGCATAGATGTACCTTAGAGTAATAACTCCGACAAGGTGTTCTGAGCTTGAATTGGGGTAACCTGGTACACGAAAATAGGCCTTCCATGTACTTAGTTAGACACTTCCAGGGGACATGAATAGGATAATTCACATTTAATTTGAAAACCATTCTTATGGATTTGAATATATTAAAAAATAGAACATACTAGGTTAAACCTGAGGTTTTTTAGGTTGAAAATATGATTTCATGATTTTCTATAAACGATTATACATTTTTATCACTATTACTATCGTTATTAACATTATGATTTATGGTTTTAGTCAATGTATGGAATCCAAAGGATTCATGTTAACATTTAACATGATGGAGAAGGAGGTGGTGATGAGAAAAAAATGGGATGTTAATAGAAGTTAATGATATCATGTTCATACCAAATTAGTTTTCCCAAAATATTATCAACAACATATCCATTATCCAATAGCCGAACCCACCAAAGAAGAGAAAAATATAGTTTCCTAAGAGCTCCAGTAGTGGAGACCATTGAGAAATGAAGGCTATACTTCCATCACTCGAGAAATGTGGAAGAATACACCCAAAGAAGTTCCTCAATATAATATAGAAATGCTTTATGTGTGGGAAGGAAATACATAAAGAACAAATTTTCGAAGGAAAAATGAAGAGTAAAATGGAAGGAAATAAAATTGATCATAAGAATATATTTTTAGTTGTTTTACTTAAAGGTAAGGGATATGATAATTACCTCAGTCAATTCCCTATTCTATTAGATACCCTCCAGACTATGAAAGGTCCTATGTGGAAAAAAATGTGTGGTGTTTTTCATTATTGAGGTTGTATAGAAAATCCTTGTTAAAATAATGTTTAGTAATTGACCTTATTTCAAGGATGTATATCATATTTATTTTGGGAGATATATGGTTTTAGAAAAATGAAATCCCACATGTTGGGTGACAACCCGCTACATTCAGAAAGTTTGTGGTGTTTGAACCCAAAACCAAAGGGCGACAAGGGTGGAACACATACCACTATCTTACGTGAAGTCCGGGTTATAAGGAAATTTTTAGTTAAAACATATAATGGATGTATGTTATTTTTATTTTAGGTAAATTTGTTTTATCAAATAGATATATTTGGGATTTTAAGATTATTTTTTGGTTAACTGATTTGTGTTATTTTTGAATACATTCAAAATTTTGGGAATCCTATATGACTTTGTTAAATATAATATTTTGATGAATAAATGTTGAGTTTTATTTGGAGTCAAATAAGATTTTATTGTGGACATATGGTGATCTAGGTTATATATGGAAATTAATATAATATCATGAAGATTATGTGATAGTGGGGATTCAATATTTTGTATAATATATTAAGATTTATTGATGTAATTTGTAAGAATATATGAAAAAATCCTTCTGAATTTTGTATCATATTCTTGAATGTTTTTTTTTGAAGAATGAAAGTAATTTAAATGATGATCTATGTTGAACAATGAGATTTACATTTGAATTGTGCATATTAATGGTTCTTTTCATCATATAATGTTTTATTATTTTTGGGTATTTTTTTATCCAATCCTAACCATTTTTATTTAGTTAATGTATAAAGAAAAGTGGAATAGATAATTATAATTTTGTGGGATCTATGACCTGTAAATGTTAATTCAAATTCTTCAGGTGTTAAAAATCCATCATGAGAGTTCATTTATATGTATAAGGAATGATGTGAAAATAAATTGAAGAATAACCAAAGTATGATATTTTTCTTATAGAATGGAAATGAATAAATTAAATTTAATTATTTAATTGATATGTAGTTATAAAAGGAATCCATTGATTCAAGGAAAAATATGTTGGAACAAAAACATTATTCATGATGTTTTCTTTCTTGGAAATCAATGTTCTTTTAACTGATCATCAGATTTACAGCTTTATGATGGTTAAAATTCTAATGTCCATGATCTCTATCACTCTCTATCAGAACATGATATTTAGATTATTCTTCCATGTACATATTAACATTTCACAATAATGTTACCCTATTCGAATGTGTAGTTTTTATGTAAACAAAACATTTTACTCCCCCTCTTATTAAGATGATATTTTATTAATCCTATTTTCGATGAGGGTTTCCGAAAAAGGTAATTTTAAAGTATCATCCTTTTACTTTTAGTGTGATATTTAAAATTGTGAGAAACAAATTTATCAAAGGAGGGGAGAATGTAACACCCCCAGAATTTAAAAATAAATATATCCTGTAATCCCTCAAAAATGAGTCTTCATGAAAAAACACTACGTTAATATAATTATTGACACAAGATAGTTATAACCTGTCCATAAAACATAATTTTTCCACTTATGTGACTTTAATATCTAAAAATAGACACACACCATTATGATCGTTATGTTTTTTAGAGACTAATACGATCAAATTATTTTTTTGGTGAATAGAAACTTCACCATTATGAATAGTAATGCACCCTTATGAATTATAATGTTACCCTTATGAATAGTAATTTGATGCTTATGAATAGTAACCTAACCCTTGAAAGTTGGTACATTATATATGATAGTGAATGTTTTAAAAATAAATAATTAAGTGTTGGTATTTTGGTGAATAATAAATATTTAATTACAATTTAAATTAATAAATTTCATTAAAATAAAATTAATTTTCATAAAATTTATTCCTAAATAAGTATTTTTTTTCATATGATCTTAGTATAATTTTAGGAGATCGTATTTAATTTTTGAAAGTATTATAAAATCATTTTTAAATTTAAAATATGTATTTATGTTGTAAATAATGATTTTTACTAAAAATAAAATTTCAATTATTTAGAATTTTGTTTTGATAAAATGGAGTTAATCCTTAAATCTACATGTCGAAAAATGGTTAGGGTGAATTTTTGGGATTTTTCTGAAATACTTGAATTTTTTAGGAATAGTAAAATACATTAATTTAGTGTATACAAAAATTGTATGATAAATACACTAATTCTTGATTCATAAATGGTGTAAGAACACCTGGTTAGAACACACATTCACTTATTACTATTTTTGGTCATAATAACCAACAATATTTCTTTTCTTGATAGAAATAATAAAATAATGAATAAGATATTAAAAAAATCCCCCCTTCCTCCATTATATAATCTTCCATAAATCCCTATTCTATTAACACATATAAGGATTGAATATTTTCAAATTTCTACACAAACATTCTTCCCTAGATCCTCCCCATGTGTAGGTGCTCTTGGTCTTTCAAAAAGGCCAAAACCCATTCCCTTAAGTAGGATATCATGGAGGGTATTTCAAGAGGTAATTCCTCTTCCTTTTTTATTTAATTTCATTTCAATTTATCTTCTTTTCTTATTCTCTCATAACCTCATCTATCCAATTGATCATGAAAACTATAGTATCATCTATATGATGGAATTATATCATTTAAATAACCATTATAAATCTCTTTACTCTCCCTCTTTTATTTTATAAATGAAACCATCATCCGGGAGGTGCCAATTAATAGCCTTCACAGATGAAAAAGTTTTGTACTTCAAATTCTTCTTCAGTTATATTCATGAAATCATGTTAATGGCTATGATATAATATAAAATTTATAATATTACAATTTTGTATACTCTAGAAGTTTCATATTTACATAATACTAAACAATAAAATCAAATGGGTTCATTTTGATCAATAACCATCGTAATAATCAAAAATAGTATCAATAAATGTATTATCTAATGATTTATCCTCATAATATGTAACAAAATGATATATATAACCATTCAAACTTATTTATTCTCATTAACAACAAGAAATTCCAATTATGGATAATTATACCAATTTTAAATAAACAATATTACTTATAATGAAGTGACATAATCATGAAATCAACGAAACAAACACTCCAGAATGACAGAATTCAATCATATAACTTATCAATACGTCTTGAAATGAACTTAAAGAACCATAATGAAACAAATAAATGTAGATAAGGTTTATAATTAATTAATTAAATGATTTAATTTTATTATCCAATATGTTAAGGTCAATTTACGAACACATTCCGACATATGGTGTGGGGTTTCTCATCCCACTTTTATTTCCATATGATTTCCACTGTTCGACACTTATTATATGTGTTTTTTGTATACATAAATTTGAAATAAAATATCATGAATCTATTTATCTTCATAGTATTAAATTATTCATTGTGAGATTGATAATTTTTGGACATATGATTCAATTGATTACAAAGTACTAAGGGTTTCCTCTTCTCACTACCATTTTTTGAGATATTCCTTATTCCCTAGAATTTCATATGTATGGTGTATGTATACTTCACAATTATGTATCATATCTTGAATCTATTTATTTTCATTCTATTCATTGTATAATTTTGTTATTATTAATTTTGGGTCCTGTGATTCGATTTATTACATAGTGGTAAAGGATTCCACCCAAGCCACCATTTTTCCTTCCAGTTATTCCTTAACTATCCTTACCCAAAATTAATGATTATCTATTTTTGTGTACATATTATATATTTTTTCTGTATGCTCCAAAATGATATATTCACATCATTTCATATTTATTTTAGGGGATTTCTCTATTTTATAATTGTTTCCTTCTCAATTCATTCCGATAAAGAAACCCGATTCAAGGGAACTTCTAAAATTCTTACCAATTTTTCAGTTTACTATATAATATGTTTTAAGCCATAATTATATTTCAAAAATCACCCATTTTTCATAAAAAACTACCTTTTTCATTTATGGATTTATGAAATCAATCATTCCTTTACGCTTTAAAATATTATAAATATTTCCAATAAACTGCACTAAAATGTTTTATTTATAAAGTTTATTAAAAACAATTTTTACAATATTTCACTAAAGTGGAAAATAATTTATGGATCAAATATAATCTCTATGTCCTTATCTTTTATGTTTTTGGGATATAAATTCTTACAATCTGATTTTATGACTAATACAAATTATTTTCCACAAGAACTCTTCTTTCCAAAGTAAAATATAATTTTTATCATCTCACTTTAACTCTTATGAGATATATGAATTGTTCACCCGTTATTCCTTAAATGTGGTGTATGTAATAAAATTTGATATATCATATTAAGAGTCTTATTATTCTCATAATATTCTAAGGTATTATAATTTGAATGTTTCAATGTGGTATGGGAATCCACTATGGATGTGATAATTTGTTATGATTCATGGGTTATAGTTAAAGTATTCTCATTTCTTATGATAGTTTTTCAATACAAATGTATTTTTTGTTTATGTTTCACCCCTTTCATATGAGGAATATATTGGACTTGTTAAGGTATGGCTGTGGCCCAATATTTCTCCTAGATACATCAATAGGTCTTATGAGACAAACTAGTTTTTGTTTTTACCTATTTCTGTATGGTCTTGGCGTGAGGCCTTGACAGAATGATTATGATGTACGACATTATGAATTCTCTAATTATGAAACTAGAGATTGATAGTCCATGTGATTATTAGAGTAGTATAATATCCATGGTTAGGTTTTATGGCATTATTACATTAGTTTTTATTGTTTCCATATTATGATCATGTTTATTTTTAAAGACATGTGTTTGTAGTTATTCATCATGCCTAGTGTTTATGTTTATGATTACTTCAACTGTATTATTTACCCTTACTGAGCATCTATGCTCACCCATTTCTTATGTTTTATTTTCCTTGGATGAAAGGAAGTATATTAGGAATAACTTACATGAATAATATGGGAGTTTATGTGTGATTCAAAAGAAGTTGATATGTTGTATTTCCTTTCATGTTGTAATGTTAGACTTATTTATGTATATTGTTCTCCAGAGCTACTATACTTTTAGTTCCTTTGGGATAATTTTTTTTTCAAATCATTAAAATGTAATAAAATAATGCACCATCTTCAGGAAATTGGGTTTTGGGGATTATAGTTTGTATCAAAGGAAGTTTAGTATAATCCTTGTAAAAATAGATTTAAAAAATGTTGATTAGTGAACAAAAACCTAAAAAGACTTTGAGGATAAGTATACAAGAACATCCTAGAAATTTATAAAGGTATATATTATGTGTATCTTCCATGGAAATATATCCCTGTCTGGATACTATAAGTGGATGTGGATTTGGCACAGATCGACCTATGAATAACAACTCTGACATTGTGTTTTGAGCTCGATTTGGGGTAACCTAGTACATGACAGCATGCCTTACTGCACACCTGGTTTGACACTCTTGGGGAATATGCTTATGATAATTCACATTTTCTTTACAAATTATTAATATGGATTTGAATATATAATGAAATTTAATATCCTAGGTTAAAAATAATGTGTTTTAGGTTTAAGATAAGCTATCTTCTTATTCTATAAACGATTATACATTTCTCTCACTATTACTATCATTACTCACACTATGATTTATAGTTTTAGTCAACGGATGGAATCCAAAGGAATCATGTTATCATTCAATATGATGGACTTGTTTGTGGTGATGAGAAACCAAATGGGATATTGATAGGGGTGAAAGATATCATGTTCATTCCTTAACATGTTTCCCAAAATATTATTAAAAACTTATACCTTAACCAACATCAGAACCCACCTCAAAAGAGAATATTGGAGTTTCTTAATAGCTGTAGTAGTGGAGACCATGGAGAAAAGAAGACTCAATAGCCATCATGCAAGAAATTTGGATGGAGACACCTAGGGAAGTTTCTGAATGTAATATAGAAATGATTTCGGTCTGGGAAGGAAGGACATAAAGCAAAAAATTTACAAGGAAAAGTGAAGAGTAAATGGAAGGAAATAAAATTGATTCTAAGAATCCATTTTTAGTTATTTTCTTCAAATTTAAGGGACCTGCTCATTGCCGATGTCAATTCCCTATTCTATAGGATAAACTCTTGACCAAGGAATTACCTATGTAGAAATAAAATGTATGATTTTTTTATTTATTGAGGTTTAATAGATAATTTAATTAAAAATAATGTTTAGTAATTGATCTTATTTCATGAAATCTACCTTATTTATTTTGGAACGTATATGGTTTTAGAAATAAGACATCCCACAAGTTGGGTGACAACCCACTGTGTTAGGTAAGGCCACGGTGTTTGAACCCACAACCGAAGGGAAACAAGGGTGAAATGCCTACCACTAGCCTTTGTGAAGTCCTAGTTATCCAGGCTATTTTTTTATTTAAAAAATCTAATGGATAAATTTTGATTTGATTTTAGGTACTTTAGTTTTATTAAACAGATAACTTTGTCATTTGAAAATTATTTTGTGATTAAGTTATTAATGGTATTTTGGAAGACGTTCATAATTATGGAAATCCTATAAGACTTGGTAAATAGAATAATTGTAGGAATAAATGTTGTATTGTATTTTGAAGTCAAATAAGATTTTATTTTGGACATATGGTGATACAAATAATTTATGAAAATGGAGAGAGTATCTAATAGATTATTCTATAGTGGAGATTAAATCTTTGGTATAATCGATTAAGAGTTTTCAATGTAATTTTTAAGAATATATGAAAAAATCTATCTAATTTTGGGGTTATAGTCAAGAATGTTTTTATAAATAATGATAGTAAATTTCGAAATTATCTATGTTGAAACTTGGGCTTTACATTTGAATTTTAGAGATTAAAGTTGCTTTTCATCGTGTAAAAGATTATTATTTTTGGGGAATTATCTTATCTTATCCAAAGAATTTTGGATTCGGTTGATGCATAAAGACAAGAGGAATAGATAATTATACTTTTGTAGGATCTATGATCTATAGAAGTTAATTAAAATTCTTCAGGTGTGAAAAATTCATCTTGAGAATTCATTACCATGTATAGTGAATGAAGTAAAAATAGAACGAATCATAACCAAATGATGATATTATTCTTATGGAATGGCAATTAATCAAGTAAGTTTAATTTCTTATGTTCTTATCCATATAGTAAAGGAATCCCTTAATCCAAGGAAAAATATTTTGAAAGAAAATCATAATCCATCTAGTTTTATTTCGGTGAAATTTATGTTCATTTAACTAATATCACGATTTATGGAATTTTAATGGTTAAAATTTTAATGACCATGTTCGATATCACTCTCCATCAGAACATGATGGTTATAATATTCTTCCATGTTCAAATTAACAATTTTCACTAATGTTACCCTATTCGAATGCGTAGTTTTATAGAAACCTGTGCATTTCCTCCCCCTCTAATTAATTGGATATTTTATTAACTATATTTTCGATATGGGCTTCCCAAAAAGGAAATTTTCAATTATCAACCTTAAACTTTCAGAGTGAAATCTCAAATTGCGAGAATGTAATTTATTAAAATAGGGGAGAAAGTAAAACACTAAGAATTTAAAAATAAATATAACCAGTAATCCAAACAACCTTGATTATTTATGAAAAAAACATTTTGTTTATAATTATTTACACAATATAGTTATAAAATAGCCAAGAAACCTAATTTTTCCACTTCTGTGTTTTGAATTTTGAAAAAAAGACTCACACCACTGCGATCGGTAACTTTTTTAGAGACTAATTCGATCAAATGTACTTTTTGGTGAATTGTTACTTGAGCCATATGAATATTAATGTACCCTTATGGAATTTAATGTTACCATTATGAATAAAAAATTGACCCTTATGAATAGTTACCTCACACATGAAAGTATAAATAAAATTTCGGAACCTTATAAATGAGAGTGAATTTTTAAAAAAATAATAATTTGGTGTTCGTATTGTTATGAGTTATAAATATTTAATTATAATTTTAAATTAATAAATTTATTTTAAATGAAATTTATTTTCATATAATGTATTCCAAAATAAATATTTATTTCCTATGATTTTATGACAATTTTATGAGGCCTCAGTTAATTTTTGAAAGTATTACAAAATCAGTTTTAAATTTAAAAACTCTATTTCTTATGTAGAGAATGATTTGATTGTAAAAAAATTTCTATTATTTAAAAAATTATTATGATAAATGGATTTAATTGTTTAACTATACATATCAAAAAAAATTTAGGGTGAATATTTGTGATTTGTTTGAAATACATGATTTTTTTTGTGAATAATAAAATATGGTAATTTTGGGTATAAATAAATTATAATATAAAAAAACTATTAATTGAAAAATTAATGATGTTAGAAGACTTGGTTACAACTGAAATTAAATTATTACCTTTTTGGTCACATGAATCTACACTATTGCTTGTATTGAGAAAGATAATAAAATAATGAATAAGATAATGAAAAAATCACCCCTATCCTCCACTATAAAACCCACCCCAACTCCCTCTTATCATCACTACTATAAGAATTGAAGATTTTTAATGTTCTACAAAAATAATCTTATATTGTCTATAAGGCCCCAGCCTTAAACCTTACTTAATCTTGAGTTATTACAAGATTACACATTGGGGATCTTTTCAGGTTTAGAGTTTTAGAAAATTAGATCATAAAACTTGCATTACATTCCACATTTAAACAAAGTGGTTACATAAAAGATAGTATTCATTTTTCCCATCAACGGAAACCTATTTAAAGTAAAACATGGATTCTTTCTTGAAACTTTATTGACACTGTCATCACATCATGTACCTTTCCCTTGACCTGTGAAAAAAATTTCAAAAACTTGGGATGAGCATAAAAAGATCAGTAAGGGATATAAAAATATGGAAAGGAAAAATGAGTACATATATACATAATAATGAAATCATACTTTACCCATAAAACATATGCACTTTAACATACATCATCAAATCATGAATAAATCATAGAAATCATAAGACATAAAGGTAACTTGAGTCATTCATAACAACTTTACGTAGGGAGTAACCCTCTTGGTTACGTTTGGAATACCCATCACAGTATATTCCCTAAATCTCTTCAGAGAAACCTCAAAGTTTATCCCCTTCACGTTACCCAATGCATTGGAGAGCTATATCAGGCTCACCCGCCCTTAGTTTATCACGGAACGACCCGTATTCATAATAATGCTCAAGAACCAAAACATAAGCGTATCACATAAAACACTTTAAAGGAAACATAACATTTCCACCTTTCAATCAAAAGATATCAATACAAAACATTGATATAAAAACATTATGAAAACCATTTTCAATACCAAAATAAAAGAAAAGTAAAACATGGTATTTATTCTTCTTTTAAAAAGAAGGTATGGCTTGTTGAGGAAGATGAAACTCAAATAATGGTCACGATGGCAAAGAAGTCGCTGTCACCGCATACGTATGAAAAAAACATTCCCTTTTGTCATTTAGTAAAATGATTCATATAAAAAAGATTCCTTTTGGATAAATGTAAAAGACAAAGGGGTTTATACACCGTATAAAAGAAGGTTGTGTATAAAACAAAATATGCCTCAATGAATGGAGATTGAGATGAAGTCCCTTACCAAGATCATTTTTTAAATAAAATAGATCTATTATGTGTATTCACTATATGTACACATAAATAAATTACAAATAGAAGATATTACATAATAATATCATGAAATAATTTGAAATTAGGTGATTAACCCAAAGAACGTAAATTGGGTTAAGAAGTTCCCTTACCTCGGGTCCAACTTGACTCGATCATTCTTTAACCTCCTTAATAATAAATGTGAGATAATTTCTACTTGCTTAAGAACCTTTTTCAAGTTCATTATTCCTTTTATATCACTTATTACCATGTCATGAACACTATGCAATTATTTAAGTTAATAACGGTCGTTTTAACGATCATTGGTACTTAAGTCAAAAATAAAATCTTTATAATTACAAGTTGTTCATGTATCCAATATATCCAGAGTTATACTCATGATGTAGATATCATATATATCATATATATCCAGTATATACATGCATTTATAATATTACATAACGTTTAGAGGTAGGAAATGAAATGCACCGTTCATGGAGACGGTAAGCCGTACGTACGCATGAACGCTACTTTCATTTCCATTTCGTATTTATGGAATGGAATCATAATGATATAAAGGTATATTATAATTCCAGTGTAATGTCATATATAATATCATTAATTCCATCCTTTATACATCCCACATATAGTATTAACGAATCAAATCACTTTGAGGGGGCGGTAGTCCGCACTTCCTAAAATGAAGATATCACGATTACCCATAATGGAAACCATATAGGTATGCCCTAAATGAAAAATACATAATATTAAGTAAAACATAAACATATTATATACCATATATATATAGTGGCATCTTAATGGCCACCTTTGAAGGTGTTAAAAGAATATTGAACAATCATCGTTTCGTGAGGCAGAAATTCGCCATCCACAGAAACAGTATGTTCTGTAACCATTAGATGTAGGAGTGTGTAAGTGTATCTAGAATAATTCATATAAAAACATCCTAGTATATGGAAGATAATGGTGTTGTTACAAAATAAATGAATAAAAAGAGTTTAGGGGGTTGGAGAATAAAAATAAAACATAAGAACACAAGAGAAGACACTACCTTTAAATCGGGTAAATCTTTTTGATTTGAGCTCAAAGGATTCCTTGAAAAGACTTCTGCCCAAAGTGTGGCTTCTAAGAGTTATATAGGGATTTGGAGAGACAGAATGGTTAGGGTTTGGCTGAGCCAAAGGCTTGAGAGGTGTGGGTAAGGAGGTAGAGGTGGGGGCCTTTTATAAGAGGAGAGGAGGGGCACTCTTAGAAAGTTACAAAAGGATACATTATTATAAATTGATTTTCGGATTTAAAAGGAACCACAATTATAAATTTCTAGGATAAGTTGATTAGGGTTCGAAATATACTCATCCAATAGGTTTTTGACATGTTTAGGGCATATATTTTACATTTTATTTTCATTTTATTTAAATTGTTAAATAATGAGGTAATCGCTACATCATCATGATGTCATAAATAATTTAATTTATTTAATGTCTAAAAATTATAAAAAAACTACTATGATGTAGTAAATATTTTTATCTTTCCAATGAATATTTATAGTCAAAAATATGGCTTGTATAACCCCATTTAATTTTTTTTAGTAAAACAACTCATGTTTGTGTCATTTTAACTTTTACTTTAAATAAAAGACATTAATGTCTTTATCTTACCCAAGTGGCTCCATGGGGTCCCAAAAATCGACCCATGGGTTGTATTGGATGGCCATGACACATACAATAAGTGTAGGACATGTGTCTAGGTCATTTTACATTATTAAAACATTATTCTTACCTTAAATTACACTAATTACCTCTAATCGCGATTAAAAACGTAAAAGTTACTATTCACCAAAAAATTATTTGAATCCCATTGAACCGAATTTTACATCTTAATGAAAACCATTTATGTCAGGTTTTTGAAATTCAAAACACAGAGGTGGTAAAATTTCATTTAAATGAAAAATCAGTTTTTATAGGTACCACTTAGTGGTTTCACTATTCATCAAAAATTGAAGTTTTCCAGAAAAATACCAAAACTTCACCCTAAGATATATTTGATATTCCGAATTAAAAAATGATGTATGTTTTAAAAAATTCAAAAAATATAAGTTACATTAATTAATTTAATAATTAATTCCCCTTGTCAGAATAAATAGCGTGTTTTTATGAAACAATAAGTATCAAAAGATTGACAGTAGTTTAAGTCAAATTTCAAAGTGAAATTAATTCCAATGACCAATATTGGATTAAATGGTAAAAATATATTCTAATTTTAGTTTAAAACCAATTCAAAATATAATCTAATCATATAAATAAATTAGATTAAAAAGAGGTTTTGAATTAAAATACAACATTTTTCACTGTTCATTAAAAAAATGAACTTTATCGGAAAAATACCAAAAATTTACCCAAAGTAAATTTCAATGTCCCAATCATAAAGAATAAGTTTATTTCAACAAATAGAGCTTATAAAATTGTCAAAATTTTGATTTAAAAAAAAGGTTTGCCACCAAAAGGTATTAAAACAATCTTTTAAAAATATTAGTGTATTCCATGCTTAAGATTGGATTTATTCTCATTTTAAGCCTCTAAAAAACTTTCTAATTCATTAATAGACATAGATAAAAAATATCTATTATTCATTACTTACTTGGGATGTTACATCCTTCCCCCCTATAGAAAATTTCATCCCCGCAATTTATTTACTTATCGAATAAGTGGGGGTATTTATCCCTCATTGCATTTTCAGATTCCCATGTTGCCTCTTCAATCATGTGGTTTTTATACAAAACCTTTACCTGATGAATCACCTTATTCTGTAACACTTTCTCCCTGTGGTAAAAAATCTGGACTGGTTGTTCCTCATAAGATAGGTTCTCTTCCAACTAAACTACCTCTGGACTCAAAACATGAGATGGATCTGGCATGTACTTCCTTAACATTGAAACATGAAAAACATTATGTACCTGAGATAAACTCGGAGGTAAATCCACTCAGCAAGTAACTGATCAAACTCTCTCCATAATTTCATATGGTCCAATGAACCTTGGACTCAGCTTTCCTTTCTTACCAAATCACATCACACGTTTCCATGGTGAAACTTTGAGAAAAACATGATCACCTACCTCGAAAGAGAGATCCTTACTCCTATTGTCCGCATAACTCTTCTCCCTGCTCCGAGCTGTTCTCATGTGTTTCTGTATTAGGTGAACTTTTTCTGCCAACTCTTCTACCAATTCTGGTCCCATCATCTTCCTTTCACCCACTTCATCCCAGAAAGGTGGAGTTCGACACCACTTCGCATATAATGCCTCAAATGGTTCCATATGTATACTGGAATGAAAACTGTTATTATATAAAAATTCAACCAAAGAAAGGTGTTGGTCCCAACTTCCCTGATAATCCATCGAACAAGCACGTATCATATCCTCCAAATTCTGAATTGTTCGTTCTGACTGTCCATCTGACTGAGGATGAAAAGCTGTACTAAAATTTAATTCAGTACCCGATGACTTCTGAAGGCCTTAACAAAAGTTAGAAGTGAACATGGGATCACGGTCAGATAAAATGGAGAGAGGAAATCCATGTAACCTGACTATCTCTTTAAGATACAAACATGAAATTTGATATAGGTAAAAATTATCTCATATTGCAAGGAAATGAGTAGATTTAGTCAAGAGATCAAAAATAACCCAGATTGCATTATTACCTCAAGATGTCTTCGGTAATCCCACAACAAAGTCCATGGATATATTCTCCCATTTCCACTATGGCACTGGTAAATGCTGAAGCATCCCTTTCGGTAACTTCCACTCTGCTTTAACCTATTGACAAGTCAAACACTTCACAGTAAAATCAGCAAAATCCCTTTTCATTCCATCCCACCAGAAATACTCTTGCAGATCTCTGTACATCTTAGTACTGCCAGGATGAACTGAAAACGGAGAACTATGAGCTTCACATAACAACTCTCTCTTCAACTGTGAATCACACGACACACACAATATCTTCCCAAATCTCAAAACACAATCCTTATCAATGTTGAATTTAGGAAACTTACCTTTTTGAACCAGCTCTACCGTTTTCTGCAACTCACTGTCTTTCTTCTATGCTTGCATGATTCTGTCTGATAGAGAAGATTTCACTGATACCTGAAACAAAACAGAAGTACATCCTGCACCAAAAACGTCTATGCCAAAGTTCATCAAATCCTTATCCAAAGGATCACGTTCCAAATGCAACATTATTAATGAAGCATTACTTTTTTGACTCAAAGCATCAGCCACTTTATTTTCTTTTCCTAGATGGTAATGAATTGTACAATCATAATCCTTGATTAATTCCTTCCATCTCCTCTGTCTCAGGTTCAATTCTTTCTGAGTGAATATATACTTTAAACTTTTGTGATAGGTATATATTTCACACTTTACTCCATACAAATGATGCCTCCAAATTTTTAAAGTGAAAACAACAACAGCTAATTTCAAATCATGTGTAGGGTAATTTACCTCATGAGTTTTCAACTGTCGTGAAGCATAAGCAATTACCTGATCATTCTGCATTAGGACACAACCAATTCCTTTCAATGAAGCATCACTATAGATAAAAAACTCACCATTCCTGGAAGGTAGTGCCAAAACTGGAGCATTCACCAATCTTCTTTTCAATTCCTGAAAATAATCATCACATTCTTTTGTCCAGATAAACTTGACACCCTTCCAAGTTAGCTTAGTCATTGGACTAGTTAACCATGAAATATTTCTAACAAACTTTTGGTAATAGCCTACCAAACCAAGGAAACTACCAATCTTAGTTACATTTGTGGGTCTTGGCCATTCTTCAACAACCTTTGTTTTTGCAGGATCAAAAGTTATCCCATCTTTAGAAATAATGTGACCAAGGAAAGAAATTTGTTGCAACCAAAACTCATACTTTCTGAATTTCCCATACAATTTATTTTCTTTTAAGGTTTGAAAAATAACCCTTAAATGTATTTCATGCTCCTCTTTACTTTTAGAAAACACAAAAATATCATCAAAGAAAACCACCACAAACTTATCCAATAACTCATGGAAAATTCTATACATTAAGTCCATGAATAATTTAGGTGCATTGGTTAGCCCAAAAGGCATTACTAAATATTCATAATGGCCATATCGTGTATGGAACGCAGTCTTCAGAACATCTTCTTCCTTTACCTTCAACTGATGGTACCCCGATCTCAGGTCAATCTTTGAAAAAACTAAGCTCCATAGAGATGATCAAACAAATCATCAATATGAGGAAAAGGATATTTGTTCTTAACAGTGATGTTATTCAAGGCTCTATAATCAATGTAATGTCTCATAGAACCATATTTCTTTTTAACAAATAAAACAGGGGTACCCCATGGTGATGTGATAGGTCGAATGAAAACTTTCTCTAATGAATCTTGCAATTGTTCCTTAAACTCTAAAAGATCAATTTGAGGCATTCGATAAGGGGGTTTTGAAATTGGCTTAGCTTCAGGAACTAAGTCAACAGTAAATTCAACTTCCCGATCTGGTATTATTCCAGGCAACTCATCAGGAAAAACATCAGGATACTCATTTACCACTGGCACATCATTAATCTGAACGGTTACTTTGTTTTCAAAAATATGTGCAAGGTAACATTCATTTACATCTTTTACAAGTTTCTCGGCCTCTTGACAAGTTATCAATAGTAAGGGTTCATTCTTGTACACAAACTGAAAGTCTTTCTGAAAAGAAACTTCTTTATCTCTACAGTTAATCTTAGCATGGTAAATAGAGAGCCAATCCATACCTAGGACAACATCAAACTCTACTAGAGGTAAAACAATAAGGTTAGCATGTAGGTTCTTTCCACGGATAAGGATATGAAGATTCTTATAAATTCTTATTACCTCAACATTTCCCCCAGGTGTTTTTACCACAAGTTCAGGAGTCATTTCTAGAGATGGTATTCCCATTTTACTAGAAAAGGTGTCAGAGATGAAAGAATGTGTAGACCCCGAATCAAACAACACATTGGAATAATCTGAAAAAACAAACAAAGTACCTGATAAAACTTCATTTGATGGCTCGAAATCTGTTGAAGTAGTTGCAAAGGATTTCACCACCCTTTTTTGATTGTAGTCTAACTGCTTCCCATCACTCAATATCTTTTTCGGACACTCGTTTGCATAGTGACCCATCTCATTGCACTTAAAACATTTCACTAACTGTAAATCAAATTTGGTCTTACCTTCACCTTGATCTTTTTCAGTGCAATCACGAGCCTTATGTCCTATCTTACCACATCGGTAGAACTCTCCAGAATTCAGAAGACAATCCCCAACATTCCTTTTACCACATTTATCACAAACTATAATCTTAGTTTTCTTACCATCATAATTTTTTGAATAATTATTTCCTTTCTCTTTCCACCTCGGTCTCTTCTTGTGTTGGTTGTTATAAAACACTTGATCATCGAAAAACTCCATTTCCACCTTCTCATCACATCAAACAATCTTTTCATAACTTTTGAACTCACGAGAAGCTAATGCCCTTTGATATTTTGGCTTTAATACTGAGTAAAAATGATTGATTTCACTATCAAGGTCTCAGATAAAATTTGGAGCATACCTTGCCAATCGAGTGAACCTTTCTTCACAGACAGCCACTGAGTCTTCCTCTTGCCTCAATTCTAGGAATTGTTTTTCCATCCTAAGTTGAATAGCCTTAGGAAAATACTTCTCAAGAAAAATACCTTTGAATTCATCCCAATTGAGAGCATCAATCTCATCAGTGTCCCTGATATTTTTAACCATCAACCACCACTGATCTGCTTCACCCTCAAAATGGTAAATAGCAAGACTAACCATTTGATTGTCTGAACAGCCCATGACATAAAAAATCTTCTCCAGTGATTTAATACCCCCTTCAGCTAGCACATGGTCAGATGATCCTCTGAATGATGGGGGATGTTGCCTCATGAAATGTTCCACCACTAACATGTTCCTATGCGGTTGATCTGGATGATCTCATGCATGGATACCACCACCATTTATCGCTTGAGTCAACTGTGCCATTACTGCAACAAACTATTCAGTTCCAATTCTGACCATCTCAGGATGCTGATTCGGAAGGTTATTTCCTTCTGTATGCCTTCCTAGAACTGCTTCCCTATTTCCTCTGCCGAAAACCATTCTGAAAAAAACATGTCTTAAATGAAGCAACATGGTAATCTTGAAATGCTATACCATTTCAATTTGACCATAAAAAAATATTTTTGGATAATCATTTAATAAAATTATAACTCTTAAAGTTATCTAAACCGACATCTGATACCAACTATAAGGCCCCAACCTTAAACCTTACTTAATATTCAGTTATTACAAGATTACACATTGAGGAACTTTTCAGGTTTAGAGTTTTAGAGAATTAGATCATAAAACTTGCATTACATTCCAAATTTAAACAAAGTGGTTACATAAAAGATAGTATTCATTTTTCCCATCAATGGAAACCTATTTAAAATAAAACATGGATTCTTTCTTGACAGTTCATTGACACTATCATAACATCATGTACCTTTCCCTTGACCTGTGAAAAATATTTCAAAAACTTGGGATGATAATATAAAGCTCAGTAAGGGATATAAAGATATGGAAAGGAAACATGAGTACATATATACATAAGAATGAAATCATACTTTACCCATAAAACATAAGAACTTTAACATACCTCATCAAATCATGAATAAATCATAGAAATCATAAGACATAAAGTAACTTGAGGCATTCATAACATTCTTACGTAGGGAGTAACCCTGTTGTTACGTTTGGAATAAACATCACAGTATATTCCCTAAATATCTTTGGAGAAACCCCAACGTTTAACCCCTTCGCGTTACCCAATTCATTGGAGAGGTATATCGGGCTCACCCACCCATAGTTTATCACGGAATCAACCGTCTTCATAATAATGCCCAAGAACCACAACATAATCGTATCACATAAAACGTGCATAAAGGAAACATAACATTTCCACCTTTCAATCAAAAGATATCAATACAACACATTGATATAAAAAAATTATGAAAACCATTTTCAATAACAAAATAAAATAAAATTAAAACATGGTATTTATTTTTCTTTTAAAAAGAAGGTATGGCCTGTAGAGGAAGCCGGAACTCAAATAATTGTCACGGCAGTGGAGAAGTAGTTTTCGCCACACACGTATGACAAAAACATTCCCTTTTGTCGTTTAGTAAAATGCTTCGTATAATAAAGATTCCTTTTGGATAGACGTAAAAGTCAAAGGGGTTTATACACCGTATAAAAGAAGGTTGTGTATAGAACAAAATATTCCACAATGAATGGAGATTGAGACGAAGTCCCTTACCAAGTTCATTTTTTAAATAAAATAGATCTATTATGTATATTCAATATATGTACACATAAAGAATGTACAAATACAAGATAGTACATAATCATATCATGAAATAATTTGAAAGTAGGAGATTAACCCAAAGAACGTAAATTGGGTTAAGAAGTTCCCTTACCTCGGGTCCGACTTGAATCGATCGTTCTTTAAAATCCTGAATGATAAACACGAGTTAATTTCTACTTTCTTATGAACCTTTTTCAAGTTCATTATTCATTTTATATCACTTATTACCATGTCATGAACACTATTCAATTATTTATGTTAATAACGGTCGTTTTAACGATCATTGGTAATTAAGTCAAAAATAAACTCTTTATAATTACAAGTTGTTCATGTATCCATTATATCCAGAGTTATACTAATGATGTATATATCATATATATCATATATATCCAGTATATACATGCATTTATAATATTACATAACGTTTAGAGGTAGGAAATGAAATGCATCGTTTATGGAGACGGTAAGCCGTACGTACGCATGAACGCTACTTTTATTTCTATTCAGTATTTTATGGAATGGAATCATAATGATATAACGGTATATTATAATTAAATTATAATATCATATATAATATCATTAATTCCAACCTTTATACGTCCCAGATATGATATTAACGAATCAAATCACTTTGAGGGGGCGGTAGTCCGCACTTCCTAAAATGAAGATATCACGTCTACCCATAATGGAAACCCTAATGGTATGCCATAAATGAAAAATACCGAAGATTAAGTAAAACATAAACATATTATATACCATATATATATATAGTGACATCTTAATGGACACCTTTGAAGGTGTTAAAAGAATATTGAACAATCATCGTTTCGTGAGGCAGAAATTCGCCATCCACAAAAACAGTATGTTCTTTAAACATTAGATGTAGGTGTGTGTAAGTTTAGCTCAAATCCTTCCTATAACAACATCCTAGTATATGGAAGATACTGGTTTTGTTACAAAATAAATTAATAAAAAGAGTTTAGGGGGTTGGAGAAGCAAAATAAAACATAAGAACACAAGAGAAGACACTACCTTTAAATCAGGTAGCTCTTTTTAATTTGAGCTCAAAGGCTTCCTTGGGAAGACTTCTTCCCAAAGTGAGGCTTATAAGAGTTATAGAGGGATGTGGAGAGACAAAATGGGCAGGGGTTGGCTGAGCCAAAGGCTTGAGTGGTGTGGGTAAGGAGGTAGAGTTGGGGGCCTTTTATAAGAGGAGAGGAGGGGCACTCTTGGAATGTTACAAAAGGATACATTATTATAAATTGATTTTCGGATTTAAAAGTTCCCACAATTATAAATTTCTAGGATAAGGTAATTAGGGTTCTAAATATACTCATACAATAGGTTTTTGACATGTTTAGGTCGTATATTTTACATTATCTTTTCATTTTATTTAAATCGTTAAATAATGAGGTAATCGCTGCATCATCATGATGTCATAAATAATTTAATTTATTTAATGTATAAAAATTATAGAAAAACTACTATGATGTAGGAAACTTTTTATATTTCCAATGAATATTTATAGTAAAAAATATTACTTGTATAACCCCATTTAAAAATTGATTTAGTAAAAGAACCCATGTTTGTGTCATTTTTACTTTTACTTTAAATAAAAGGCATTAATGTCTTTATCTTACCCAAGTGGCTCCATGGGGTCCCAAAAATAGACCCATGGGTTTTATTGGTCGGCCATTACATATCCAATAATGTTAGGACATGTGTCTATGTCATTTCATATTATTAAAAAATTATTCTTACCTTAAATTACACTAATTACCTCTAACCGCGATTAAAAACGTAAAAGTTACTATTCACAAAAAAATAATTTTAATCCCATTGAACTGAATTTTACTTCTTAATGACAACCATGTATGTCATATTTTTGAAATTCAAAACACAGAGGTGGTAAAATTTCATTTAAACGAAAAATCAGTTTTTATAAGTACCACTTAGTGGTTTCACTATTCATCAAA
This sequence comes from Viscum album, assembly GCA_963277665.1. Taxonomy (NCBI): domain Eukaryota; kingdom Viridiplantae; phylum Streptophyta; class Magnoliopsida; order Santalales; family Viscaceae; genus Viscum; species Viscum album. The sequence continues at coordinate 611,287,098 of OY728122.1, read as the reverse complement.
AATTGAAGTTTTCCAGAAAAATACCAAAACCTCACCCTAAGCTATATTTGATATTCAGAATTAAAAAATGATGTCTATTTTACAAAATTCAAAACATATAAGTTACATTAATTAATTTAATAATTAATTCCCGCTGTCAGAACAAATAGAGTGTTTTTATGAAACAATAAGTATCAAAAGATTGACACTAGTTTAAGTCCAATTTCAAAGTGAAATTAATTCTAACGACCAATATTGGATTAAATGGATAAAATATATTCTAATTTAACTTTAAAACCGATTAAAAATATAATATAATCATATAAATAAATTAGATTAAAAAGAGGTTTTTAATTAAAATACAACATTTTTCACTATTCATTAAAAAATGAACTTTATCGGAAAAATACCAATTACCCAAAGTAAATTTCAATGTCCCAATCATAAAGAATAAGTTTATTTCAACAAATAGAGCATATAAAGTTGTCAAAAGTTTGATTTTAAAAAAAAATTCCACCAAAAGGCAGTAAAACAATCTTTTAAAAATATTAGTGTATTCCATGCTTAAGATTGGATTTATTCTAATTTTAAGCCTCTAAAACACTATCTAATTCATTAATAGACATAGATAAAAAATATCTATTATTCATTACTTACTTGGGATGTTAAATTGTCCCTCACCAATTCCAAGAGATCATGTTCTTTCAAAAATACCAAAATCCTTTCTCTTAAGGAGGTTCTTAAGGAGGTTATTTCAGGAGGTAAATCCTCTTCCTTTTTTCATTTAATTTCATTTCAATTTATCTTACTTTCTTATTATATCCTAAAATCATTTTTCCAATTGATCATAATAATTATAATATCATATATATACTTTAATTATATCATTTTAATAACCATTATAATTCTGATTACTATCCCTCTTTTATTTTATGAACGAAATCATTGTCTGGGAGGCGGCAATTTAAAACTTTCGTGGATGACAAAGTTTTGTTCTTCAAAAAAATTTCAAGGATATTCATAAAACCATTTTAATGGTTGATAAAGATTTTAAAATGTTAAATATAACCCTTTTTATGTATTTGAAGTAACATCTTTACATAATATTAAACGATAAAACAAGATGAGTTCGTTATGAGCAATAACAACTATAATAATCTTTATGATTATCAGCAAACTTATTATCAAATGATTAATCTACATAATATGTAATAAAATGATATATATAACCATTTAAAAATATTTATTCTCATTAAAAACATTAAAGTCTATTTTTAGTGAATTACACCAATTTGAAATGAACTATATTACTTATAATCAAGAAAGCTGATCATGAAATCAAAGAAACAAACACTACGGGGGGAAAAAATTCAATCATATAACATATCAATAAGGCCATAAATGAACTTCATAAAAATATTATTAATAAAATAAATATAGATAAGGATATTAATTAATTAATTAATTAAATTATTTAATTTTATTATTCAGGATGTTAAGGTCAAGTGCAAAACACTTTCGTACATAATGTAAGGGGTTTCTCATCACACTTTTATTTCCATGAGATTTCCATAATTCATCACTAATTTATTGTATGTGGTGTATGTATAATTAAATGTTTTATATAATATCATGAATCTATTATCTTCATGGTATTAAATGATTCATGGGATTATTCTAAATTTTGTGACATATAATTTAATTGATTAAAAATTAGTAAGGGTTTCCTCATCTCACTCCGATTTTTTGAGATATTCCTTATTCACCACTATTTCTTATATATGGTGTGTGTATACTGCCTATTAATTTATCATATTAGGGATATAATTCTATTAATGGTATTAAATGCATCATTTGATGATTATTAATTTGGGTTCCTATGATTTGTTTGATTACCAAGTGGTTAGGTATTCCACCAAAACCGTCATTTTTTCCTTCAAGTTATTCTTTCACTATCCTTACACAAACATAATAATTATTTAATTTCGAATAAGTCGATTATATTATGTTTTTATGTTCCAAAATCATACATTCATATCATTTCATCTTCCCTTTATGGGAATTTTATTTTTTAAAATGCTTCCCTTCTCAATTTTGCCCAATAAACAAGCCCAATTCAAGGGAACTTCTCGAATTCTTACCCATTTTTAAGTGCACTATATAATATATTTTAATCCATAATTATATTTCTAAAATTACTCATTTTATTTCAAAAAAACTACATTGACTAATTTATTGTTTTATTTAATCAAACATGCCTTTTCTCTTTAAAATCTCTTTAATATTTCCCACAAATCGCACTAATTTTTTTATTTCTAATGTTTATTAAAAACTATTTTTAAATGATTTCACTTCTATGGGATATCAATTCAGCCTCAAATATAATTTCAATGTACTTAATTTTTTTTTAGATATAAATGTTAAACATCATATTTTAGGACAAATACAAATGATTTTCCAGAAGAACTCTTATTTTCAAAGTAACAATAGTTTTTTTCTCATCTCACTTTAACTTATATATGATAAATGCCTTGTTTACCAATTATTCCTCACATGTGGTGTATATACAAAAAATTTATATATCATATAAAGAGCCATTTTATTCTCCTAATATTCACTGGATTTGGGAAACTAGGGTCACAACGTTACATAAGCAATTGAAGAGATTAAATTTAAAAGAGTAATACTATACAATCTTGGGTTGTTATAGTTCTAGAAAATTGATTTCCCAATATTAATCTCAATTTTTTTAATTATTCTTTTCAAAGTTATTTTAAAATGTTTTTTAAAAAATTTCAGATTTTTTAAAGAATCATGAAAAGAATTTTTTTAATTTAAAACTGTATTTAATTTTAAAATATATATATAGGGAATATTATGGTTTCTATTTGTTTTTAAATTTTTATTTCATTTTTATTTTACATAATAAAATTAGGGATTTTTAAAATTATTTTATATATGAATTAATTCTAAAAAAATTATATGTTTTAAAAGATAATTTTTCCAAATGAACCATTTTCAAAGAGTTTTACCAGTTTTATTTTAAATTAAATTATGAAATTTATGTGTTTTGAATTTTGAAAAATGGATTTCAGATTTTGATTTAGAATTTTTAAATTTGGTGAGTTGTATGTTTTTTTAATTTTTTCCTATATGAATTGTAACCTTGGTAAATTTTGTAACCATGACAAGGTTAAATTGGGTATGTATGGTTAAAAATAAAATGATAAGAACTATAAAATGGAACTCACACATTCCAAAATTTTATTGGATGAATATAAATTTTTACTTAACACCAACTGGTCTAAATTAAATTATTTAATTCCCAATTTTCCACAAAATTGACTTATATAATATTTATATCCACGAAAGTCACAAAATATCAATTTTCATCTTAAATATCCCTTAAGTGTACACATGGGAAAAAAGGAATGTCTTGAACAAATTTAGATGTAAAATTTTAACTTAATAAACAAATTTTCATGATATAAATTTATTTTTTACTTCTTGGTCCACTTATATGAAATTATGATATTTATAATATTTTATTAATAAAAAGTTCAAAGATGACACATTCATGTTTTCAATAATATATCATTTTTAATATAGGGTTCCCCAAAATAAATTTTATTCTATAATTATTCTTATAAAGTGTAGAAGATTTATCTTTGTAATGTTATCATATTTATATGTTTTGGTGAAAGAATTAGTATATTATATAATTACACTATGCTGATGTGATAATTATTTTATTATTGGAAATATCATAAAAATTTATTAAAAAAAATGAATATAATTTGAGATAGTTAATGTGATAAACGAATTTTATAGATGAAATTGAACTCTTATGGATATAATAAAATATTTTTTCTGATATTAAATTTTAATGTTGATATTTTTAATACCCCTAGTAATGAATTGTGTCATAATAGTCACAATTGTTAATTTATTGAAATAATATTTCATTAAATAATTGAAAAATAAAATAACATAAAAATTATAAAATAATTATAATATGGTCTAACATGTTATGAACTGTTAATTTATGGCATAATTAACATCACCTAATTAATAATTACAACCTTTTAATATTGGAAAATATCTTACATTAGTTAAAATCAAAATAGGTTTACTATGGGCTAATCAAAATGAAATGGTTTAAAATATAACCAAAAAACTTATAAAATATATTGGTTGGTGATATTTAAACATTATATCATCTTATATAAAAATCCATGGATTTTTATGTGTTTAGATTGATATTGAATTTATTATAAATTAATATTTTTCAAAATTTTAAATGTGTCCCTCACCCCAATTATAAAAGGGCACGTCCTCCCTCACTTATTAACATCATATTGAACCATAATGATAAAAAATACCATGAAATTTGAAATTATAAATTCCTAATAAACATTATATAGGTGAAATTATTCTTAAAATAACATCCCTATTATCCGTTAGATGAGATCTAATGGACGTTCACAGAAGAAGAGGTAATCATCTTTACTAACTCTATTAAATATATTTCTTATTATACTTCCTATTCATGTTTTTTCCCTTGAAAAGTAAAAAAATATAGTGTCATTTATATTCTATTTTTTTTATTATTATGGTTCAATCACATTCAACATTTTATCCATCCTATGAATAATGAAATCAATGCGTATGAATACGTATGACATACCGTCTCCACGCCAGGGTGTAATCTATATTCTTCATCAAAACATTACATAAATGGGTATATTTATAGAAATTAAACATATAATATATGATAATTATAATATTATATTAATATACCATTCAATTCCATAGCCTTTAACCATTAAAGGAATGATTCAATCGATTGTGCGCACGTACGAACTACCATCTCCATGATGAAAAGTGATTAATTTTTAAAGTTCACCTTTCAAGAATGATTACATGAATATATGTAATGAATAAATATGATATTTATCACCTTAATATAATTATAGATATTATGGAACTATATCCCATGCTCAATAATTTATAGTTATATAAAAAAACATGCATAGGAAAATGAAGCAGTTAACACGTGAAAGAAGTGTAATAATGAAATATTATTAAAAAAAAGGTGATAAAAAGATATAATATGATCCTATATGATATCATAAATATGAATATGGTTCTGGAATAAATTAATATCATTATTGAAACCATCATATAGTATATTCAAATACATATGAAGGAAATCATACCTAAGCTAAGGGTAAATTTCACGATCTCATTATCATTCGAGATTGTTTATACATAAGTATCTATAAGGGAAACTTTATCTCTCATGTCTGTGATTCATAAGAATGTTTTCTAAAATATTTTTATAATTATTCTAAAATTATTTAATGCCATTTTTAAACATTTATGAATTTTTACAAAGCGGTTTGAAAGGAATACTTTATTACATATTTTAAACAAGATTCTTTATAACTTTTCTTGAAATAGTATAAAAGCACTATTTATTAATATATTTGGAATGGAAATATTTTTCCACTTCTACGAGAATTTAATGTATTGAATTTTACTTTAAAATATTATAAGTTTCTCTTTAAATAAAATATTTTCCTTTGTCATTTCACGGCTATAATTTCTTTTTCTAAATAGAAAGGATATTTTCCTCAAGAATTTTTTGCGTGATATTTCAAAATCATTTTCCATATAATATAATGATATTTCATAGTAATTGTGTTTTAATAGGGATATTATAATTTTATTCCATTCTTATTCTTTCCATGAATGTTTTTGTTTATAATGGATTGATGCTTACGAATTTTGTTTTTTTCTATGAGTTATGTTTTGAAAAAATATTTATGAATCACATTTATTTGTTGGGTTATGACATGTTGAATGATTTATGTTCTTATAGAACACATAGATATGGTTTTTATTATGTGAATGGTGGAACCTATATCTACATATAATTCATTGGGTAAATCTTTATATATGATGAGATATACTGGAATGGAACAGTAAGTGAACTCGGTTCTCTATGGGAATTGATTCAATATTATGGTCTTGGTAGTTATCCTTAACCAATAAAGAAACAATTTTATTTTCTTATATGTATGAAACAATTTTATGTATTGTCTTATACTGCTAGGAATTACTTTCATTATAAATATTGTCTTAGTAACGTCTATTAATTAGTCTATAACTCAATATCAGGATCCTTGATATGCAAGATATAGTTTTCAAAAGTTATTTTCATGTTCTTATGATATTATTTTTTTATATCCTTTTTTTACCCTTTATAAGAATCAAATATCACCCTTTTCTAATGTTTATTTTCGAATGTATATGAATTATTTTTTTAGTGATATTTTTGAAAAAGTCTCCAGTTATTAAGAAATATGTTTGAGAAAATGTAGATGTTTTATGAACCAGTTGTTTATATTTCTAAGTATCAAAATACACTAAACCAATAAGGTTATGGTGTTTTTTCTATTATGTTATTTAATGAATATTTATCTATTTATTTGTAATATGTAATTGTGAAAATTATGGTCCATTATATATATGATTCTCGAGAATGGGTAATTATGATATTTATTGAATATTCATCTAAAATGATGTAATATTTATGTTTGTTATTCTTGTGTAACCTAACTTTGTATTAGATCCTGGTTTAGTTACTTTTAGAGATTAATTTATGGGAAATATGAGGAAATATCCTATGAAAATGTATTGTGAATCAAAACTGTTATATTATTAACTAAAATTATCATATATTTAGGTGATGATTTTATAAATTAAGATATCACATAAATGATTATATTTTTATTGATTACTCTATTTTTTGTTACAAAAAAATTCTGTTATCTATGTTTTGTTTTAGTCAATGGATAGAAACAAAATGAATCATGCTAATAATAATTGTGATGTGTAAGGGAATGACCATACCTATAAAAAAGAAAATGTATTTGGAGATGAGATAAAATATATTGTGGATATAACCTCTCATCTATCTTAATCTATTATTATAAATGGGAATTGTGTTAATCTTATGGGTAGACCAAGGAGGGAGAAACATGCCATTGAATCTTTTATGTGAAAATTTCCATCTTAATTTTATAGGTATTCTAGTCTACCAGTTCTGAAAAAATAGTTCAAATAAATGGATAAAATATTTTATATTCATAAGTTTTTAGACCAAGAAAGACCTGTCTTAGAATTATATCATTTGGAAGGAAAATCTAATTAGCAATGGAGTATTTTTAAGAACATGAGGATAGAAAAAGAATTAAAATCTATGGGAAGGGATGATTTTAATATGGTATGTTTCAATAAATTCTTACCTTATACTCTTTATAAAAATATGAAATGTACATTTTTGGACTTGAAATAGAAGGATGATTGCTAACTCCCTCCAAATAAGAAATGAAAATAATCCCAAAGTAAGAAATATCAGAATATAGGTTTTATTTTACCTATGAAAAAAGGAAGAAGAGGATGGTCTATGATTCGTGTGTCCTATGAGAGACTCCCAGACTCATGACCATTTTAAGGTCATGCAAAGGCCCCATGTATGGCGTATCCCCCATGGCTAGTCCCATGGATCCCTATTCAATAAAATTGCATTCTCTTGCGAAGGCTGGCCAGAAAACTGAATGAGTTCCCCCAGACCACATTATTTTTCATTGGAATGTACCTAAAAACCATCCAAAATCCTTATAAAACAAAGGATGATGACATTAAAAGGAAGATACCCATAGTGGCCATGAAGCACATGTTCCAAGTCCACTTTATGTAGAATAAAATCCCTTTATGATATCCAAAACATCTCAAATAATCCCTATGTCTTTTCAAACGCGCGGTACATAATTCCTTAGGAGTGTGCAAAAACTCCACAGCTCTTTAAGGATAGGCAGATAGATCTTTCCACTACATACTTGTACAGTCTTCATATGAATTATATTGGTCAGGTGAGTAATCCTAAAAAATCAAGCATAAATCCGAGATACTGCTTGTGAACACTCACATAATCCATGACCATTGAAAAATAAAACAAAAGAGATAGAAAGTTAAGAGGTGAGAGGAGTTCACGATCGCTGAAAGACATGTGCTTCTCCCATTGTTGGTCCTTAGTGACATGATCACCTAGCCACATGGAGGTCCTTAGGCATGTCTAGATATTCCCTCAACACATCAAGGATGAACGAAAAAATGTTTCTAACTAAATGTGTACTCAACTTTATATGACCTATATCGGTCACACAATGCATGACCAAAAAATATAAGAAATATCCTCAATAGAACTCATGAAATCCCATATGCCTCCCAAAATTTGTAATATAAAACAAAGGGGTTCAAAAGGAGGAAGGTGAGAGGAATTATCAGTCACTTAAAGGAATGTGACGCACCCATATCACTTGTGGAATAGTCCCAAGAGACCCTTGGAAAAACCATCCTTGTCTCAGGAGACTCTGAGACAAGTCACCCAAGGACTCGCGAGTGTCTTTCAATAAGAATTCAGATCTTACTAAGGACTTTAGACATGTCGTCCGAATGTCAAGGAAGTCCTTTGAGAAAACTAAATGATCAAATAATTATTCTATAATCAGCCACAATATGATAAGGTATGCCTTGAAAGAAGATACTTATGATAACTAAAAATTAGTCGACGTACTCAGAGCAATCCACGACAGAGAATTGCGATGTGGCATGGTACGTGAACCCTTAACCGACTCTAGCCAGGACTCACACCAGATATGATGCACAGAATGACGAGTGTTAGAGGGTTAAGAGGCCTAAAAATTATACACCCCAACATGAATAAATGGAATAACTTTGACCGCTAATACAGACACTGAATGCCTAGACTCTGTATGTTTCTACTCTCGACTTCTATGGACTTCTTTGAGAAACTGATCATGTGACCAACCAGCGGTCCTTCAAGTAATATACAGACGAGAATCTGGAGTAGTTATTCACTAGGAATAGATCACTTCGCATGATCACGTATAGATCACGTGGAGGACCTCTGGTGGGTTATGTTAATATCATTTTTCAAGCACACTAGATCATATGAGACTCAAAGGAGAATTGAAAATAAACAAAACTAAGGAATTCACGGTACAAGGGATAGTGATAAGATCAATTAAAGAAGTCTTAAGAGAAATACATGCATCTTTCCCGTAATGCTCTTCACATGTTCTATCCAAGGAAACACGAAAACCCCAAGGCATGTCATACCGATATTGCGAAACTCTTTAACATGGATTTTGGGAAATGAGGAGTAACCTAGACCTGTAAAATCAATTTGCATAGTGCCCTCGCAGGCACCACTCTGATCTCATAAAGCCTCTTGGTCTATCACCTAGGACTTGCGGCATACTTTGGACCCTTCCCCAGACTCATATAATGACATCTATTCATGTCATCCAAGTCTCGTGAAAGAATCTGGACATAAAAAAATGCCCCCACAATGCACTTGGTTCACGTTAGGAGAGACTTATGATGCCATCATGACGTGTCATACACAACTCGCAATGTCTCTTATAGGTGTCAGACATGAAACATGACAACCCTAGGGTTATGCCATAATGACTATCGTGACACCCTCCATATGTGTCGGGCCGGGTCATGCGATGGCACCCAAGATGTGCCAAATGGGTCTTGCAATGTATTAAAGATTAGAAGGCTAGATCACCAGTGCATCCCTGGGCAAGAAAATATTGTTTTTCCTTAGCATGTAAGCCCTAATATATAGAGAAACCTCAGTCTTTAATCCCTTACAAAAATGAACAATGAGAACTCTGATTCCCACCATAACCAAGATACTAAGAACACCTTCTTATGGCCCAATATCTATACCAAACACCTCAAGTACTGTTCCAATACCCAGGCTCCATACCTACAGGATGTGAGGAAGGTCATATGAAACCCCCTTATTTCTCAACCATGCATAGCTCACGTGGGATTAGGGGGACAAGAAAACACCTCATTGAGCATCATGAATACCCGTTAACTAGGAAATGGTATGAACACCCCTCAAACAAGGGTGTATACCTTGGAGGAGTCCTAAGGGTACAAAAAAATATGAGGGTTTTGAATCCCGAAATAACTTGGATATATAGGATGCCACAAAATAGATCCATCCCATCCTTGGAATATTAATCCCTTCCCCATACGTCAACATGTAACGAAGCACTTGGTTATATGGATTTAGCATATAAGTAACCACTTGTTACAAGAGAATGATGGAGAACCTTAGATACATATATATGGACTCACCCGAGAGATCCTAGTATTTTTCATATAAAATAGAATTAACATATAGTCCTTTCATTAGGGCGACTGATCCTATATCACGATTAGGAAAAGATTCATGAACATATATTAAATATATAAGAGAGTATCATATTAGGAAACAATCCCCTCCAAAAGGGTGTGATGGGCCCGACCTCCTATAATCTTGACCAATGAGAGCCCCCAATAGTCACTAGGGATGGAAAACCAGATGACCACTGACTTTTGGAAAGTAGGTCTATACCCAGCAATGGATAAGGGAACCATTGTGAGTTCCCGGGGAAGACAGAATAAATTGTATACGTGACATGCATGATTGAGTGAGTCAAAAAAATACCCTCAACGAAACCATCAAGGGATACCCCATTCCATGTTACACTCCCAAAACCCACTGAATCAAAAATGGTGAACATAATGTGAATCTATCTAATAAAAAATGATTGGATTATAATCTATCGATCCATGTTTCTTTCCCCATATATGAAAATAACATTGACAAACTAAACATGAATATCTTAGACTATTTATTTTAAAACATAACACACATACAAAGTAGTAAGACAAGCATAAACGATGATTATTATTAGACCTTCCTCATGCTGACAAGTCCACAATATTAGGATGGATGAAATGTGAATAACATAAAATTATGTAACCATTCAAATATGATTGAGAATTTTTATGTATATGATATAGAACTGTTTGGTAACATTGTTCTTTTTTTTTCTACATGATTGATACCTCCAAAAATATTGAAATGTATTCATCTTCTAGCATTCGATTTGGAAACTTCTCTATTACTGCGACACCCGTGGGTCATAAATCACTCTCACCCACCCAAAAACTTAAATGACAGGTAGAAAATATGATGATTTGGGAGTACCAAAAACATGGTATAATCCCGACAATGGAATCATACCATGAAATACATAAATCATGGAAGCCGGTGAGTGCTCATATCGAAGAAAAAGTTGAAGTTAATGTAGTAGACCCCATCTCTATGAAGAAACTCTTTAGGATCATATCCACGGGGTTTGAAAACTGCCACCTTCCATACTTGATGAAGGTTGATCTAGAATCATGACATGGATCTCCTCCGATTCAAGTGTCGTTGAGGAAGAAATATATTAACCACCTTCTTCAACATTATGTCACTGGTACCCATCTGTTGCCTATTGGGGGTACTGTATGACACACAGGTTCCTTTGATGCCTACACAGAGAATCTAAGGAGGAATCATCAGAGGAGGAGAGTGTTTGAAATTAAAGAGAGGGATCATATTCCCACTCTTGTCAAATATTTTTTTCTAGCATACTCTAGTGGGAACCATTAAACAAGATCATATTTTTATTAACTCAGAATGCGCCAGTGGGAATATTCCTACATCCATCCAAGAGTGGTCTCATATCCCCATGCCTTCCAATGATGCCTGCCAAAATACTATGGTAGGGAAAAGCAAGAAAGATGATACCCCTACTCTCTTAGAACTAGTGTGTGGGAATATTCCTACAATAAACATATGTGTGGATCATACTCCTACCCTTGTACATAAATCCCAACGATATACTCCAATGGAACAATGAGGAATGATGTGGGTGCATATCCCTGCTGCAGTCAAATATATCTATCAATTGGTAATGGATACAAAAAATGTGTAGAATTATATCACTGTATATACTTTACTAAAATGCCAATATATTTTATAAACAACTAAATATATCCATTGGCATCTTTTTGAACTGTTATTGATAAGGGTATAGTCACATACTCCTATTCCTAGAGCTAAGACAACTCAACACATTGATCATCAAGATCAAGTGGTTGTACTGAAGGAAACGCATATTCATTCTCTTGACCAGAAGGATTATCAACATATTCTGATGATGGGAGAGGAATAATACCATGCCCATAATCCCATTCCATCTGTAGAAAATAGGTGTCCGAAGCACACAACTCGAGATAGGGGGATATGCATGTCAAAAAATCCTGACAACATACTCCAAAGGCCCAGGTTGGAGAATATTCCTCATTTTGGATGAGTAAAACTATGTGATAGTCATACATGCATTGGGACATGCTAATTTTCATGTAATTCAATCTGCCCGACATAATCCAACAGAACATTGAATCTAGGATCATATTCCTACTTCTGCAAATGAATGACTACACCAGCATCATTCCAAGGAAATACAGGAGGAGGCTGATATCCTTTCTCACATTCCACTTTTCTGTCAGTATATTCCGTAAGGGAATGCATATTTGGAATGGCCTAATTCTCCCATTCCATCTGGGATTCACCAGGTTAGAGTGGAAAATGCGTCAGGGTAAGCTCATACTCTTGCCAAGATAGACCAGAGGAATATCCCAAAGGCTCAACATTAGGATCATACTCCCATATTGACTAAGGCACACGAAGTGAGAGTGGCACATGACTCCAGAACAGATCATATTCTTTTCAACAATGAGACAAATTATCATCATATTACAACATCATCTAAGTATTAGGCCTACACTCCCATGACACCTAATGGCTATATATATGTTCTGAAAACCATCATACAACAGGACCATAACACTTAAAAATAACCAAAGGAAGGTTGGAATTTTCCAACAATGATGTAGAATATAGACCATCTTCATAATCTTCTCAATGTTAGTGTCCTTGAGGTTGTTCGAGACACATTCTCAACACCACAAGGTTCCATAGTTTCTTCTATTGAAGCCGAAGTAGAAGGGATTCATTACCATGACAGTCCTCCTCATGGTAGTGTGGAGATGAATTGTAGGGACTTTTCTCCTATATCCAATGTGGTCAACCTACCCACACTGATATCTTGCACAGGAAAGGAAATCCACCCTTTTTCTAGACACCTCCAAATATAGAGGTGAACCAAACCCCAAAACCTCTGTATAGAGAGATCCTTGAGACATAGGGTTCCACCATAAATACTTCCCCCATAGAATATTAGTGGTACTCCATTCCTGTCAGTAGTCGGCTATTAGATCCATCTTCTATGGTCTAACCATATAGAGTCATGTAAGTGTGATGTCCTGGAGGCCACACTTTATATATGGAGATAGTTAGATGGAAAAAACCTCCCCATCATGTTTTGGAGCCTCTCTACTTCCATATATGAGATCCCATATGAGCTTTAGAAGGAGTAAATTCCTTATCTATGACATAATATATGGGATAATCATTAGAAACTGAAGGATCAAAATCTCCCATATCTAGGATACGAGTGTCACCTTTAGAAAATCTTCATACTCTATTTGCAGCTTGACCTAGCTACTATCTCTATGGACTGAGATCCAAAACTAGAAAAGAACAATGCAAATATGCAACCCGCTTGCCACCATTGCATCATTAATGTTAATAAGTTGATCTCTAAATCTTTTTTAGTCATATAAATTCAAATATGTTGACAATATAGGGAATTATAGTTTTTTTTCTCCCTTGTAACAACAAATCTCATCAGATACAATAGACTGAAATGTTATTTCCTTTGAAAAATCAGTGGACTAAGTAATGGTCAGGCTTGTTAGTCACTGTAGTGTAATGAACCAACTTCAAAAGTGCCCATAAATCATGGATAGAGAGATATGATAGTCAAAATTATTCCAAACTAGGCCACTCAAGATAATGGGAGAAGATTCCAAACATGGAAATCGAAGTTACGATCACCCAGACAACTTATAGTGGGAAATAACACTCAACATGGGTTTCCATAACACCCAACTACCATGAGAGCATAGGATCTCCACATCAAAGAGAAAATACTAGTATCTTCCATTGTATCCATATAATAGTTGACTTTACCCCTCAGGATTGGATAATATGTACTGCTACCTCCAACTCTTGGGTCTTTAATTCTCAAGATGACTCAGAACATAACTATGAGAACTACAGGTGAACCCCAGCCCACTAGGCTGAGGGAGTTTTTTTATCTCAATCACCATATCCAACATTATTTCCCCCGAAATGATCCTAGAGACATCGGTAGTGATTCCACTATATCCCTATCCCATTAGGATGTGGGCATTTATACCTTCATGTCCAGACAAGGAACCATCATGAACCCAACTAAAGCCATTAGATCCTAAAAAATAGGACTGATCAGTACCAATAATGGCCTTGAATGACCCCCAACCCATAGGAATGGGGGATATTTTCATCATCATTAAAACCACAGTGAGAATTTGTTTTCTCTAGATTGGGAGAATGGAATCAATATTTGGAATATCGCCAGTTCCACTTTTACCAAAACAAACCTATTTTGGTAGGGTATCCCTCAACAATCAAAACCAGAAACTCCCTCAAAGTCATCATTCATAAACCAAGATTTGAGGAATATACGAAGAATGAATTCATACCCCATTTGGGTCGCAAGCCTAAATAGTCAATAAAGGCCAAGGTTTCAAATAAAAACCCTAATGGAGGCAGTGCAGAATCAAATTGTTGCTTGGAAAGAAATGACAGAACCACTATTTCCCATTAAGCCTCTATGAATTTCATCCATATCAACTTGTTAGATATGGATCAATATTTTTATTCATAGGGATGCAACATAGAACTTTTACCCTAGGAGGATGGTGATTTAAATTCACCGAGTGGGGATGTGCACCCTAGGAACCATTGAAGGCTTTAAAATTTGGAAGCACCAAATAACGAGTTGCAACATCCTCCGAGGAATATTGGAAATGATAAAGGGAAAGATCCGACCACATCCCAATTTCCATCCACAAAAGAACAATGTTCACAATATGGTAGTGAAATATAAGCTATTCGATAATTCAATGAGAAGATACTTAGGGGAAATCTTCCCACAAGGTATCAAATCCATCTAGAGGTGAATATTCTCCCTCCCATGGCCGATTCTTCAGAAAGAGTAGTATATAATATTAGGTTCGAACCAAATCTAGACTGCCATTCTACATAAATGAGGAGGAAAAAAATTATAGGGACTTCCCTCCATTGTGGAAATTTCATGTCCCTCGTCAGTGAAAACCTTTAGTCAAAGAAAGAATCAAGGATCAATTGGAGGTGAAAGTTGGACCACCTCATCATCCCCCACCCATTCCCTATGGATGGGAGGTGGCTTAGAAAGCAGTGTTGCTGAAGCTACTTAACAATATAGAATCCTTGGATGCTTCAATAGAATACATGGATGGGTGATGTGCACATGTGCGTCCAAAGGGGAAGCCATATCCCTATTGGGTGGATGATACTTTGTTTCCACCCAACTTTATCAATCCCTCCTTTTTTACCTTCAATGGTGTAGGAAATCCTAAAAATCACATCACAAACTTCATATCTGTCATGGGATGATGATGGGACCTCAAAAATAATAAGATCCAACAATGATGAGGTGTTTCATTCAAACAATGTATGTGCCAACCTTTGTTTGGAACAACAGTCTGCCAGTGGGATCTGATGCAAGATTTGAAGAACTTCATCATCAGTTCCTTTATCAGTTCAATTCAACACCAAGGAATACAATGATTATCGACCTGACAAATTTAAAACAAAACTAAAATGATAGGGGGTTTTATTTCATAGAAATTTGGAAAGGTTTAACCTATTCACTATGCATCCCTCTCTCGTAAGAAAAATTATTGAACTCTATGATGAAAATATTTGGGATGTGTGGAAGACACTCATAATCCCCTTGAAATATCCAGGAGGGTTGCAAGAGTTCACTGGAGGAGCACGACATGAAGAGGATATTTAGATAACCCAGTCCAAGTCATAACTAATTCCCATGATAGAGGGAAAGAATACATACATATTAGAAGCCGCAGATATAACTCTCAAGCCCGTAGCGAAGCCTATCCAATCCACTAGGCCTGTTATGAACCTCTCATCACCTCCAACCAAGTGATTACCACCATATAATCACCCTCATTCAGAATAACAATGAAATTAGGGTCACATGGGATATGAGGAATGGGTGAAAAAATTGAAATCCTTCTAAAATGTTCATTCCCTTTGTTATTTTTAGTGAGCATAGAGAATAACCTACTCATTCCTCCATAGCCTATAAGGACTAATGAAGACAACATAACCGATCAACCTGACCAATTACCATTCCATAGAAAGATGAGCCATAATATCTAGAACTATTTAATTTTCAAGGAATCCCTTCAAGGCCTAGTTGAATCTCTTCAAGTGATGCTTGACAATGATCCAGAGCATGTGGCATGCATAACAATCATGTAGACAGAAGAGGGGGATTGTTGGCAGAATGTTCTGACCAAAATGGTTCAAACGTTTGATAACTAGATGACTTGTAAAATAGTTTATCAAGCTCAGGAAAATATGAAATCACTGTTGGGAGAACTTTAAATAGATCCACCACCCAATAAGGAGGTGTTAGATTTACCTCCCAACAGTGGGTGTGACCACCGGAAGTAGGAAGAGGGAAAAAAGAAAGACACATTTTCTACTCCAAAGGAAACTCTAACATTCGTGGATTTCTTCCCTACAACATCCAAAGTATGGGAACTACCCAAAAAAACATAATCCCTATTGGAAGAATAGTTAATCTTTTCTTCTCTCAGCACAGTACACTTGAAAACCCCTTCTCTAATGATGAGTATGCACCCAAATATGGTTTTCTCACATATTACCTATGAACAAGGGATCATGTACCTCGGATCCGAGGATATTAGGGATAATGAAGTTGTTGTCAGACTCAATATTCCAATCATATCCCCATAGAGGATATATACGTAGATGGGACTCATGGGGAAGTGCTCCATCAGGCCTTCTGGAAGAAATGAGGTGCCTTAGAGACCTCTAGAAGTCACTAAAACCTAATTGTCTTGCACCATCTCTTAGAGGGGGTCCAACATGATCAAATTAGGAAATAGGGAAGCATTGTGTGCCCTATGACACTGGCAGAAGGTACCCCCTAAAACTCTATACATGATCAATGTCCATCTACCTCAGCTGCTTCAGCTCCTGAACTGCATGATCCATCCCCAAAGGAACATGCCCAAGATCAGTCCCTCATTGGGAATTTCTAAAATCTATCACAAAAGTATGATGTTATGAAACAACTAGCTACAGTTTCAACCATTCTCTCAATCATTGATGCACATTGTCTATAAAAATTACTCAGTAAGGAACTCATTTATGCCCCCAGGAGCCCTTAATAATTTGAGATAGAAGTCACTAAAGCTATGATCTATCGAGGGGAAAATATTTCCTTAGGATGTCATGTATCGATATAATTCACCAATCATGATTAGGAGGATGCCATCCCTGGGTATATAAGACCCTTATATGATTCAGGAAAACTCAATAATTTCAATGTCTAAAGGGTGCAGATCGATAATGGATCTGGAATCAACCTCATAATTATCCAAAATCTCCAACAGTTGGGTTATAGTGAAGGGGACTTATCCCCTTCACAGCAGGCCATCCATAGGTATGATAAGCATGAGACAAGGCCCCTCAAGAAGTTTAAGCTTGGAACCGAATTTTGGTATCTCACATTTGATGTCGAGTCCATGGTTATCCATAGAGACACTACATATAATGTCCTCCTTGGGAGGCCTTGTCTCTATATCCACTTAGTAGTGCCATCGACATTCCAACAATCTTTGAAATACCCCTTCAATGGAAAGGTAAACATACTACATGGTGACAGTACCCCCTTCGAGACTTGATGATCCATATATGCCAAGAAATATTTCTATAATATGGGAGGTAAGAAAATAATTATGGATCATGATATACTGGTTGCAGTTCCCAATGTCTTATAAACCTCCCCTAAAAATCCCTAGAGCATTCTTGATGATGATTATGTGCTTCCCATAAACATGGTCAAAATTAGGTATCCAATTATAGTTGTCTAATATTATCCTATCCTTAGAAATAATAAAATATGGTATCTATATGCAGCAACTCATATATAAAGGGATGATGTTGTTTTTTCTCATATCCTCCCTCACTCTGATAATGCTGAAGAAGACCCTTGGTTTCCATCCTCACCTGAAGATGTCTCCATAGACTTAGAGATAGTGTAAGATGAGTAAGATCTCTGGAAAAACTCTACAACATTCGAGGAAGGTGTTTCCACAACCTTAGATGAGCTCAGTAAGATATACATGGGGATAGAAGAAGATCCATGACATATTATGATTAGTATCTCTATGCCCCTTTTAGATAAGGAGATATACATTACCTTTATGAAGGATCACCAATATGTGTTTTCCTAGATCTATAATTAATTTCTCAGACAAGATCTTGATGTGGATAGACACTATCTTGGACTACCTAATTAACATCGATGCTTTAAGCAAGTATCCAAGAGAATGAACCTCTCTCATGAAACCAATGTAGTGGTAGAAGTTGACAAAATCATCAAATCCAACTTTTTCTATGAAGTGAAATATCCGAGATGGATTACCAACACCATATCCACCAATAATAATAATAGGTAGTTTAGGGTTTGCATTAACTTCGGAGACCCTAATCGGCATTGCATGAAGAATGATTTACCATTTCCAATCACAGAACTATTGATCAATGAAACTACTGTCTTCTAAGAAATTTCTTTCATGTATGGGTACATAGGGTACAACAAGATCAAAATGGCCCTGGAGGATGAAGAATCTATGGCCTTTAGAGTGCCTCAAGGAATATTCTACGATTAGGTCATGGCCTTTGGATAAAAGAATGTTGGCACCACATGCCAGCATTCCATGGCTCACATATTTAATCCATTCTCATGAAAGATTGCAGAGTGTTACGTCAAAAAAATGGTTGTCAAATCCCATCAGTTATGTGATCAATTCATGGTTCTCTGAGAAATGTTTGATAAACTGTAACAACATCATCTAAATATGTATCCACTAAAGTTCAATTTTGGGTGTGAAACCCAGAAACTTCATTGTTTTTTTGTATTCCACTATGTCATCTCGGTAGACCTAAATAAGACTATTTCTATCCGTGAAATTTCACACTCAGGAACCTAAAATAACTAAGGGGACTACAAGGGAACCTCTTCTACATTCTGAGATTCATAGACAACCTAGCTGAAAAAGTTCTCCCCTTCACCAAGATAATGAAGAAATTCACTGACTCCCAATGGGAGAATGATTGTCCAAAATACATCAAAATACTGAAGAAATATTTTATTCACCCACTAGTTCTAATTCCTATGGTGGAAGGGAGGCCAATCATTTTATATGTGGATTCCATGGAATGCTCATTGGGTTCCCTCCTCGTTCATAAAAATAATGCGTGAATAAAGAAAAGTTTATATTACCTTAGGTAAACTGTGGTAGGTACTGATAGATGATATTATATTGTCGAAAAGAAATTCCTTGCACTCATATTTTTAGTGAAAAATATGAGGAAACACTTGAAGAACCATAAATCCACATGGATTCTTGTATTAACCCACTCAAGTGTATCCTTGGACGACCCATGTTGATTTGAAGCTTGGCTCGATGTTTAGTAATTATGTAATAATATAACATTCAGTTCATATCTCAGATGTTGGAGAAAGGGAAAGAACTGGAGGATTTCATCATGGAACATCCTTCCCTGGAAGACACACCGAAAGATATCGAGCTCCCAGATGAAAGAGTCTTTTAATCCCATGACATTCCCCAGATTTGGGATATGTACTGGGATGATGGCTCCCAAAGTCCTTTAGGAATGATAATCGAAAACCCGAAGCACAATCACATTTGTCTATGAATTATATTTATCTCCATATAAAAATTATTTTTTCCCAACCCTTTATCGCTATATGAAGGATGTATAAATAATGATGCCAAATACCAATTCCTCATAGCTGGATTAGAACTTTCCCTATAACTACAAATAACCTACCTAAACATTGAAGGGGACTTGTCACGACCCTCTCCCCAAAAAGTGTACCCCTCCGGGGCCGTCAATGTGAGGAGGGAGATAATGACCCCCGAGTCCCGCCTCCAGTAGGCCGTGGGTTGGTGACTAGCACCGAGGGTAAAGTAACAGACAAATGGGAGGAATTACCCTCTAAGGGAACACATGAGGAAGAGAGAGATAAGATAGACACCAATCAACTCCAACTCAGAACTGAAATATAAAATAAACGCAAATACATATATGAAATGTCATGTAAAAAGTACAACAAAAAAAGGGGAAACTACAAGTACCCAAAAGAAAGTAAAACGACAGCGACCACACGCCCGAACAGCTCCTCCAACCACATGCTTGCAGTAACCAGCTTGATCTCCAACCTGCTCCAAGTGACCTAAAAAAAGAGTTCATATTTACATAGGGTGAGTATAACAGTATAATCAGTAGGATCCTCCCCAAGACTCTCGTGAAAAAGTAAAGAGTGCATGCTAAAGCCCAGTGAACAACAAGTGAAACTAACTTGTCACCTCAACATGTATACTAAGTTCCCAACCTCACCATGGATACTATCAACAAGTAACACATTCAAGAATATAGCATATAGTAAAGAATATCAAGGGAAATCCGCTACTACTTCTCCACTGGTTTGCCGCTTTTCCCAAACGACGTACATCCAATGCATCTCTCTCCAAAGGCTTGCCCGCAGACACCTGGGCTAAGCTCCACAATCTGCAACTCGTGCACCCCAAAGGCTTTCCTGTAGACACCTGGGTGAAGCACCACACCATCCTCACAACCAAAAGTAACCAGGTAAGTTCTGAAAGCCACCATAGCCTGCATAATGTGTATCATACATCGAGTATTATACCTCAAGCCATTATAGCCCATACACAGAGTAGGGATCCTTAAGACATCACAGCCTATACACATTACACATATAGTAGCCCATAGGATTCTATATCCAGAATATATGTGTGTGAAATAACCAAAATCCATTACAGCCCTCTACACACATATACAGGGAAACTAACTGTTGTGCCTGTTGGCACATGTCTCTACCAAGAGAAGAGAGCAGGGCCAAAGGGGATAGTCAGCCATTCGTCCTCCCACCGGAATGTTGGCGAAAACACCCCCCAGGGATTAGAATCCCCAGGGTGTCAGTTGCCCTTACCTACAGGGTGGAGTATCTTATAAAAACCCAAAAAGCACAGATTATTTATATAACTCACATCCACACTATGGGCATTACCTAGTCTTAGATACCTCTGCAGCTAACGTCTCTCAGACTCCATGCTGCTAATTCTAAGACTAGGTATCCTATAAGCACACAATCATTTGAAGATCTTTATTATATTACTCCATTCTCATTTTATCAGTTCCAATGTACATTAATTAATTATTTAAACATTAATTAACCAGGAATAATTCCACATTAAACTGAACTGGCATCACATTCGAAATCAACTGCTCCTTTTATGATTCACATCACCTTTAAATTCTAGTATCTCCATCCCAGTGGATTATCACCATTTAATCAAACTTTAATTATAGAATTACTTTCCCATATTCCCAGGCATTCTAGAAAGGCATCCTATGCTACTAAAAACAAAGAGGTCTCAACACAGTGAGTAGATATACTACCCGTCAAGTCTTTACCACCTATAGAAAGAGCATAGACCCATTCTCCCTCGAGAGGCTAAACACGGAAAGCATGTGGCATACCCCACGTGTCTTCGCCTCCTTTGGAAGGGGGGTAAGAAAGAACAGATGCCTTGAGAAGTGGGGACAAGTAAAAAAGATAAACAACCAAACAAAATCACCAACATCCAGCCATCACATCCATATCATACCATCATCCTTAGTGTCCTCCCCAACACCCACATGCATAATCTGATGCATCTCGCCACCCTAGTCATCATCCACTGCCACAACCACAAGTCCCCATGACTCCACATATCACAACAGCAATCCAGGCTCACATCACAGCACAAGCAGCACGAAAACACAACATCACATCAATGGGATGTTGACCCTTTAACAATCAAGAGGGTAACTCAAAACCCTTCAAGAAATTCTCACCCAATCTGTTCTTTAATACATATTAAATTAGCATATTTGTTATTCATAGGTTCCAATTACGATAGAACTAATCAGTAAGATACCACAATTAAACAACCATGCTTACTTCTGTAACTTGATTAACATCAAATTATAAAAACTACAAAAATGAAATCAACCAGATTCATTTACATGCCTCTTTATATTTAGCCAATTAATTAACAATTAATTATGGCTTTACGTTAATTATCAATTTCCATCAAGAACGAACTACAAATCAAAGAAATCATAAATATCACTCTATCTAGAAAAACAAGATGCAAACTATTATCACGATACAAAGAAACAACATTCGATCAACCAATTCTTCTAATGCGGTTCAAGTATTTAATTGTGTCGATTTCATTGTGATCCAAAGGGCTAAATCATAAAAATTCTATGATTTCACATATACAATTAGAGAAGCCACGAATCCCCTACTTCAATAATTCTTGACGTTCTTTATCCACACAATGGGTCACAATCCTCCTCTCGTGACAACTACATCCACCCAAAGATGCCACGATACGACAGCACCAACCAAACCCCAAGAAAAACCCATTATAAGCATGGAGATTACATGCTATAATATGGAAAGGAGAACAGGAGAAAATTAACCCCAGAGAACGATGATACAACATAGCTAATATGGAAGATTGATCGATACAGCTCGGTTGCATCAAAACATACCAGAACCAATCCTAGGAGTAAAGTTTGATTGTGCAACTCCTACATGAAGGATTTAAAGGATCTAGCGTCTAATATCTGATAAAAAAGAGGAAGGACAAGGGAGAATGATATCTCATCCCTTTTTAAAGATTTAATGGGGCAATAGTTTAAGATACATTTAATTCTCCATTAAAAGAGGATCACATTAACCCACATGGTCTGACCAAGTAAAACATCCTGAGCCATAGGAATAATTAATATAGGATTTATGGCATTTGAATCGGCCTTAAGAGTCCTTAAAACAGGGATTTAAATGTATTTTACGTCAAAGGAATTGTCAAAGGGGTGAAACTGTGAGAAGTTGGAAACACTGTTCACACACTCAAAATTTGGCAAAGGAAAGAAAAGGTCACCATTAGACCTCACCATTCTGGAAATACTGTTCAAGTCTACAGTTGGAATTTCACATTTAGAAGGTTGCTGTTCTGGAAACACTGTTCAAGTCTACAGTTGGAAGGTCACAGTTAGAAGGTTACTGTTCTGAAAACACTGTTCAAGTCTACAGTTGGAAGGTCACAGTTAGAAGGTTACCATTCTAGAAACACTGTTGAAGTCTATAGATGGTAGGTCACAGTTAGAAGGATACTGTTCTGGAAACACTGTTCAAGTCTACAGTTGGAAGGTCACAGAAAGAAGGTTACCGTTCTGGAAACACTATTCAAGTCTACAGTTGGAAGGTCACAGTTAGAAGGTTACTATTCTGGAAACACTGTTCAAGTCTACAATTGGAAGGTCACAGTTAGAAGGTTACTGTTCTAGAAACACTGTTCAAGTCTACAGTTGGAAGGTCACAGTTCAAGGGTTACTATTCTAGAAACAGTATTCACAGAACTGGAAATTCAGAAAAGTGTTGGGGATAAGTCACCTTGACCTTCTGGAACACCTCCAACACCACAATTCAACAAAGTAATGGAACAGAGAGGTCCGTACCATTACATTAGATACCTCCCAAAACATTCTAGTCCTCAAGAATTAAAAACCAACCCAGAGGAAAAGAGGGGTCCGAACAACCACCCCATAAGATACCTCTCAGGGGAAAACCACCATGAGTTGTTCAAAAGCTGGAAAAAAACTACGACATCCGAGAGTATGGGAACAAACAATCCATATCCAAACAATTCAATCATAACATCACATCAAAGGTACATAAATAAAACTAAGCACAACAACTTAAAAAATCTCTGGGTAATGGACACACATCTGTGAATCACGTTCCCAGGTACTCTCCTCTATGCCACCATGTTGCCACAAGACACGAACCAAGGGAATAGAACACCCAGACATCACCTTCTTCTTGCGGTCTTGGATCTCCATAGGTTTCTCGTCGAAGGTTGCGTCTCTATCAATATCGATCTCTCCCCAATCGATAACATGAGATTCACCATGAAGATAACGACGAAGCTGTGATACATGGAAAACATCATGTATCCGACTCATATGAGGGAGAAGTGCTACTCGATACGCCATATCTCTAACACAAGCTAACACCTCGAAAGGCCAAACAAACCGGGGAGAAAGCTTACTTCCACGACCAAACCTTCGCTGCCCACGACGGGGAGTCACCTTCAGAAACACATGATCCCCAACATTAAATTCTAAGGGTCTCCTTCTTCGATCAGTATATGATTTCTGACGATCTTGCACTATCTTCATCCTCTCACGAATCACCTGAATCATCTCTGTTGTATTCTGCACTAGTTCCAGTCTGAGAATTTCTAACTCTCCGACCCCAGTCCAGCACAACAGAGAACGGAAAGGCCGACTATACATGGCTTCAAACGGTGCCATACTAATGGTGGAGTGGAAAATATTATTTTAAGAAAACTCCACCAAGGGTAGGTGCCTCATCCATGAACCTCCAATATCAAGAACACAAGAGCGCAATATGTCTTCAAGTGTCCGGAGGGTTCGCTCTGTTTGACCATCTGTTTGAGGATGAAAAGCAGTGCTAAGGCATAGCTGAGAACCAAAATCATGTTGGAGATCCCTCCACACCCTAGAGGTAAAACATGGATCTCGATCATAAATGACCATCCTAGGGACTCCATGAAGTCTCACCACCTCCTCCAGATACTGCCTCGACAAAACATCCACTAAGCTCGACTCCTTGATTGCTTTGAAGTGGGCCGATTTTGTTAAATGATCCACTACCACCCATATATCATCATGTCCTCCTGGAGCTCGAGGTAAACCTATAACAACGTCCATTGATATTTCCTCCCACTTCCACTGAGGAATCTCTAATTGTTGGAGAAGACCACCAGGAACATGGTGTTCGACCTTCACCTTATGGCAGACTAAACATCGAGACACACACTCTGCAACTGCACGCTTCAGCCCAGGCCACCAATACTGAATCCCCAAGGATCGGTACATCTTTGTCACACCAGGATGTACTGCTAAGGGTGAACTATGGAACTCTCGGAGAACCGTATCGTGCATCTCCAAGGGAACAAAAATTCTTCCATGATACAACACTCGGTGTTGTTCATCCTCCGACCAACCATTAGGGGCCTCACCACAAACAACTCTGTCTCTCCAAAATTCCACATCTGGATCACCTAACTGGGACTCTTCCACCTTCTGTATTAGGGAAGACTTCACCGTCATCTGGAAAAGACAACCTCTACGTCCAACCTCTTCCATATCAAGATGCAAAGATGAAAGTTCCTCCATTACTCTCCAGGAATCACCAGATTCATGCACAACACCATTACGTAACTTTCAGCTCAGTGCATCAGCTAAAAAATTCCATTTTCTAGGTGTATACGATATTTCAAAGTCATATTCCTACAAAAACTCCATCCACGGACGCTGCTGCAAGTTCAAGTCACGTTGGGAGAATACATACCTCAAAATCTTATGATCGGTGAAAACCACAAAGTTCTCACCAATGAGGTAATGTCTCCACAACTTCAGAGAAAACACCATGACTGCCAACTCAAGATCATGGGTGGAATAGTTGCGTTCATGGGGACGCAACTGCAGAGACCCATAAGAAAAAACTGACCTCTGCTGCATGAGAACACAGCCTATCCCCAGATGTGAAGCATCACAGAACACAGAAAACTGGACTACCTCCACTGGAAGACAAAGGACTGGAGCACTTACCAACTTCTCCTTTAGATAATCGAATGCTTCCTAACACTGATCAGTCCATATGAATGCTTGATCCTTCCTGGTCAAAGCTGTCAGAGGAGTCGCAACTCAGGATAAATTGCCTACAAAACTCCTATAATAGCCTGCAAGACCAAGAAAACTTCGCACTTCTGACACGGTATTGGGGGATTCCCAAGACAACACTGCTTCTATCTTCGAAGGATCCATAGCTACTCCTTATTGGGATACAACATGCCCCATGAAACAATCTTCTTGAGCCCAAAACTCACACTTCGAAAACATCCCAAACAACTGATGTTGGCGAAGAACTCCCAAAACGGCTCGTAGATGCTCTGCATGCTCCTATTCAGATGTGGATCACACTAGGATTTCGTCGATGATAACCACAACTAACTTGTCCAGGAATTCATAGAACACATAATTCATCAACCCCATGAAAACAGATGGAGCATTCGTCACGCCGAATGGCATTACAAAAAACTCATAATGCCCATGACGACAACAAAAAGCAGTCTTCAGGATATCCTCATATTTTACACGCATCTGATGATATCATGAATGCAAGTCGAACATTGAGAACCATTTTGCACCCTTCAGTTGATCGAATAAGTCATCAATCCGTGGGAGAGGATAACGGTTCTTTATTGTCACTTTGTTTAATCGAAGATAATCGATGCAAAACCGCAAACTACCGTTAGCCTTTTTCACAAACAAAACTGGTGCACCCTACGGTGACACACTTAGACGAACAAAACCGCACCACAACAGACCATAAATCTGAATACGTAGCTCTCGTAACTCAGAAGGGGCCATCCTATACGGATGCATAGAGATAGGAGATGCTCACGGCTGTAGCTCGATCCCAAACTCGATCTCTCGTCGAGGGGGTAAGGCAACAACCTCTTATGGAAAGAGGTCAGGGTAATCCTCTATGTCCCTAGGAAATGCCAACTGCTGAACCTCTGAAGAACTCAGCATCATCTCAGCCATCATGGATGATAAGGATGGAAGTCGTCTATGACTCATCTGAGGATCTCTCTCACCAACAAACACCACTTTCTCTCCATCTGCATCAAAGAAAATGACCTTCTTCCTGTAGCAATCCACAATAGCCTACACTGAATACAACCAATCCATGTCGAGGATGAAATCATATGGTTGTATTCGTAAACATAGGAAATCTCCCCAAGAGCGGTGTTTCCCAAACACTAGCTCATAGTCTCTACATATTTCAAACATGTCGGCTTGACCTCCAACTGGCATAGTCAATGCCAAGGGCACTGGAAGCCTCTCCACCTCTAGTCCCAAAGCATGGAAAAGGGTAGGTGATATGAAGGAGTGTGTTTCTCCTAAATCAAAAAAGGCATACACCAAGGTAGAAAACAAGCAATGGGTACCTTGAATGACATCTAGCTCACCTGGGGATGGCAACGCTAGAGCATGAATCTGACCACGACCTCTTTCACGACCTCTCTGACCCTGATGAAGACCACCACCATGGCTGCGCTCTGCTCTCTAAGGATGGGGAGAGTCATGGGGTTGTCCTATGCCTGCTCCATCTACCCTCTGGTGATCTAAAGTTGGTGCAAAGTACTTATACTGCCTCGGCTGGAACTGCCTCAACGGAGAAACCTGAAGAGGAGCGCCCGGTGCATGATGACTGCTCTGAAAAGTCGGGCACTCCCGCTGCTGATGACCACGACCACCATAATAAAAACAAGCACCTGATCCCTTGGCATAGGCCTAGTAGTTTCTACCTCCGGAGAAACGAGATGGGATGTGCTGGGACCTACCCCTAGGTGAACAGAAACTCTTCTGCCCCAAAAACCGGGATCCCCGGACCACAACTTTTCTTTGTGAGGAATCATGATGATTCCCTTATCATGACGATCCAGTCCTTGTCAAAGTCCTCTCAACAACCACTTCCCTCCCCAGCACCTCAAGATATGTCTTTAGCATAAATGGGGTGACCTGGTGCTGGATCTCTGCACGCAAAGCCTCCTCGAAATGCCTCGCCCTGGCCTCCTCATCTGGTAACATGTCTGAATCATATCATAGAAGGTTCGTGAAATGGATTCCAAACTCTCGTACAATGGAGCTCCCCTGTCGATGGGTAAGAATCTCCTAGCGAATAGACGCCTTCACATTCAAAGAAATACACTCGACTCTAAACCTATCTCAAAACTCCTCCCATGAGATCGCTGACTCCTCACAATCCCCGATGAACAAGAACCACCGCTGCCTTGCTGCTCCACACAACATCATCACAACCATGGACACACAATGTTCCTTCTGAGCATGAATCGAACTGAAGCCTATCTCGACCTCCTCCAACCAGTCTTCTGTGACTGAATCCGAAACGGAGCCCTCATACTTCTATAGACTCTGGCGCTGAAACTCTCAGAGTGTCTTCCTCCAAGTATCATCGTCGTCAACATCTACCCGGAGGAGATCTTTTGGAACAGCCTTCTGGGAATCTTCTGCGAAAACTAGACGAGGACGTCGACCTGGAGCCATACCTATAAAATAAAAACTATTAGAGATCCTAAGCCTAGAATATGGAAGACTCAACATTAATTAATTAATTTTTTTTGTTTTATTAATTTTAGGTTAACTTATCCCAAGGTCTACCCATTCAAACACAGGCACAAGGAAGAATGATGCATGATCCTTTCCTAGGTCTCTACCCAGAAACCAATATCACATTGTTTAGTAGCCATCATAAACTTAAAGGTCCGTGCAACAGATCACAGGGGGCCCTAAACACCTATGTCTCAGCCGGTCTCCACTGTTTACCTTACTTTCTAAACATGAATGACACTGTTGCCCTACCAACCCATGCAACCTCACGTGTGCCAAACTCCAAACTCCATCCTATCCCTCAACCAGACCTTTGATACTACTCTATCATGACCCCCTCCCCACAAAGTGTACCCCTCCTAGGCCAACAATGTGAAAAAGGAGATAATGACCCCCATGTCCCGCCTCCAGTAGGCCCCGGGTTGGCGACTAGCACCGAGGGTATAGTAACACACAAATGAGATGCATTACCCTCTAAGAGAACACATGCCGAAGAGAGAGATAAGATAGACACCAATCAACTCCAACTCATAAATGAAATATAAATGAAACCCAAATACATATATGAAATTTCATGAAAAAGGTACAACAACAAAAAGGGGAAACTACAAGTACCCAAAAGAGAGTAAAACGACAGCGACCACAAGCCCGAACAGCTCCTCCAACCACAAGCTAGTAGTAACCAGCTTGATCTCCAACCTGCTCCAAGTGACCTAAAAAAACAGTTCATATATACATAGGGTGAGTATAACAGTATACTCTGTAGGATCCTCCCTAAGCCTCTCGTGAAAAAGTAAAGAAAGCATGCTAAAGCCCAGTGAACAACAAGTGAAACTAACTCGTCACCTAAACATGTATACTAAGTTCCCAACCTCACCATGGATACTCTCACCAAGTAACACATACAAGAATATAGCATATTTTAATGAATATCAAGGGTACCCCGCTACTACATCCCAACTGGTTTTCCTCTTTACCCCAATGGAGTACGTCCTATGCATCTCTCTTCAAAGGCTTGCCCGTAGACACCTGGGCTAAGCTACACAATCTTCACCTCATGCACTGAAATGGCTTTCCCACAGACACCTGGGCCAAGCACCACACCATCCTCACAACAAAAAGTAATCGGGTATGTTCCGGGAGCCACCACAGCCCACATAACGTGTATCATACATCGGGTATTATACCTCAAGCCATTATAGCCCATACACCAAGTAGGGATCCTCAATCCATCACAGTCTATACACATTACACCTATAGTAGTCCATAGGATACTATATACAGAATATATGTGTGTGAAATAACCATAATCCATTATATCCCTCAACACACATATACAAGGAAACTAACTATTGTGCCTGTTGGCACATGTATCTACCAAGAGAAGAGATAAGGGCCAAAGGGGGTAGTCATCCATTCGTTCCTCCAACCGGAATGTTGGGGAAAACACCCCTAGGGCTTAGAATTCCCAGGGTGTCATTTTCCCTTACCGAGAGGGTGGAGTAGCTTATAAAAACACAAAAAGAACAGATTATATATATAACTCACATACACACTATGGGCATTACCTAGTCTTAGATACATCTGCAGCTAACGTCTCTCAGACTCCAAGCTACTACTTCTAAGACTAGGTATCCTATAAGCACACAAACATTTGAAGAGCTTTATTAGATTAATCCATTCTCATTTTATCAGTTCCACTATACATTAATTAATTCTTTAAACACTAATTAACCATGAACAATTCCACATTAAACTGAATTGGCATCACATTTAAAATCAACTTCTCCTTTTAAGATTCACATCACCTTTAAATTCTAGTATCTCCATCCCAGTGGATTATCACCATTTAATCAAACTTTAATTACAGAATTACTTTCCTATATTCCCAGCCATTCTAGAAAGGCATCCTATGATACTAAAAACAAAGGGGGCTCAACACGGTGAGTAGATATACTACCCGTCAAGTCATTGCTGCCTATAGCAATAGAATAGACCCATTCTCCCTTGAGAGGCTAAAAACAGAAAGCACGTGGCATTCCACGTGTGTCTTGGCCTCCATTGGAAGGGGGTAAGAAAGAACAGATTCCTTGAGCAGTGGGGAAAAGTAAAGAAGATAAACAACCAAAAAAAATCACCAACATCCAGCCATCACATCCATCCCATACCATCATCCTTGGTGTCCTCCCCGACACCCACATGCATAATCTGATGCATCTCGCCACCCTAGGCATCATACACTGCCACAACCACAAGTCCCCATGCCTCCACATATCACAACAGCCATCCAGGCTCACATCACAGCAGAAGCAGCAAGAAAACACAACATCACATCAATGGGCTCTTGACCCTTTAACAATCATGAGGGTAACTCAGAACCCTTCAAGAAATTCTCACACAATCTGTTCTTTAATCCATATTGAATTAACAGATTTTTTATTTGTAGGTTCCAGTTACGAGAGACCTAATCAGTAAGCTATCACAATTAAACAACCATGCATACTTCCCTAACTTGATTAACATCAAATTAGAACAACTACAACAACGTCATCAACCAGATTCATTTATATGCCTCTTTATCGTTAGCCAATTAATTAACAATTAATTCTAGATTTATGTTCATTATAAATTTCCATCAAGAACAAACAACAAATCAACGAAATCATAGATATCACTCTATCTATAAAAACATGAGGCAAACCGTTTTCACGGTACAAAGCAACAACATGCGATCAACCAATTCTTTTAATCCGGTTCAAGTATTTAATTGTGCCAATTTCATTGTGATCCAAAGGGATAAATCATGCTAATTATACAATTTCACATATACAATTATAAAGCCACGAATCCCCTAATTCAACAATTCTTGACGTTCTTTATCCACACAACGGGTCACAATCCTCCTCTCGCAACAACTGCATCCACCCAAAGATGCCACGGTACGACAGTAGCAACCAATCCCCAAGGAAAACCCATTATAAGCATGGAGATTACATGTTATATTATGGAAAGGATAACAGAATAAAATTAAGCCCAAAGAATGATGATACAACATACCTTATCTGGAAGATTGATCGATACAGCTCAGTTGCATCAAAACAGAGCAGAACCAATCCTAGGAGTAAAGTTTTATTGTGCAACTCCTACGTGAAGGATTTAATGGTTCTAGCATCTCATAGCTGATAACAATGAAGAAGAACAAGGGAGAATGATATCTCTCCCCTTTTTGATGATTTAATGGGGCGATAATTTAAGATACGTTTAATTCTCCATTAAAAGGGGATCGCATAACCCACACGGTTTGACCAAGTAAAACATCCCAAGCCATAGGAATAATTAATATAGGATTAATGGAATTTGAATTGTCCTCAAGAGTCCTTAAAACAAGGCTTTAAATGTATTTTACGTCAAAGGAAACGTCAAAGGGGCGAAACAGTAGGAAGCTGGAAACATTGTTCACACACTCAAAATTTGGCAAAGTAAAGCAAAGGTCACCGTCAGACCTCACCGTTCTGGAAACACTATTCAAGTCTGCAATTGGAAGGTCACAGTTAGAAGGTTACCATTCTGGAAACACTGTTCAAGTCTATAGTTGGAAGGTCACAGTTAGAAGGTTACCATTCTGGAAACACTGTTCATGTCTACAGTTTGAAGGTCATTGTTAGAATTTTACCATTCTGGAAACACTGTTCAAGTCTATAGTTGGAAGTTCATAGTTATAAGGTTTCTATTCTCAAAACACTTCTCAAGTCTACAGTTGGAAGGTCATAGTTATAAGGTTACTGTTCTAGAAACACTGTTCAATTTTATAATTGGAAGGTCAGAGTTAGAAGGTTACTATTCTGGAAACACTATTCACGTCTACAGTTGGATGGTCACAGTTAGAAGGTTACTGTTCTGGAAACACTATTCACAGAACTGGAAATTCAGCAGTGTTGGGGATAAGTCCCCTTGACCTTCTAGAACACCTCCAACACCAAAATTCAACAAAGTAATGGACCAGAGAGGTCCGGGACATTACAAGACTCATAACTAGTGATAAAGTATGTCAATGGAGAATATGGGATTAAAAAGTAGGAACTGGACTCCCTGACCGACTTTATATTTGGATTGCTGGATGAATTCCCCTTTGATTGCACAGTGCATTACATCCCCTTATCACAGAATTCTTTTCGATGATTCCCTAGCCAATGCAACTGTCGTTCGGAAAAACCCTGATCAGGAGGCGAAAACCTTCCATATTAGACATCTAAGAATGGTGTCATTAATTTCCATATGGGATATGGAAGAGATCAACCAGGTCAACACTGTCGCTGAGCCTAATGAACCAATGAACACCCCTAGATGGATAGATCCCAAAGCACTCTATCTTCAATATGGGACTCTCCAAAAGGTTGTGCTGAAAGGGAACTGATTCAGTGCTGGGAAGCAAAATACACTCTACAAGATGGCCCAAATATTTTAAAAAATACTCTATAAGTGTGGGTTTGATCGTATTATCCTCAGGTTCATAACAGAATGATAAGTTATCCTCGTCTTGGAGGATTTACTTTCATGCTCTTGGGGAACCCACCAATATGGAAACACAATTCCCCACCAAATCAAGAGGTTGTTATATTACAGTAAAACAATGAAACTATACTATGTGGAATTCACCAAGAAATTCATGCATGACAGATCCATGAAAACTTCATCCATCAGCCCCTAAAATGATTACATACTGGTAAATATTCCTATCCATTAACCATTTTGGGGATTGATGTGGTGGGGAAATATCCCCAAGCCTTAACTAGGTAGTTCAAGTACATCCTTACTTCTTCTGAATTATTCTCCATGTGGGAATAGGTGATACCCCTCAAGGTAGTCAAGGTGAAAATATCAACAACTTTGTGAAATACCATGTCATCACCAGTTTCGGAGTCCCTCACACAATATTGACTGAAAACAACACCAACATCTACTCCATGGAGTTTAAGAAGCTTTAATAGGAGTACAACATTGAGTCCAATTACTCGTCCTGCTATCATGCCAGGAAGAATGGAAATATAGAGATCTTTAATAAGAATTTATCATATATACTCCAAAATATGGTAAATAAGGATAAGAAGTCTTGGCCATATAAAATCCTCCATTCTTTGTGGGACTACCATACCCCAACATTTAATGCTACCTAAATAATGTTATACTCACTACTGTACTAGACTTAGGTAGTGTTTACCCCAGAAGTTTAGCTTTTCTCACTCCGAATAGCCATTTTTTTGGAAAATTCTCAGTTGATGAACAATCCCATTTGTGTCTGGATTAGTTGGAAGGACTAAATGAGAAAAGGTTTCACATATTGCACAAAATCAACATTCAAAAGAATTATATTGCATGATATTTTAATAAAAATGTTCCCCTCTGCTCATTCCTTCCAGGATAACTAGTGTTGGATCTCAGAACCATGATGATACCAAGAAGGAAGCATCCAAAATTGGTTCCAATGTGGGAATGTACTTACATCATATATAAGGTATATCATAATGAAGAATATTATCTAGCCACCATTGATGGGGTTCATGTCACAATTCCCACCAATGTGATATTTCTCAAGAAATAATTTTCATAAGGTGTTAAGAATATTGGAATCTACATCAGTGTAAGACCCATTATTTGTCCTCTCTGCATGATGATAAACTGCATGAAACATTTTGTCTTGATGACATGACATTAAATTGTACGGAGCACTTCCTTATCGTAAGACATTAAAGTACATGGAAAATGTCCTTACTGCATGACTTAATACTATATAGATCTACAACCCCTTCCCCTTCATGTTGGGTGATCCGCCATCCTTTCCACGTGATTTTAAACTGCACTGTCAATGTCCTTTCCACATGACATTACACTGCACAGTTTCTCTAAAACTATGTATGGCTTGATTCTCATCCCCTAGAGATATATAGTGATGCTCAAGATTCTATCCTTGGGCCCAAATGTGATGTCCCCACCATTACACATCGATCCACCTTCGTCCTCACCAAATGATGTTAAAATACATGGAACATCAATAACTATGCACAACATGATTCTTTAACATACATGATATGTAGTGATGCCTGGATCCCAAATAATAGGCCCTACTTCAACATTCAATGGAAATTTTTTTTACCTCTACATATGGGTCCAACCTCGTTAAAGTTTTTCCATTTCCATAACTATGCTTGGCTTGATTCAACTAATCATGAGTTACGTAGTGATGCATAATGATTTTTATTTTGGGCCTAGCCACAAACATAACCCATATTGGCCCTTGGTCCTAATTCTTCTTGGAATGCTGTGTGGTTTTTTTGAGACCTCGTTGGTCCACATTCTCATCAGATTGATTCATAGAAGCACACCTCCAACCCCCACGTTAGAAACTCTACCTTTCAATCCAATCCACATGAACTTGAACTATCTGTACATGTCCTTGTGTCAGTACATTAAACAATGATGAATCATCCTCACCGCATGATGTCAAAATGTATGAAACATTTCTTCCTAACCACATGACATTAAACTCTACAGATTTTATCCTTAATGCATGATATTAAACTACATGACCACCTATAACTACATTTGGCATTATTATATTTTTCATTGGATACATAGTGATTCCCATGTTCCCTTATTTAGGCTCAACTGCAACATTACAACCTTTCACATAGGCTCCTAGGTACATACACCATGATGTTGAACATCACAAAATTATCTCCTTACAACATGAAGTCAAACTATATGGAAGTACATCTGTACTGCATAATGTCAAACTACACGGAAGCCTACCTTTACTGGATGATGTTAAACTGCATGGTAGCATGTTCTTACTGCAAGACTTTAAACCACACATTATGATGCCCTAACTCCAGGATGTT
The DNA here is from genome assembly GCA_963277665.1 of Viscum album. Classification (NCBI taxonomy): domain Eukaryota; kingdom Viridiplantae; phylum Streptophyta; class Magnoliopsida; order Santalales; family Viscaceae; genus Viscum; species Viscum album. The sequence continues at coordinate 611,251,569 of OY728122.1, read as the reverse complement.
AAAACTACATGGATGAAAACACATACCCACTATATGATAATAAACTATGCATGCAATATCACACTTTTCAGTCCTCATCAAAGGACTATAAGAGACTTACCTCAACCAACCAAAGTTCAGGGTTCTCCCACCATCCTTTAAGGGGACCTCAAATCGATATAAAAATATTCATGTCTTGATCATCTTAGGCTACAATAAACCTTCCAAGGACATCTGAAAGAATAACCATCTTTAAGGACCCCATCTTGGCTATACATGCATGCCCCTGGCTCCTGTATATCCACCTATGGCCATCAACCAAATGCATCACTCTGAAAACGTAATTCCAATTCTAGTGATCCCTGATATCATAATGAAAGCACTAAACACCCTAGTGTGTCTGGACCACAACTTGTATGAATGTCCTATATAATTACTCAGGACCTGAGAAACTCGAGCTATGAATCAGATCATTCTCCTTCCATGCTTGAGATGATGTTAGAGTGATTTTAACCATAGGTATCGTAATTAGACTCTTGTGTCACATCCTCATTGTTTGTTCCATGCTAGTCATGTCCCTAAACTATTTGTGACTTGGGAAATGCTGTATGACCATAAATTCTCAAACATAACCATCAAAATAAAAAAACCTTAAACCACCAACGAAAAAGAAAAAAAACTCGTCAAACTGAAACCCCCGAAAGGTGACCTAAAAAAAGTTGAGTATCCACCCGCTACACACTTCATTTTTAATGTTTAGGAAAAAACATGGGTGAAAATATTAAATTTGAAAATCTAATAGGGACCATAAACCTAGTAAAATATATGTTATTCTCACTAGAACTACTAGTCTAGGTAAAATTCAGGGTAAAATTTGTCATATATCCACATTGTGAGAATATGTTTGTTAGGCGGCGACACAACCTTTAGGGATTTAAAACACTAATATGATTTTATGTCTTCCACAAACCACACTACATGAGTTGGGGTTCCTCAAATAATCATAACCTTCCATGACCCTTGGAATGGATTTTTGGCTTCAAGGATTCTTTTCTTGCTTATGAATGCATTCTCATAGGTGCTACATATTCACCTATGGCCTCCAATAAAATGCATCACATTGAAAAAGTAAATTCCAATTCTTACGAGCCTTGGAATCTTCACATAGCACCCAATAACCAAATTTGTATGAACTGCTCCTTGTATTACAATCCCTTTCCATTATTCAGAATCTAGCACTCCTGATCATGATTTATAGTCCCATACCAAACTATCCAAGAAGATTCAATATCCTTGACATTACCTCACAAAGTTTCACACCCTTTCTCAAATATGGATGATGAAACTTCATTTCCTAGATTTTATGGCCCATTTATCATGATTAGAAACCACATGGAATTGGTCTCGATCTTCATTTTAAGATCCAGCTTCCCTAGGGTGCCATAACCCTTTCTGGATATCATTATTCCCAAATCGAATTTCATAATCAAGACGTTTGAGTCATAGGAAATATTTTATAAAGCTCAGAAAGAACTCTAGATCATATTTTCTTGGCCATGATACCAACACATAAGGGCACCAACCATCCAACTGAATGCATTTTACTCTTTAATGGATCTTTTATCATTGTTTTCATTTGTAACACCACAGAGGAACAAGGAATTTCAAAATGTCAATGGAATTACCTAGAATATCTGCACCATCTCATATTCATGGACTCAAACTCCCAATTTATGATTTACATCATCCATAACCCATATACCTACCCATGTTTTTTATCCCTAGTATTCCACCCTCATCCATATTACCCCTTTAGATCTTCCATAGAGATACCCTACTTTATGGGATCCCTTTTTTTAACTATGCATAAATTCCCATGGCTCTTGCATATTCACCTATGACAATAAACCAATCATGTCACTCTATAAAAAGGGAATGTAATACTCATGAACCTCAGTAACACCAAGTTAGGATCCATAACTAAAGAGTGTTTTAGGTCACCCCTAGCATTTCTTCACCATATCCCATGATTAGATATTAGGTCAGAGTAAAAATTCCCTAAACTAAGGTAATAAAAGTTTTGATCTAAAAGATATTAAACTAAATAAATTGATAGTATGAGATAGAAGAGAATAAAATAAGACAACATATAATAAAATCTAAAATACCTTAAACAAATGAAACAAATGGTATGAGATCAAAGACCATAAACTAAAGAAACATATAGTCAAAACTAAAAGAACTTAAACTAAATAAATAATTGTTGCAAGATAAAAGACCTTAAACTATAGCAACATATGGTTTGAGATAAAAGACATTGGAAAACAGTGCATGGAAATCATCACGAGGACCCTTAAATTGCCTTATTATGATCAATTTTCTATCCATGGATATGCAAATTACTCATTTCATAGGACATGACTCTTGTCTGTATGATCCATCTGCACATTAGGTGATCTTAATATAGTTGGAACATATTACCAATACATAACCTCTTATGGGGTAAGCCTTCACAAGAGTTTCTCAATGGAATCTCTATAGGACAACATTATTAGAAAAAACATGATAGTGGGGATTCACAATGGGATTATTTGAAATCCTATCCCTCGGGTTGGCCACAACTGAGTAACCTTGGTAAGAACAAGATTCTATCTAAAATTAAGAAAGTGGGATTGGTCAGATATAAAAAAAAAATTCTTGTCAAAAGAAAATCGGGGCCTAAAAATTCAGGTGGAATCATGTGTATCACAATAATCCATAAGGGATATGTTAACCACAATGAGGATTCACAAATCACCTAATCTTCAGAGAACTCGTAGGGAACATAAGTCCTACAAGGAATCACACACATCGTATAACCCCCCTGGAGACTCGAAATCGTGTGACCTGAACATATTCATGAGAATTATCAATAATCAAACAATCGGTCTAATGGATCCCATGAAAAACATTAGGAAACCATAACCCCTATTTCCAAAATATGAGGAATTACTGAGAATCATGTTTGCAGTTGATGGAAGATGAGAAACTCAGCAAAAAGTTGCCTTTCACAAGTGCGTTGGGGGAACAGTTTCACAGTAAAGACTTGCAGACATGGTTCGAAATTAGGGTTCATGGCAAGGTCTCATAATTAGCGAAAAAACGAGAGTTCTCTAGAGAAGGAGGCGGCTAGAGGAATGAGTTCTTCTACACCACTTATAAATGGATATATTGCGGAATACCTAATGTCACATAGTATAAAAAATGTCATCTAATGCACTAGTTCACGACATCATAAAATTTTATAGTGGGAATTAGTTTTCCTAAGAACCGATTCCTTGTGCCCTCTGACATCTCTTATGAGGGGGGGGGGGCATTCGTTGTTGACTACTAAATAAGAATTAGTAAAATCAAAAAGAAAGAAATACTAGAATATGGGTATTATTTACTCCATTAGAGAAGGGAATAAGAGTATAGTCAATGATTCTTGAAACCTATGAGAGAATCATGATCGAGTGACCATTACAAGGTCACACAATGACCCCACACATGGAGCATCACGAAAGGATAGTCTCCCAGAGCCCTCTTCAACAATCATTATAGCTCTTGTGGAGGCTCCCTAGACAACCAAATGAGTTCCCCTATGCCACATTTTTTTTCATTGGAAAGTACCTAAAAAACCATTCAAAATCATTTGAAAATAAATAAGGATGAAGCTCAATGGAAGAGACCCCCGTTGGTCATGAATCTCATGTGCCATGTCATCATTTGGAAGAATAAAATTTCTTGATGATATCCAAGTCCACTCGTGTGACCTATGAGACTTTACTACATAAAAGGAATGACATAAATGGGAGGAGATGAGAGGGGTTTGTGGTCACTAATAGAATTTTGACATGCACCTCAAGCCATCTGCGAGACACCGTGAAACCTCGGAGAAGCCCTCTGACTAGTAATACTCACTGTACAGAAGTCCTAGAAAGTGTTTAGGCGACTCCATGGCACTCAAAGGATAGGTAGATAGACCAATCCACTACATTATTTCACACTCCTCACATTAACCACATTTTTTTGGAGAGGCATCATCCTAAAATCGAACAATAATTCCAAATACTACTCGTGTAAACTCAAATAGTCCCTGACATTTGAAAAATAAAACATAGGTGATAAAAATGGAGGAGGAAAGAGGTATTTTATTTACATAAATATATTTGATATTCCCATCGTAGGTCCTTGGTGACCTGATCACCTCTCCACATTGAGGTTCTCATGCCTATCTAGACATCCCCACGATGCATCAAGAGGGAAAGAAGAGTTGTTTCTAACCAAATGAGCGTACACACTTATATGGCCCATATCAATCACATGATGCACCAATGAAAAATAGAAGAAACATCCTCAATAACACTCATGAAATCCCACATGACACCCAAACATTTTCACATAAAACAATGGGGATCAAAAAGAGGGAGGCGAGAGGAGTTCTCAGTCACTGAAAGGCATGTGACATGCACATCTAACCCATGGTACTATCCTAGGAGAACCCTAGAAAAACCATACTTGTCTTGAGAGACACTGATATAAGTTACCTAATGTCTCACGAGTGTCTTTGAATATGAATTTGGGTCTTATGAAGTCCCTCGTACATGCCAGCATAACGACATGGAAGTTCTTTGAGACAACTGCCTGATCAAACAAGTGTTCAATAATCGACAATAATCTGATATGGGAAGTGTTGAGTAAAGAGACATGCGATCACTGAAATTCAGGTGACGTAGTCATAAATTTCCAATATAGAGAGTCAAGAATGATTGTGGTGATAAAACCCTTCTCATTCTCTATCTTGGACTCACGTAAGGTACGCTACACAAACTAGTGGGTATGAGGGGTGATGTGGCCTATAAATTCCCCATCCCAACCTGAATTAATGGTTTAAATCTGACCACTACAACTCATGTCAGATGCCCATACTCTATATGATTTGACTCTCAAGTTCTATGGACTTCTCAGACCAACTAATCACACCACGATTCGACTTTCTATTAGGTAATTTTCCGGCGTGTAGCGGGGGTAGTCATTCTCTAGGAATAAAGCACTTCTTATGATCACTCATAGATCAAATGAATGAATTTTGGTAGATTTTTAGAATGACATCCCGAAATCCCACTAGATCACACAATACTTAAGGAAAATTTACACTAAAAAAACTAAGGCATTTCTAGTACAAGGTTTATTTCTAAGATTAATGGCAGAAGGACTAAGAGAAATACATTCCGGTTTCGCCTCATGCGATTTTCATTTATCATCCATGAACATGAGATAACACCAAGGGATGATATATGGATATTGAGACACTCCTGCATGCCATCTAGGACATGAATAGTACTCTATAATTTTCAATGAATGTCACACAATACTCTCATGGGAACCAATTTGATCCCACAAACCCTCTCGGTCTATCACCCAGGACTTGAAGAATCCTTCATACACATCCCTTGACTCATATAACGACACATGTTCATGTCATCCAAGTCTTGAGAAAGCTTCTGTACATGACAACCAGGAACCCATGATACAATGTATACACATATGTAGAGACTCACGATTACCTTTTGACATTTTGGCTAGGTATCGCGGTGTCTCCGAGAGGCATCATCAATGAAACATGATACCCCTTGGGCTATGCCCCCACTGACTCTCATGAAACCCTCTATATGAGTCAGTCTTGGTCATTCGATGACCCACAGGATGTTCCACCTAGGTCTTGTGATGTCTTCTAAACAATAAGGCTAGATCACTAGGGCATCCTAGGGCTGTACAATATTGTATGTCCTCAGCATGTAAGTCCTGATTAATTGGTAAACCATACTGTGTATACCCTGATATAAATGAACTATGAGAACTTTGATTCCCTCCATAACTGAGATATGTAGGATTCATTCCTAAGGCATAAGCTTGATAACGAACACTCCAAGGACTATTCCAATAACCTAGATCCATATCTACATGCCATGAGGCTGATAATATACTACCCCTTCTTTCTCACACCAAGCATAGATCACATGGGCTTAATAGGACACAACGAACACCTGATTCAGAGTCATGAAAATCCATTAACTAGGGAAACATTATGGAAAACCCTCATACATAGATATATTCCTTGGGGATAGTCCTAAGGATGTGTATTAAAAATGTGGTTTTTGATTTATGAAATAACTAGGATACATTAGATGCCAAAAAATGGATGAATCCCATCCCTGGAAGATTAATCATGTCATTATATTGTAACATGTTTTTTGAAGAACATGGTAATATGAATTCATCACATAAGAAAACACCTATTATCAATGAATGATGAATAACCTCAGATATATACAGATGGTTTCACCCAAGAGATCCAAGTCTTTTTCAGATAAAAGGAAATTTAACTATATTCAATTAGTTAGCTTAACCAGTCCCTCATCAATATTAGGAATAGATTAAAAAACATATATTAATTCTATAAGAGAGTACAGGAGTAGTCAAAACCCCCCAAAAGGGTGTGATGAGCCCAAAATCCCATCATCTTGACTAATGTGAGTCACCAAGAGTCACTGGGCATGGAAACCCAGATGTCCTCCGACCATGGTAAAGCATATCCATACCCAACTATGGATAAGGGAACTGTTGGGAGTTCCTAGGGAATAATGAAACAATGGATGACCTGTTTTGCACAATTGAGTGAGGCTATAAAATATCCCTCAACAATCCATCAAGGGATACTACATTCCATGTTCCCTATCCAAAACCCAACGAAACAATGATGAATCCATTGGTACCTATGAAACAAAATATACCTAACTTTGATTTTATGATTTTTGGATTTATTAATTACCACGTAAAAAAAATTGATCAATTATTTTACACCATGAAACAAAGTCTCTAAATGACTATCTATTATAGATATTTTACTACAAAGAAATAACACAATTCTCTATAAAGGTATTAATGGTGATTGGTAACTCCAAATTATCTTTTAGTTTTAGTGACAAGAAGGGAAAAATATATCATCTTGGAAACAATAAGGGTAAATTCCTTAGTGAAATTAATTCCAAACACTACATGATAAAAATTTGGTGGAAACAGATAAGAAATTAAGTTAAAGGATCTCTGAAATGATTCTATTTGGGAAAGGATGATCATTGAGATGATGATTATCTATAAGGGGATAAATGGTTGGATGATTCATTATAGGATAAGAATGATTCAAACAATGAAGTTTAATGTTTTAGATAGAAAGTGATTGGGAATTATGTGAATAAATTCCCTCATATAAAAGTTAATAAGGATGGTCGGCCTCAACAACCCCCAAAGAAAAATGATTCCTTTGTTATCACAACTGATGTTTATTAGTGTAATGACCTGGGAAAGATACACTTACCATCCACTCTAGATATGGAAATGGAATTTTTTAAATCTAGTATATATTCCCTCTATGATATTTTTTTTGAGAATATGCTTACATACAATATTGTGTTTATCTCTCAAGTTGAATTTGTTGGTGAGGACTTGGTAGGTGAATCCAAGAGACCTGAGATCAAATCTGGGTGGAGACGAATTTCTGAGTTACCTAAATCACAATGTGGAGTTTTCAACAAAACTCACACTATATGCTACACCTATTTCAAAGACTCCCTATAGAATTCTCCCAAGTTATTTAAAGAACTGAAATAGATATTCAATAAGAATCTAGAACTTGTATTCACATGTATAAGTGAATCACCATTGTGTGAACCTTTTGTTTTTGTTATAATAAAACGGGTCAATGAAACTTTTAATTTATTAATGAGAAATTATCTAGATCACTATAAAGAACAAGTATCCTTTACCACATATTGATGACTTGTTCGATCAACTGATTGGATCTCAATAATTTCAAAGATTTAACTTCATTCAGGATCAAATTAAAAGATGGTCAAGAATAAGGATATACCAAATAAATCCATCTCTATGAGGTACGATCATTATGAATTTATTTTAATGTCATTTAGTCATACTAAGTCTCCAATTATCATCATGGATCTAATTAATGGAGTCTTTATGTATTAATTTTATTAGTTTTATGTAGTATTTATAGATTATATTACTATATATTCAATGATAAATGAATAACATGATGATCATTTTAGGATTTTGTAGAAGAGCCCAAGGAATGAGATGATGTATTCGAAGTTTACCAAATGAGAATTTTTTCCATAGGTGTTTTCATTATTGGGTCATATAATCTCATGAGAGGGAATATCATTAGATTATTCAATAATATACAGTGCTGAATAATGGAATAGATTAACAACGATGACAAGATTCATAATTTATTTGTATTGGTCAGATATTATCAATAATTTGTTAAAAATTAATCATTCCTATCCAATCTAATATACTCATTGAAAGTGAATGGATACAACTTTCTATAGATAGATGTATTTAAGGAACAATTCATGGATCTAAATCAAAGGTTGGTTAGTGCAATGTTTCTCACACTACCCTACAGTAGAGAAGGTTTTTTGTTATATTCTGATACATCAAAGAAGGGATTGTTATTTTTCCTCGTACAAAATGATATGATTATATATTTTTCCTTATTATAATTGAAAATTATTGAGAAAAATTACCCATCCCATGTTTTGGAACTGGAAGAGGTAATGTTTACATTAAAAATATGGGGGAATTATATTTTTAGTGAAATATGTGATATATAAATTGATTATAGAATATTTAAGTATATTTTTACTATAAAAGTGTTGAATATTCACAAAAAAGGTATTATTGAATTGTAAAAGATTATGATTGCTCCATACACTACCACTTTAGGAAGGTGAACATCGTGGCTCATTCTTTGAGTTGGAAGGACCATGCGAGTTTGTTCTTGAAGTGGATTCAAAGAGATACTATGTTTATAGAATTTCATAACACATACCTTCAAATCATGAGTAAATTTGAGAGATTATATCTTTTTTCAGATGAATGTTCAATGATCCATCCTTGTGAGGATTAAAGATATGTTGAAGTAGGATATGGAACTATAGAAGAAGGTGAGAATTGTTCCTGATTTCAACCATTATTATGATGAAATGTTTAGGTTCTAGATCTAAGTATGTTTCATATAAATAACAAACATGAAGATGGAGTTCTTGGATAAATCTCAAAATTAATAATTTTTTATTCATCTTTGAAGTACGAAGTTGTATAGAGATTTTAATGAGTATTTATGGTGCACTGACATGGAAAGGGATATTAAATATTGCATAACATGATTTATGGTATGATTGTATGTTATGGATTAAAGAAAAAATTATAAGTGGATGTTACAATTATAACCCATACTAGAATGGAAATGGGAAACCATCCCGATGGATTTCATTATCAGACTCCACAAAACATCTAATTGCCAAAATTTTATTCAGGATATAGTCTATCACTTTAAAAATTCACCATATTTCAATCCAATTAGAGATTTTTTATCTCTTGATCATAATTTCAGGATATAACCTATTGAAGTACTAAGATTTTATAAAGTACCACATTCAATTATATCTGATTGGGAGGTGAGGTTTACCTAATATCTATAGAGAGACCATCATTAAGTTTTGAATAGAGTGTTAGAATTTTTTATAGAAAATCATCCTTAGGAATATTGCCAATCTGATAAGACTATTCGAATCACAGAACATATGTTAATGGTGAGTTATTTGGATATCAATAGTGGTTGGGATCAATACATTTCATTGGTTGAGATTTTGTATGCCAATAGATTTTAATAAATAATTAATATATCCCCTTATGAATCCCTCTGTGATAAGAAATACACCACTCTAATGTTCCTGTATAAAGTTATAGAATGAAAAATATTGGGACCTAAGTTAGATAAAGAAATAGAGTTTATGGTCACAACCATTTAGTAGAACATCAGGGCTACTCAGAGTCGATAAAAAAGTTATATTGACAATCATCAGAGAGATATAGAGTCTAAAGTTAGTGAAAAGTTATTCATATGAATATTTATTTGGATGAATGTTATAATATTTTTATTGAAGTGAAATCTATGCCCGAATCATATATAACTTTTCAAAATCTATTATAGTATCGTTACAAATCGCTTGGTGCTTCCATAGAATCAAAATCTATAGTATAAGGGGAAATTAGTGGTGGTTATAAATCAAAGAGATAAAGTTATGTGGAATTAGACCATTCACATGGTCTATGTTTTGTGTTGAAACAATAAATTTGAGGTAGTTATATAGGATCCCTAGGATGCGATGAGGGGGAAGTATCCATAAATTTTTTAAATTAGAGTGTTGAAATTTCTTGGATAAAACTATTATAGGGGGGAAGAATGTGATACCGCAATATTTAATTCTAGATTTATCTTTATTTAAACTTAATTTATTTGATTTCATGCTTTAAACATGAAATTGAGTCTAATCAAATAGTGATATACTCTTTCATTATCTTTATTTAATGTAATAGTTATCACCCAGATATTAGATTAGCAGTTATGAATAGTACCAAATAAAATATGAAAAATTATTTTTTTCACATTTATATCATAAATTCACTGGTTATCAATTGATTATATATGAAAATAAATGTAACTGAAGATTTTATTTTTTTAAAATGGTTTTTATGCCAAAAATATGTTTCAATTAAGAAAATCAAATAAATATCTATTGATGGATGGTTTTAATTGATTTTTTAGATAATATATTTTATCAAATATTTTAAAATTCATCTAATGGTTTTTTCTATGAATGTAATAATAGTAAATTTAGTTCTTCTCCTAACATTTTATTTCTCTTATAATAGTTTTATTTAATTTTCTGTAATTATTTTAAAATTATTTTATACCACTTTTTGAACTTTAATTCTGTAATAATCGTTAAATATTTTGGATAAACTGAATTAATATGATTTAATGGGGTTAAATTATTATTTGGTCTTAATGAATTGTAAAAATAATATTATAAATTTCCCACAGTTTAGTTTAAAACAGGTTTACTAGGTTTTAAATTAAGAGATAAGTGTTAAAATTACACTTATACTTGTCTAATTTATTTTTGTTAAATTGATTCTGACATAATATTATCCAACATAAAATTCATATCCATTTAGTTAAAAATTTACAATTTTCCTTTTATTTGATTATCTTATGTAATTCCATGTGCTTCCTTACCCTCAATTATAAAAGGGAACCAATTATCCACTAATATTCACACAATATGGCCCTTTAATATTTTCCAACACCAACCCAAAAACTTTTCCAAATTAATTAATTTAATTATTAATATTATTTTTTTACCCTATTACCATCCTAGGATATATGAATGTTCAACCCAAATGAGGTCTCTCGAAGAAGTGTTAATTGGTGTACCTGACTCTTTCAATGTTTATTTCTTCACATAAATCCTCTAAATATAATATATATGTCCTAACATAATTAATATAGTATCATAAATATAATAAAGGTTTATTAGGAATATGTTACAAACATTTCTCATCTATTTCTCATTAAATGGTAAATGAAAGTATCGCTCATACATACGTGTGGACTACCACCCCATATAGCGATATGATTCATTATACATCACCATCATTCATGGTTGGTTATTATTGAGAATTTTATGTTTATATATGTTATTTTTGACAGATTTATACTTATTTAATTATAATATAATACCCACATTCTTACCTTTTAATCCTTTCTAAAATGATAACTTCACTTAAGAATACGTGTGGGATACCACCTCCCTTAAGGGAGGTGATCCATTTTTCATTTCCACTTTACATAGATGAACAAAATTATAGTTTTAAGGAATTTATAAATATATATTTGGTATTTATGATATAATATTTATACTTCAAATGTGAATTATAATTTACCTTTCTTTCATTACATCCATCGAAAAGAGGAAACATCAATTGTGCGTGTGTGGGGACCACCGTCTCCATGAAGTGAAGTATTTTTTCATCACTATTTTATATGAATAGTTATAAAAGTGTATATAATAAATAGATACTATAATTATTTCATTATTAAGATACTATAGGTAATTATTAATATACTAGTGTTAATGAAACTCTTACCATGTTTCAAGTACCTGGACCATTAAATTGAAACAAGCAGATAAAATAGAGCAGTTTCCGCCAAAATGTGAATTTTAAAGAAAAGTTGTTAATAAAAAGACAATTGAAAATGATAAAAGAATGGTATATAGTAATTTATTTATGAATATGGTTTTGTAATTGATTTATAATGAATAAATAATTATTATAAATAAATTTTGAATAGGTATAAAGAAAGATGATACCAGAGGTAAGGAATTTAGGTTACAATATAATTTCTTTTCAAGATTATCTATGATAAATTCCAATAAAGGTAAATTAACTATTTATTATCCTTTAATCCCCTTATATTCTTATATCATCAGTCTATTCCAATAATTTAATTTTATTTGTACAATTTTCATTTCTTTGGTACATAAATCGATCACAAATGTTTTTAAGAAAATCCAACATTATTTTAACTTTGGTCAGGGAATTGTTTATTCAATGTCCATATTTTGGTTAAAATGATTTCAATAATGTATTTAATGATAAATAATTAACAATTATATTTATTTTTATACATATTTTTATTTCTATAATATGTTTAAAAATAATATTCTTCTTGTTTCAAGAGTGAGGTAATTTTGACCAAAGGTGTGAATGGAATATTTATTTTAAAATACACAACTGAAAAAACAATTCCTAGTATCATAAAAATATTTAATTTGAATATTCTATTACATTATTTCATGTTTTTTGAAATAAATGTTTTCTCCCAAATTTATGGAATTTATTATATTTTTAAAAAATTATTTTAAAATGAATTGGATATTTTCGATAGGAAATGTTCCAATGAACTTTTAAAGGTATTTTCATATATTAAAACATCCTTTAAAGATAATGATTCTTAATTAGGTATATTATCCAATGATAGAATCCTTATTATTTATCTAGATGGTTACTGATTATTATGATTATATTTGGATGAAACCCATTTTTCTATATATGGGTTATTTATTCTTTTATAAAATGCTGGGGCCGAAGCCCCATTTTTATTATTAAATCAAAGTAAAGACCTCTTTTAACTGGGTAGAGGGAAACCCATTACATAGCCCGAAGGCCCAGTGGGCTTGTAGACCATTATATAGCCCGTAGGCCCAAATTATAAGGCCAATTCACATTATGTGAATAGTAACCTGCTACTACAGTACCGCACAGTATCACCGCCGCTACAGTGCCCTTCCACCACTACAGTACCCGCTGATGAACAGTGTTTCAGCTGCTACAATACCGCTACAGTAATGATACAGTAACCTGCGCCCCATGGGTTTTGAACCCCATTTTCCATGTAGTATTATGGGGTGCTTACCACTAAGCCAAACCCCAACTACTTCTATATATGGGTTATTTAGTGATGAAATAGTAAATGTTTTCAAGACCATGTGGAATATATATAAATATATTATGATTTTCTGGGAGTTGTGTCTTTTATTTCCCACTGATTTAGTGTATAAGGTGATATTAAAATATCAAGAGGCGATTATTATATTAATGGACATGATTTAAAATAGCTATATTCACATTCTGAAGTGTGAGTGTGATTTCTCAAATCTATGCTCCCATGAATATCCACAACCATGATTGTGAATAACTATGTTCATGTTTTGATGTGCGTATTATGGAATCCAACTATATTCATAAGACTGATTGAATATTGTTTAAAATAACTATTTTAACAATGTTATTATTTTATATTCTTATGCTGCCACATGCCTAAATTATGAAATTTGAATGATGATTTCTGATTCGAATCCCTCATTAATCATGCTTATTGATTTTCAATGATTTTTCATATTATGATCCATGATTTTATGGGTTTGAATCTTTTATGTTGAGAAAATGAAATTTATTATTTTATCATTCCCTTTTGATAATATTATATTATATAATTATTTTTATCTCTCATGTTAACCATTACTGATTATCTAAGAAAACCCTTTTGTATATTTTACCTCGGTACGTTTTGCTGGAAGGTTCTATGTATGATATGTCTAGAAGATTACAAATATGAAGATCCTTGTAAGAGATTTCTAAGATATATTAATAAATAAGTTTATTATATATATATATTATCCACTAAAACCAAATCATTATGGTACTAGGTCCTATACAATTTTGATATAAATTTTATATTTATTTAAAATTACATACTATTTTTGTTTTTTATTCTCTAGAAACCTCATTTTCAACTTGACACTGGTTGAATTGAGTCTATTTTCCATGTCATGGTTTAACTCTTATTCTCTCTTTGAGTGGATTGGTGTCATAGTTGGATGATATATAAGATTTTACCTATATATCATGTTTGTTTTTTGAGATTAATTTTAGGTTAGTGGTTGATCATCCAAATCCACCTCTTTTATATAAACGTAATCTTTGTACTAATATTGGTTTTATATTTTGAGAATTCCGGTTATAAAATTTTTATTGGTTTATTTTGGACATGTATACTATTTATGTTTCATTTGGTATTTCTTGTATTTTGAATCTAATTTTACAATTCATGGACACTTTTAAACATAATATTCACCTTATAATTCTGGGTGGAAACTTTAAGTAAGTTATTATTTAATTATGTGAAATATTACACATGATATCACATGTGATTCCCATGATTTTTGAAATCAGCTCAAGGGAACCATAGAAACCTCTCAAGTATGTTGCAACCTATAAGATAATGGTTTTTAATATTGGTATATATCCCTTTTAATTTTAGTCTAAACATTTTAATTTGTTTAAATGATTATGCTAGTGATCTATTGGTGGTTTTGGGTGAATTAAATATTTTTTATGATCCTAAATAAAGTATTCATAATAAAATAAGGCGAGGTACCCAGTTAGCATACTATTTTCACAAGTCATCCACCTCAACCATCTAGCCTTGAAAGGGAGGATCATAAATTATAAATCAACGTAACCATTTATATAGGACCATATAGAACCTGTAATTTATTCCAGGCTCACTATTTTTGGTTTTGCAAATAATTTTTAAAACCGTTCACCATGACCATGTGAGGTGTGGGACCAAGGATAGTGGGAACTGTATGATTGGCATAAGGCTTGGCCAACTGTGGGGAAAAAAAATTCACCGCTTTAAAACAATGGAAAATGTCTTTTTTTAATCATATCACTTTAATATATTTTTCTTTTATCTTTATCTTTTTTTATAATAGCTCTGTGAGAGATATCCATTTTACCATATCTAATATTTGGTGTGTCTCCTTATTCTGGACTCCGACTTTATCATCATTTACCCCATTATACCCCTTTATATGTTTATAAATCGTCTTTATTTATTTTCTCATGTTCCTTTACTATCATTTCTGTGATCTTCATAGAAGATAATATGTCATATTTTTATTTTTCTTATTTGCTTTTCCATTTTCACTTATTATGGTGAAAATATTTCCCCAATACAGGATGAGGAGGCTAACATTGGAAAAAGAAGTTGGTCTATGACTTTTCATTCATGGTCTCATCTTATATAAATTTTTTCATTGTTCCACACACTAGACATTCCACACATTGCCTCCAAAAATATTATTCCTTCAATTTCATACCTAGACCATGACTGCGAGGAGTTACGAGTCTCTTGGAAACCATTACAGGATGGAAAAAACATAGAAAACCACCCATTGAGATGTTTTGGATGAAATTATCCAAAAAAAAATCATTTAATTTTAAATTAAATTCCCTCCTAGGGTGTGTTTGGTTTGGCCTTATTGATGTTATTTATTTCCTTATCCAAACCGACCATTGGGTGTGTTGAGTTTTCATATAAATTAAATTATTAGATAAATGTAAATATGAAATGGATTGACCTATTTTTTGTGACCTTGTGATTACTGAGACACTTATACATTTTCAATTGGTTTTGGGAACTTTTCTCACCATTATATTTGTTGAATGCCTTGAGTGAGTCTTGGGTTTCCAAGTTGGAATTTCTTGAGTGAAAAAGTAGGATGCCACCCAATTATTTTTTTGTAAAATCCATGTTGTACACCAACATGGATTTATTATTTTCCTTACTTTATGAATTAATAAACTTGATGTTATAGGATTAATCTATATTCTTCATAAAAATTATAATTCTGGGGATGGTCTCTCATGGTTTGGTTGGCATCTTAGGACATCAAATGCCTTATTTTATCCACTTATATTACAATAAAGTCCAACCTAACTCATGATGATATTTTTTAGTGGTTAAAATAGAAAATATTATGTGGTAAATTTAAAGGGTTCATCCCTCAAATTAAACTCACCCATAATGTCTAAACCTTCTGACCTGATCATCCTGATCCAGATTGACTTCTAAAGGTAAAGAATTCCACTTCTCTTCCTTGGAATCAAAGTGGGTGTGTTTCTTGAGATTTTTGGGAAATTTTATTTAGATACCTTAGATTTATTATCACATGGGATGTATGGAAATTTTACACAGATCCCTAGACTATTTGCATGTTACTTATTCAAAGACATCTATCTTTTGCGGAAAATGGTTTGGTCAGTCGGGCATTCCTAGAGTATCCAAATATTGACATGGTTTCTATTTAATTTATTATTTTTAAATTAAATCATAATTTTACACCATTATAATTTATAATCACTATATGTATTTTCATTAGAAATAGTTAATGGTCACATGTTGAGTTTTAATCACACATAGTTCTGGCCTTTGTTTGGTACCTAGATAGAATTGTTTGATATTGGATTGGAGAAAGGGAAGCGATAAAATTTGAATCCCTCAATTTTTTTGTAGACTAGTGTATATTACCAAAAATATCATAAATTAATATTATATCTTAAAACAAAAATATTCAATAGATTACAAAATTTCCTATTCCTGAATCATTTCTGTTTTGTACCTTTGAAAACATGGAAAAAGGAATAACTAGTATATAAGTGACATACATAATATCCAATTACATTTATCTTAATTAGAACCCTAAATAGTCATATAATATATAATAAAATTCATCACTACCTATGAAAAAGAAAATATGAAAGGGTGGGGTTATATTATTAGTAAGGGTTAATATGGTTGATAAGAATTTATATTAATAAATTTTTTTGAGAACAAAAAAATAACATTTGAAAACCACATCCTTCCGATCATAGATCTTAAAATAGATTCATTGAATAAATATGGATGTTTATAAGACCAGAATCAAAATTTAATTAAAAACCATGAACCGTTAGAATATTACATTATCATTAAGAATAGATTTTTTTGGAATGCACATTGACAAAGAAAAACATTTCCTTAGTAGTTAAATGATTATTTATAGGATTATCCTAGCGGAATGAGTTCACTCCCCAAACCATCATAGTAATAAAGGTTCACTACTAAGATAATAATTATGAATAGAGTCACTTAATGAACTAGGTTCACTCCCCTTTCTAGTCCAGTATATCTAATTAGATATCAATATTTACAAAATGCATTGGAAGGAGATATTGGTCCCACAAATCACATAATTTAAATAATACATACATGTTCCACAAGATCATAAAATATTCATTATATAAAAACTAAAGAAAATAATGATTTTTATAAACATTTCATGATAAAATAACATTTGAAAAAACAAGTTTTCATAACCATTTAATCATTTCATCGAATCATAAAAAATGTAAAAAGAAACATGTTTCATTTGATTCTTTTGATCAAAAAAATAATCCATTTAAGGAAATAATTATTATTATATCCTTGTATGATATCCCAAATAAACCATAAGTATCATTAAAGGATTTTTTCTTGGATAAAAAATGATTTTTAAGGAAAAATAATATGGGACATTTCTTGAAGAAAATATAGTTTATTTAAAAATCCACTTTTTTAAAATAAAAAATTATAAAAAATTATATAAAAAAGAATTTCTAAAAATAAACATGATAATTTATTAAGAAAACATTAAAAAATAATGGTCTTGACATTAGAAAATTTCATTCTTATTTTACATGTTAAAATAAATTATCCTTTAATATTTTTGTAAATTCCAAATGGGCCTTCTTTGGAAAACTACATGAATATTTTGTTCAAAACATTATTTTAAAATGTAAAACATTGTTAGGAATATCTCTAATAATTAATTTGGATAATATTTAAAAATATTTTTGAAGGCATTTATGGAGAACATTGTTATGGGAGAAAAATTGATTTTCGATTGAAGAGAAAAAGAAATATGATTTTTTATAAAAATATTCTTTTGAAAAATTGAGTTAAAAAATATTTGAAAATGAAAGGAAAACATTTATTCTCATGAAATTAGTATCAGACAATAAAATTCATGTGTTATTTGAGAGGTTGATCATAATATTTCATAATTAGAAACACAATCATAAATAATCCTCATAAACGATGAGATTGAAACATAAAATTTTTACCTATATGGTATCTTTAGATTCATGAGAAAAATTAAATATTAAAATAAAATGAAACATCAAATAATATTAAAATAATTATATTATTGATTTAACATGTCAATTGGGAATTGTATACACCTCATAGAAGAAGAGAGGTGCATAACATAACTTATGTCCCAAAGAGTGAAATTTGAGATAGAAATACCTTACCCTTAGTCTCAAATTCTTTTATACGTTTTCAAACCCCCTATATAATAAATATAAGTTTTTTATACATATAATACATAACTTATGTCCCAAAGAATGAAATTTGAGATTGAAATCCCTTACTTTATGTTTCAAATTCCTCCATACATGTTCAAACCTCATATATAATAAATATAATTTTTTATTCATATATTAAAGAAAAATAATTATATATATCACACCATATATGATTTAATTATGTCTTTATATTACATATTTTTTAATAATTCTATTGTATTGTCACATTTTGTGCAACAACTACTTTATTTTCATTCCACTTAATTTGATCACGGTTCCATAGTGTCTACAATGTTAACCATTATATACATATTATATATATTTAAAACATATGTATTTTTGGTAATCCATAAGGGTTATTTATGTAAAATGAAATACAATATTTTGGAAAATGATATATCATACATACACAAGAATTATGTTTCCATTTAATTAATGGATTGAATACAATAATTAAAAAAAATATTAAAATTACATAGTAATCTTTATGTAATATATATCACATATTTTCATTAAACCCATCCTTATTACCTTCCATGTAACGTGTGAATTAATCACATTACTTCATAATGTGGTAGTTCATTGTACACACAAGAAACATTATCGTATTCCCATAGAATATAAAGTATGTTGGTATGAATGATTTAAAAATTCAAAAATTATATTAATATAATATATATCATATATAAAAATATAATCAATATTTATATACAACCATTAAATTTTCTGATGGAAAATGAAAAACATCGGTTCGCGAGGCGGTAGTTCACTATATATTGAACGATTAATTCATTATCCCATTTGATAAAAGTGGAGTTAGCTATAGTTTATTAAATTAAATATAAAAAATATTAATATATTTAAGACATTTAAGTTATTTTATCATCATGGTTTAATAATAATTTAAGGATGTGGATGAAGAAATTCAATAAAACACTTAGTTGGGGATGTTACCTCTTCTTCAGAAAACATCATTTAGTGTGCAACAAATTTTTCATATGTTGGATTTATGACCAAAATATGGATTATAGGATAATTTTATTGAAATAATATTTTCATTTTCTCTTTTCTTTGTTCAACCAATCAGTTTTATAATTGTGGAGAGGAGAGGAGATGTGGTATCCTTCCACAAGTCCAGTGAGTGACACACATGTAATGTTTTGAAAATAAAAAAGGTGTATCTACATTTTTCACAGAAAATAATGCTTCAAAATTGACCAATATAAATCCTAATTCACTTTTTTTTAGAAATAAGTCATTTAAATAGATTTTGGAAAAGTTTTGGGTCATTTTTAACCCCTATCTTTTTATTTTAACACATAGTTAAATCCATATTTATCAAAAATTCCGTAAATAATTTTTTCTATTTTAACTATTCATAATGGTTTATAAATAATTTGAATTTATTTGATAAATTATCTTATGATGATTCCAAAAATATAATCCATTTTTTCAAATTTATCTCAATGAAGGAGAAAATTTTTATTTAAAATTAAACCCCCATGCGTGATGAGAAATCATCTCTTCCTGGAGAAAACGTTCAAAAGTTTAAAAGGTTTTTATAGAAAAGTCAGGATGAAAAGGATTCCAATGAACTAAATTATATTAATTGGTATATAATTGTGTTAGATTTTGTTCCCTATTAATAACTTCTATGTACCTTATGATAACCTATATTCATATTTTTGAATATTAATAAACTTTTTATCACACCATGGTTGTTCTTCTATGTTACAAAGTATGTAATAATGTCTTAAGAGGTTGTTCTCAACTAAAATGTCCTATTAGTTCCCCGCTATGATGTGAAAGAACAAGTGTTAAGACATTATTATTGAATATATTATATATTTATAGATGAAACCATTTTAGGACACAAATGATTCTGTCTATTTGGGGTGGAGACTTATAGGACCTTGAGGCAACTTCTTAGGGTGTATGCCCTTCGTAATATCTAGTGTAGGATATTATGAGAATAATACACACCGGATGGAAATCCAAATTTATTTGTTCTATTGGTTTTTCCTATTTTAGAATGTTTTTATTGATACATAGAGTTTAATGTTATTATTAATAAGTACTATACATCACATGGTTTGATGTATTGATGAAAATTGTGAAGATATATGTTCACGGTGAGGTAAGATACACTGGGAGAGTCAAAAGTAATATTGTATTAATGATTAATTAGAGAAAGTATTTATACCTTTTTTTATTTAATATAAGTTGATATCTCATTCCCTTTGATAGAAATTATATGTCATAAATAAATCAATGGTTATGGTGTTCTACTGGGATGTTTGATTTTCTGAAATTCAAAGAAAGGGAAATTGAGCACATTGGATGATGGCACTAGTATGAAACCTATTTGATTAGAGATTTCAAAAAAAGGGATTATATTACAAAGTGAGTGTTTTTATGAGGTATTATGACATTTCAACAATAAATTATTTCTCTATGGGTGCCTTTGCGTACTATTGGATATTTAGCACAGACTTTAGGATTCATTGCCTAATCCGATAAAAAGCAGGGCAAGAGGGTCCCACACTAAGTACATCTAAAAACTCAATTAAAATATATATTAGCATTTATTATAAAAATAGTTAATGTAACGTTATATATACACATGTATTAAAAATTATTCTAGTTTTCTGGATCACATATATTCCATCATGATTTATTAGATAAACTTTTATGTGGGAAGAATATTTAATAAATATTTTTTTATTGAATATAATAATCATTTTTTTGGAGAACAATGTAGTGATATTTATTCATTATTTAAATAAACATTATTTATTAAAGGAATGATAAATATTATAGAGGAGTGGTGAAACAATTTTATAGGTTCGATGATAAATAATATATATTGAATGTTTTTGAATAAAAAATATTGTATTTTAATTCATGAGTTTATCTACAGTTGCTAAATAATAAAAATGTTATTACTTTTACAATTGGGATATGTAGGGATTTAAATAAAAATAAATGGAACTTTTAAAATTATTTATTTATAGTCTAAAGAGTATATAAACAAAATTATATTATTTTCCATGTGATCCAATTCATTTTTTTAAGAAAAAATAAATTCAGCGAATAATTTTGAAGCCCTAGAGACCAACCTTCTCAATGAATTTTCCCTACAAATATGATTTATCTTCCTCCACCATCTACTCTAGAGTCAAGATAGATCCAGAATAATCCATTGTAATTTATTTTTAAGGATATTAGAGAAGGACAACAAAAGCATCGGGATCATCAATGCTAGCACCTAGAGATTCCTATTAAATCATTCAGATATTTTTGGAATACATGTGGGTCACCTCTGTAGGAAAGCTTACCTTGTTTCATACAATATATGAATGGAATGATATAGATCCTTTGTAAGATCCATTAATGAAGAAACAATTCTCACATGGAAATTATTTAATTCCATAAATTAATTATAAATAATATATGATGGTCTTGTTCTCTGGTTTAATTGTTTTATCCATTTTCAATATTATTTTATTAATTTGTATTGATAATGGAATTTATAATCATGTAAATCTTAGATTTATCATCAATCCAGTGAAAAATAAATGTTAACCATGATATATCACATGATTTCATTATGATCGAACATTCAAGTGGCTTTAGAGTGGGTCACATAATTATGTATAATTACTTAAAGTTCATTGAATGATTTATGCATGTGTATTTTGTTTTCAATTCCAGTTTAATCATTCCTTAATCCCAATTGTGATATAATTTTTTCCCTATTTTATTCTCATAAATATAATAAAATTTGTTAATTTTAATAGAAAAATAAAATTTGAGATCTCTACTAGGCATTCCAAGGAATCTGGAAAGATAACATAAGAGTACACACTATATAACCTAGAGGTACATGCCTTTTACTAGTGTTTTTTTCAAAAATAATTAATTCAGAATTAATTCAAGGAATGTGAATTTACTATATGTGGTGAATATTTATAATACATAGTGTATTGACCAGCCCATCTTGGCAAATAATCACCCACAATACATTCCTTGTAACTTCCATACATGTCATGTAGTCCTTTAGCCACATATGAGCCATTTATCTTCCTACACAGCCTACCTGACTGGGGACTATGTAACTCATATACCAAATGATTTGAAGCCCAAGTACACACTGTTTAGTCCATTTTTTTTCTGTGTCATGATTACACACTCACTCCCTAGGTATGGGCATCAATAGATGCTGAGAAAACATACACATAGTGTAGGTCCAATGAATACACCATGAAATATTACTATATAAAGTAGAATTACAATTAATTTACTATTATTTGAAAACATTATCAACATGTACTTGTGTGTGGTTATTAATTTTATAGGACACATCATGTGATGGGTTTTAAAATATATAATTTTTTAATTAATTTCTATACAATTTTAGGATCTTGGTATCACGTATGTGTCATATTACAGTTATTAATCGACGTGAATTAAAGAATAATAGTTGATAGAAAAAATCAAGAAATCCATGTAATATTTATGTTGGTAGTACACATCATGAAAGTATTTGACAAGTCATGCATAACACATGTCTTAACAGTAAATAATATATAAATATACTACATGTTAGGTAGTTTAGATGGGTACTAACCGTGCTACTTCCAAAGTTCACTTATTATTGTAGATAATTATTTATATATATATATTTTAAATTATGAGGTATGAGAATCTCAACAAAATTTGCATGAGAATTAGGATTAAATAATAGATTACTTAATTAGAATTAATTGATAAAATCTCAATTTAAATTAAATAATAATGATCAAGAATATAATGCTAATTTTTATTAAATACGTAATTTGTAGCATGTATATGGATGATAATGATCCTAGAATAGACCATTTTATGTTACTAGTTTATTAAATTTATTATTAAGTTAAATTATTGTCCAGCATGCCATATCCCCTCTTATTATTGAAGGGTTTTCATTCTAATGAGTTCTTTTATAAAAACCCCTTACCATATCCTACATGAGAGTAAAATTATATAAAAAGGAAGGATCTACCAAGATATTGGATGTAGTTCATGTTTGGAGATGAGTAAAACAATCCAAGAGAGATGCATATGTTGACAGGTGGAAAACTAACACACTAACTGAAAATTGTTCAAGGTGTTTTTACCCATGGTCGAAGGTTAATTTATCATTCCCTATATAAACTGACGAATTAGTAAAATCTGATGATAATAACAATTTATTATTTTTTATTTTTTTCATGATTCATGGTTAATTCATTATGGATGTTTTTTCATGATCACATGGAGAAAAGAATTATACAACACGCAATATAGAACTAAAATAAATTGGATTATGCATATAATTCATTTAAGACATGGTTAGTCACTTAATAAAATCCAATTAATATTAACAAGCATTAAATAAAGATAATAATTTTAAATTTAATCATAAAAGCTAAAATACCTCAATTATATACTTATATATTAAGTCGATATAGTCTTCCATTACTTCAGTTAAAATCCAACCATAGTTCGAAGTTCTTGAGGATCTAATGATATGGTGCTTTAAAGTACTGTGGAATCGTTACATTAATATTTAGGTTAACTTAACTAAGTTCACATCAATTATTTAATTCCAATTAGGGCCAGTGTTTAACTCATAGGCAATGTTTTAGGAATACCAATTTAAGGATTTCATGATCTGGGAGTCCACTATGTAGATCAAGGAATGTTTAGTAAATGCATTTTTCATTTGGAATGACAACCGAAACCCTTATAATTACTAGAACAACTAAATATGGGTTGACGATAATGAGTATAATGATTATGTGTCATATTATGTACATGTAAAAATATTTCTCAGAGCCAATGGTGAGGGATATTGGGTTTTGTTAAAATAACGGGAGATTAATAAATGTAAAATTTTATTATTTGAATAAATTGTATCAGTAGAAGTATAAAAATTCATCACATCTTATTTTAATAAAAAAACTAGATTTTAACATATCATGAAGATCCATACTTGAGAAGGATAACATCATCACTGGTAGAAATTTCCAATAATGGAAAATCATATTACATGTTATCCTACACCATGAAATGAAATTGTATTTATTGGAAGAACATATTTAGGTTGCACCTGAAAATGAGGTGAGTGGGTAAGATTTTTCTTCCTACGAGACACATTTTAATGAAGCTAAAGATCTTCATTGTTTAGGCTATTGTCTATGACCAATGAAAATTTTAAGAAACATGAAGCCATGGTTTCCTATAGAATGATGTATCAAAATTGGCATATCTATCCAGAGAAGTTTACAAATGAGAGATACGATATCTCTAATGAACTATTTACCAATATGCTTTGAGATTTGGTGACATATGGGCCTTATGTAAACAATATTGTTTTCAATATTTAATGCTTAGACATATCGGGTATTAAATTTCTAGATGATTTCTACACAAATATCATACATTCCTCACTACCCAAGACCTTCTCCAGTTTATTGTTAATTATAACGTGAGAAATAACGAGAAGGGACTTTTATAACTTCTTACGTTGATTAAAAATGTGGATAAGGGCATGGAAAATCATATACCCATAGTTCTTATGTTGAATAAGAAAAGGTAGAACAAGAAAAAGGTAAATAAGACTCCTAACATGTTTAATTCTCTTGATAATCATCCTTACAAGAATAGGGAGATCGATAGGTTGAGAAAGAAAAAGGAGGCAATATGTTTTTCATGTGGAAAGAAAAGAAATTAGAAGAAGTACTATACCAATAAGTAAGGGGAATATAAAAATTAATTTTTTATTGAGTGTAATATTTCAATATCTACACATTGGGTATTACATAAAGGTTTTGGTGCTCACATCTGTATCTAAATATAGCAACCAATTATATTCTTAATGATTACTAGACGAAATTTGGATTTGTGAGATGCTAATGGTGTGAGTATGGATGCTCTATCCATTGGTGACTACCACCTTTAATTTCAAAAATGAATGATATCAGTTTTAAAGGGTTGTTACTGTATAGGAATAGCTATGAAGAATATAATTTCTATTTAATTCCAAGATACAAATGGTTTTATTTTCATTTTTGGTAATAAAATTAGTGTCTTTTATAAAGGAAACATATTTTATGGTATAAAACATTTAAATAATGGCCTTTATGTATTAAATTGTAAATGCTTAGTATTGGAAATTTATAATGAATAATGTTCACATGAATCATATAACACTCATATATGTTATCAATGTCTTTGTCATATAAATGAGAATCATTGGAAAAATATTGATCAACATGGTTATTTAGACTCTTCTGAGCTAAAATTAAATAATATTTTTCATAACAATTTACAAGGAAAAATAAATGAACCAACATTCAATGGATATGGTTATAGGGACATAAATCTACAAGTATTTTTATAAACTAATGTTTGTGTACTATTTTCAGTAAAATCTAATGGTGGGTATTCATACTTCATAAATTTAACTAATGACTTGAATATATATGGATATGTCTATTTGATGATCTATATGACATAGTACTTTATGAAATGCATGTAATTCATGAATAATGTATAGAATCAAAATATAATGAAGATAAATAATCCTTGATAGGATCAAGGTGGTTAATATCTTAACCAAAAGTTTATCATCATTAAATGGGAGATTGGGATTATATCTAAAATCACTCCACCTGAAACAGCGCTATGGAATGATGTTAGTCAAAGGTGGAACCAAACCTTGTCAGACATGGAACGGTAGATTCTAAGTCATGAAAATCATCCATTATCCTTTTGGGGATATGCATCACAAACTAAAACATATACATTAAACTGAGTGCTAACTAATTTAAAAATGGGATTCCCTTAATGTTATGGATAGGAATGAAGCCTATTTTGTGGAATACACATGTATAGGGTGTACTATAAGTTTTTACGACCTTAGAAGGTAAAAAACTAAGACCCTAGGGAATAAATTGGAACTTTATAGGATATCATAAGGGAAAAAGGGAAACTTCCCATAAATACCCATAAATAAGAAAGTGACTATCTATAGGCATGTCATCTTTCTAGAGATAGAGTAAACTTTAAAAAAGGATAGTCGGAGATAGATTAGCTTTGATGAAGTCAATGATATAGGTACATAAGAGTTAGTAAAACAAAATATTCCACATGTACTAATGGAATAATTAGTTCATGAAACACAAGTATTGTGTAGGAGAATTAGATATGTTTGATAACTAGAGAGATATGGTTTTCTTTTCATAGAATACGGTGACGCATTATTGGTTAAAAATGATGAATCTAAATCCTACAATGATATAGTATAGAGATAATAACCTGCAAGTTTTATGGAATCCATGAATTCATAAATTTATTCCTTGTATTAGAACTAAGATTTTGAACATGTCGACGCACCATTTGATGTAAATCCCATAGGGAGAAAATGGGTATTCATGATAAAACTGGGCATGGAAGGTAATGTAAATTCATAGAAAGAAAGGCTAGTGGAAGAGGTGTTTAAAAAATATCAAGGTATTCACTATGATGAATCCTTTACAATAGATTCCAAGTTTTAATACTTCATAATTATAATTTCTTTAGTATATTTCCATGAGTATGAAATTTGGTTGATGGATTCCGAAATATCTCTCATTAACAGGAAGCCTGAAGAAGATGTATATATAACAAAACCTAAAGTTTTAGTGACTATAGGTGATTCCAAAATCATTTTCAAGTTACAGAGATCCATTTATGGATTGAATAAAGCATCTAGGTCATAGAACAACCTTTCAGATGAATCTATAAAATAATTTTTTTCATTAATAATGAATGTGAGACTTGAGTTTACAAGTGGTGTAGTGGAAATTCAATCGTTATGTGGGAAGTATATGATGATGAAATATTGAATATTGGAAATTACATACTAGTCTTAAATTTTATTATGGATTGGTTAAAAAAGCGTTTCAACATGAAGGACTTAGGTGAACTAGCCTATATTCTAGGGATCATTATTATTCATGATAAACCCAAGTATTTTCTTGTACTCTGTCAAACTACATACATTGTCTAGATACTAAAGAGATTTAATATGAAAAAAATCCCTGAGGGGAATGGTCTTAGTGTCACATGGTGTAAATATTTCTATGAAAACGGGTCCACATACATAACTTGAGAAATAGAGAATGATTAAGTTCCCATATTATTTAGCAATAGAATCTATGCTATATTTGGTGTTATATATTGGAATTTATGGTGTCTATGTATTTATAATGGTAGGAATATATCTATAAGTTCTATGAGAACCATATTGGTATGATATATAGGATATCATCAAGTATCTAAGATGAACTAAGGATATCTTCCCGGTGTATGGAGTAGATGAGGAGCTGGTCATCAAGAGTCATGCTGATTTATTTTATAATAGATAAAAACAATATAAATTCACATTCAATGTATGTTTCCTATAACAATAGTGGATATATGAGTTGGAAGAGTTCAAATAAGGTAGTTTCCATTGATTTTATAGTAGAATCTAAGTATATAATGGAATCTGATGTATATAACAAAGCCGTTTGGATACTATTATTTTAGAAGCTTGGTGTGGCACATAAAAGTAATGACCCAATCTTATTCTACTATGATAATAATACATCAGTGGCTCTTGAGGAAAATCCAAGGTCACACCAACATAAAAATCAAATACTCTATAAGTATCATCCGTTGATTTATTTTTATTAGTGGAGTGATTTTTTAGAAATTGAGTTCCCAAAAAATAAAAGACAAAAAACCATTTTACTAATGTCCTATCTTATTAGAAGCATGAATATTATTTGAGAGATAATAGAATGAAGGATGACAGTAGTTGGATCTAGTAGAAGTTGGAGTTTGTTGGATTTGGATCCCTAGAACCCACTTATGTGTACATTATGAAATCTTGATATTATAGTTTTGAATTTTAATAAACACATTATCCCATAATCATTGTTATTATGTGTAACATAGTATGCAATAATGCCCTAAGAGTAGCTATAACACTAAAAGGTCATAATAGTTCCCTATTATGATGATAACCCATAAGTTCAATAGACATATTTTTAAATATATGTTCTATTGATGGATAAAATAATTTTAGGGACCTAAATGATTCAGGATATCATGGGTGGGGACTTATTGGACTTTGAGGAATCTTCTCATTGTGTACTCCCATGGTAATATCTAGTGTAATATATTATGAGAATGACACCTGGCACTAGGAAATCCACATTAGTATGTGTTATTGGATGTTATTATATGTGGATGTGTGTATAAATTCTTATAATTTTAGAATATTAATAATAAATATTATATGTTTCTAACTTTTATGTATAGAATAAAATTGTGATGACATAGGTTCATGGTGAGGTAAGATATTTTGGGTGTGTGATGAGTAAACATTCCTTAATGATTAATGCGAGAAATGATTTTTTCCTTTATTCTTTAACAAAAGTTGATATATAAAGACCATTTATAGAAATGATATGACCTAAATAAATCTTTGTAATGGTTTTATATAGGAACACTATAACTTAAAAAATTCAAAATAGATACATCGATCACATGGGTTGACAGAATCAACATGAATCCTTCTTGATTATAGATATGATGATATAGGGATTATAATACATTGTGAGTGTCCGTATGAGGCATAAATTCCTTAAGGAATTAAATTATTTTTTATGGGTTCCTTGGAATGTTTCTAAACTCTAGGCTGATACACCTAATGGCACTGAAAAAAGTCACAAGGGTTACACACTACATGTATCCATAATATTAGTTAAAAAATATATAATTATTTTTTATTTAAAATGTTGAATAAATATTATTCACACACATGGTTTAATAATTAAACATATTTTATGATGTCATATATTATATCACTAGTTATTATATGGAATATTAGGTGAGTAGAATATCTAATAAATATATAAATTCTATTTAGTGAATATAATATTTATTTATTCATTGGAGAATAATGTAGTTATAATTATTTAGTAATTAAAAATAGACATTATTCACAGCTAGATAGATATTTTGGAGGAATGACAAAGTATATTTGTAGATCTAGTGATAAATAATATATATATAATACATTTTGAAAAAATAATATTTAATTTTTATTCCTAATTTTTTAACATGTCAGGAAATGATAATAATATTATGATTATAAAAATGGGTTTCTGCAAGGTTTATGTAAATATTTTGGGGATCATGTAAAATTATTTATTTCTATCACTAGTGGAATATAATCCCAATTATATTATTTTTTAACATTTCAAATTAATTTTTTTGTGCACCAAGAAATCCAAAGAAACCTTTCAAATCCCTAGAGTGCTCCCTTATCAAAGAACACATAGCAGAATAAAGATCTATCTTTGTCCACCTTCCACTATCAAGTTAAAGGAGATCCTGAAAAATCATGTAGAATCAATTCTCAAGGTGATCAAAGATAAACACAATAAGAGTTAATATCATCTGCACTATCACATGGATATTCCTACAACAACATTCAATGCTTCATGGAACATGTATGGAACACCACTAGAGGGATTATACACTTGATTCCTACTAAAAAATGGTTCCACGACAAATATTTAATATCAGATCGATTAGCGAAGAAAAAAAATTCTCTAAAGGTAATTATTTAATTGGATAAATTAGTTAAAAATAATATTTTATGATCCAGTTCTCTCATTCTGTATTTTCATCGATTTTCTATTTTCTATGATTCTATTTCATTGATCATTGCATTTATTTTCATTAAATCTTATATAGATCGTCGATCATGACAAAAAGAAATGATGGTAATGAACCACCACATGATTCCACTACACCTGAAACCATAAAATTCTAAAAATTTTAATTTTAAAACCAATTTGAAAAATCATATAAATTATTTAATCAAAATGGTTGTTTTCAATAAAAACCTATATATTTCACTATTCATCGAAAAAATAATCTTTTAAAAAAAAATCACTAAAATTCACCCTAAGATAAATTTTATATGATAATTTAAAAAATAAGGCTTATTTTATCAAATTTATTTTCTAAAAGTGTTAGAAATTAATTTAATTATTTTTCACAAGAAGAAACAAGAATCATCTTTTATGGGAAAATAGAATTTTCAAAACATATAAAAACTTTACAGAAAATTATGTTTTTTTATTAATACATTTTTTATATAAAACCATTATAATTAATAATTAAAATATACTTATTACTATACATGAATCCATTTTCAATATCTATTTAATAATGGTTGTTCATATATAATAATACTAATAATATGGTTCAGTTTTTTTAAACTTAGTGTGTCATGTAAAGAAATATACGACAAAAAAAATTATTCAAAAATATAATTAATAAAATCTCAAGTTGTTACATTATACACCCCTTAAAATCAATTTTCCATCAAAATTGATCAGCATGATATGAATATATGTGTATACTTATTTCTCATCATATACTCAAGTTCCAATATAGCTTCCATGAACTCGTGGGGTTTCCACTAATGTTTGACCAAGTTAGTGGTCTTGTTTGGTATAACATTCTCTTTATGATAAAAAATCTCCATCACTTGTTCCTTATAAGAAATATATTACTCTAATGGAAATAAATTTGAGTTCATTACATGTAAAGCATTATATATGTACCTCCTGAGGAGAGATACATGGAACACATCATGAACTTGAGATAGGTTTGATGGATGTGACAACTGATAGTCTAAAATCCCAATACAATCAATTATTTCAAGGTGATTTATATAATGAGTGATTATATTTACATATTTTTAAAATATCATTACCCTATTCAATGGAAATTTCATAGAAGCACATTTTCTCTACCTGTGAATTATATATCACACCAAAAATTGACATCATACCTTTTCTATCAACTTTAGGTTACCTTGACGAGTTACTGAATAGATCTAAATTTATCTTCAACTTATTCTTCTATCACTAATCCTGATATATTTCCTTCTAAAACTTCATTCTCACATGTTGGATCTTTGCATTTATTTATATATAGGGAATCCATATAGTCCATATATATTTATGAGTAATTAATGTTATTATAAGAAAAATCAACAAGAGGAAGGTTTTGAAGCCAAACACCTTTAATATATAGAGAGTAGGTTATATAAAAAAAACTATAGTGTTTTAATTGTTCTATAAAATAGACCATCTATCTGAGGATGACATACAGTACCGGAACTCAACTCCATATCAAGAGAATGCTGAAGACTTCAACAAAACATTGAGGTAAAACTTAGAACCCGATCAAATACAATTTAATCTAGTACTCCATGAAACCTTACTATTTCCATAATGTATAGCCTATATATATTATCTAGAGTGAAATATTATATGATTGTGGTGAAGAGTTATAAATTTTAAGGAGATCAACTATAAACTATATAGTATTAATCCATTTAGATGCTTTTGGGAGTTTGATGACAATATCAACAATGATTTTTCCCATTTCCATTTAGGTATGGGTAATGGATGTATAATATCCTTATAATCGTTTCTCTTATCCTAAACTTGTTGACATATCAATCACTATGATACAATCTTTTTGAAATCTTTCTTCAATCCCTCACACCAGAAATACTCTTATAAATAAATATATATATATCATTGTACTTCTAGGATGAATAGAGACCGAAGAAGAAGGAGATTCCTATAGAAACTCCTTCAAATATGGTATGGATAGAACACATGCATGGTTTCTAAATCTAATCATTCCGTCATGATCAAGGATAAACATTGAAAAATTTTAAACAATCTTTTGAAGCTCTACATCTTCCTTCTACACATCCTTAGTAATTATATAGATAGATAGTTGAATATTCGATTGATAAAGATAATATTTCCCATACATCCATCCTTTCCAAATCCAGAAATATTGGTTATTTTTTGATCCTATTAATGGATAAGATTGTAATATCCGTTTGACTAATGGTAGTAGAAACTATGATCTCTTTCCCTGAGTATTAATGTATTTAGTAGTGAAAATTATTATTCGGCTCTAACATTGTTATGTGGTATCTGTTTAACTTCTTCTATGTTAATAGATACCTAAAACTTTTGGGGTCATTATTTATATCACAATTTTTTCTATAAAAAAATCCTTCCTATATTCTATAAAAATATTAGCACCGCTGACCCTAAATCCTGAGTTGGGTAATTTTTCTTATGAACCTTCGATTATTATGTGGTATAAGCTATAACAATGTAATTATTCGTAAATGACCAAAAATACATTATTAGATGCATCAATATATATTAAAATCCCTTATAAACTATTGAGTAATGTAATCATAGGTGCATTTACAAATATTCTCTTTAGTACTGTGAAATTTTCCTCATACTCATATGTTTAGAGGAACTTGGCTCCCCTCAGAGTTGACATGGTCAGTGGATTAGATAGTGAAAAGATATTTTCCACAAATCATTGAGAATATCCTATTAAAATATGAAAACTATGGATCCCAGTCACATTGGTCATTCTAGACCAATATTCAGTAGCATCCGTCATTCATGGATACACCGATATACCCTCTATTGAGATTTCATGACTAAAAAATGAAACTATTTTTAGCCAAAACTCACAAATTATAATCTTTTCATGTATTTTTTCATTCCTTAGGTTATCTAGATAAATTATAATGTGATATCAATTGTCTTAATTTCTCTTTGATTGGATAATAATATCATATATAAATACTACCACAAACCGATGAAGGTAATATCTAAGGACTCAATTCATTATGCTCGTGAAGATAATGAAGGAATTAGTAAGAAATAATTAAATAAATATATATTCATAGTGTCCATACCTTATAAAAAATTGGTTCTTTGTTAAATCCTCTTTCTCAACCCTCAATATGTGATATCTAGAATAGTGGTCAATCTTGTAAAAGTATTGAGCTCTGCATAGTTGATCCAACATGTCATCAATATAGTGTAGAGGATACTTGTTATTGATCATGATCTTGTTCAGCTGCAGATAATATGTATAGATTCAAGTTTATTAACAAAAATATGTGGTACTATGTGTGTGTTAAACTAACATGTCACCAATCTATTCTATAGGTATTATTTGAAAAAGATGTGGAACTGCGTCTGTGTTAAATTGAGAAATATACTTCATTTTTTTTTCAAATTTGAGAATTCTCCCTAAGAAAGACATCAATGAACTACCTCACAATATAAAAATCATCAACGTTGAGTTTCTCCCCAACCATTTTAAAAAAACACTATTATTGAATAGGATTAAAAACCATTACAATGGATGTGATATTTATCAGAAGTCCATATTTATCATCACACTGGGAGATGATTATTGGTAGGTTTGGAATGATAAACTTGACTTCTATTCCCTAGAAATTAATATGGGATTTATATAGATTAATCAAATCCACTCATAAGAAATTTTTTTAACCAGATGTATAATGGAAAGGCTTATATGAAAAAAAATTACCAAAATGTTAAGACAAAGTGTAATAATATATATGAGATGCAATCATCATACCATTAGGGGATTTTAATACTAATTATATATCTAATAATTGGGGTAAAATCTTGATACAATAATAATATTCTATAGATATTAAAAAATGGGTACATATAGAGTCAAATAAAACATTAGAAGTTATAGAGTGGATGGAAAGTGTACCTTTTACCATGATGTCATCACAACCCTAATTAGAAATATTGATCACATGATATTTCCCTTTTACTCTTAGATTTAGATGTTAATAACTTTATCATCATCATTAACCATCAAATTCTGTAATTATTTAGTATAATGACCATACTAGTAACATTTGAAACACTAGAGTGTCAGTGATGGATTCTATGGACTTTTCTATCTATTTTCATCAATAGCTAACTTCATACCATCACATTGGAATTGGATTGCCGGATGTCCTTCCCATTAGAACGTAAAACATTTAACAGTCCCCACGAGACAATTCCCTCCATCTTTACTTCCAAACACCAGGCGTGAAGGAAAGCTCATCTTCTTCTCTCCATGGTTTTTTAAATTAACATTGAACTCCATGTTCATTTTCTTTTAAAAACCATGATATTGATGTGTAACTCTAATCTACATTTCCATATTGTGATCACATCAAATGATTAGTTCCTAGATTAAATATTACATTATGGTTAACACTATTCAATGACTTGGTTTTAAGACATACATGAATCCATCAACCTTACTTCCAGGTTAGATGATAATTCATGTATCATTACACCAAAGTCTTGTAAAAGTTTCCTCATAGGTACAAAGAGATTCATCATACTTATTATTTAGTTCAAATAATTTCTAATCCATTTTTTATGAAGAATACAAGAGATTTTTTTAAAGAAAACAAACTCTTACAATCATCCTACTATATGAAATTAATTTCTTTAAGTCCCCTTGTATTCTTATTATAATATACTATTGATATGACCACCCTTGAAAATGATAAACAACCCAAATTAATTATTTATGTTATTAACAGGAGGATAAAATAAAATATATTTTTTGTGGTACTAATTAGCTTATCAGAAATAAAGGATTTTTAAAACCATATAATGAAGGTGGATGTTACCATGTGAATGACTAAATAGAATGTTCTTTCCCACTATTCGTTTGGATGTTCAGCAGGATTCAATTCCTGAGAATGTTCTGTGATCGTTGAAATTTGATTTTATATTCTAGATCCATTCACATGTGAATTCTGAAGAGGAGAATCATTTAATTAATAATTATAATCATAATTAACTTGATTACTTTGGGTTCCTTCCATTTACTAAAACATAAAACCACATTGTATGAAAAAATAATCATAATGTGGAACTAAATAATCATAAAAAATTACATATAAAATGTTTTTATAATGAAACCATATTTTAAGCTATCAAACCTTTAATTTATCCTAAGTCCTTCATATCCATAATCTATTTTAATCCTTCATCATTGTTCATAAGGATCTAGTCAATTTCCAATGCATATCTCTCAAGAGTGTCAAAACCCGGAGTGAAAATAGAATAAATTTATTACACCAAGTGACGATTGAGTCTAGTTAAATGCCACCTTTTAAGAGTTATTTCCCATTAGTAACTCTTTTCTAGATCAACTTTCACGTATTGTATCCAGAAAAGGATGTAAGTTCTTGGAAAGCATTATTTCTATCATTTAACAAAACTATATGACATTTTCTTATACATTGACTCATCCTTAGACTTACAATTATACATATCTTTATTATTCTCATTAAAATTTCATCATCTTAGTTTTCAATGGTTAAATAAACCTATATTTGATACCAGCTGTGGAGACCCAACCATCTCATACATGAATATTACATCTTAATATATGAATATTCATTACATAACATAACAATCCATAGTAGAATCATTTAGTTCTAGTGACAATGGAAACATAAACACTTAAACAACTGGTCCACAAGTGATCTTTTTCATATCTCACTTTGTTTCTTCCTAACTAGAACCCCTCTTAAACATATCATATATAATACCTTACATCATTACATGAGAAAAGGAATCTTAAAAAATGGAGAGATAAAATTATTATTATTCTCAAACAATGGAGATATCGACCTATCATATGTATAATTGTATGATAACATGAGATTAGCATTTTAAAACCAAACCCTGCACATCACATATCATATAAACGTGTCATGGAATAAATCGTGGTAATTTATAAGACATAAATCATAATGGAATCAGAAAAGATGAACCATAAGAATATAACATTGGTATAAAGCATAGATTTTTGAAATACACATATGTGTAGAAAATAAAATAAATAATAGTTCAAGTATCATTGGTAATACTATCATAGTGGAATGAATTTACTCCCCAAACCATCATAATAGTTTTTGGTCTATCCCAACACGTTCATAGTTGATATGTTACATTACTAAAATCGATTCCCTGCCAATTATAGTATGGTTTTACTTATGATATTTTGATCTTTACCTAATGAATTGCAGGAATATATTGGTTACACACTTCACATAATGAAAATAATTCCAATTTATGCTATAAGATCACAAAAAATTCATCATATTAAAACCAATGAGAAAATCGGTACATAAACATTTCATTATAACATTAGTTGTGGAAAAGAAATTGGTTTCAGAATCATTTTATCATTTCATGAAAGCATAACACATGGAATGAAAAGTGGGTTTAATATAAAAATTATAATAAAAAATATAAACCATTCAGATAAATAATAATAATGGTATCCTGGGATAATATTATCGGTAAACTATAAACAACACAAATGGATGTAATATTAGATGAAAAATTATTTTGAAATAAAAATAACCTGGAAAATTTCTTAACAAAAATATCATTTCCTTGAAAGTAAACTTTTATTAAATTAAAAATTAAATAAATATTGTTGGAATAATATTATTTGAAAATAACCATGAAAACTGATAAAGTAATTCTAACGTCCTGGTTCCAGAATCCGCCTAGAGGTGCCCCATACCCAGTTGGTCACATGTTCTCACACTTATTTACTCAAATTATAGAGGCTATTGAATATCAGTGAGGGCCTTGGGTGTGATAGTGGAGAAACTATGCCCACATTGGTAGAGTAACACTGTTGAAACGAAACCGATAATAATAGCAGAAGCAATAATAATACCATAAAACAGTAAACAACAGATGAGTGAAGAAATAAATAACTAGAGCACATGTATAAATGATTCATAAAACATATGTCTAGGAAAATAGCCAAACAAGTCACAATTCGAGAATATAGGACTAAACAAATGTACCAAAGTAAAATAAGTAAAATATTCCTCAGAATCGCAAGCCTCAGCTTGGTCCCATGCTCTCCAGATCCAAAGCATTCAAGTAACTAAAGTAGAAGGGTACTTTCCCTTATATAGAACTGCAATAATATAATCTGTTTGGGCCCAAAAGCATGAACCAAACGGGGTGGGAGATGAATCCCAGTAGTCAACCACCCAAAGATCTATGCCTAACTGTCATTGAATATAAATGGCAGGAAATAAGAAAAAAGAAGTAGTAAACAAGGAAGTACTCAAAAGTAAACAATCCTACTATTTCAATTAAAATCATTTATAATTAACAATTTAACCAACCAATTTAAAATACAATAAACCCTCTAGGAAAGTTATAACAAAATAAACCCTCTAGTTTAATTTACAATAAGTATATAAGAAAAATACTCTAAGGAAGCATGCATTGTCAATTCCCCCTATAGTCTCATATAATCAAAGACTCTCTAAGGAAGCACTCACCATCAATTCCCCCATATTCTTTTAGCAGTAAACTATAGAAACTACGGGGAAGCACTAAATGTCAATTCCTCTTGTGGTCTCATAATGGAACTATAGACACTCTGAAGGAGAACTCAAAATCAATCCCCCATATGATCTGGAAGCGTGATAATTACAAGAGACACTCTAGGAAATCCCTCAACGTCAATTTCCAATATAGTCTCACGACACGAGGTTCCATAGCCCCATGTAAACCAATTTTACACAAAAAATAAATAGTAGCAAAAGTAGACCTCATAGTACAACTTGTATAATTATCCACAATCCATAACATATAATATCAGATAAACTCACTCCATCCTACAATACTAGGATTGGAAAGAAAAGCAGCAGCCTAATAGGCAATGCTATACCAAACGGTAAAAAAAATAAATCATGGGAAAAACATCTATATCTTGGAAAAGACAACCCTATTCACAAGTATTAACCTCTATCCAAACAAACAAGGCCTATCATGCAATAGAAGTTCTAAAAATCATAAACACGCATTACCCGGACAAAGGTATTGGGATATTTTGAACATATAACTGAAAGACTAACCATGAAAAGGCACAAGCCACCTATATCAGCGTTGTATGATCAGTACACATGAAGATCTGGCCTTAAATCACCCTAGAACACTATAGATATATCGAAACGCCAAAAATGTTCAACCGAGAATATATCATGAAAGAGGAGAAACCAGGAAATGAGGCTCTAAAAGGAGGAAAAACATACTGTGGCGATTTTAATGCAATCGGTGATAGTCGATTCGGAGAACGAACGTTGAGTCAGGGCTCAATGAAGATTTGGAAGTCTTTTTCACTTCTAGATGAGAAAGATGATGAAGAAGGTGGTTCTGTCCAAAAAATGATACCCCGATCAGTTTAATAAAAAAATAAAGTACACGACATGTTCTTTAAAAGTACACATCATGTACTTTCCCATACCGGGCCCCGATTTAGTCGGCCTCCAGGTCACCAAACACGGCCATGTGCTCGGCCATTATATGACCAACACATGGCTACCCGCGGTAACCTAGTACACAATGTGTACTCCTAAAATTTCTAGAAACTCCTCTTTTTCTAAAAAACATCCATAAATGAAAGGCATAACTAAAAAGAAAATGTGGTTTCTTAAAAACATTACCCATTCATGAAAATTTGTCCCCAAATTTCCCTAGTAAGGTGTAATTGAAGTAGAATCCTCAAACAGCTCTGGCCACTGTGATCGTACATCAGCCTCCCTCTCCCTGGTCTCTTCCTGTACTCGCCTGGGCTGCCATAACACTTGTACCCGAGGAACAGATTGGCCACGGGGAACCCTCACACTTTGGGAACAATCCGGATAGGATACTCCGTGAACATGGTTTCCAAATCTAAATTAACCTCCTCAGGTTGGAAAAACATGATACGAGTCTGATAAGTGACGTCATATAGGAGAAACGTGGAAGAAATCATGCATATTCCAGTACCTCTAATGTAACTACAACTGATAGGCAAACAGAACGACTCTCTCCAACAACTCAAATGGCCCAATGTACCTCGGTGAAATCTTACTTTATCTCCTAATTCTCATGTGTCCCAACCTCTGTGTGACACCTAGGAAACCTGATATCTGACCTAAAAATCCAGAGGTTGTCTCTGTCGATCAGCATAAGACTTCTATCTTGACTATGAAGCAGCCACCCTCGTCCAAATCAACTATATATGCTCTGTTGTCTCTTAGACAGGATGAGGTCCTAGTATAGCTACCTCTCCTGCCTCTAGACATGATAAATGCGATCAACATGGACTACCATACAAGGCCTCATAAAGTTCCATATGAATAGTTGTTTGAACACTATTATTATAGGAAAAATCCAAAAGTGGTATGTGATTCTCCCTTGAACCTCCAAAATCTTGAACTCATGCTTGAAGAATGTCCTCCAGCACCTAAGTCGTACGCTTGAACTAGCCATCTGTCTTGGGAAGGTTAGCTATAATCAGAAGTACCTGGGTACCCAAAGCCTTTTGTAGTCCCTACCAGACCCGTGAAGTTAAACGTGCATCCCAATGTGAAATAATGGAGTGTGGAACCCCATGTAGACAAAAAATATCCCAAATGTACAACCTTCTCTACTCATCAACACAGAAGATCTCCTTAATCTGTAAGAAGTGAGAAACAATAGTGATTCTGTCAATGAAAACCCAAAATGTATCATTTCCGCGAAGCAACATCAGCAAAACTGTCACAAATTCCATCGCAAAATCATTCCAATTCCACTCAGGAATGTGTAACTGTAGAAAAAACCATGCTAGTTGCTGATGCTCCACCTTCACCTACTGAAAGGTTGAATGTCTCATGAAGAAACTAGAAACGTCTCTCTTCATACCTGGCCACCAATATTGACAGTGTAGATCACGATAAATCTTGGTGACACGAGGATGAACTGGACAAACTAAGGAATGAAAATCATGCATCAGCTCCTCGCGTATGTCGGATGACACCCATAATCTCCCATGAAAACACAAGATCCCATCCTCTCCTATTTTCCATCCAGTAATAGGGTCTTCTCTTGACACACTCTCCCATATAACTATGCCTTTAGAATCTGAGAGCTGGCTCATTTTTACTCGATCAAGTATGGTAGAGTTAACAACCACACAATAAAGAAATGTTTTACACTATCTATTGTGCACCTAAAAATGCATCTTTGAGAATAGAATCATAAGATGAAACCCACTACTGGCCTCCTGAACTACCAATATCTAAGTCTTCATGCCCAACGCATCAGCTACCATGTTACCTTTCCCAGGCGTATAGAAAAGATCAAAGTCAAAGGACTAAAGGTACTCAACCCATCTTCACTGTCTTAGATTCAAATCGTGCTGAGTGAAGATATACCTAAGACTTTTGTGGTCATTGAAAACCAAAAAATGCTCTCCGAAAAGATAATGTCTCCAACAATGTACATCATGAACAACTACAACCATCTCAAGAACATGTGTTGGGTAATTACTCTCATGTGGACTCAAATACCAAGTCCCGTGCACAACGACTCCTCCTCCCTGAATAAGCACAACTCCCATTCCTATACCTGATGTGTCCTGGTACACAATATATCTCTTTACCAGATTTTGAAATAAAAGTATTTGTGCTCATGTAAACCTGCCTTTCATCTCCTGAAAGGCTGACTCACAAGAATATGACCACAAGTACTTAACACCCTTCTTAGTCTGGCCCATAAGTGGAGCTGCTAAGTGTGAGAAATCCTGTATGAAACGTCTGTAGTAACCCGCCAGCCTTATAAAACTCCACCCCTCAAAGACATTCTCTAACTGCTCCCAAGAATCTACTCCCTTCCCCTTCTATGAGTCTATTGATACTTCTATCTCTGATATAACGTGACCCAAGAAGTTAATTTGGTCCATCCAAAAATATCATTTTGAGAGCTTAGCATATAATTGATGCTCTCTTAGTCTACTCAAGATGATCTCAAGATGGGTAGAATGGCAATGTCAAGTGTGAGAGTACACCAAGATATTTTCCACAAAGACTACCATTAAAGAATCCAAGTATGAATGGAACCCTCGGTACATCAGTTCCATGAAGACTACAAGATCGGTCGTGAGACCGAACAATATAACCACATACTCTTATAGACCATACCTACTCTGAAAGGTAGTAAGAGTTCTATCAGATGGTATAACATGAAAATTATTGTAACCATACCTCATGTCAATCTTTGAGGACACATGAGCACATCAAAGCTGATGAAAGATATTATCAATCCTCGGTAAGGGATATCGGTTCATAACAGTCAACTTGCCAAAATTCTGATAATCCACACAATGTGTGAGGTTATGGTCTACATTCTTCACAAACAGGATAGGAGAACCCCAAGGAGAAGTACTAGGTCAGATGGAACCCCTTTCCTGCAATTCCTCCAAATGCTTCTTGATCTCCATTAACTCTAGTGTAGCCATACTATAAGGAGGGATAAACAATGGGGCTGCTCCTAGAACAAGCTCAATAGAAAATTCCACCTCTCACTCCAGAGGAAAACCTGAAATGTCCTCTGGAAAGACATATCTGAAATGATCCACCACTGGAGGAAAGTCCATATGTGATGTACCTTGGTCATTCAGATATAGAATAGAAATCTAGGCTGTAACTCCTCGCAACCCGTGATACTTGGGTCCTTCTCTAATTTCCTGGACATCCCAAT
The DNA here is from genome assembly GCA_963277665.1 of Viscum album. Classification (NCBI taxonomy): domain Eukaryota; kingdom Viridiplantae; phylum Streptophyta; class Magnoliopsida; order Santalales; family Viscaceae; genus Viscum; species Viscum album. Next base: position 611,209,270 of record OY728122.1, on the reverse strand, counting down.
TTCCCTTATAATGAAACGATCTACCCTCTAGTGATGTTAAACTCACCCTACGATGATAGAAATCGACAACATCCTGGAAGGGAACTAACCAGTCCATTATGAGAATGACATCATAACCTGACATCTATAATAAGTAGAGGTCCCATAAGAAGTGTCACCCACCAACTTCAAGAGGGAACTCCTTGCACTAACATACACTAGGCATTGTTGTTCCCAACGGAGTGTCTAATGTCAAGATCTCAATAGAATAAAAGATACAGAGCCAAAGTCTCTCCAAAATTGCAACATAGATAATGCTATGGGTTGACCCTGTATCAAAAAGTGAAGAATATAAAACTGAGTCAACAAGAATCGTACCTCTAAATATGGAGGGTTCGAGATCCTAGTCCTGCTGGGTCTGCTCCACTTCAAAATCCTGGACTGTACTGCATCCCTATGACCTTGCCTGACCACCCTGTGCTAATCCACCCTGCTGTCACTGAAGGCCTGCAGACTGGCTACCACGGTTGTCAACACCACCTCATCTTGAATGGACAAAATAACTCCAGTTACCTAACTGATGAGAAAATGGTGGTCCTGCTCCTGAATTCGGAGTCATAGAAGAACCCCTGTCACCAGTTGCTGGTGAGAAGAATTAACCAAAGTGCTGAATAAAACCCATATCGCCACAAGATTGGCACGCGACTAGGTCTCTTTGGCTATGTGACCTTATATTAATGACCTTCAAACACTGGTAACATGACCCATGGCTACCTGATGGTGTATCTCTCCTACTTGGATCTCCATGTGTAGAATCCCTGCGGTGCTTCCTACTATCAGCCGAAAAAGAAATAACTCTGGTGGTCGAACGACCCTAGCCCACAACTCCAGAATCCCTCAATTTACACTCTAGGATAAGTGCCTAGTTGAATATAGAAGATATTAAAGTCAACCCGAAGATGTTCACCAGAGATCAGATGCCGTTCCTGAGACCATCGTCAAACTTCCTTGCCATGAATTACTCATCAACTCATGGAATGTGTGTGGCTCACTACAGCTCCATGAAGCGAGAAGAATATTCCATAACTGAAATAGTACCTTGATCTAGACTCATGAACTCTTGGGCTTTATTGGACCTCATAGTCTCTGGGTAAATGTAGTCGTAGAAGGCATGCTGGAACACGTCCCAAGCCATACCATGCTGGGGTCCCATTTTTGAGATCACATCCCACCATCTCTTGGTGGATTCCCGAAACCAATATGTGGAGAGTTTCAAAAACCTCTCTTGATGCATATATAGATGGTCGAAGATAGATAACATGGCCTCTAACCATGACTATGCAGCCTGAGGTTCGCCGTCCCCTACGAAGGTTGGAGGATGCTGCAGCTGGATAACCCGTGTCAATTCTACCAAAGACAGGGCAGGTTGTGGTGCTCTCTGGAATGTCTGCATGAACCTCAAAATGCTCTCTCGGAACGGTGCATCAACACATGTTTCTAGAAGGACGGCTAGTGCCAAGACGGACACTACCAAAGGATCTGCTGGTAGTTCTTGATCAGCCATGTCCGTGCTGTAATGACCCTGAATTTCCATGATTTTTTTAAATATATGGGAATTTTACGAGTCCGCGAAAATTGTCAGTGTGTGATTCCAAGGCACGGTGTGCCCAGAATGAATTTATAAACTTTTTTTTCGGTTAGGTTCAGTAAACGTACGAGAATGGTTTTCTAACTTTTGAACCAGTGCTAGGAATTGAAATACAAGGGCACCATTGAACTCGCAACGACTGTATTATCTTAATGGGACCTTCACCATGACCGTAGTAGGTTGAGGGTGAATGATAGAATTTGGGTTTTTTGTGGAAATAGAAATAAAAAAAATAACTTTTATTTTATTTTTCTTTCTGTTGAAACCTCCCATGTGGATGGTTTAAATGTGGGGACCACCTAAACTAAAACCTCCCAATTTGAATTTGGGGGTGGTGACCACCCAAACCCCCTAACTTCTAATTTAATGGGAGAAGACTCTTGAACTCACTCTTTAATGAGGGAGGTGACCATTGGTATCCATTATTTTAATTATGCCAATGCAACCCATTTAATGATGCCAATTAATTATTCCAACAAAAATAAATTTGATAAACTTAAATTAAGAAGTTGGTTACCTTTTCTTTTTGGAGGAATTGGGGAAGGGGAGAAGCTTTGGAGAATCTTGGAGAAACTCATCCTCCAATGAAGAATGCTCTTGCGAACGAGGAATATCTTCAACGACAAAGAACCGACAATCGAGGAAACGTTGATGTCAACGACGACCATCTTCAACTAACTACGTCATCTATTCCTCATGACACAAATCTCTGAGGTAGGGGTTAAGTTGTGTACGATTATATATTTCCATGTTCTTCCCTTCTAAAACAAAAAACACTGATCAACTCTCTAAATAGTTGATTTTGGGATGTTTTCTTTTGGGGGTTTGGGAATAATCAATTTCCGGGGGCTGTCGAATTTGACGTTCTTCATTCAAGATTTTGTTGAGCTACCTGCTACTGATATAACATGGAGGGTGCGGTCCAAATAAACATGGCCCGACCCCTCCGCCGTTCTTCTTTTTTGTGTGTACTTCATGAAGGAGGAGGATGATTAAGTTATCCTTGGTGGGGAATAATAATGGCAGTCAGCACTACCGCTAGCCGCAATGAAGGCGAGGAAGCAACGACACTTCTGCGGCTGCCGCCTCCTGCGGCCTCCATCGCCCCGCATCCTCTGCTGCCTGCTACCGCCGCCACCCGCGACCTCCGCCGTAGCCCCACGGGCCCCACGTCGCTGCAGCCTCCGCCGCCCGCGACCTCTGCTGCCCTGTGGTCACCACCATCCCATGAACACTATGTCACTTCATGGCCTAACGCTGTCCCGCGACTCCCGTCGCATCCTCCATCCCACGACACCCGTGGCCTCCTACTACCCTATGGCACCGACGACCGCCACCGCCCCACATTACCCATGACCACCATAGCCTTCATGGCCCACGCGGCCTCCGCACCTCCCCGTGCCGCCCATGCCGGGCCGAACCGCCTCGCACGACTAAGTCGACCCATCTCAGGCCGGGCCGAACACAGCGGGCTGGACCCAGCAGGTCGGGCCGGGTCGGTCCAACCGGGTCCGACCAGACCCAGACCCACTTCGACCCATTTACGCAATTTTGGCCATACATTTGGAACCATATGTCCATTTGATGAACCGTCTATGCCGCCAGAAACCCTGGATCGAGGCGGTACCTTTGGTATACCTCACTTGAGATTTGGATAAATTTGGGACATGTTCAGGTTGGATAGGTTACGAATCCAATCGGGCCCTCAGGACTAAAAGGCTAATAACTTATAGACCATGCATTCGATTGCCGCATTGTCAATTGCATTGATACCCTTATGATGTGGTGGTCCTTTGAGATACTTCTTCATGAGACTTAATGGAAATTGGATGATCGACCAGTAGTTTGTGGAGTAGACCCTCCCGGAGACAATTGAGTGTAGTGAGGGAACCCTATAGCTGGCTATGATGTGAAGAATGAAGAGCGATCCTGTGTGGGTCAGCACTGAGCGATCATATCTGGGTTAGCACAGAGCGATCCTGTGTGGGTCAGCACATATCAATCCTGTGTGGGTCAGCACCGAGAGATCCTGTGTGGGTTAATAGCATAGTCTCTTTACAGAGTTAGATTATTCAGAAGTAACATCAAATCAACTCTACTACTGTACCTATGAAATACCTGGTGTGAGCTGATTCTATACCTTGTGGTACTTTCCTTTATGGTAATACCTTCTTGGTATTATTCTGTGTTGCATACCTATGTTTTACTTGCATTTGTGGTATACCTTCCTTTGTGGAATTGATGAGATTTTGGCTTTGAGTTGGACTCTGTGTTTTCCTCATGTTTGAGATGGGTTTTGTTGATAACTTAGGTATATTTATGGGCATATACCTAAGTTGTGTGGTTAGTTTTTTACATGCCTTGTGGTTTATACTTGGTATATTTTGTGAGACCTTAAGGGTCTCGGGGTCCTTACAGAGTATCGTTATACTCACCCCTGTATGGATACACCCGCACCTTGTTGTGTTTGGCGCAGACGATGGACATCGCTGATCAAGGATGAGGGTACCAGGGCTAGATGGGGCCCATAGGTGGACCATATGGCATGACAGTACGTAGAGGGGATGGACGGATGTGGAGTGATGAGGAGGCTATTTGTACCTACCCTTCAGGTAGAAACCTCAGAGGATGTCCCAATAGCTGCCTTTTCTTTTTCTTCACTTGTACATGTACTATTACTGTTAGGCTTGTATTCCAGACCCTTTTTACTTTCATCACACTTTTTTATATACAGTTTACTTGTGTTTGTATCTTGTTGGGTGCTTGGTTACGGGTGTTTACAGGTTATAATGGCAATGCGTTCCCAATTTTAAGGAATTTGTCTTTCGGTTCTATTTTCTAGCCCCTGTCCTATGGAAGGGGGGTTTGGGGTAGTCACGAAACAGGCACCAGAGGACGGGTTGTGACAAATTGGTATCAAAGGAGTAGATTCTACCATAGAAAATAGGACTATGATCTTTTCTAACGGAAATAGTGTTAAGTGTTGTGAGTGTGGTTATTAGTTTAGGGAGTCCAGTGTTGGTGCGGTGGCCAAAGTATCCACAAACATGGACCCCGACATCTGATCTCTGACACAGTGCACGAAAACACTAATTGTGTGTGTGTTTTGAAGACTTTTCTTTGTGATCTCTTTGAGTCAGCTCCCCAGGTATAACTTATTGATTGTGGTTCACCTGTTTCTTCTCAGGATGCCTCCCTGTAGATAGCCAGCTAGGGTTATGGATATAGTACACACTGATAGCCCATCGAGCGGCGAATCCTCGATGCATGGCCCTCTTCCAGTAGAGGCACCAGTGGTACCATTACCCGTTGGGACACCGATTCCACCAGCCCCAGCGGTAGAGGGTGCACGACACTTGAGCACTTTGCACGAGTTCCAGCACCAGAGGCCACCCAGGTTCAGGGAGGATACAGACCCATAGGCAGCTAAGGATTGGCTGGAGGCCATGTTGAGAGTCTTCTGACTAGTAGGGACACCAGCTGATCTCATGGTTATCCTTGCTGCCAGCCTTCTATAGGCATCATCAGGTAGATAGTTGATCTTGATGCTCCAGGCTCATGACGAGGTGACCCATCTCTGGGTAGACTTTGAGAGCTAGTTTCAGGAAGAGTTTGTCCAAGCTTCTCTTCACGTAGTGCACAGGCATGAGTTTCTTCATTTTCAGCAAGACAGCATGACTGTGGCACAGTACTCAGTGAGGTTCACTGACCTCTCATGCTACTCCATAGATTTGGTGCGGGACCCATTCTTCAGGGCCTGGACCTTTGAGTAGGGACTCAGGCGGGAGATCAGGGCTTCGATGATCTCACTTAGCATCCCGATGCAGGTGGGCTTGTTAGAGAGATCCCTCTCAGTGAAGAGTTTCCTTGCTGAGAAGTCACCAGTAGTGAGACCCAATACCAGTTGTCACGTAGTAGAGTCTTCTTCAGTTAGTAGAAAAGAGATGTCATAGAGGTCCAAGAGGACCAGACCTACAAGTGGACGATCACAGGATTCAGGGTCTGTTGTGTAGGGCACCCGAGGCAGAGCCAGTCATGCCCTGATCTGGTAGTGTTACGCATGCAGTGGGAAGAGGCACATAGCTCGTGACTGTCTGACATCTTGGGAATGGACTGGTTATCAAAAGCCCATTCTCAGATAGACTGTATTAGGCACAAAGTGTGGTGTGTCCGTACCGATGGGACCGGGTTTACCTTCAACGGTGATAATGGAGCCTTTCCCACACAAGATGGACTTACCTGGAAGAGGGTGAAGATAATCACTCATCAGTTGGCTAGCCTAACTATCAGATCGGTTGATTTGGGGAGTCTGAGTTATCCTGTAGTGGTGGACTAGTATGCAGATCTCTTCCCTAATGATGTTTTGGGTCTACCTCCTCGCAGAGAGGTGGAATTTTACATTTACATGTACCACGAGACGACACTGATATCTACACCAGCATATCGGATGGCTCCCCTGGAGCTTCGTGAGATGCAGGTACAGCTAGAGGACTTACAGGGGAAGGGGTTTATTCGGCCCAGTGTTTCCCCTTAGGCTGCCCCAACTTTGTTCACCAAGAAGGTTGATATGAGCTTGATACTTTGTGTTGACTATCATCGTGTGAACCAGGTGACCATGAAGAAAAAGTCCCCACTTCCTAGGATTGAAGAACTCTTTGATTAGCTTAAAGGAGCATGCCGGTTCTCGAAGATAGAACTCAGATCAATCTATTACCAGCTTAGAGTATTAGACGAGGATGTGAAGAAGACCGCTTTCATATGTCGGTACAACCATTATGAGTTCTTGGTTATGCCATTTAGTGTAACCAACGCCCCAATAGTGTTCATGGGACTCATGAACATGATCTTTCAACCCTACATTGATCACTTCATATTAGTCTTCATTGATTGACTTATTATCTACTCGGCTAATGAGGGGGATCATGCCTCTCATTTGCAGATAGTACTGGACACCCTCCGAGATCACCAGCTTTATGGTAAGCTCTTGAAGTGCCAGTTCTGGATCCGAGAGGTTCACTTTATGGAACAGGTCATCTCAGAGGTCGGAGTTGCAGTGGATCCAGTGAAGATTGAGGTGGTACTTTCTTGGGAGCCATCCAGGAGTGTAACAGAGATATAGAGTTTCCTGGGTTTGTCCAGATACTACTGGAGATTTGTGGCAGATTTCCCCAGAGTTTCATCACCACTATCAGTGTTGACGAATAAGGGGAACCCATCGTGTAGTCAGAGAGATGTCAGTGGTGTTTTCAGGAGATGAGGTAGAGGCTGAATTGTGCCCCCATATTGAGGCTACCGAAGGAGGGCGTAGGGTACATAGTCCACTACAACACATCATGGACCGGACATGGATGTGTCCTAATATAGGAGCGAGCAGTGATCACATATAGTTCTCAACAGCTGAGACAACATGAGTAGAACTATGCTACCCATGAACTAGAGTTATCAGCAGTGGTCTTCACCTTGAATATGTGGCAACATTACTTGATGAGAAAGCATTTTAAAGTCCTCTCAAATCACAAGAGTCTCAATTATATCTTTTCTCAGAAGGATCTGAACCTGAGACAACGATGTTGTCTTGAGTTCCTTATGTACTATGACTTCGAGATTGTCTATACTCCTAGTAAGGGGAACGTTTTTGAAAATGCACGTATCTGGAGATATGGTATACAACTACTAGGTGAGGCGTTAGAGTAACTGGTCGCTTTGAAGATATCTTTTATGGATCATGATGGAATAGTTTTTCTTCAATATCTTACAGTCACTCCCCCACTTCTTCAGTGATTCAGGGAGGCATAGTGTGGGGATGCTGACTTTAAGTCTCGACATGCTCAGATATACATAGGGTAGGCACCTGATGGATATTCTAAAGGTAGCGAGCACGTCATCCTCTTCATAGGAAGTACCATGGTACCAGTGTCACATTGGGAGGAAGTGTTGAGGGAGTTCCACACATCCCCTCTAGCAGTACATCCAAGAGTGGTGAAGATATACCCAGATCTCTGACGACAGCACTGGTGGCTGGTAATGAAGAAAGCAGTAGCAGAGTTTGTCTCTTGGTGCCTCACTTTCCAGCAAGTTATGGCAGAGCATCTAGTACTAAGAATCTTAGTTCAGCCTTTAGAGGTCCTAGAGTGGAAGTTGAATATGATAACCATGTACTTCATGACAAGTATTCCACATACATCCAGAGTTCATGACTCAATTTGAGAGATCATCAACCAACTCACCAAGTCAGCCCACTTCCTACCAATCAGAGAGCAGGGTTCAGTAGAGAGCTTGGGATGCCTCTATTGACAGGATATTGTGCGACTATATGGAGTAACCTTGATGATTGTCTCCGATAGTGATACATGTTTCATTTCCTGGCTATGGAAAGGGTTGTAGGAGGCTTTCAAGATGAAAATTATTTTGATCACCAACTTCCATCCATAGACGGATGGCCAGACTAAGTGGACCACTCAGTTGCTCGAGGACATGCTGTGTGCGTGCTTTCTCAACTTCAGTTACAGCTAGGTGGATTACTTTCCTTTGGTGGAGTTTTAATACAAAAATATCTATCACTCCACCATTGGGATGACAACTTTTGAGGCGTTATACTGGCGACCTTGCAGATCAACTTTATACTAGACTGACCTAGGAGAGTCAGCACTAGTGGGACCAGAGATGGTACAAGCTACCATAGAGAAGGTACAGATCATCCAGAAGTGGATGAAGACTTCACAGAGCAGGCAGAAGTATTATTCCTACTAGAGACAGAGTCCTCTAGAGTTAGAGGATGGTGACCAATACTTTCTCTGGGTCTTACCCCGATGAGGTTTACAGATATTTGGCTGAGGCGGGAAGTTATCTCCAAGATTAATCGGACCTTTTCAAGTCCTTAGCAGAGTTGGAGAGGTGACATACCCTTTAGCTCTTCCACCTCAGTTTCATTGGGTGCATGAAGTCTTCCTGATATCCCAGCTGAGGAGATACATTCATGAGCCATCCCACATTCTCAACCGTGGCGAGCTAGACATCGACGACAGGGCGACGTTCACTGGCCGCACGGGAACCACCAAGATATCACATGGGAACATGATCCTTCTTGGGTGGTCAATACCTCTGGTGGACGTTTGCTGGAAGCATGAGAACCTCCAGGAGAGTGAATGGGAGTGGGAGGCTCAGATTCGTGCTTAGTACCACCACTTGTTTTCCTCGTTTTGTGATGTGTATTTTGGGGATTCAAAGCCCTAAGGTGGGGATAATATAAAGAACTGGAATTTCCATGTAATTTTTTTAAAATATATGGGAATTCTAAGAGACCACAAAAATTGACGGCGCGTGATTCCGTGGAACGGTGTGCCCAGAATGAATTTCTAATTTTTTTTTCAGGTACGTTCAGTAAACGTATGAGCGGGCTTTTCAAACTTTTGAATCGGTGCTTGAAATTAAAATCTGAGGGTACCATTGAACCCATAGCACTGATATTCGATTATGGGGACCTTCAGCTCGACCATAGTAGGTTGAGGATAAAAGATAGAATTTGGGGTTTTCGTGGAAATAGAAATAAACTAAAATAAAATAAAATATTAATTTATTTTTCATTCTGTTGAAACCTCCCATGTGGATGGTTTAAAGGTGGGGACCACCTGAAGTAAAACCTCCCAATTTGAATTTGAGGGTGGGTACCACCCGACCCCCCTAACTCCTTCTTTAATGAGATAAGCCTTGTATACTCACTCTTTAATGAGGGAGGCGACCTTTGGTATCCATTATTTTAATTATGCCAACAAACACTACAACAAAATCACCGTTTAGCGGTGGTTTTATAGTGGCGGTCCCTATAATTGCCGCTAAACCTTTTTTTAAAAAGTTTTCACGACGGTTTATAATAAACCGTCACAGAACTTTTTTTTAACAGCCATGACCCTTCCCCCCACCCCGACCCTCCTCTTTCTCACCCAGCGACCGCGATTCCTTCCCCTGCGACCCCAACCCCCCGCGACCCTAGTGACCCCGGCGACCCCGGAGACCCGGTGACCTCAGAGACCCCAGCCCCACGCGACCCTGGCGATCCTGCGACCCCGAAGATAGTGATTCCCCGTCGATCTATACAAACCCTAGGGTTTGATTTCTAATTTTTTTGTTGTTTTGATATTAGTTATTTCTTTATTATTATTGTTTCTTATAATAAATTGTAATGTTGTATTTATTGTATTGTATGCTGATGTTTTCGTTTATGATTATTTGTTTTTCTACTTATTTCATGTGATTTTTTATGTGTTTCTTAGTTTTTATTCTTAAGTGACTGTTTTTCTATCTGCTGGATTGTTTGTGTTTGTTTGATACTATACTCATGGGTTGTGATGGATCATGGTTACAATACATGCCTATATGATGGGTTATAATGGATTAAGGTATAACAGATACACATTTACCTAGGTTGTGATATATTTAAGGCTATGTCATGTTTTTGGTTGTGATTGATCGCGGTTAAAACATGTGTCATTGAGGTAATGATGTGGAAATTTAGTGGATGTTGGGATGGTTAACACTGTTTGAGAGTTGGACTTTCTTGTTATGCTGATGTGATGAAGATGACATGATTGACATAGGTTGAGAGTTGGGATTACCTATTTTCTAGCTAATATGATGATGTGATAGTGATGATTGACACATGTTAAGAGTTCTGTTTTCTGTTTTGTCAAAAATATTGATGGTTTCCATATTATGGAAATTTTTGTGAAGTGGTATAATTATTAGATGATGATGTTATAAATATGGAATCTATACATTATTTTTAAAATTACATGGAAATAAAAATCCCCATTTCTTACTTTCTTTTGATAATCCATTGGTTTAATATGATAATACCTTTACAAGTGATATGGTTAATGATAGAAAATATATAATGTGTTACATTTATGAATAAAATGATGCTCAATGAGGAGATAAAATTGATGGAGTGGAATGAATTTATGAGAATTATTTGTGATAAATATTTTCCTTTAACTCTCTCATATAAAATTGAGAATTATTTCCTTGGCCTCAAGAAAAGGGAAGAATAATCGTTCAAGTGTATGCGGAAAACTTTACATGAATTTTACCATATTCCTCATCCATTTTCAACAACCCTAAAAGTTCACTTAAAAACCATTATTTTTATCTAAATGTGAAACAATTAAATGATTTGGTGATATGAGAAATTTTTGTCTATAAAGAGACTTTTTGATAAACCCTCAACGTTGAAATAGAGATAATTGATTCTCGAGGGTTTCATGGTTTAATAGATAATAATTGAATTGTGGATTTCGATTCTTGCAGTGAAATAAATAAATATCATGGGGTTAAGAACGTTTATCATCCCACTTGACTAATGTTTATGAAGAATCATGACATAAATTTCCTAAATAAAAAAAGAAAATGATTCAGGTGTTGTAAATAGGTGAACATAGCTAGAGAATGTCTATGGGAGAAACCCACCATTTTGATGGAATAAAGGAATTATCTAATCAACCCTAATAATATTTTAAAATGTTTTATATTAAATAAATGGGTACCATATTTAAATCAATTCTTTGTGTGAAGGGGTATATAATTTTATCATTGAAAACAACATATATGGTCTATAGGGTAAGGGTGAGCTTATGAAAAAAAAAATTATTGATACGGATCCTAATAATAATATGGTTACAGGTATGATAGTTAATTACTTAGATATAGAGAAAATACTATTTTATTCATGTTTTATACATTCTTTCAGATCATGAATGTTTTGTATAACTGTTAAAACACCCCATCAAAACATATATGTCGAGTTATTATTGATGTGATAAAACTAGTCAATAATTTCATCATGTTATAATAATTCATTCCCTTAAGAAATATTTTGATTAATATAAAATAAAACCTTGAGGTACTCCCTTTTTTGTAATTAAATGAAATTATGTGTATGAATTACTTTTTCTTGTATAAATATAGGATATATTTTATAATTAACAAAATTATCCTCAATATCCTAAATCTACCTCTCATTCTATACAAGTGAATATAGAATGATGATTATCCTTGGTAATCATTATATAAAAAATGTATATTTTTTACTTCTAAGTGAGAATATATATATCAAATTATTGAGACTATAGAAAAGATAAACCATGATTAAATTCTCATTGTGAGAGAATACGCTGATGTTTTTACCATTTATTTTCTAGTCTTCCGCCTAACAAAGTGGTTGATTTCTGAATTAAACTTATACCCAGTGATTTTCGAAATATCCAATATTCTAGTATTCCTCTCATACCTGTCACCCCCTCTAATAATTTTCATGTTTTGATGTTATATAATGTTCATTGATCTTTATTGATTAAATATTTCATCATGTATCTCCATGAACACCACCACTTATCATGCCTCAAGACTATCCCTCACGTGGTTCTTGCTACTCCAAATTAACAATATGTTGAGTTTTTGAAGCATCATAAGGTTTTCCTTAAACATTATTTATAATAGATTTGTTCGATATTATAGTTTTATATGAAGACTCTATAGAGAACTTAGGTTGGGGTTATTCCTAATTAATAACATGATTTGGTTTTCTTGGTAAAGTAGCTACCACGTTGTTAGCACACTGTTTCTCTTTGCCAAAGAAACTTCCCCTATCCCAAACACAAGAGGATTCATATCTAACTCAGGGGCTCATCTTTATTATATTATGTTTTTGTAATGTTACACTATCGTATATATGAATCTCTTTCTCTATTTAGTAGTAACTATGTGTTTTAATTATTTTAATTATTGTGTAGGCACATTGTGATATACATGGATAAAAGCTTGATCACATTACCAAGGAACACACCTCAGTATGTTAAGGGTTTGAATGGGTTTTTAGATTTTTCAGTTTCTAATCAATCCATTGAAGGGAGAATAAAATTTCCATGTCCTAAATGTAAATTTAGAACATGGTTGAATAGAGAAGAGGTTTATGAACATTTAATATTGAAGCAATTCCCTGGTCAATATTTGTGTTGGATTTGGCAGGGAGAATCGAATGTTACATAATAATTGAGAACTGATGTTAATCTGCAGAATGAGGTCCCAAGTTCGTCGACAATGGAAAATGAAATGAAAAACCTCATAAATGATGCATTCGGCACTGCAAGACACCACTATCAGCATCAAAACATATCAGATCCACCAGAGGAGGGTGCTACAAATTGCAACGTGACAAGTGACGTTTTTGAGAATGTTACACGGGAAGATCAAGATTGTAACATATCATTGGATCCTCCTCCTGATTATGTAGAGCCAAATGCAAGAGAAAACTTCACTGAGGAAAATGCGTTTCATGATTTAGTTGACGATGGAAATCAAGAGTTGTATAGTGGGTGTTTGAAATATTCAAAGTTTTCATTTCTAATGAAGTTGTAACATATAAAATTTCTATGTGGAATTACAAATAAGGCAATGTCCTTGATATTGGAATTGATTTGTGATGCATTTCCTGATGCAAAAATCCAATAATCTTTTTATGATATGAAAAAAGTTGTCAACAAGCTCGGTATGAATTATAAAATAATACATTCGTGTCCCAATGATTGTATGCTTTATTGGGGAGAGGATTCAAGTAGATAGAATTGACAGAAATTTTCTTCTTCTAGATGGAAGGAAAAGGGTGATGTTGGAAGTCTAAATGAACATAATTTCATGGAGAAGAAGAAAAGGAACACACCTAAAAAGGTTTTGCGTTACTTTCCTTTGAAGCCAGGATTGCAAAGATTATTCATGTCATCAAAAACTGCTGAATACATGAAGTATAATTCTGTAGATAATAACAATGATGGGTTAATGAGACATCCAGGAGATTATAAATCGTGGAATACATTTGATTCATTACATCTCGATTTCTCAGCTGATCCTAGGAATGTTCGATTGGGATTGGCTGCCGATAGATTCATCCCACTTGGGACTTTGAGTACGAGTTATAACATTTGGCCAGTTGTTTTGATCCCTTATAATATGCCTCCTTCGATGTGTATGGAAAAAATATCATTTATCATTTTGATGATTATTCATGGAAATCAAATGCCTTGAAATGATATTGATGTATACTTGCAGCCTTTGATTGACGAATTGAAGGAGTTATGGGGCAACGATGTTGAGACATTTGATGCTTATACTAAAACAATGTTCAAAATGCATGCTTCTTTAATGTGGACCATTAGTAACTTCCCTGGGCCTGGGAATTTATCTGGTTGGAAAACTTACATGGGTTTGGATTTTCCCGTTTGTAACTTTGATTTTGAGCCCAAACAGCTACCTCACAGTAAAAAATGGTGCTTCTTGTGTCATCGAAGAATTCTAGATGCATCTCATAGATTTTGGCTGAACAGATCAAAATTTAATGGTTCCATTGATCGTAGACCACCTCCAAAGTTGTTACCTGGTTTTGAAATATTGACACAACTTGAAAATGTTGAAACAGAATTTGGGAAGGTTCATTATTTAAATGAGAGTGGAATACGGGTCTGAAGTGCATCCTCAAGAGAAACCAGAACACAACAGTGGAAGAAAAAAAAATATTCTTCAAACTTTCGTATTGGGAATTTAATTTGTTGCAGCATAATCTTGATGTGATTCATATTGAGATGAATTTCTGTGACAATTTGATATTCACATTTCTTAATGATCATGGAAAGTAGAAGGATCATCTCAAAGCTCGCAATGACTTACAAGCAATGACCATAAAACGCGATCTCTGGCCAGATGAGAATGAAAAGTATCCTCCAGCAATTTTTGCAATGAAAAATAGTGATAAAGATACATTCCTTAAAATGTTAAAGAATGTTAAGGTATCTGATGGGTATTCAAGTAACATCTCGAGGTGTGTTGACTTGAAGAATTATAAGTTACATGGATTGCAAAGTCACGATTCACATACTTTGTTACAGCAGGTACTACCATTGGCATTTCGTACATTATTACCTGAAAACATTACTGGTGTTGTACTCCAGTTCTGCACATTTTTCATAAAACTATGTGAGAAATCTCTACATCCATTTCATCTTGACAATCTCCAGGAGAGGTTGTTATTGACCCTTTGTGCAATGGAGATGATCTTTCCTCCGTCTTTTTTACGGTAATGACAAATTTAACTATGCATTTGGTTGAGGAAGATAAATTAGGAGGCCCCGTTCTTTATCAATGGATGAATCCAATTGAGAGGTACTTTATTTATATGTTCTCCAGTTAAGTAATCAATTTTTGGTACTTAATTAAATGCATAATTATGTTTATTTAATTTCACAGATATCTTGGGCATTTGAAATCGTATGTGAGAAATAAAGCTGAACCAGAAGGCTCTATTGCTAAATGCTATTTGGATGAGGAGTGTCTGACCTTTTTTTCTCGATACTTGGATGATATTGAGACAAGATTTAATCAAGATGGACGTGTTTACGACACATCGACTCAATCTCAAATACATCAGAAATCAAAAATATTTCCTGTAATTGGCCAATCAGTTGGGAGGACCTCAAATGTGACATTGACTGAATTAGAATTATTACAGGCACATAGATATGTGCTGCTAAATAGTGAAATTGCAGATCCATTTATTGAAGATTTAAGGATACAAACAAAGAGAATAATTAGAGGCTGGACCCGAAATGAGAAAGATATAACGAATGCTGTTAATAAAGAGCATCTAGAATGGTTTGAACGATGTGTAAGTTCATAAATATTTCAATAAATACGAATATTAGTTTCGTACATAAATTTTGAAAATATAGTAAAGTATATTTATTTTTTCAGATCATGAATACTGATACTTAAGCAGAGGTGTCAGAAGATTTGATGTTTCTTGCTGGAGGTCATCTAAAACAAGTTAGAAAGTTCGACGCTTATAATGTGAATGGCTTTAGTTTTCGTATAGTCGATCGAGAAGTGGGTTTGAAAACACAGAATAGTGGTATATTTACATTTGCTGAAGTGGAATACCATGGAAAAATGCATGATATTATTCAATTTAACTACCACAGACAGTTTTCGGTTGTTTTATTCAAATGTAAATGGGTCGATTTTATCAGTGGTGTTAAAATAGATTCCTTGCAATTTTCTTCTGTGAACTTCTCTCGCTTGATGGATATTGGTGATCATGAACTGAATGATCCATATATATTAGCATCGCAAGAATAAATGTTATATTATGTGAATGATGTTGCCGATGAAGGGTGGAGTGTAGTTTCTCACATAATACAAAGAGATTTGTATGATATGGTTGATGAAGTGGAAAATTTGACCTCTGAAATTGAAGTTAATTAGAAATAGGAAGCATGATTATTTGTCCATAATGATATTGAAAATATTATTCTAGCAAGGATAAATGAATTGGATAAAGAAATAGAGCAAGAAACCGACATGATTGAAGGGGAAAATGATTGTATGTACAGTTATTTATTTATTCAGAAACCACTTGTTTCATTTCTGCTGTCATTCATTATCATTGTTATATATATTTTGTCTGTTAGTAATGGGTATCTATTATCATTTTTAATTTTTTTTTCTGCATAATTTTTTTGAAATATATATCCTGAGCTTAATTTTGTTTGATTAAATGATAGAAATGCCAAGGAGGAAGCGGTAAACTTTTTAATCTAGTTCTGCGACAGATGGCGATCCATCTGGCTCACTCCCCACGACATCTGGGGCATCAACTTCCGGCACCCCTGCACCATCTCCCGCTGCACCATCTATCACACCATCTATGGATGCCCCATTAGAGGGTGAGTCGTCAACTCCCACTTCAGGAGCCTCAGCAGTGGGGCACCAACATGCCCCTTCTTGTTCATCCCGGGCATACTGGAGTGTCACTGTCATAGGTACAAATTTTAATTAAATAAATTTATTGCATTTTGTTTATCCTAATTGTTTGATCATTGAAGATGAAAAAATGAAACCGTGGAGAAAAACATAAAAAGTTAAGATGTTTGGAATATGAATGGTGAGAAGATAGTCGTGCCATTTGATTCTTATGGGGTCCCTACAGCTGACGTCGCAGGGTTACTTGGCCAGATTTTAGGCCAGCTGGTAGCGGAGCCTATTTCCCTTCCCATTTCATATGAAGATTGGAGACATATGCCTCCAATCTGGAAAAAATAATTTTATGATTCTCAAATAAAGGTAAATTTATTACATTATGGTTTAATTGAATGTCATGTTACTAATATGTTCAAAATGAATTTCTGTATATAGATGTTCTTCCACTATACCGTTGCTGATGTGATAGCACGGAAGTGGATGTTGAAAAATCATGGTAAAAGGTGGAAATGTTTCAAATGGAGATTTGTGGTGTGATGTCAACGATAATTAGATGACCGCACAACAAATGTATGAGAAGCTACCCCGTGGGGTACTGAAAGAACAATGGAAAGTGATTGTTGACAGACATCGTGATCAGAAGAGGATGGTATTGAAATATATATTATTATATTATCATCATTTTACATTTATAATTGTATATGAAAAGGACATGACATTAAATATATTAGTATTAAATTTAATTTTATTTATTTCAGGATCTCTCAAGACAGAATGCATCAAACTGGGCTATGCAAGGCATCCCGCACACTGTGGGCTCAAAAAGTTTTTCTAGAAGCCGAATGACATTGGTAATCTTTTAATTAGTATAAATATTTATAAGACAATATTATCTATTTAATATATTGAATTGTTTATTTATGTTTGCTTAACACATTCCTAGAGTTTAGGGAATGAAGCATCCAGAACTGAACTGTGGCTAGATGTTCCCAAGAGATCAGATGGAAGCTTTGTTAATGATCCTGCTAAAGTTGTTGGGGTATGAAGTCAAAATTATTTCATAATAACTTATTATCAGTTTTTAATGTGTAAATATATATTGATATTTGATTTATAGGTAAAAATTAAAGAATTATGGGATGCTAATCCTGCGCAGTCCTACTCAGTCTCCAAGGACGACCCAGTTGCTAAAGTCCTTGGGAAGGAGCATCCTGGGATGGTGCGCGGGATGGGTTTGGGACCCATACCATTTGATGTTTTTAGCAGTCCACCGGGGATGGCAGCTGCATCTACTCCTGACTTTACTCATCCCATACCCTAAGATGCTATGAAAGTGATTATTTCTTTACGAAACACAGTTCACCAGCAGGGGGGTTAGATATCTGCTTTACAGAAATAGTTGATTGAAATATGTTAGCAGATTAGAAGATATGCCCCCGGTGGTAGTTCATCGACTGGTGGTATACAGTTAAATCACAAAAAATCACATTCAATTAGTTTTTTTCAACATTCATTGGTTTTAATTTTTAATATTAATATGCAACCGTATTTAATTTTCAATATAATTTTGAAACAGGTGACAGGAGAAAGTGAGGATGAAGGTGGAGAGGGTGACGATGCATCATCGGACCCTGATTAGTTGTATTGTTGATGTGTTGAACAAATATGGGAACTATTGGTTTGTATATGTAACATTTATGGCACATAGTTACCACCACACATTTTCGTGTCCTAAAATTTCCTTGATTTCTCATGTTTCTTTTTATGCATTTTATTTATTTCTGATGTTTCTTTTTATGTCTTGATTTCTCGAGTGTGGTACACATCATTCCATTTAGGCTTGTGTTTGAATTGGTAGTTGCTACCACAAATTTTCATGTCCTAACATTCACCCATACTATCACACATCAATCACTTATACATCATCTTTAAATAGTAGAAGTAATAATGGGCTCATTAAACATTAAACACTTTGTTATTCAAAAGGGTTACTGGCTGCAATGAATGATCTATGCCTCAATGTGCATTGCGTGCATCAACTGAGAGGGTTAAATACTCTATGAATGGAGGAACCATGTACTATCACTATGATATGGTTAGTTAATCCAAAAAACAAATAGAGGACTCATTCCTTGGATCCATTATTCTACCAGGAGGGTTATCGACCCGATGGATGCTCCAATTGTCCACCCACACCTATCATAATCCCTACAAAGCTATAAAGCACCATCTAATTGTATGTTATCAATATAAACCCCATATTATGAATTCATGTGTAGAATCATGTTCTATATAGAAAAATTATTAGAATGGACTACTCATATGTCCCAAAATAACACTCCAGTGAGAAGATATATAAATTACTAGAATAGATCTTGCACAGAGGACCCGATGGATTTTTTTTTGAAAAAAAGGTACCACCATTAGTTATACATCTATCATATATGATTGATGCTAGTTGTATTAAGTTTCCACCCCAAATATGTAATGATAATAGATTAGAAACACAATAAGAATCAAAGGGTCTCATCCATCTCAACAAGTGATTCACAAGTGTCCTAAGTAATGAAAATTGTGTCATGCCCAATTAGAGATTCTAATGAATCTTGTTAAATATCATGAATCAAGACTAAATATAAATACAAAGAAAACCATGGTCAACTGAACACCCATTCCCATCATTATCATCTTAGCTCTATCAGGCATCCACATTGGTTCAGGTTCTATAGTGACACCTGTAACCATCTCTAAAGAAACACATGCACCTGTTCAGGGTTGGTCTATCTATTGGGTACCCGCATGGGTCCTCTAGGTCTGTATGTATGTAGAGGAATATCTCTTGAGATCCTTGTTCATGGACCACTATCTCAATCTAGTACTTTTCATTCGATAAAATCACAATTTCTAGGAGTGTCAATATATAAAATAACATCTCAGCTTTAATGCGGAAACCAAATAATGGATTTTCCAGTAATATGGATCATGGACCATATTAGTTAGAAGGTTCCACATAGATGGTCCACTCAGAAAACCTAATCCTAGTCCATCCTATGCTCGTCCACCTAGAGTAAATCACAACTAATGGAAAAGGGTTTGGTCAATACAAACAATTCCTATGATTGCATAACTTGATGGTATAACCAAGACACATTCCAGACAAGATAGGCCATGGTTTCTAAGTCAAACATTACTTAATTGTTGGAGGTGTCTCAAGGGTCTTAGCTAGCCCACATTGGATGGTCATCTTATGTCACAAAACACCTCCATAAAAAGTTATACAAGGCTCATCCTCTAGGGAAAAGACATCTCAAAAGGCCCCCCCCAATGAAGGGGTCAGGAAGTCACTTGAGATCTCTAAGTTCAATGCCTCATCCTTTAGAGACCGAGAAATCAGGCCAGTACAAAATATTCTATTTGTTCTCTAGAACATAGTTTAGTTTTCTCATTGTATTCAATCACCTAAACATTTTAATTTCAATTAACCATTTAATTAAAAACTAATAATTGGGTTTATAGAAGGAGAATGGAATCCAATGGAAATATTACATACCTCAAACCACAAAAAATGATAATATAAACAATAGGTCTAGAACATTAGAGGTCCTAACTCATTTTGAAGCACCTTTCCATTGACACACCACTTAAGATCTCATGGACAAACCTCACCCCCAACCGTTCAATGGACAAATCTTTCACCACCCATTTTATTAGGTCCTATGACATACAAAGGAGTCATACATAATTAATTATAATATTTTATCATCAGTTATAATTAATTAATCCATTTTGACCAAATATGAATAATATATAATTTATTACCAGATGATTTTTTGTGGAAAGTGATGTTTCAGTGTGTGATTGTCTTGTTGTTATTTTTCATATTGAGGAAGTGATTGTGGGAATGTGATTTAGTGAAGGATGAGGTCTAGTGATGATGATACATGATGTGGGTTATGCATGATAGGAGGGATATAATGTGTCTCAGTTGGTTTATATTTCTGGTTTGATTTTTTTTCCAGGGTAGTGGTGCAGCAAAAGCAGAATGTTTTTATTCTGGGTAGCATTTAGCGGCGGTTTTAACCGCTGCGACATTTATATGGATGGTGGTTTAAATCGCCGCTAAACTGTGAAAACCTCCTCTAAACATAAATTGTTTCTTACGTTTAGTGGCAGTTTTAACCACCACGACATTGCCGAATCATTACTGCCTCATTGCGCGGTGGTTCCCGTGACTTCGGTGGTGGTTTTACGGCCGTTGAATTTGAGTTTATTCACGGCGGTTATAACCTCCATGAATAAATTGATATCCAGGGATCGTAAAAACCACTGCTAAATTCAAGAAAACCACCGCTAAATGAGGCAGATACGACGCTTCCCTTAAACCACTGCGAAACGGAAAAAACCGCAGCGAATAGATTGGTGATTCCATATTAGGTGGTGGTTTATGTAAACTGCTTCCAAACCCTGCAACGACGGTTTAAACCACCACGAAAGGCAAAAAAACCGCTGCTAAAGGGTGATTCTGTTGTAGTGACAACCCATTTAATGATACCAATTAATTATGCCAAAATAATTTAATTCGATAAATTTAAATTAAGAAGTTGGATACCTTTTGTTTTTTGTGGAATTGGGGAAGGAGAGAAGCTTTGGAGAATCATGGAGAAACTCATCCTCCAACAAAGAACTCTCTCGCCAACGAGGAACATCTTCAACGACAATGAAGCAACGATCGAGGAAATGCTGACATCACTGACCTCCATCAATCCCAAACGACATCGTCTCTTCCCTCGCGACCAAATCTCTGATGTAGGGGTTTAGTTGTGCATGATTATATATATACATATTATTTCCTTCTAAAACCAAGATCACATATCAACTCTATAATTAGTTTATCCTTGAATGTTTTCTTTTGCGGGTTTGGGAATAATCAACTGCCTGGGGCTGTAGAGTTTGAAGTTCTTCCTTCATGATTTTATTGAACTTCTTGCTACCACTCTAACACAGAGGGTGTGGGCAAAACAAAAATAGACCCACCCATACGCCATTTTTCTTTTTGGTGTGTTCTTCGTGATGGAGGAGGATGACAAGTTATCCTCGGCGGGGCATAAGAATGGTGGTCAGCACCACCGCCGGCTGCAAAGAAGGCGACGAGGCAATGGCGGCACCCCATGGACTCCGCCTCATGCGGCCTCTACTGCCCCGTGACCCCTATGCTATGATAGCCTCCACCGCTCGCTGCCCCCCCCCCCCCCCGCCGCAACCTTTGCCACCCGGGGCGTCCGCCACCCCGCGGGCACCACACCACCCACGTCCTCCGCCGCCCCATGACAACGGCGCCACCGCGGTCTCCGCCGCCACGTAGCACCTACGTCCTCCACTGCCCCACGGCCTCTGCCTCCCCACAGAACCCACGGCCTCCGCGACCCTGTGGTACTAGCGCCCTCGTGTCACGTGGCAGCACCCGCGGCCTCGCACCGCCCCGCGGCACCCGCGACCTCGTGCCGCCCTGCGACCCCTACAGACCCGCGCCGCTACGCCGCACCTGCGACCTCGCGATGCACCACCAGACCCATGGCCTCGCGCCGCCCCACAGCACCCGCGGCCTCATGCCGCGCTGTTGCCCCTGTGGCCACCCGTAGCCTTCGCGGCCTACACGACCTCCGTACCTCCCAGTGTGGCCCCGGCCGGGCCACCCAGCGTGGGCCGGTCCGCCCAGCATTGGTCGGGCCGTCGAGCGCGGCTGGGCCGGACCCAGGTCTGGCCAGACCAGACCGCCCAAGGAGAGCAGGGAGGGGTCGACCCGAACTGGGTTGACCTAGGCCGGGTCGGACCGGACCCTGACCCACTTCAACCCATTTACTCTCTTTTGGCCATAACTTTGGCACCCGACGTCCATTTGACGAATCGTCTGTGGTGCTGGAATCCCTAGTGTGAGACAGTCCCTTTTGGTATACCCCATTAGAGATTTGGATAATTTTGGGACAAGGTCAGGTTGGATTGAGCATGAATCCAACCGGGCCCTCGGGACTAAAAGGCAAATAACTTACACACCGAGCATCCGATTGACACACTGTCTATTGCATTGAGACCCCTATGACGTGGAAATCCTTTGAGATACTTCTTCATGAGACTTCATGGCTGTTGGAGTATTGAAAATTGGATTGTAGAGCGGACTCTCTCATAGACAAGCGAGCGTAGTGCGGGAACCCTGAAGTTGGTTGTGACATGAAGAATGAAGAGAGATCCTGTGTGGGTTAGCACTGAGAGATCCTATGTTGGTTAGAACCATGTGATACTGTGTGCGTCAGCACCAAGAGATCCTGTGTGGGATAGCATCGAGAGAGCCTGTGTGGGTCAACACCGAGCGATCCTATGTGGGTCAGTAGCAGAGCCTCTTAACTGAGTAATATTATTATGTATTTACATATAATCATCTCTACTACTGTACCTAAGGAATACCTGGTGTGATCTGAGTCTGTACCTTATGTTACTTTCCTTCATGGTAATACCTTGGTGGTATTATTCTGTGTGGCATACCTGTATGGTACTTGCCTTCATGGTATTCCTTCCTTTGTGGAACAGTTGAGCTTTGGGATTTGAGTTGGACTCGGTGTTTTCCTCACGGTTGAGATGGGTGTTCTTGATAACATAGGTATATTTATGGGTATATACTTAAGTATTGTGGTCAGTTTTTTACATGACTTGTGGTTTATCCTTGGTTTATTTTGTGAGACCTTAAGGTTCTCGGGGTCCCTACTGAGTATCGTTATACTCACCCCTGTATGGGCTATGCCCGTAACTTGTTGTGTTTGTTGCAGATGATGGACATCGCTGATCAAGGTTGAGGGTAGCAGGGCTAGATGGGGCCCGAAGGTGGACCATACGGAATGAAGATACACAGAGGGGGAATGAGGATGTGGAGTGATGAGGAGGCGATATATACCAAACTTTCAGGTAGAAACCTCAGAGGATGACCCAGTAGCTGCCTTTTCTTTTTTTTTTTAGTTGTACATGTACTATTACTATTGTTCTTGTATTCCAGACCCTTTTTACTCTCAGCACACTTTTTTCTATACAGTTAACTTGTGTTGGTATCTTGTTGGGTGATTGGTTATGGGTGTTTACAAGTTATAAAGGCAATGAATTCCCGGTTTTAGGGAATATGCCTTTCGGATCTAGTCTCCAGCCCATGGCCTATGGAAGGCAGGCTTAGGGTAGTCATTGTAGGGGCCCCAGGGGACGGGTCGTGAGACAGTGTCAGATCACATCTCTATAAAAGGCTTACAATCAGAAGATATCTATGTGGCATGACTCTGCATGGCCAATCACTCACTTTAACGAAATGTTTTCAAGGAATAAAAACTTGAATTGTTAGAAGGTAACATGATAGGTAAAGAATTCATGTTTTTCAAAACATGGATACACGGCGTGTATAATACCTACATGGAGTGTTCCCTCAAGCCTTCACATGGGTGTGTACTTCTGGAAACCCTGGTCATGTAACAACCCATACACACGATGTGTTCTCCAAAGACACTACATGTACTTGAATTGTTTCCCCAGAACGAGTCTTCTACACGAATAACCGACATGGTTCTCCAAAAACAAGACTACATGACATGTTCTCCCTGAACACAACATGTACTAGAAATAACATCACCAACCCATATTGTTAGTCACATGAGTGGTTACACGATTGACTCTATACGACATGTTTTCCAAAGACATGATGTGTACTTGCCTTCCATTATTCACCCATGTCATTAGTCACACAGCCAGACACATGGTCTAAACACACGACATGAACATCTGGTATACGGGGTGTCCCATCAGAGATTTCCCAACCCCGTGTCTCTCCCCACATAGATAGTAACATAGTTAGGGACAATAGAGAGTGTACATATGTACATGGTGTGTACTTAATAAAAATCGTTCCTTCACAAACCGAAGGACACATGGAAAGTATTCATCACCAAACACCATGTATTCTTGGTTTTTCTGGACAGTAAGCCTCAGAAAATACTCCAGAGGCCCATAAAAACACTAAAATGATCATTAAAGTTCCAAATTCTGATCCTTGAGGGCCTATACTCCCAAAGAATCAGATATTGTCATCTTATAAAAGTCATATACAAGCATTACAAAGGAATGATGCACTAAATTATGATCCATGAGGTCGTAAAACACCTCATGAAACAAGTTGTTTCATTCAATCAAAAAAAAAACCTTCCACAATTCAAGATCCTATAAAAGTCAGCTGTTCTATCAAGGAAAATATCACAATAGAATGCATATCCAGAATAACATCTATCACAAAAACACGCAATCAACAACACACCCTAAATGGAATGATAAGAATGCATGACCTGTGATTTCTTGCAAATGCCTATATGATGAATGAGACAGAATACTTTCATCTCATCGGGTTGAAACAGAAAGAGAATGTCAATAATATCATCAATTTCAAAAAAAAAACATGTGAATCAAACAGCGGTGAAATCAAATCAACTGTAAAATTGAAAAACCATAGAAATTGAAATAACTGAGGTAAATTGTCTTCGCCCTGTACACAGTTTAGAAACTCCCGGGTACAACTTATTACCCAATACCTATTCCTTCCTATCCCTGGCTATAGAATTAAAATAGTATGTCAAGATGAAAATAATCCCTCTGATACTACTTTGTAACGTCCCGGTTTTGGAAGCTGTCCAGAGGTGCCCCGTACCCGATTGGTCACATGGACTCAAGCGCATTTCCCCGAACAACAGGGGCTTCCGACTAGTAGTGAGGGCCTTGGGTGAGATAGTGGGGAAAATATGACCTCATTGGTAGAGTAACACAACAAAAAATAAATAGATAACAATACAAAAAGAAATAATAATACCATACAATAGTAAACGTCAAGAGATTGGAGAAATAAATAACTTGAGCACATTTATAAATGATGCATGATACATATGTCAAGGAAAAAAACTAAACAAGTCACAGTGATGTAATATATTACTAAAACAAAGTAAAAAAGTAAAACAAGTAAATAACCCCTCAGATTCGAAAGCCTCATCTTGGTCCCATGCTTTCCAGCTCCAAAGCAGTCATGTACCTGATGTTGAAGTGTTCTTTCATTTATCTAGACTTGCAATAATATAATCTATTTGGGACCAAAATCATGACTCAAACAGGGTGTGAGATGAATCCTAGTAGACAACCACCCAAAGATCTATGCCTAATAGTCAGTGAATATATATGGCAGGAAATAAGCAAAAATAAGAAGTAAACAAGGATGTACTCAAAAGTAAACAGTCCAACAGTTTAAATTACAATCATTTATAATTAACAATTTAACCACCCAATTACAAATAAAATCAAACCTTTGGAAAACATATCACATCCTAACCCCTATGGTTCAATTTATCATAAACATATATCATAGATTATATGAGTAATCACTCATTATAAATTACCTCTATAGTCTCGTATAATCAAAGACTCTCTGAGAAAGCACTCATCGTTAATTATCCCAATAGTATTTTAGTGGTAAACTACAGACACTCTGAGGAATAACTCAATGTCAATTTCTCCTATGGTCTGGTAACAAAACTATAGACACTCTGAGGGAGCACTCAACATCAATCCCCCTATGGTCTCCCAGAAAAATAATTATAATAGACACTCTAGGAAAGCCCTCAACATCAATTTCCCATATAGTCTCACAACACTAGGATACCAGAATCCCATGTAATGAAATTGTACACAAACGATAAACCACAGACAAAGTAAACATCAAAGAACTACGTGGCTAATTAGCTATAAGGCATACCATAACATATCAGATAAAATCACGCCATCCTACAACAATAGTCAGGGAATGCAAAGCAGCATCTTAACCGCAAAAGCTGGACCAAAAAGTCAAAACAAATTAACATGGGAAAACATCCATAGCTTGGAAAAGATAACCCTATTCACAAAAATTATCCTCTATCCAAAAAAAAAACATGGAATAACAGACAATAAAAGGGCCAACAACTATAAACACACAATACATGAACACGGGTATTGGGAACTTTTGCACATATAATACAACGACTAACTACAGAAAGGCCCAAACCACCTACCTCGGCAACGTACGATTGATATACATGAACCTTAGAACATGAATCGCCTAAGAACATCATAGATATATAAATACTCTAAAAACATTCAAAAGAAAATATCTTGTGAATGAGAAGAACTCAAGAAACGAGGCTCTAGAAGACGGAAGGGCTTATCGTGGCGATTCAAACACAATCGAAAATGGTCAATTTAGAGAACGTACGATGAGTCGGGGGATCAAAGAATATTCAGAGGTATCATTCGCTCCAGGATGAGACAAACAAAGAAGTAGATAATTCTGTCCATCAGACGTGACCCCAGTCCGTTTATTTTAAAAAAAAGTACATAACATGTTATTTAAAAGTACATGGTGAGTACTTGCCCTCACCGGGCCCTACTTTAGGCAGCCTCCAAGTCACGACACATAGCCATGTTCTCGGCCGTTACACGTCCTGCACACAGCTACCCGTAGTAACCTAGTACATGGCATGTACTTCTGAAATTTCTAGAAACTCCTCTTTTTCTCACAAACAACCATAAATGAAAGGAATACCTAAATATAAAATCCAGGTTCTTATTGTAATCTCCTGAGAAAATAATGGGCATGACTTTGGGAAATTCTTTTCATTCTATACACATTACAGCAATGCTACCTTTCACATTTTTGGAAAAATCCAAATGCCTTTTTTTATAAACCAACATGAAGATTAATTTTAGAAAGTTTTTAAAAAATATAACATGGGCATTTATTTTTTATACAATGACTTTATATAATGTAAAAAAATATTTCTTAAATTTTTTTAATAAAACATTATTTTAGGATAAAACTGGTTTTCTGATTGAATAATGAAATAAAATGTTTTTTCTTAAAAACATTCTTTTGAACTATTGAGTAAATTAACAAAGGGAAATTAAGGGAAAAATATACTATTATGAAATAAAAATAAAAATAAAATTCTTGAGTTTCTTGAGATAAATATAATAGTATATCATCCTCAGAAACATAATCATTAACAATCCTAATAAATGATGAGATTGTAACAAAATATATTTTCCACTTTTGTATATTTTGATTCATGAAAACCATGAATGATTAAAATCAAATGAAACTTCAAATATCAAGAAATGGATTATATTAATTATTTAACTTGTCAACAGGGAATTATATACACCTCATATTCAATTATTTGTGCATAACATAACTTATTTCCCGAAGAAGGTAATTTGAAACAGAAATTCCTTACCTTAAGTCTTGAGTTACTTCAAACATGTTTAAACCTACTATATAATAAATATATGCTTTTTATAAATAAATTAAATAAACACACAAACATATATATATATCATACCATATATTATTTAATTATTACCTTTTATTACCCGTTTATTAACAATTCCATGTTAATTTTATGTTTCAGGCAATAATGGATTTGTTTTTCTTGTATATTTGATTTATTTAATTTTTGGTCATCTTAATTTGATCTTTGTTACATTATATAAATAAATTTAATCATTATCTAAATATCATATATATCCATTATATATACATATATAGAGATTAATCCATAAGAGTTTGAGATAGAAAATGAAATACACCATTATTGAGGAAGGTAGGTCGTACATACAAAAGAATGGATTTTTGATTTTCAAAATTCATTTACATATATAAAGAAAAATAATATATTAACCTTAAATTTTTTTTTATTTAACATATATCACAAATCTTCAATAAATCCATCCTCATTACAATTCTTATAATGTATAAAAGTATCACATTGCCTTGCGAGGCGGTAGTCCTCCGTCACCAGAAGCGGCGTTATTGTATTCCCAAAGATTGGAATAGAAGAGGGTATATATTATATAATAATTATTTAATTTTAATAATATCATATATAAACATTTTACCCATCATTATATCCATTCATAATAGGTTGTGATTAAAATAAAAAACAATAGTGTTCAATGATGTAGTCCGTTTTAAAAACAATTGATGATTTCACAACCCATTTTATAGAAGTTGATATGGTTGTAGTTCATTTCATTAAAATAAAAAAATATTCCTATATTTAATATACATATATTATTAAATTATATTTCTTTAATTATAATTAAATCATTTGTAGGAAGAGAGAAAATAAAAAGCTCAGTTCGGGATGTTATCCCTTCTTCGAATAACTTCCTTTACTTAGAATAAAAAGCCTTCATAGGTTGGTTTTTTGAAAAAAATAAGGATTATATTATGAGAGTAGGGAATTAAGGAAGATATTTTCATATGTCCTAGAAAAAAAATAAGTTTTTAATAGTAACGATAAGAATATAATAGGTTGTTGTTTATAAGTGAAGTTAGTGGAATGCTTGTAATTTTTTTAAAAAAAATTGTGTACCCATGTTTTTTAACAAGAATATTTTTTTTAAAAACGAACCATTATCAGGAATTGGACTTGATAAGGTTAAATGATATCCATTGAATTTGTTTTTGTTATGTTTTTTTTCATTTTTAACCCATATCATTATAGTTTAACCCCAGGTAAACCAATTTTTTCCACAACTGTGGTAAATATTTTTTTTCTATTTTTAATATTAATAAAGGTTAAAAATTTAGTTTACCTTTTTAGATAATATAAAATATTTCGACTCCAAAGACGGGATAATTTTTTTTCAAATATGAATAACATAATTAGATATTTTAAATTAAACTTACAGGGTTGTCGAGAAAGTAGTTTTCCATATAGAAAATGTTGAAAAGTTTAAAAAACATTTATAAAAAAATTTATTATGAAAATGATTTCAATGACATGGATTATATTAATAGATATAATTTTGAATTAATTATGAAATAGAAAGGAACCATATTAATTCTTCTATGAAAAGTATATTTTTCAATAATAAGTAATATTTATTTCTATTATATGAAAAAATTGCCTTTTTATTTAAATCAAAAATATTCAACTTATGATAATTTATATATTATTATTTCCAAAATTAAATTTATTTCATCATATTTTTTTATAAATGTTTCCAAAATAAAAAAAATTATTTTTAATAAGAAGAAACAAAAAACATATTTTTTTTAAGAAATATTATTTTCAAAATATATAATGACTTTACTAAAAATGTTGCAGTTTTTATCAATATGATTTCTTTTTATAATATAGTTATATTAAAATTTTAATATTTGGTAACAAATATTAATTTGGTTTCATTTAAAACCTAGTAAATAAAGGTTATAATTAAAAAATATATTAATAATTTTTCATAATTTGTTAAAACCCAGTTTTACATGGAAGACAAGCTATTAGAGAAATTAACTTTATTCAAAAAAATATTTCATAAAACATATATGTGAAAAAAATAAGGATATGGGGGGGGAGAAGATAGAGAAAATGCTTTATATGATCATAGGGATCAGATATTTTTCCCCTTTTGTATATTTTTTATGCAATGTACTATTTTATTCCCACTTCCATGATTTTATTACTTCCCATTTTTGTATAGACATGAAATCATCTATAAAAGATTCTATTTACTAAATAGAATCTTTTATTAATTTCCGTTTGTTTTTTTCTCTTCTTTATTATTTACATTGTCTTATTATTTATGTTGTCTTATTATTTACAATAAATTATTATTATTTATATTTATTCTACACAATAATTAAGATGAAATAGTCTCCCATACATACCAATGTACACCCTCCCCTATAATCAAAAGGCTCTGGACTATAATGATGCACTCTTGAGGCCATGTGGAAAAATAATTTCAATTACATATAAGTGAACCATTCTAGAAAAGTTACACAGGGTGTGTAGGTTATATGGTTTTGGGGAAGGCCAGGGATGGTTCAAGAAAAAAATGGTATCAGAGTTGGGTATTTTTTTGTGACCTGAACTCTTTGAGTCCCATTTATTATTTTTTAAATTTGGTATGTTAGATATTATGGTTGTTGGGATTTGATAAGTATGTAAAAAAAGATAGTTTTGAGCTCTTAGTCACCATTTAAGTTAAGTCAAACTAGGTTTTTGGTTGGTATGTGTTGATTTTTGATCTTGATTTATTTATTCATTTGTTATTGGGAATCAATAAGATGGAATTTTGAATTATATAAATCTTTTTTGGGTGATTTGAGAGTTTTTATGTTTTTTAGGTAAACAGAAATAGATAATTCGAGGTTTATGCTTATCTCACGTGGACTTGAAAACCATGTTGATAATATATCAATGGCTATGAGGGATTTTAGTGGATGTTTTCATTGTTTGAACACAGTCCACAAAACCATTCAATCAGACCATGCAATACCACTATCCTCTGTTAAAATTTTATATTGAGATCCCATTTATAAAAATTATTCCAAATCATTTATAGATTCAATTTTATATTTTTTAATAATGATCTATGTAGTAAATTGGTGATGGTAGAGTAAAATTAATTGAGTTTATGTAACTAAACTTTGGGTTTTAATATGTTAAAGTTTGTTTTGGAATTTTGAAGGGGGGGCAGGGTTTAAAATAAAATTGAAAGAGTTTAATGTTGAGGTCCTACATGTGTTTGAAGTGAAATATTTTTTATGGTTTTAAATTGATTTTATGTGGGGAATTATCACGACCCGTCCTTAGGACCCATGACGTGACTACCCCAAACCCTCCTTCCATAGGCCAAGGGCTGGAAACTAGCACCAAAGGTGTAAATCCCGATATAAGGGAAGGAATTGACTTTATGTAAGAAAAAAAAACACCACAAAGTATGCAAGAAGAAGTAAACACTAATAAACTGAGTACACAAGTAAGTGCTTGAAAGTAAATGGGCCAGTATACAAACCCAAACTGAAAGTAAAGTACAACTGAAAAAAGAGTACAACAACAGAAAAGTAAAGCAGCGAGTCCGAGCCATCCTCTAGAAATCCCACCTGAAGGGTGGGTACTGATAGTCTCCTATGCTCCTCAGCTCCAGCCGTCCGCTCCGAGCATGTCTCGTCCAGTGATCCACATCCAGGTACCGTCCAGCTCTACGAGCTCCTACCTCGATCAGTACTGTCGGTCATCTGAATCCAACACAACGTAGTGCGGGCATAGCCCGTGCAAGGGTGAGTATACGCTACTCAGTAGGGACCCCGAGACCCCAGAAGGTCTCCCAGAATCTAGGAAGGATAAACCACAAAGGAATGATACAATCACGAAGTAACAAACAAATCTACTTAGGTATATTCCCAAATATATACCTAAGTCATCAATTCCAGTTCGGCTCCAACATCCGAGCCCATGTTCGATCTAGTCCACACAGGAAAGCACAATCCAATCCACACAGGATAACAGAACCCAATCCACACAGGATAACAAAACAATCATATCGAAGATAGTGATTGAAAGTCAAGACTCAGCCCACACAGGTATACTTCTTCGTTAGACGATATAGATGATCAGATGTAGCCACTGATTCATCTAAGCTGTTAGACCCACATATGATACAAGACCAGCTAAACTGTCAGACCCACAAAGGATACAAGACCAGCTACTCTGCCAGACCCACGTAGGGTATAAGTACAGAGTCAAATACTGCCAGAACCACGTAGGATACAAGAACAGTAGTCAAGTACTGCTGGACCCATATTGGATACAAGAACAGTAGTCATCACCATCAAACCCATGGAGGATTCCAGTACAGTCGTCGTCTCTACCGAACCCACGGAGGATCCCAGTGCAGTCGTCATCGTTGTCGCAGTCGCAGCCATCTCTAGGGTTCCCGCACACAACATGCTCGATTCTGGGAGGGTCCGCTCCATGAGCCAAGGGGGTCGATACATCAACTAACATGTAGTCTGGAGTTTATGTATCCCAATGTTCCGTCTCGTCAAAAGGAACTCAATGCGACAGACGACGCGTCAATCAGACGCCTGGTGTGAGAGTAATTGTCTTTTTCGTCCCAGTGGTCCGGTTGGTTTTTAAGTCAAAACCAACCCGACTGTACTCCAAATGCATCCAAAACATGAGAGGAGTAAGCCAAAAGAACCGTCTCACTAAGAGGAATCCAACATAGTCGACGACATGTCAATAGGGCATCTTGAGATCAAGTTATAAGCGTTTTTGCTCCGAGGGCCCAGTTGGTTTCATGTTCGAACCAACCCAGATGTGCACAAAGTTATTCTAAACCTTGAGTGTAATATACCGAAACAACCATCTCAATCCAAGGATCGCTACGCAACTGATATTGCATCGATCAGATGTCCATAGCCCATGTTATGGACGTTTGAACAGATCCGTCCGAAAACAGGGGGTTCAGGCCCGATCCGACCCGGCCCGATACCCGTGGGTCGGCCCGAACGGGGTCGAACCGACCCAGGTCTGGTTCCGTCCCGGTTGGGTGCAGCCCAGCCCAACGTGGGTGGTCCAGCCCGGCCCGGCCGGTTCGGCCCGGTGCAGGCGCCTGCGTGCTGGGTGGACGCGGAAGGGGGGGGGGGGGGGTGAGGCCGTCGCCCCCTTCGAACCGAACGACAAACCCATGAGGATCCTCCCTTGCTGTGCTGGCCGGGGGTTCAAACCCCTAGTTTTACCGAATATGGCCAGCCGGTTGTACCTCGTGGGACATGTTAGTCCCACCTGCTATAGCACTGGCGGTCGGCGGTTTCGACTGCCGCCCTCTGCAACGCCGCGACCTTAGTCCGAGGCCCTTGTCCGACCGGCGCGGCGTGACGGCGCCCCACACCTCCGCCGTGGCCCGCCCCAGTCGCGGCCCTCCACGATGATTTGGAGCGGCGCGATGGCGCCGCTCCCCTCTGCCCCAGCACGACTCCGACCCCAACCCCTTTAGGTCTCAATGGCACGGCGCGACAGCACCACTCTCCTTCGTCGCGGCCCGCACCAGCCACGGTTCTTTCGTTTCCCCACGGTGCGATGACACCGCGTCGCCTCCATTCCAAGCCACAGGATGTTCAACAACAAAAGGGGAGGAGGTTCAGCCGTCTTCATGTGGCCCGAACTCCTCTGTTATTTTGATAACAGGTGGACAAAGAACTAACAGAGTACGTCAATTAATTTCGAACGTAAAAACATCCCCTACCTCGAAGAAGTTCACAGAAGCCAGTATCACGGAAAACAGCATCGCGGGATGAAGCTCCTTATACGTCTATGGAGAACTTCTGAGGAAGAAGCAGTGTCTCCCTTTCTTGGAAGTGGAGAGAATATGGAACGACGTGCATCCTAGAAGGTAACGTCGTCACAGACCGGCTGTAGAGAGAAGAAGAGACGGCTCGTCGATCTCTTCTTGTGGTGACAATGTTCTTCGTCGAAGCCTTGGCGTTCTTCTCGTTCTTCAAACTTAGAGCTTTCTTCCCCAATCCTATCAAAACAAAACAAACACCAAATAAAATAAGGTTCATCCTTATTTTATTAACCCATTCCATGAATTCCAAAAAATTCAAAATTCAAACTCTTAATTAAATAAATTAAATAACTTAAATCAATTAATTTAATGTGAGAGTTGGCATGAAATTAATGTGGGGGAGAGGATGAGTTACAAAATAAATGGGGGGTTTCCAACATTAACAGGGTTAGAGGAGTTAGAGGAAATTGAAGGGGCGGGGCTTATGTGGGCCCCACCTCACTAATATCCTAACAAGAGGTGTTGGGATATTCCCTCACATGGAAGTTATATCACATAGAGAAAAAAAATAAAGTTGTGACCCAGATTTATTTACTTAACACATAAACCATAAATTTAAACAACTCTTCCTGAGAAAACGCAACTCCAGAAAATATCATCTTAAGCAATTACCGGTGCTCCGATTTCATCGTTGCCCTCAGATTTCAATTCCGAGCACCGGTTCAAAAGTTAGAAAAACCCGCTCGTTCGTTCACTGAACATACCCGAGCTAAACTTCGGAAAATGATTCCGGGCATACCAGGGCTCAGAATTAGGTGCCGTCAGAAACTGCATACTCGTAAAATCCCAAAGAAATTAAGAAAAAAAATATTTCATTGAAATTTACAGGTCTTTACAGGAATAAATTTTAAAATTTTGGAATGGAGCATAATGCAGTATTTAGTTTATATTTTAAGATATTGGAACCGAAAAAAATGTTTTTAAAAGGTTTTGAATGAATAATTTCATACTTTGATTATTGATTATGATTGAATCTCTTGGATTTTTGTTTTGTATTGAGATTTTTATACAGATGGGTGTGATTCTATTTTGAAATGATATTGGTTGTAATTTTTGTTCCTATTTTTTATTTAAAATATGCATCCCATAAAAAATATAAAGAATCATAGAGTCTTGAGCATGGTAAGATCATTTGAGACCATTATATAGACTCTTAATATATTGGTGGAGGAAGTTTTACCTTAGTATCTTCCTATATTTTGAGTTGACCATGGATCTATAGAGGCCACGTAGTGGTATAATAAAGTTTAGTACATATTTAAATCAGTAGGAACTTCTAATTCCGTGAGATTGAGTGATGTTATTGGTTTCATTGAATGGTCATTCCTGGATCAGTGAAAGATGGTCATCCCTGATCAATTATAAGTTAGAATGACCTGGTACTTATTTAAATCCTAATTTATTCACTGGTTCCGTCCTAAGGATTATATGTTAGATAATATAGTTTTACACATTATACATGAGTAGGGTTAATGGATGTTGACGGAGAATGTCAACCATTTCATTGATCTCATTAATTTTTCTTTTGAGTGTGTTTCAAGTGAATCCCTGAAGAACAATTTGTTTGTGAAGGGATATCAATTGGAAATGAATGGTCATGTTCTTTCATCTAGTTTCTAATGTTTTATAGATTTAGTGGATGGTGACTTTTTGGATGAGTTATTATCTCAAGGGAAACCTATAATGGTTAGTATGAATATATTTTTTAGTGTTTATGATTGTCCCCCAAATGTTGAGGAGCTAAGGCTTGTGGAGCCTATTCATAGAATGTCTTATTATTATTGACCACATCCTCAAGGTTACCACATGACCACATTTGATTCTAGTGTTGATGGTTTGGGTATTGTTATCCATTTTCTTTGATGTTACAAAGACCTGTCTCCACTATTGATTGTTGGGAAACATATAGAAATAATATAATTGAAGGAATCCCTGGGGAATAAATACTTATTAACATTGAAATTTTAATGGTGGAACCATTTTCGTATTTTGGGGTGGTTCTCCCTTATTACTGTTTGTTTTTCTCAATGGAGCGTAATTTGGGATGTTTTCTATTGAGTCAATAAGGTTTCCTTATGAATTTTCCATTCCTTATTGATTTGAAAATCATAAACACTCTATCTTAAGGAAAATCATATTTTATTTAAGATTTATCTTAATAAGGAAAATTGTCCTTACTTAAGGAAATTTTTTCCTTACCTCATTTTTCATTGTTTATTTTATAGTTTATATAAATATAACTATTTTTATTTCTAAAGGGTGGAATTTTGTTTCATATCTAAACCCTCAGAATCCTAAATCCTTATTTTGAGAGTATTTGATTTTCATGTTCTGATTTTAGGTTCCGAATTCATATTCCTAATTCCCCAAAATTCAAACATTAAATTATTTGAAATTCAGACTCCGAATTCCTTGAAATCTAGACTCCGAATTCTAAGAAATTTAGACTTTGAATTCTCTAAAATGTAGACTCTGAATTCTATAAAATTCAGACTCCAAATTCTCTAAAATTCAAAATCTGAATTCTCTAAAAATTAGACTCTAAATTTTTACAATTTAGACTCATAATTCTCTAAAATTTGGACTCCGAATTCTCTGATATTCACACTCCGAATTCCTTAGAAATAAGGCTTCGAATTTCTCAGAATTTAGACACCAAATTCCTTATAATTCAGATGACAAATTAATTTAAATTCAGATTCCGAAGTTAATAAAATTCAGATTCCAAATTATTTGGAAAATAGATTCCTAATTCCAAGGAATTATAGTCTCCAAATTATTATTTTCTTAAACTCTGAACTTTTATTTTTCCATTGACTTTGAAAAATAGATTTTGTTAGGAAAACTTATTTTACTTACACCTGTTATAGTTATGAAATTATTTTATACATTCTATTTCTAACAAGACATTTTTTGAGTGACACATGTATAGGTCCCTCCGAAATTCATTGAGAAATATGACAGTTGGAGGAGGGAGTCGACCACTAGAGAAATGACTATAAATCGTTCTCATTTGAATAATCTCTTTGTTATTTGATACATTACTTTAGAGATTGAATGCTGCTAAAGTGATTTCTAGTGAGAGAGACTCTCATGCCTTGTGCATACTAAACATCCTTTTAAGCTTGCATCGTGCGACTCCGATTGTTTCTTGGTATAATCAAGGACTTCTGGGGATATGAAGAAAGATGTTCCAAATAACTTAAGGTTTGATGACTTCCATATATAGGAAGACAGAGGTTCCGGCTACCTTGAAGTTCAAGGGCTTGTGGGAATAACAAGATAGATTATGATATTCCTATCAAGGGTTTACCCTACTGTGGGTAATACATACTATTTTTGAAAGTATAAATCAAGGGACCTTTATCCAAGGTTTTTGGATACCCTGATATTTGGGTTAAAATATTTCATAATTTTTACTTGTTTTGTTTCAAGTTTATTTCCACCGTGTTTTTGATAATGGAATAAAGTATAACCTTCATATACTTTCTTGTTTTTTTGTTTACTCTGATAAGCAAGATTCGATATTCTTTAAGGTAGAATCTTTTCTTTGTAAAATTTCCCTAACTTTCATTTTTGGAACCATATTTCTGGAACCAAGAAGGTTTATAGAACTAAAAGTGGTCTTGTGAATTTACCTTGTTTAAACCGATTAAAAAAAGTTTTCTTTGATGTTAAGAATTATTGATTTTAAACTTAAAATTCACCCCCTCTTGAAATTAACCATCTACAGTCATTTTTTTGATCCTACAATTGGTATCAAGGTATGACTTTAAAATACTTATATTCATATATATTTTTTCTTGATCAAGTTTTCATTGTTCTAAATATTTTCTTCGCTTAGGATTTTATATCCTTGTTTACAAACTTTTACAATAAACAAGTTTTTGGGGAATGATATTTTTAATTAGATGGTAGTAATCAATGTCGGTAATATTGACAATCTAAATCCTACCAGGACACCTATATTTGATGTGAATGATTATAAATATGGGAGATACCGTATGAATACTTTTGTTATTAATACTAGAGTGGACAAATAAGTTATGCTTACTGGAGATTACATGATTCTTGATAAGGAAGTCAGAACATTTACTAATCAAGAAAAGTCAGAATATCAACTAAACTACAAGGTATGCAATAATTTTCTGTGTTCCATGAACATGAATATATATAGTCATATTTCTTCTTGTAATGATGAAATTCTTATTTGGATGAAATTGGAGGTTACACATTTTCGTACAACAAAAGTTATAGAAATGAGAAGAGCTATTCTTAGAGCAGAATATCATGGATTTCTACTACCTTATAGAGAACCAGTGTGCAAGGTTCAGCAATGGTTTGTGACTATTGTTAATAGTTTACAATCAATGGGTGAGAAAAGTTTATATGATGAGGCCCTTGTGGAAAATATTATAGATATCATGCATAATGAGTGGGAATCTTAGAGAAAAACTATTGATGAGAATAGGAAAGTATCTCAAATTACTCTTGATGAGCATTTTGGAACTCTTCTTTAACATGAGAAAATAATGAAAAGTGATGTAGATATGAATAATAAGATGAATGGAAATGGAAGTGTAGCCTTTACCAATACTATAGCATAGACTCCTGAAAGGATTACAAGATCTAAGCCCATGAAAGTAACTATTTTATATGAATAAAGTGAAAGTGAATATTTCAAGAATGAGCTAGCTAATCTTGCTCAAAGGATGAACAAGATAGTTGGCAAGAAAGACATTCAATATAGGTTTAATAATAAAGAACGGAAGGAAAAGAAAGACTCAGAAGTCACATGTTATGAATGCAAAAGATCAGGGCATATATGGCCATATTGTCCTATGTTTAAGAACAATGATAGAAATGAAAATAATTATAAGAGGAATAAATAAAAGTTCTACCATGATAATGAAAAAAAGTTATTGAAAGCCAATGATACCTAGAGTGCCAGTGGGGGTGACTCTTCTGAGGAATCCTTAGAGTATGAGTCTTATGGTCAGAAGAATCTTGGTATAATAACGAAATTACCCATTGAAAATCATTATCTAATGGCCAAGGTACACAATGATGAATTTATAACTAATGAATCTTTGAATGCAAATTATTGTGATAATAAATATAATGAATATTCAGATGATGAATCTTCTTCTGATGAAGATAATATATTTCTTACTTATGACAAAGTATCATGGTTTTCTAAACATCTTATGAATGAAAATTATAAACTAATGAAAAATATTGATAAGAAAAATTCATGAATTTCTATTCTTACTAAATAAGTATCAGATCATTCTAATGATCTTGAAAAGAAAATTTATGATTTTGAAAGTATTTCAAAAAACTTTTAGGAAGTTAATTTTGGGAAGTATAAACTTTTTAAGGATTTTGAAAATGTAATTTCAAAGAAATTTTTTTAGAGACTAACTCTTGTTCTAAAACTAATGCTTTTGAGGATAAAAACCTAGTTATTAAACTGAAGTAAAAAATATTTTCATTGAGGATGTGGTTGTAAAACATTACCTTAGGTATGTAAAATTATGATAAAATGTATTTCAAAATTCGACCTCTAATGAATAATTCTATATTTGGTTATACTCATTCAAAACAAATTTTTAGTAATAATTATTTTTTTTCTTCAAAGTGATCAATTCGACACTTAATGTCAGTGTGGTGGACATTGAGAAAAAAGTTGTTCTTTAAACAAAACTCAGTTTTTAGGTTTTTATAAATCTTATTTTTCTATGAAAATATGGATACCTAAAATTTTTCTTTCTAATGTTTCTGGATCTAATAATGTTTCAGTTTCAGAATTCTAACACTCCCTTTTTTGGAAAAATAAATATAATACCAGCAAAAATACTTGGTACATGGATAATGGATGTTCCCGACATATAACTGGTAACAAAAACATCTTTGAAAAGATTATCAAGACAAAAGGAGGAAACTTATATTTCAAAGATAATTCTTAGGGAGAAATTATTGTTATAGGTAACATTGTTCTTCTTAGAAAAACATTGAGATCAAATGTTTTACTTGTTATATATATTAAGCGAAAAATTATTAACATATGTCAATTATGTGATGAAGGTTACCTTATGAATTCTAGGAATGAAAAGTAATTAGTACACAATTCCAAGGAAGAATTTATTCTTTCTTCCAATAGGCAAGAGAATGTATTCACACTAAACATAGAAGGCCTTTAGAGACAATACCTAAATTGACTTAGTGAAATAAAATACCAATATTGGTTATGGAATCGAAGGTTATGACACTTTAACCTTAGGAAATTATGCAAACTCTCTAAAGAAAGACTTGTTAAGGATCTACCAAAGCTTAGATATTATTATTGAATAGTTTCTGATCCTTTTCAATATAGAAAGAAACATAAATCAAAAATTAAATAAATTATTGATATCTCAACTTCTAATGCATTACAGTTGTTGCATATGAATCTTTCTGGTCCAACAAAAACTGGATGCATTAGAGAAAAATACTATGTGTTTTTCCTAGTTGATGATTACACAAGATTTACATGGGACTATTTTTTAGAAAAAAAATCTGAAGGATTTTCTTATTACAAAATTTTTATAGCCCAAGTTAAAAATGAGAAATTTTTTCCAATTATAATGATTCATAGTGATCCTGGAGGAGAATTTCAAAATTCTGTTTTTGAAACTTTTTGTAGTCGAAAAGGAGTTACTCCTAAATTCTCATCACCATGAACCCCTCAACAAAATGGTCTTTTTGAAGGAAGAAATAAATTTTTTCAAGAGATAAAAAGAAACATGTTGAGTGAATATTCGGTAGGCATAAATTTTTTGGAAGAAGCTGTAAGAACTGCTTGTTATACTATAAATCGAGTTCTGATTTGACCTTTTTTAATAAAACCCCCTATGAGTTATGGAATGGAAGAAACTCTAGACATTCCTACTTCAAGGAATTTGGATTCAATGTTTTCACTCTGAATACTAAAGATAATTTACATAAATTCTCACCCAAATATGATGAAAGATTTTTCTTAGGCTACTCCATAGATTCGAAGGCTTAAAGAGTTTTTAATAAAAATAATTGTACTGTTGAAGAAATAGTACATGTTAAATATGATGAAACTAATCCTTTTTTTTAAAACCTTCAACCTACATCTATGGATGTGTTTTCAAAAACGTATTGTCAACCCTTGATAGAAGATCCTTATGATTAGGAAAATGTTCAAGAAAATGTTTCTAAGGAATTTACCCGAGAAGATTTCCTATCATATGTTGATGAACAAGTTTTACAAAACCCAAATTAGTCGTTTCTAATGAATAATCCCAATGAAAGTATCATTGGTTATGTAAATCAACCAATAAGGACTAGAAGTTCCTAAATAAAAGAAGCATAACATCTAGGATTTCTTTCTCAATTAGAACCCAAAAGCACTGATGAAGCTTTCGATGATGATGATTGAATAAAACCCATACAATATGAGCTAAATGAATTAAAAAGGTGTAAAGTCTGGAGCTTGGTTTAAAGAGCTATGAACACTTCTGTTATTGGAGTGAAATGGGTCTTTTGAAATAAGTCTGATGAAAATGGAATCATAGTAAGAAATAAAGATAGATTAGTTGATGAAGGCTATTATAAACAAGAAGGAATATACTATGATGAAACCTATGATCTAGTAGCTTGAAATGAATCTATCTGTATTCTACTGGATTTTTCAACATTCTTTAACTTTAAACTTCTTCAAATGGATATTAAATGTGCTTTCCTTAAAGGATATGTTCAAGAGGAAGTTTTTCTCAAACAACCTCTTGGTTTTGAAGATATGAAACATCCTGAACATGTTTCTAAATATACCAAAGATTTATATGGACTTAAATAGGCCCCTAGAGACTGGTATTAGATAATTATAGGATTTTTTTTACAAAACAATTACATTAATGGAAATGCTGATCGAAAACACTTTGTATGGAAAGATAAGAAAAATATTTTGAATGTTTGAATTTATGTTGGTGACATTATATTTGGTTTAACTCAGAAATATTTAACCAATTCATTTGAAAATCTAATGAAATATGAGTTTGAAATGAGTATGTTGGGTGAATCAAATTTTTTCCTTGGTTTTCAAATTTCTCAAAAACCAGAAGGAATTTGTATATCTAAAAATAATTATATTAAATATCTTATTAAAAAGTATGTATATGACAACACCAATTGTATATGTACTCCCATTGGTACCTCAAATTCACTTGATCTTAATGAAGCTGGGAAACCAGGGAATCAAACATCATTTAGAGGTATGATTAGAAGTTTACTATACTTGATAGCTAGTCATCCAGGCTTAATATTTTCAGTATGCTTATGAGCAAGGTATCAATCCAATCCAAAGAAATATCATTTAAAGGAAGTGGAAATGATTTTTCGCTACTTAAAGAGAACCATGGATTTGGGACTCTTTTATACTTAGAAAAATGTTTTTGTTTTAAAAATATTTTCAGATGATGGATTTGGTGGTTGTAGAATGGATAGGAAAAGTACATCCATAACATATCATTTCTTAGGAGATTTATTATTTTCTAGGTCAAGAAATAAGTAACACTTGGTATCACTTTCTACTACTGAACTGAATATGTAGAAGCTGGAAGTTATTGTGCTCAAGTGTTATGGATACAACACACACTCATAGACTATGATATGAGATTTACCAAAACACAAATACCATGTAATAATACTAGTGGAATTTACCTAATTAAAAACTCAACACATCACCCTCATGAAAAACACATAGATATTAGGCATCACTTTCTTAAGGATCACACAAAAAAAGTAGATATTATTCATCA
The DNA here is from genome assembly GCA_963277665.1 of Viscum album. Classification (NCBI taxonomy): domain Eukaryota; kingdom Viridiplantae; phylum Streptophyta; class Magnoliopsida; order Santalales; family Viscaceae; genus Viscum; species Viscum album. The sequence continues at coordinate 611,166,781 of OY728122.1, read as the reverse complement.
ATTTATCAGAACGCAAGATCAACTTGCAGATATTTTCACAAAATATGTACCCTATGATAGATTTGATTATATAAAATAGAATCTAGGAATGATAATCGTAAATTAATATTCCATATTATTTTCTTATTTAAACTTGTCTCCTTATAGTAAGAAACTCATTTTCATAGGGGGAGTACATTTATCTCTGTAATCAAAATATTTCATAGTCAAAATTTTTCGTAATCAAATATGTTCGTAGTCGAAATTTTTCATAATCAAAATTTTTCATATTCAAAATTTTTCCATAATCAAAATTTTCATTATGTTTTTTAAAAAAAAATGGGTTTTTGGGAATCTAATGTTCTTCACGATGAATCTACCTCATTACGAATAATTATCCTAGAAATATGGAAGTTATGTTTTCTTTCTTAAAATTTTCATAATCATCTTCTAACAAGTCGGTATTTTTATCTTGTTTAAGAAAATCTTTCAGATTAACTTTTTTTAATTTGAATGTTTATCTTAAAAACCACAAAAGATCGTTATCTAACAAATCTATTCTTTGGATTTCATCATAACCATCAGATATGATCAATAATTTCTTCAACTGTTGGATCAATCAATGAAGTTGAACCGCCATTTCAAATGCCTATATAATGAACCCCCGATGTTTGTACCACATCAATTTTCATGCCTTGGAATTTTGGAGCTCAAACCTTATACATAATTTCATTCCAAATATTCAGGTTTCCTTCAGTTTTTAATTTCTTTAAAAGCCTATCTTAAGAAAGAGTTGTCTTGATTAAGGAAAATATATCCAAGTTTAAGATTTACTAACAAAGGTTGATCGATACAAAATTATTTTCTTAGTATGACTCTATTATTTTGAAGAATATTAATCGGAATGGATAGAGAGACTGTGTATATCAAAACCAATGGTGCATGATTGGATTTATCTGTATTTGTTAATTGAATTTTATGGGTCTGCTAGTTTCTTCAATGAAGGTGGGAGAGGTAAGTTTCTTTCAAGAGCTCTGGGAAAACCTTTTCCATTTCCTACTACTAGGAAACAAGTTTGATATGAATGCCTTATAAGGGTGAAGCAAAATTCTATACTCAAAAATTACCCATGTATTATGATCTTTTGTTAAGGATAATTCTTTACGTTGTCTTTGTTTGAATGTTGTGAAGACTCCCAAGATTATTAATCTATCTACAAACTTCTGGATTCTTGAATTGTGGGTTCACAGTTTTGTCATTTCGAGAAAAGTGGATAAGGATTTCTTGAGGAAAAGTTACATCTATATTATAGATTTCATGTTGAACCTTAGGAAGATAAACCTGGTCAAGTATATCTTTGTTATGATTGAGAACAACCAGAATTGAAATTTTAATTCTCAAATTATCATGTATTTGGAAGTACTCTTGAAAATTCCATTTCTTTGTCTTGAGTCATTCCAAATTTCTTTTATTTCAAAGACAATGAATTTTAATGTAATGTTATTGACTGATGATACTCTAAGAGGGAAGAAGGTTTGATTTAATAGTCAATCCATAGATTTATATGACTTGTCTAAAGAAGAAATCAAAGCTCTTTCAAAGAAACTGAAAGTGGATGAGACTTCCAAGAAGGCTGGAAGGAAGAGGAAGGAAAAGGAACGAGAAAAGAATGGAGAAACTCATGTATCTAAAGAAAACCAATCTGCACCTCCAAATCCAAAAAAACAAAAAGAATTAACCTGATGCAGTAGTGGATATGTGGAGAGAAGACAAAAAGAAAAATAATTAAGGGAAACCTATTTTTGGATTGGATCTTTCTGAGGAAAAATCCTAGAAGTTGAGGGTTACCAAGAATCCTGAGATGCAATAAAAAGAAAAGAAGCAAAGAAATAAGATGTCTAAAGATGAGATAGTCCAACCATTTCCCAAATATGTTGACAAAGACTCAGAACAATACCTGGTAACAGAATTGTTTTTGAAAGAATCACTCCCTGTGACTCTATAAAAGAAGTTAGTAATTCTGGAAGCTGAACAAGAAGAAGAAATAATACAAGAGGAAGAAGAGGAAGAAGAAGAAGAAGAAGTAAGCGTTGATACAGAAGACATGATAAGGCAAGTGGAGTATTATCATGAGAAGGAGAGTCCTTTTGAGAATATTTCAATCGTAACTTCTAAAGCAGTGTCTTCAAAACTTGCTACACCAGGAAAAGAAGATAAGGATCAGGAAGAGTTGAATAAGATATCTTAAAAAGAAAGAAGAAATCATGATTTTATTCAGCCAGAGGATGTTGTGGCAGTTTCTGAGAAAGAAAATCCATAGGAAGATAAGATTTTTCAGCTCTCAGATAGTGATCATGAATCTCCCAAAGCACAAGAAATCATTCCAAGAGATGATAAGGGAAATGAGGTGTTGATGGATGTACCTAGTAAATCTGTGGTTAAAAATTAACATGTTGGTGACTCATTGACGAGGAAATCCAAAGAGATTGAAAAAAAATCCTCTCCAACCAACCACTCGGATTTGGAATCATCCTCTCTTGGACATGATTTTATGGCACAGTCTTTGAAAAAGTAGGTAGATACCATTCCATTATTTTCGAGTATATATTCAAGATGCCAGTTACTTCAGCATTCGTTCAATTAGAAATCAGATTCAATTTCAATGCTTATGGATAAATTTGTTAGACATGAGGTAGATTTCATATCTTTTCTCAATGGCTATGAGGCTCCTAAAAGATCATGCAAGAAGATTACAAGTTGTTCAAGAAATATAGTTGAGGATCTCACAGTCTTTGATGAATTTAAAGATAATGTGAAAGATGATTTTGAAACTAAAGATGGAATGCTTAATGATCTAACTAAGATCTTTGAGGAAAATCAGACTCTCGAACAGAAAACTCGGAAGTAAGAAGTAAAGGAATTAAATGGAAATCTTAATTCTCTTGCTAAGAATTGGAAGAGAGAAAGGGATCTCATAATTGAGTTTGAAAAAGATCTTGTTAAGAAAGAAGAAGTCTTGGAGGCTCTGACGGAATGTATTAAGGCTCTAGAAGAAAAAATTAAAGCCTTGGAGAAGAAAAATGAAGATCCAGATCAACTGCTGAAACATTTTGAAGAAGATCACAAGGATCTTAAGAAGCTGAAAACCATTGTGAAGAAGTTTATGCCAAAGGATAAAGAAGGACAATTCTCTCAAATATGATATATTATTGTATTTAATTCTTTGTCCAATTTCTTTCAAACTTAATGTAATTTTTATTTTTTTTCATATATTTGGTTTTTTAGAAATAAATTTTCAGTTACCCTTTTTTTCCATTCTCTATATTCCTTTTTGAAAATCAAAAATGGGGAGGAAGAAATGATAAAAATTATTCTAAGTGAAAATGGAATTTCCATATGTAAGGGAGAGTTCATCTAAACGGATGTTCTTATCAAAGAATATTTTCATATGAAATATTATGTAAAATATCATTCAGGAAATTATGAATACGATCCTTTAGGATTTAAAAACCTAAAAGGGAGTTAGTGGTATTCAATATGATTCATGTGTAAAGGGAGATATGTATCTTTTATGATCAAAAAGAAAAAATCTAAGTTATTATATTTTTTTTTGTAATGATGTTTGTGATTTCCAAAAAGGGAGAGATTGTTGAGTCAATAAAGTTTTCTTTATGACTCTTCCATTCCACTATGTTTTTAAATTTACAAATACTATATCTTAAGGGAGATAATATTTTCTCTAAGATTTATATTTATGAGGAAAAACATTCTTCCTCAAAGAAATATTATCCTTACGTATGTTTTCATTGTTCATTTTATTGTTTCTATAAATATAAATCTTTTTATTTCTAAAGGACGAAATTCAGTTTCATATCTAAAACCTCGTAATACTAAATCCTTAGTTTTAGATTATATTGTTTTCAGGTTCTTATTTCAGGTTCCAAATTCAGATTCCAAATTCTCTAAAATTCAGACTCCATATTCTCGGAAATTCAAACTTTGAATTATCTATAATTCAGATTCTGAATTTTCTAAAATTTAGACTCCGAATTATATGAAACTACAATGATGAATTCTCCTAAATTAAAACTCTGAATTCTATGAAATTTAAACTCTAAATTTGTTGACATTCAGACTCCGAATTCTCTGAAATTCAGACTCCGAATTCTATGAAATTCAGACTCCAAATTCTCTAAAATTCAGACTCAGAATTCTTTGAAATTCAGACTCCAAATTATCTGAAATTCAGACTCCAAATTTTCATAAATTTAGAATTTAAATACCCTGAAATTAAGACTTTAAATTCTCTAAAATTCAGACTTTGAGTTATCAGAAATTCAGATTCAGAATTCCTTATAATTCAGACTCAAAATTCCTCATAATTCAGACTTCGAATTTCTATGAATTCTGACTTTTAATTCATCATTATTTGGATTCTAAATTCATTATAATTAACATTATGAAGTTTATAGAATTCAGATTCCAAATTCTTTGTAAAACAGATTCCTAATTTCCATGAATTATAGTATCCAAATTATTATTTTCTTATAATCCAAACATTTATTTTTTTAGACTCTAAAAAATATATTTGGTTAGGAAACGTTATATTTCTTACACCTATTATAGTTATGAAATGATGTCTTATATTCTATTTCTAACTAACCATTTTTTGTGGGACATTGTACATATCCCTCCAAAATTCAAGGAAAAATATGACCATTGGAGGAGGGAGCCGACCATTAGAGAAATGCTGATAAATAAAATATTATTTGAACGATCTCATTTTTGGTTGATCCATACCTGTAGATATTTCATGTCGCTGATGTGATTTCTAATGAGAGTGACTCTCATGCCTTGTACGTACTGAACTTATTTTTCATCTTTTTTCATGCGTCTCCGATTGATTCTGTGTACAATCTATGAGATCTGTGGATAGGAATGTAGATGTTCCGACTACATTATTGTTTGAGGAATTATGTGGATAGGAAGACATAGGTTCCGACTACCTTAAAGTTTGAGGGCTTGAAGGGATAAAAATACATATTCCGATATTCCTATCAAGGGCATACCATGGTGTGGATAAGACATACTTTCTTAAAAGTATAAATCAAGGGTCCTTTATCAAAGGTTTTTGGATACCCTACTCTTTGGGTTAAAAGATTTAATACTTGTTACTTGTTTTGTTTCATGTTTATTTCTGCTGTGTTTTTAATAAAGGAAGAAAGTATAACCTTCTTATACTTTTTTATTCTTTTGTTTAGTTTGATAATAAAGGTTATATATGCTTTAAGGTAGAATATTTTCCTTGTAATCTTTCCTTAAGCTTCATTTCTGAATTCATATTTCCGAAACCTATAAATTTTGTAGAACTAAAAGAGGTCTTGTGAATTTTCCTTGTTTAACATTGTTAAACATAGTCTTCTTTATGGTTGAAAACAAATTTTTTTGAACTTACAATTCACCCCCTTTGGTAATTGATCATCTATTCATTTTTTTGATGCTACATTTTCCCACATAGTGAACTAATATTTATTTGGATTTATAGATATGAATTTGTTTGTTTGAGTGGGTTGAGCCTCCTTGGCGATAACATCTTATGGTTCCCCCTTATTTCCTGGTTGATTGACCATGCTTGTGGATTCATAAATGATTGGGAGATATAATATGTATTTTTATTTCATGATTTATCTTTGGAGTGATTGGGTGTGGTGTGTATGTTTGGTGATAGATCCATTTATGTTGATCCTGGTTAGTTTTAGTGTATTTTTTTGATTTAAATAAATACCCCATTTTCAAATATTTAGAACATTTATCCCATTTCATTTATTTATTTAGACTTGGTAGATTTATGGGGGAGTAAAGTGTTATGGTGGAGTGTATTATCACACATGAACCTATTTTTCATTTAATAATTTATCTATTTGGTTATTTTTTATCTTTTAAACATATTTTTGGGTCAATCTGGTTTGCAAATTTTAAAAAAATGAAGTTACAACACACGAAAACAGTTAACACTAACCATGTATTAAATTGTCCAGAGGCCTATGATATTAAATAGTGGGTTTAGTATGATAATATAAAATTTCTGTAAAAACTATATGGGTGTCCAGATGAGTCGAGTAAGTGGTGAACAATTCGCACAAGGTTTGGTTAATTACATAGCTTACCAATATTTTTTGATGTAAGGAATTGAAAAGCCAGCCCATTCTAAAATGAATAAAAAATACCCTTTACCTTTCCCCATATTCAGTTGGGATTCACTAGGGATTCCTATAGACAGACCCCCTTGCTCCCTCCTCTATTTCATAGTCCATCTCTTTCAGTGTTTAGTAGTTTTATCTCTAGTCAAGGCCCTTACTTTTCCTCCCTTTCTTATTCTATAGTTTTAGCTTCCCCGATTACTTTGGTTCCTCTTTTTTGATCCCTAGAGGTTGGGGTTCGTGTAGTCCTATGATTCCAACTAGTTTATGGTGTGTGGATCATTTATTGGGTCATCCTTAGCCTGTATTTGATGTTCTATCATATCCGAACTCCCTTTGAGGTTAGTGGTTTCATTCATTTTTTCTTTCTTCATACACCATAATTGATAGTGGTTTCTAAATGTGTTCACTCTAAAAAATGGGTTTTTTCAGAGGCATTGAGTTAAATTATGAATATTTTAACAAATAATTTTTACTATTGTTTCTATTTTATCGAAGACAGAAAATGGTATACATTTTATTGGATGCTTAAAAGTTTATTTATATTGATTTGATTTGTTTAATTGAGGTTTTGGGAACATGATGCATCTATATGATTGTGTCTAGATCTTGAGGTGTATTTTGATTTGGATCCCTATATCTCATGATCTATTTGTGGGCCTGTCTTGTTAAATCCAATTTTTTTGAAAAATGGATTAAAATGAATCCCTTTGATTGATTTTATTAGTGCTTCACATCAATGGTGATATATTTATATGGATTTGGTTATACAGCTATATATATATAATCATGAATATAAATATAGGTTTATTGACATAAATATATAATTTCATAGGTTTCCTTGATTTAAGAGTGTGTTTCAAATTGTCTCCTAGTCTTCCAAAATAAATTCATAATTGGTTTCAATTGTATAATCCAAAATTGTGATCTAGAGTCCCATTTAGTACTTTAAAAGGAGGCTTCAAAGGAAATTAATTTTGAAATGGTTTTCAATAGGATATTGGAAATATGATACAATTTTCAATCATATGGCCTTGTTGGAACCTTGAAACTTTTTTAATATGAAATGTGAACCCTTAATAAATCACAATTTTTTATTTTTTTTGAGATGGGTCCATTGAAAACTAAAGTGGGTTGTTTCACATGGGTAGGTATTGGGTTGTGGTTGGAGCATTATACTTATATTATTTTGTTCGAAAATTTATCTATTTTATATAAAGGATACCTCACCCTAATATTATTTCTATTATCATGGTGTCCTAGGAATCTTAGTACGGGATGGGTGACAATTAATACCATGTCCCTATTAGAAAGACTAGATTATATATGCTTTAGAATGGCAATAAGGGTGTTCCAATGATGAGGCTTGTTGAGGGAAGTCATATTTTTATTGAAATAGGTTCTTTGTCAATAAACATAAAAATGGTTCCAACCAGAGCATGTTTGGTGTCTACTTATATGATGTCTATGAACTTTCCATGATTATATATCATTAAAGATTTCATACTTATGGATTATGGTTACATTTTTCCATATTTTATTTGTGGTTCCATTAGGAAATATCTTAATGGTTTTTTATATTATCTTCCTTTTTCCATTGAATTTGTTTATTTGTTTGTTTGTGACCGTTGTGGTTGTTATTTAGTTCCGTGGAATGTTTTTATTGTGTTTTACATGATTATTTAAAAATATTTTTAAAAAATTTATTGTATGATGATGGTTTGTAAAATGTTCCTTATTATCATATTTTTAGTTTTAAACATAATTTTTTTGTTAAAAATCAAGATTGTTTTCTGAAAATATTAAAACATACTTTTTATCTTTATTTCATACTAGCATTTATGGTAAATTTTAGAAAATAAAATTCATGGATTCAATATTGATTACCCACTATTATCCATAATGATCACAACCTAATTATTTTACATGGAATATGTAGAGGTTAATATGTTTTTAGGTCTTTTTTTAGTTCTTATTCACTCTTGGAATGTGTTGGTATCAGGGAATGATGATGACCAAAAAGGTCACATGGTGATTATGTAGTACATATGAGTTTTTTTTTTTGGGTTCATCAATGATTCAATCCCCTTGTTTATGGAGAATATATTTGTTCCAATGTTGTTGCTATTATTTTAATTACTCATAATATATACCATTAGAATGTTTCTTTTTGTTTCTCATGATGGTTATATTTGAGTTTATCTTACTTATATTTTCTATCTACTTTTTCATACTATGAATAAACAGTTGAATATTGAATGGTCATGATATAATTTTGGGTGGATGATTTGATTAAATTATTGTCTACCTAGGTGAAATCATTCCCATAAGATCACTTGTATTTACCATGATTCTTTTATCCATCATAAGTGGTTCGGGTATTCCCTTAGGGTATATCATGAGTTGGATTAGTTTTCCAGTTTAGGGTTTTCCCATGTTGTTTTGTGACACCTTAGTTGTCTTAAGAAAGACTTGTAGTAGATGAAAATCGGTTACTCTAGGAATATAACTAATGATCTATCAAAAATAATTTACCAAAATAGATTTTATGGAGTCCCTGTCACTTTTAGAGAAATGTATAAAGGTAGGGTAAGAGGTTTTGGTTTTTCTGGTATATTTATTTATAGTAAATCTTAACAAAATTATTCATGTTAATGAAATCAAATATTTCTTGATTTAATTTTCTAAATTATGTGATGATGGAATTAATGATAAATTTCATAATGATAAAATCAATATTTTTAAAAATGATTACATATTATTCTCTGATAACTGAAAATGTAATATTTATTAAATTGAACCCATGGAGAGACCAATTATATATTTAAAATATTTGAATTCTTTATAGATATATAGTGTCCTTCGGAAAAGGTTGCTCGATAATGAAAATTTCAGGTTGTTGTGTAAAATTTCAAATCACGAAAGACTACTACTACTACTAAAACATAAGGTGAAAACGTTTCTTGTTTTTGATTCATGGATAAATGAAAAATATCATAATTTTTTTTGGGACAATAAAATAAACGAACACTATCATACCATGATAGTCATAAAATCAAATTTTTTTTGTCAAACTCTAGAAAACGGACTTAAAGGAATGAACTATGCTTTTATTATAGGGGATGACCCTAAAATATTCAATTGTGTATACTTTTTATCACCTATAGATCAAAATATTCTTTGTTATTTTCTTACAAAAATTTATTTTATAATTAGAAAGGATATATATTTATTAATATTAAATGTTATAGAGGAGTATAATTCATATATATATATATATATATAATTTTAAAAAATATTTAAAAATAATAGTAATTTACAAAACTTTTTATCTCCCAGGACTCTAATGAAAAATGAAATTATGGAAAGAAAGAATCAGACATTAAAAGAAATGAAAAAAAAATATCCTTAGTGAATATAGTTTACCAAATTATTATTTAATTTAAGCTCTAAATAATACATATTCAGTTTACAATAAAATTATTATTAGGAATTTTATAAGGAAATCCCATTGTCATTTATTGAATGGATCGTAAAAAAAGATGAATATTTTATATTTTTTTGGATTTATTTTTATTACCCCCAATACCAAAGATAGTTTGTATGAAATTGATGATAAATATAATGACATAATATTTTTGAGATATTTTAGTGTAAATTAATCTTTCTGAGTGTACAATAAAATAACAATTAATTTTGGATAATCTATTGAAATTAATTTTTTGAGATATATTCAATAGAGAATTTTAATGATGATAATCAACATGAAGAATAATGTATATAATTAAATTATGTGGAAGGTAATAATGATTTGTTAAATTCACTAGCCAAGGAGGAGCTTTATTCATAAAAATAATGGTCACTGAGGACTTTTAAGGATGACCATATTCAACGATTGATTTATATTTATGATTTTGGAGTTCAAAACAGAAGGTCAATAATGATATTTTTTTCACATTCTAATATTATTTATTGACTTATTATAAAAAATTTCATGAAATACTTGAAATTTACAAACCAGAGTATTGATAATATTGAGGTTCTTAACCAATTTTCATGTAATAATGTTTCAGATTTTTTCTGGTAACCTGATGATTAATTTTTTTTAATTGAATCACCGAATCATTTCTCTTAATTAGTGAAATATGAGATTAGATTAGAATTCAATTTTATTAAAAAAAATGATGACTCTATTGATATAGTATAGTGATAATGAGGGGTCAAACCCATGGAGAATGTTTGGTTTAAAATGAATCATGAAATTGAACCCTTTTCGCATGATTCCACATGAATCAGTTTATTCTTAGGGTATGATTAATTTTATTGAGTTTGGTTTAGGGGTCAAGAAGAAGGTATGAATAAAGTTCAATTTTAGGGTTCTTTTAAAAAGCATAATCTTGATAATAACATGGAATGGTCCTTGGTCTTAGGTGACGATGTAGTGTTTAGAGAACTATTTGGTCATGGTCAAACCAACTAGTCCTATATACAAGGAAAGTGTTCCATTTTTTGGATATAGAAGAAAACCAAGATTCATTAAGTCTATATTATATGAATGAATGTGTTTTAGACAAATGGCTATAACCTACTCCATCCCAATCAGTTTGGGTTCATTCATTTAAAGTTATAATTCTTAGAGATACTTAAAAAAATTAAATAAACCATTGTTTTGTAACATGATAACTAGGATTATGGTTAACAAGTTTTGATTTAGATATTCATTGTGATCGAAACACCATAACTCTCAACCATTAACTGATGTTTTTTAGCTACTCATTTTAGTAATAATCATGATTACTGATTTTTTTGACATGCTTGGAAAAATGATAATATAGATAAAATACAGTATTTTGAAATTCAGGATTGAGGAATCAAGTAGACCATAAAAAAATAAATTAATAAATCGATCAGACAGAAAATTTAAATTTTAAATAATCAAGAATTTATTCTGAAGTTGATGTTCAAAAATATGGTAATGGTAGATGAATGTCGAAATGCTGAACGATAATCAATGAAAAGTAGGATTCATGAAGAAGAATCAATAAAACTTGAATTCAATAAAAATGAAAAAATTATTTTTTTGATAGTTGAATTGGGAGATAAAATAAGTTATAAAAATAATAGAGAATGAAAGAAATATGAAATGTTGTACTATTATGCATCACTATGCATGCTCCAGAAATTAAATAGTATGAAACTTACTCGATGTGTGAAGTTCTCAAATTGTGTAATCTCAGTCCTTGGTTTTGACTATATATTTTGTATCTGGTGTAAATATCAGCCTGAATCCTTTGAAATCAGAGATTTGAATAAGGTCAGGACTTGTAATTGGAACTCATGACATGATTCTTCTCATGACTTGAATTTTATATGGTACGTTTCCTTCAAATATTACAAAAAATTTACGGGAAATTCACATCATGTAATCTTTTCATGACATTTAATTTATTCATGACTTTCTTCAAGACTTGTGACATGTTGTGAATGATTCCTACACATTTTTTATGTGATTTCATAGTGTGTAATGTTCACTTTTTGTCAGTTTTCATAGATTTTACATTGGAATATTGGAAACCTATTCTTAGAAATAATCTATATATACCTGGTTCATTATTATAAAAAACATGACTAATCATTAATTAACTAACTCTAAAATGTATATACAATATCATATTTTCTTTAGTGATAAATTTATTTTTACAAATAAACATGATGAATCTATATAGATTGTAAGGAAAAAAGATAGACAGTTTTCAAAAGGTTATATTCACGATTAAGGTTTTGAAAATGGAATTACATATTAATATTTTATAATTTTGTAAACTATTCAAATAATTCTAGAACATGAAACTCCTAAAGGTTTTAGAATTTATTAAATGGATACAGAATGTTCATTTATTAATGAATTTTTTAGAGAATGTATCTTTAAGAAAACCATCAGGATTTGAACATGAAATGTTTCTAAATCATGTTTTTAAACATTATACTACTCAATATATTATGAAACATGAACGCATGTTTGTTTTGAGAGGTATTAAAAATTTATTTGGAAGAGTGGTTTTTCTAAAAGTAAAGTTAGCCATATTTTTTTTAATAATATATCTTCTCAATATATTTTTATTACATAGATTTTTGTTGATGATATTATAATTACATTATCCAATTCATTTCATTGTAATGAATATTCAAATTTTAATAAATAATGAATTTTTCATGATCCTTATGATAGAACACATGTAATTTTTAGGGATTAAAATTTTAAATAGAGATAATGATATATTTATGAATTGATGTAAGTATGATAAATAATTAGTGAAGATATTTTGACTTGATTCATGTACAGGAATAAAAAAATGATTGGGTATAACAAGGGGATTTAATTGATATTCTATAATACAATTATTTAATAAAATTATTTATAGAGGAATCACTCAAATAATTATTTATTTGACTACTGGTAGTTTTGATTTTTTGTTACGTGTATAATTGTGTAGTATATTTTAGTCCCACCCCAATGAACTTCATTTGACTTGTGATAATAGAACCATTAAGTCAGTGAATGTTACTGTTAAAAATGGATTACTTATTATAGCTAATAATTCATATGAATTATAGAGTTATTCTAATGTATCTTTAGAGGATGGAACATATATAGAAGAATAACAAGTTTTATGTTTCATTTTCTAGTTAATCCTATACTATTTTGAGTTTAAAAAATAAACACTTAGTATCTTCATCAACAACTGAAGATGAGTGTATGATAGTAGTGAGTTGTTAGGTGCATTGCTTGTGGATTTGGAAAGTATTATAAAAATTTCACTTCCATTTGTAAATGAAGGATATTTTGTCAGTTAGTTTATTAGTTATATTTATTTTTAGTAACCTTCTACAATATTCATTAATAAATAATATTAATGTATGATATCATTTTATCATAGATCATGTTAAAAAGGGAGATATGAGTCTAGATTTAATTCATATAGATGATCAACTAGCTAATATGTTTCCTAAGATTGTAGATGATTATAAATTTTAAATGATTAGGTCTATTATTGGCATGATGGAAGTTTGAATAAATTTATATCTTTCAGGAATCATCAGTAAATGTATTTATATCTTTTATACTTTATTACATTTATTAATCTGTTTCATTGATTTTGATAATTTTATTGAATAAAAATGTCATCAACATAAATATTTCATTGTCATATCTTTTAATGGAATGAAATCATGAATTTAAGGGACATTAATTTACTCTTTATATTACACAATTCAAAAAAAATTTATAAATATTTTAACATATTGACAATTACTTAATTTATATTTTATCTCTTTTAGAATTTTATTTATGTTAGTTTGATTCCATACATAAAATACACTATATTTTATATCATTCTATTCCATCAAATAAGGGGGAGGGAATTTTTGTATTTATAATTACTCATTTCCATTACTTCATTTTTTTATTTATTTTACCTACTATTCTAATTTATATGGTTTGATGGAATACATGATTCTACAGTCACTATTTTTGTCATATTTAACCATTATTTTATTTAATTATTTATTTATCTTTTATTATTAGTAATTATTAAATTTTTATTATTTATTATTTATTATTATTATATTATTGTCCTATTTTTGTGTTTGACGAATTTTCTAATGTTGAAAATTGCATAAATATATTCAAAAGAAATATTTATTATGTATGAATCATGAAATAAATCTATTGAAGTCAAACATAGAATGTTTATAGATAAACATATTATGTGTTGACTTTTCTAGATATCACCTATAACATAGATTTTATGTATCATATGAAGATAGAAATTTTATTATGCTAGCTCTAAATAACTTTTATATGAATATTAGAATATTATGTAACAAAATGTTTCTAAAAATATATTCTATTATACATATATATGCTGTTTTAAAAATATTACATGTCTTCTTAAGATATCTTATGTATTGATGTTGTTTTCTTTATGTCTATGTATAAATGACAATCATTATTTAAATTTATTATGTATAAAATATATGTCCTAAATATTAGGGTTTTACTTAGGTAAAATGTACCATTCATCATATATTATCATTTTTCCCTCTATTTAAATTTTTACATTATATTTGATCTTACGTAATGTAGTTTTACTCTTAAATGTTTTAAAATTACAAAAACAAAATGTATGGATTTTATAATTTGACTAACTATTGAGAATTACTTTGAATGTTACCCTTTTTTTCAGGAATTTAATATTATACAAATACTTCTAGTTATGATATCAATATATCATATTTATGATCTAACTCTTGGAATTATGATATTTGAAGAATACTCTGTTATGTTTAAACTTATTGTTATGAGAGAAAAAATGTATTATGAAGTATATTCATGATGTTATGGGGTTGGAATAATGTATCTAATGTTTCAATATTCTTATAATTTATTATTCCTATATTCCAGCCTAATCTAGAGTATTATGGGGTTATCATTATAGTTTAAAATTTCATAAATTTTTATTTAATTCTAATGATATTATTCATATTTGTTTTAATGTGTCTGTTATATGATTTATTTTGTTATAGTATAAATGTATTGATATTTATTCATGGATGGTTATGATTAAATTGAAGTGAGAAAATTATCCAGAAGACACATTCAGATGTGTTTATGTGATAATGACATATGATGATAGATCACAATACTATGTTTAAGTCAATGTACTGGTAAATGTTAACTGAAGATTATGTTATTATGCAACATATAATCAAGAAGTTACCAAGACTACATTCCATGAATTGACATACGATTATCAGAAATCTAGAGATTAAATTGTATGAAAGAATTCTATGATTGGTTTTACAGTAGTGCAAAAGTGAATATGAAGTATTTTAAATAGGCTGAATGAATATTTCTGGAAGATAAATTGAAAATGAAAATGTTAGAGGGAAAATGAATCACAAGATTTATGGGATCATTCATTTTTTTTGAATAACTATTCATGGTAGATTGTTAATGTGTTTATTTAAAATATATTAAAAGGTAATGAATATAATTATAAAGGATTATTCAATTCTAATTTAGTTAATTATTCCAGGACAAAATTTTGAAAATTTTAATGACTATTCATAACTAATTATTAGTTGATGAAATTTTTGTTATAATCATAATAAATGTAATTATTAATTTTTATTAAATTATTCTAACCATTACAGTCTTTGTAGTTGTTATAGATTTTTATATAAACAATTTTGAAGGTATAGGTAAGAAGTAGGGTGGATATGATATGAAAAATTAAAAAATGTTCAATGAAATTCAAGAAAATACACATGAACTATCCTAATATGTAGTACCTTGTTTCTGGAATTCTTGAAATATATTCATCCCATCGATTCATTGAACTGGGACTTATCAATATGATATAATCGTTCAACTTATTTTTCAATGATTTTTTTCCTGTCTAGAATTGTATTTTCCTATCTATTGTACTAAGATGTAACATTATTATGGTTTTTGATTTTTCCTCAGTAAATAAATTTTCTTGGATATTACTCCATAAAATGTATGCATTGCAATTGGGTTTTGACCAATTTTTATAGATTTTTTGTTTAATTGTTATGCTTCCACTATCTAGGGAACATTTTTATTGGGTTTTAAATATACTTCAAAAGCAAGGTATTTTAGTGAATATCAATCCTCTTAATGACTAGAAATGTATAAAGAGTATATGTAGGATATTTTTTCATCCAAAAACTTATAAAAATAAGTTATATTATTTTATAATTTTATCATTTTCTTTTATGTTATAAGTTTCGTCAATTCAACCCCTATTTTACTTCCATCCATATTTCTATATGGGTCCAAAACCTACACTTATAAATGATATTAATTTATTTATATTAATTTTTGTGATCCCTTTAAATTTTAATTATATTGGAGGGTAATCAAAATCAACATTTATTTCATATTGGCATTTCAAAAATTATTTTTGTGGAAGATTAAATTATAAATTTATTTATTTATAATATTAGATGTAATGGTATTTAATTATTATGATTATTTTCATGCATACATTGTAACTTAATTTATTTATAAGAATTGGTTAATTTATAATATTTTATAAAATATTTTATATGCTATTGTCAGTGATATTTAGATTTTTTATTTTTTATTTATTTTTATGAAAAATATAGGACTGATATATACATTTTTAAGTATCAATGATTTTATTATTTATTATATACAAAATACATATTTTATTTTTATTCATGTATTAATTTCACATATTATCTATTTCGATCTCTAGATATTCATGGTGATTTAGTATTATTTATAAACATATGTTCTATACTTTTTTAATGTATTTACTTTTTTGAAAGATATTTTAAATATATATATTAATATTTATTATTATATTTTAATATGCTTTAATATATTTTTTTTGGGGTAAAATTATTTAATTCCGGGAAATATATATATACATTATTCAAATCTAGACTATTCTTGTGAAATTAAAATATTGTACATGTTATCCACATTTATAAATTATTTTCTTCAGTTATGATGTTATCAAATATATATAAACATTATTATAAGAAATGAAGATGTTAATACCAAAAATGTACCATATTTAAATGATTGTGAATCAGTTTTCACAATTGATAAACATGGATTATCGACTAATGATGTTACCAATATATATGTATAGATCATGGGATAAAACTTTTTCTTGTATGGTAAGCCTCTCATAAATTGTAAATCTTGGAAACATATTTTGATTATTTATAAGAATGATATATTCCATTATACATAAATATAATGATAATTTTGAATTCATGGATGATTATATAAAAAGGGAATCCAAAGATAAATCCAGAAAGTAATTTTTTTTGTAAATATTTATATTTCACAAAATATTTTTGTTGTTCGAATGATATTCTGTCTAGTATATTAATAAAATTAATATATTTTTCAAATAATATTATTTTGTTTTGTGATATATATATAGATATATATGTATATTTTCATTCCCCATACTAGCTGGTAAAGGAGGCACGTTGGAATTCTGAAGGTTAAGTGTTGACCCCCGATCCTCACATTATTTTGTCAATTTTTTTATGAATAATTTTTTTGGTGGGTATGCCATGATAATGAGTATTGCACTGATGGTAGTGGTTGATGATGGAAAATGAAGACCAGTGATGAGATGTTCATGGATATGAGTGGGTATAAATTATAATGGCCATCGATGGAGGTCGGGTCACAAATATTGGACATAATCCCATGGTCATGGATGGTAGGCATGTAATGTATGATTGGAATGATAGATAAAAATCATGCCCCATATGGTATATTCATTTTATAATCCTTTATTCAATTTAAGGTATTATTCATAAACATAATATCTTTAGTATTAACTAATTATTAAACTCAGGTTTCTCTCAATAGTGTTATTATGACCTTTTCCTGGTAATAAGGTCTTTATTAAATCCCTAACATAACGCCCTTTAAGATCCACTTTATATATACACACTCTTTATGTTATGAAAATATTGAAATGTGTAGAATATATTTTATTCCAATTATTTAAATACATATAACAAACTAAAAATGTGTTTTTAAAATATGAAAATATATTTAATGTATTAAATAACTATTTTTTGTATATTTTGTAAAAATTATAATACACATAAAATGATTTATTTTAAATGTATTGGGAGCTTCAATAAATTCTTATTGTAGTGTAGAATCACCTCCCAAACACGATGATTTTTTTGATATGATTAAAACAATAAATTTAGAATATTAAATAGTTATATGTATCATTATAAAGTTGATTCAATCAATATATTTGATGAATTAGATGATGATAGTTTAGAAAAAACAAATTCATACATTCATATAAAGGAAATATTCTAACTTTGTGAGTTTGGGATTATATTTTGAGGTCCTCCAATCACATCATGAAAATATAATACCTCATAATATAGTTGGGGGGGAGGTTAAGGGAGATTTTTCTAGACACATAGTTCTATTTCAACAATATGAAATGCATCCTTAATTTGTATCCCATTTTAAATCCCCCCTTCAATAGATGTATATGGATTCTAATATGAAAAATTATCCCAAATGATCTTTGTTATTATTATAATACATTAAAACATAGGTAATGTAATTTTAAATTATATATAAATGTCAAAAATCCATTAAAAATTTATTAATACATTTTAAAATCCTATTTAACACATAATAAAAATATAAAAAGTTAAGAAAATTATAAAATAGATATAAATAGAACTTCTACAATACCTGGGTAACATATAATATCACATGAATGAATATAACATCAAATGATTTAATATTTTTTTTTAAAAACTCATCCATATCAAATGGAGATGTATAGATCATATGACACCATCTAATAAAGGCTTTGATAAATTTTTCAGGAATTCCAAACTTTTAATAAAGTCACAAATACTGTAATCTTATTTTACAAAAAAAGTTAGACACCATGAAACGAAACCATGCACAAAACTAATTTTGGATGAAACTCTAATATAAATTAGATAATTTATCATATAATATTTACAAATTTTCTATAAGCATTTTATAACAAGACAAATCCTTTTCCCGTTACCTTATATCTATCCATGTGAGCCTCTTTAGTATTTAAGTGATTATAAATTCAAAATTTAGAATATAATGAGAAGAGATGCCCGTAGGAAAAAATGATTATTATTCTAGCTATAAAATGATATGTATTGATCTATATAAAGAACATGTCTCTCAATTTATTATCATCCACCATATATATCTTCTTAAATTAAGCATAATCATAAAAAACCTTTATCCATGAAATATAATACATCCAGAATACATATAAATCATTAATATCTATATTTGTATCTCTATTCCTGATTATCCACAATATGAATATCCATGAATTATAAAATTTCATACAATGCATTTATTTAAATAAAAAAATAATATCCATAAAATATTGAAAATGTCATTATCATTTAATCCACCTCACCCTTTTTTGATTGAAAAAGTTAATATAAACATGTATAGATGAATAAATAAAACAGAATTCATCCTAATAAATGTGTATATAACTTGTCATTAAACTTTTTTGGGTTATATTATTCCTCAAAATCATATTATTTAGGGCCAAAAAGTCATACCCAATATACATCTGAAAAAAATATCATATTGGTTAATTAAAATTCACAACACTATCAACTATCTAGCATTCACATTTTAGTATTTTATATAATTATTTACGTACAAAATTTATATATAGAGAAGGCATATTTTTATTCAATTGATGTGATCACAATGAAGAGGATATTTTATTAAATTTATATCATTATTTATTTTTTAGTGTTCTTTTATGTTTCATTTGAGTGATATATTTGAATTGGTCAGTGATGGTATTAGAGAATTTTATAAGGATTTTTGAATGGGTGTTAGTCAAAGGGAAATTATAATAATTCCACATATTGTTAATTCTAGAGGGAGGATTATGGGAGTTGACACAATTATTAATTTTTTAGATACATAAAATTTAATATGGAAGATAAATTGGGAATTAAATAAATTTTAACTCATTGAAAGAGATCAGAGAGAATAAAAAACATATATAAAGAGGAATTATTAATTCATTTTTTATAGTGTTATTCATAAGAGTCTAAAACAATAATATTATTTTATCTCCTAATAAATATTATCACTGTTATAGAAATATAAAATAATAGAATAATTATTTATTGACAGATATTTTTTGTAGATGTTGATGGTTTGGTAAATGAAATTTCTGAATTGGAATTCATTGTGGAAAATTATCCAAAGTTAGTGTAATTAAAGTGAAGTTTTAACATATTATTTAAAACTATCCACCATAGAAGATATATTAGAGTATAATAAAGTTTTTGTGGGTGGATACCATTATTTATGAAGATCTACCATCTATTCAAAGTGATCAACTGTTGGAAGTGACGATATACCATTAGTTCAGTCATATCTACTGTCACAAAACATCTACATCCAGACTGTATCAGAGATAGATCTACCATTTAATGAATCTACCATCAGTTCAAGAGATCCACTATTAGTTCAAGAAATATCTACAATTGAACCTCGTCCACCGCTAACATATATAACAACATCACATCTATAATTATTACATCCAACCTTAGCAGCACATATATCATTATTATGTCTACGATCATACTCTTCTAATGATCAAATCTACCACCATATTTCTTCAACCACTAGTCAGATCTATCACCAGTCAGATCTACTCGCATAAAATATCAATCTATAAACTAGAAGAACCACAAGAGTGGATCTACCTCTAGATTATATAATATACCATTAACATATATATCATTGGACCATGATACCATTAGTCCAATATACCATTTATCTATGCTATGATTGATTTTATGAATCTCATTTACATTAAATTTCTCTAATGAGATGTTTAAGGAATTAAATGATTTAAACCTCAAATGGATTTATTAATAATTATTTCAAAACAAATCTATGGATTAATTGAATAAAAATACAATTTTTTGTGATTTAGTTCATATTATGATGATTGGGGATATCCTTTATAAATTATTTAGTGGATATCTAGAACTAGATATAAATATGTTCAAAAGATATTCCCTATACGCAATGCACAAACATATATAGAGATACATATATGGGGGTGTGTAAGTGTGGAATATATAGAAAGAATAATGATTTATCCCAATTATATGATACTATATTTTCCTATACTTTTTGATAAACCCGTTCAATCTCTATTTAAATTAAAATAGAAAGACCTCTAAACATATGAATATATTTTAGCTGAGAATTACAACTTATTTTATTTTCTAATCATTTTTGTATCTTTTTTCTCTTTAAATATTATTAGTTTGTTCTATTTCACTATTTATCTATTTTAACTCTCTTCTATACCAGACTGGAGTGTTCTTGACACACTCTCTCAAATTTATTTATTTGTATACTATGGAAGATGTCATGTGTGACCTTTTTAATTTGTTTCTTCCCATGTATAAATTTTTAATAAGATTTTAATTTGGAGAACCTCTATGTTGTTGATTTAAAAACATGATATAGGATTTGAATCAGATTATTGTTATAAAAATATGGTTGTAAGAGGTTGTTTTCCATGTGTTTGTGATTATGTCTCATCATGATATTGAAACAATTTTTTATTCTATTATGTTATTTATTAGTTTTATTTTTCTATATTTTAAATTAAAAAATTTATCTACATTTAGATATATAAAACAAGTTTTCATTGATGGATAGTCATAAACTATATTTTTATAATGTGTTTGATTAGATAATATATTATAAAAACTAAAAATGATATAATATATTGTTTTTGATAAGCTTTAATCTTTCTTTGGGTAATTATTTGAAATGAAAAACGTATATAATTCTACTATTTAGGTATAATTTCAATTTTAATTAAATTGGGGGATTTAGTTTTAATGTTTTTAATAGAAACTTTTATTTGGGAAATCCATTAACCCTCCCATTGAGTTATTCAATATGAATATAATTTAGTATGATATTTTTTCAAATAAATTATCAACTAGGATATGGTTTTCTTCTAAAGATCTTAAATTTTAATTATGAATAAATTTAGTACTTTATTGATAATATTAGACATGAGGGATTTGGGTCAAATATTACTCCTCATATTAATTTTCCAAATTATGCTCAGTGTAATACTAAAATGAATATTCATATTGAAATCATGGGTATTGAATCATGTACTCTAATTACTGATAAGTATTAATTTCCCAAAACTCTGATAGCGAAACAGAGTGACCATAATAATGAATCTTATAATAATAAATCTAGATCTCTGAATGATTAATAATTTTACTTAGGAGATATATAATGTAATAAAAAAAATTTATGTACTAATGCATTTGAAATTTGAGATACTTTAGCTACTTATCAAGATGGAAAATATAATGTTAATGTAATGTGATTAAATAATCATTCCATTTAATATGATACATTTATGATAAATCTTGATGAAACTATTTGTGATATATATATCTCATGTTTAATGAGACAGTGAACATGATACATTCTCTATGGAAACTAATTCTTGAAAATTATCAAATCAAGCGCATGTTGTGATGTTTACCAAACAGATAGAGAGTAACTTCAGTTTCAATCTGTGTGTCATGTAATGTAAATAATTTTTCTATCAAAGAGATGAATGGAAAGATAATGATGTATGTATATGAAGAAATAAATATATAAGAATATGTTAAACCAAATAGTAAAAATGTATCCTTTAATACCACTACTTCAAAACGAAATTTGAAGAGTATATCTAATTTCTCAGGTGATGAAGAGTAACATAATGTAATTCATTTTGAAATATCCCAATTGGATAAAAGATTCTAGAAATTTATTACAAGAAAGATGTTTTTAAGGAAACCTATTTTCAAAAGTAATAATGACAATATAGGTAATTAGAGAACGTATTTGAAGAAGGATTTTATTATGAATGCGATAGTCTACTATGAATCCAAGAGAAAAGGGTATTTTAAAAATAAAATCCATATGCTAAAATTAAAGAACAAATATGATGATAAAGATAAGAGATATATTATCTAAATGAAAGAATCATGTATTGATTTAGAGTATAGATCAAGTTAATTATATTCAATCAGAGAAGACAAACTTGATAAAGCTAATATAAATTTTATAGAAAAAACATATGAAATATATATTTTATTTACTACATCACTTGTTTATATTTTTGAAACATTCAAATTTGGAAAAAGTTATCAAAATATGTAAAATGAGGAAATTTTATAATACTATTATATGTGGGAGGAACCTTTTAATTAATGTAAAGATAAAAATAATATTTTAAAGAAGAATCATGCTCTGACTGATATTTTTAAAAATTCTTTTACTATTGAAATGGATAAATATTCTTAGTGTCTAAAAAAGTATAATGAGTAAAAATTATATGATGATAAATTAAATAATTATTTGTAAATATTTAAAAATGGGAGAAATGCACTTAGAAAGATTAATTTAAATCATAATTATCCCAAGAATACTATTGGAATATGCTATAATCCTGGACATTGAAGTATTAATAAATATAATTTTATTCATATATCAAGTTATTCTAAATTTGAAACAAGTTATATTCTTTATGAACATACGATGTCATAATTACTATTAGTCTAAAATATTCTTACAAAAAACCGATTAAGAAATTGTGGTTTCTATATATTTGATTACTAACACCACTTAACCCAATTAGATTTGGGTACCAAAGAAATTTTTGGTTTCAAATTTATTTCATAAGAAACCTATTTGAAGAGTTCATGTAAAAACCTATGATATCTAAACATTGGATCTTATGAACACAGGACTGGAGACTATTGAAGTTTATTAACCTAAAAATGTTTGATGGTGGAAATGTCACTTTTTATGATAGAGATGAAGAAAATGTCGTTGGACATGGCTTTGTAAGATACACTGATCCCATTTTAATTAAAAAATCATTATTTATGGATTCATTAAAAAATAATATGATTATAATCTGAAATTTTTGTGATATGTTTTCATGTTAAATATTAAAATAATTCTTGTAAAATTTTTGAATAAAAAACTCCTTGAATTTTACTTTTTTGAGAAATGATATTCTATATGATATTAATTTAGATTCATTTATATCTAAAACAATTTCTTATATATGTTCCTTTCATAAATAATATTTAATTTTATATAAGATACTTAACCATTGAAATATTCGTTTAAAAAGAAAGATAACTAGGAATTGGTTAGTCATGTACCGAATAAAATTCAAATTTCCAAATGTTAAATTATGTAACCTATATCAAAATGGTAGACATCAAAAAATCACTTTAAAATCAATGAAAAATTAATAAACATCACAACCACAACTGTTGTTTCACATATTCCTAGTTGGATATTCTATAGTTTCTAGATTTAAATAGAAATCACTATATTTATATTCTTTTAGATGACTTTTCTATATATAATTGAGTATTCTTTATAACCTACAAAAATTTAAGATTCTTTCTATTTTCCTTAGTATGAAATATCTCTATAGAATCTCCTTGGACATAGAATTATTAATTCAAGAAGTGATATTAGAAATGAATTTGAAAATGAAGATTTGAAATATTTTTTTTCTCAAAAAATAGATATAAAACAAACTTTTCTACATCTAGAACCTAGAATAGAATAGTTTTAGAGAAAGAATAAACAAAAAACTTTAAAAAAATTCTTGTAATATCCTGAATGAGTGTCAATTACCTATTTATTTTCTTATATAAGCTATGAATACATCTTGGCCAATAATTAACACAGTTTTTATAAAACATATTTTAATGAAAACAACTTATAAATTGGGGAATGGAATAAAAATAGTAAATAACTTTTATTTTCTTGGTTAAAAAGTATTTATTCTAAATACTAAGTATAATCATGAAAATGTTTCTTCGAAGAGTGATGAGGGAATATTCCTTGGATATTAAATATCTATAAAATGGTATATGATGCTTAATAAAAAAAATAAGATTATGGTAGAATATGTGCATGTCAAATTCATGGAACAAGATACACATGAGTTGAAGATCCCTTTATATGACCTTTACAATTTTCTTTAAAATCTAAATATTTGTGTGAAAGCATTTGATTATTTAGTGATAAAAATAGAAAAATCATCTAGCTTTATGGAACTACCTAAACCTAAACCTATAGTGGAAAATGAAATGACTATCTCTCTATTTCATAGATATGGTAGGACTCATATATATCATACGTTACATATTGAAGTTAGATAACTAGAGAAGGTAATAAAAACTAGAGTTTCTCTGAGAAATTAGGTGGGACATCAATATTTATTATCATACCTTAAACCTGAGAACCTAAATGTTTCAATAAATGATGAATTCTTGATGATGTCAATGTAGGAAGAACATAATAAATTTAGAATGGATAGATTTTTTGAACTTGTAGATGTACTTATAGCTTGTCTAACCATTGGAACTATTTGAGTGTTTAGAAAAATGGTTAATGGATCAAGAGCTATATTTAGAAAAAAGTAAGAGTGGTTTTCACAGGGATAAAATCAAGAAGGGTGTATTAACTATGAGGAACCATTTCACTAGTGGCTAGAATTTAATCCATAATAATAATTCTTGTTTATAATGAATATATATTTTCAATACTATATCAAATGTTATCTAACTGTTCATTCTTAAATGGTTATATTTTGTTGTTGTTATTAACGACCAACCCCATGGATTTTAAAATCATTAGTTTCCAAATCTTGTTTTAAAATTAACAGAATCAATATATAGTTTAATATAATATCTTAGTGATAGGTGTGATAGGATCATCTCTTTTATAATTTATAATGGTTATACTAAAATCACATTTGATACTACCTTATATACACAAAATTTTTCAAATGCTGTTTTTGTATTTCAAATTTATGATGTTGTTTTTATTCTTGGATCTTCAAAAAATTATTTATTTACTTTTTTTAAAAAATATTGAAAATTCAATTTGAAAATAGTATAATGAGAGAAAATAATTTTTTCTTGATATTTAAAATTTTCTAAGAAAATATGGAATTATTTTTAATAATGTAAATAAACTAATTAATTTTTTAAAAAAAATTGGTTAGAAAACCCAAAAAATCTGACACTCCCATCAGAACCAGTTTCAAATTGAATATTAATAAATTTGTAAAGTTTTTAAATAAAAATAAATTATGGAGGTATTATTGGAATCATGCTTTACATAACTTCTTTCCAGAAAAATATCATGTCAATTGTTTTTATGTGTGCAAATTTTCAAGAAAATCCTAAAGAATCAAATTTTATTTCTGTAATTGTTTTTTCTAATACATCATTTGTACAACCAATATAGGACTATTAACTTCAAGAGGAAATTTTTTTTATGTAAATACTTATTCAAAATCATGTTTTTCTCATTTTAAGTTATATAAAAAAATAACCCTTGTAACATATAACATTTTTTGAAATTCATTTGTTTTATTTTATATTAAATTGAAATATTCTCTTTCACTGCCTACTACTGAGCCTGCGTAAATAGATACAAGAATTTGACATGAATAATGTTTTTTTGGATGAAACACACATTGTTATATTATGGACCTCAATTAAGACATGTCCCTATAAACTGAGACAATAATAGTTTGATAAATATTTATAAGTCTCATATATCTCATTCTTGGATAAAAATTATTGATGTAACAAACCACTTTTTTAGATTCATTTCAAATAAGGTGATATAACTATTGAATTCATTGGAACTAAACATTATCTTGTTGACATATTTACACAGACTTTGAATTTTGAGATATTAAAATATATCAATCATTAATTAGATATGATAAACATTGGTTAACTATTTATCTTCAAATTTCCATCATTGGAAGATCCACCGTTGGTGATCCACCATTGGGTGATCCACTATTGGGTGATCCACCATTGGGTGAATTACAATTGGATTATCTAACTTTGGGGATCAACATATAAATTATCTGTTTTTATGTACCACTGGTCCTATTTAATGTGTTTAAATTTCTATTTTATTTATATATGTATATTTTATTACATTCTAAATTTTCAATACATAAATGATGAAATAAATATTTAAATCTTATTTTGTAAAAATCTTTCTTGCACACACCTCTCGAACCTTTGGAGTTCCCTTATCTCATGAACATCAAACATATTAAGACTCTTCCTTTATCATTCATTTTATTATAATTGTGAGAGTGAATCACACCTCAATTTCAAATCCTGAGAGTTCTTATCCTGTGAAGAGATCTTGTATATAGTCGAACTGTGCTGTAGTTGAACTGAAGTATCCCCAACTTGCGACATGAGTAGTTGTTATAGATAATGATATAGATGCAGAATGAATGATTTTGAGTAAGTATTTAATGAAAACAGTGATTCTAGACTAGGGATTAAGGGAATGGTTCTCAAGGAATGACAAACCATTATTTCAAAGTTTGATTCACCTTTCCACCAGTTTTAGGGTATAGTTTTTGTGAAAAAATGGCGTGATTAAGAGTTTTTATGGTTACAATATCATATTTTCTTCAAATAAATATGATATATGCATAAATGTGCCTCATTGTGGTATTTTATATTACTATCAAAGTTCTCTTCTAATTGACTATGATCATTTAGTTTATGAGGATACTCTTTTGTAATTTCTTGGAAATGGTATAATGTGAATACATACCCTTAAAAAAATCTATGGTGAATGTAGAATACATTTCTAGTTCATCAAACACCTGATATGTCCTAGGAAAGGGGACTTTACTCTAATGATGTTCCGGTATTTGTTTCTTAATTTACATATTAAAATATGGGATAAAATAAACATGTACATATATCTAATGGTGTAAATGATGGAAATGAGACTGTATTCTTCCAAATAAAATTAGTTGATCTATTCTATGATTATGTTATCCTAGATAAAATGCATGGGTTTAGTACCCATGGATGAGGGAAAAAAATTAAAATGTGGTTGTTTTTTTGATCCAATTTACCTATAAAATAATTAATGTCCTCAAGAATCCATAGATGATGAAATGGGTTGTAGAAGATAAAAAATTTTATAAGGGCCTTAACCCTATGTATCCCCTTATTAGACTCATATATTTGGTTAATATTTTCTTATATCCAGATATTTTCTTATCTTACTCCAATTATGAGGAAGTGGAAGAATAAAATGATATATAATGTGAAAAACATGTTCCAATCACTTTTGAATAAGGAATTGATCCATATATTATAAAAATAACAAATATATCTTATGGACATACAATTATGCCACTTTCTCTTCTTCCTAGAGAGACATTTTGATGTCTAAGTGAAGTATTTTAGTTTGTAATCTTGAATGAATAAGATGTTTAAAAATATTCTTCTTATAGTTTAAATATGGTAGTTATTTTATCAGATGATTAGAATAGAGATGATAGTAATAATGGTCATGGAGACTAGGATGAGGATAGTGAGAGTTAGTATGAGAATGGTGCTTCTGATAGAGAAGCGAATTGACCTATTCATGCTTAGCTAGGTTATAAAAATAAAGAATCAATTCATGGTGTTGTTTAACCATGTTCATTTGTTCAAGATTCTATAAGTGAAAAAATTGATCTTGAATCTCTTATTAATGAGACTACCAGTAAAAGTGAATAACTAAAACCTATTAAGGGTGAGAAGCTCCAGGGATGTGTTTAACATGGACTTGACTACTCATGATACTATAAAGATGGAGGAAGTGAAGATAATTGTATAAATCCAATGGAGCAATTTAGAACTACCATATTAGTTGGTGGAATAGATCTTAAGGGATCTCCGACTGAGAGGATTGATAATGATGGGAAGTTATAATTATTTACCACTTTTGTGCCATTATTTTAACCTAATCATGGAGAAGACAAAAATTCTACATTATAGAAGATTCCATCTCCATTTCCTACTACTCATTATGTAAATTTACACTTTTTTACTAAGGAAGATTTGGATGATTGTAGATTGAGGGTTCAATTTGGTATCAGCGACTTTATTAGATTCTAATCACATTGAGTAAAAATATCAATAAAGATTATACAAGGTTTATAATTTAGTTAGTTATCTTCCAAAATCATCCTAGATTGATCTTGAAGATTCAAGAAGTTTTGTTTGAGAAAAGGAGATTGGATGATGAGATAGAAGTAATAATTTCTATTAGGGAGGAGTTGATAGACCATTTTTCTGTAATCCAAGCACCCCTTTGGAGTGGTCAGACACCATACCTCTAACTATTACCTCTAATTACACTTTCCAACTCCCACATCTTCTTTTGATTCTGTTATGATTAGATAAATTATGAGGGAATAGTTTTATTCCATATAATTTGATCCCACTACATATAATTATGATGACCTTAGGTAGATCAAGAAACATGGTGATCATAAATATATATTATTTTGGTATTTGTTGCATGATGCTTGAAGTGATAGAGAGACATTCACTTGGGTAATAAAATAATATCTTTCAAAAATTTATACCAATCATGAGATCTATTATCATTTAACATGTTTGGATGATAATTTAGGAATGAATCCTATTATTAGGGACTTTAAAGTATATTTCAACCAGATCAAAGAGACATCCCCTCTAGTCAAACTATTTATGTAAGAGAATATGGACTTCTTCACAGCGATGAAGTGTGAGAGAAAAGTCAATTTTTATTTTTTGAATTTGATTAATCCTTTTTTATATGTCTTTATGATTGTATTAGTTGGACTTGAATCCATTCCAATGTCTTCTATCATCTCTACACCATATTTCACAACCCTAAATCCTTAGTTTCATGCTTTTTTAAAGTCATAAATTGATGTTGTTCGACATCTAGGGCTAGTTGTGTTCAAAGATCTTGTTACATATACCTCTACTCCATCATAATCTTCTTCTGTGCCTCCTATCTATTGAAAAGGAAAGTACCCTATTGATCATCCATATCATTAAGATTAGAGAAATTCTTACATGGAACTACCTTTCATTTGGATATTCTATTTCCCTTGAATTTATTTTTTAGATATAATCCCCTAAATTTTTCATCTATTGAAGCTTATCCTTTATTAATTTTTATCTCTTCACTTTTCTTTATTTTCTTATCTTTTTAATAATCCTTAGATGTGTTGTATTTGTGGTTAAATTTAATTATTTTTTATAGTCTCTTTTCTTTTATTGATTTTGAGATTTCTAATGTTAAATAGAACATTATTTATATTCATCCATACAAACTTATATTTTTTCATTTCATATACGTAGTTATAAATTCAAGGATTTTTGATAATAAAATGGGGGATATTTTTAGAACCGCTTCATTTTAATGAAGAAAAATAATGTTTGTTATATTTTTAATTAGATTAATGTTTAATTATAGCACATCATTTTGTGAAGAAACTTGGCTACATACCGATGTACTGTGAATTATAAAGATCCACAATTAGTTCAAAGAGACCTACCATTGGTAATAATGTTCTATAATTGGTTTAATCAGATCTTCTGATAGAATAAATCAACCCCTAGACTCTAATAGTGATTGATCTACCACTAAGGGAATATACAATTAGTTAATCAAATCTACTATTACTTTAAACATGATCTACTAATGAAATATATATAATATGGGAAAATATACCATCAACCTGTATACCATTAACATATCTTCTATGAAACTCTACTCCTAATAAAATCCACGACCAGTGTTGTGATTCCACTAAAGTTTTTCTACCATAAGTTAGATATATTTCTAGTGAGATCTAATTCTAGATCATATCTACCACTATAATATATCTACGTATAGAACATATCTACGACTAGTTTTGATGACCCACCACTGAAAGATCTACCACTGCACCATGATACCATTAGTATATTCTGACATTGATCTATGATATAGTTTCTGTTATAAATCTCATTCATATATAATTCCCCCAATGGATAGTTTACTAATTAAATTATTTCATTCTCATGTGGATTTAATATTCATTATTTCTAAACCAATACAATGATTTATTGTTGAAAAAGTCAGAGTTTCTTGATTCAGTGCCCAATATGAGGATCCAAGATAAATTTTATTATTATTATTTAATGGATATTTAGACCTGAAGATTAATATATTCGTTAGGTCTTCCTCCTGAATGAAACACACTAATAGATTGAGATTCAAACATAAAGATGTGGAAGTGCGTAGTATACAATAAATTAAGAACCTTTATACATTTTATAGAGGAATAGTCATAACACACTAGTGTAGATGATTTTTAGAACATCTAGGGAAATAAAATAGAATAATTCTTCAAAACTCTATTATAATTTTTTTCCCTTCACTTTTTGAAGAACATATTCATTCTACTATTGAAACTAAGAAGAATATCATCATTCATTTTTTAATAACTATGTCTATATTTTCATACTAAAAATTTGAGAGATGTATTATATTTCTCTGTTTATCTAACACACTATCTCCTATACCAAACTAGTGTATTCTTTAATCACTCCCACAAATTTCATTAGTTGTATACCCATAAAAACTATAGAAGAGGTCTTGTGTGACCAATTTATTATTTTCAATCCCACATACATCTATTTAATATTCATTGAGTATGGATAGCCTATGTGTTGTTGGTCATGAAACCCGATCCATTTTATATATATGATTATTGATATAATACTATGCTTGGTATCTAGTTATTTCCAGGTGGAGGGGATTAAGTCTCAACATGAGTTTGAACCCCTTATTTTATTCTGCTATATGATTTTTTTAGTTATTTTTATATCTTAAATTTTTTAGTTTATCTTTTTTTTAATTTTTAAACAAAGATTGATTTAATATTTAGTCTCTAAGTATATTTATTTAATGTATTTGTTTACATAATATTGTTGGGAAATTGACAGTGATTTAAAATGTTGTTTTAACTGACCACTTATCCAATGCTGGTAAATTATTTGAAATATCAAACATAAATAATTATACTATTCTGATTTACTTGGTCGTTTAATTTATCTTATTGGATTTAGTTTTAAAGTGTTTGAAACAAAAAAATTATTATGTACTTAATTAACCCACTATTTATTTACTCACTTCAACCAAAAAAGGTATATATATTGAATTATATTGTACAATTTGTATGATTCATTTATATTTTCCACTGATTTTTCGTACTCAAATAGGTATTATTTTTTATGTTATTTGTTTTTAAGCATTAAAATTTTATTTTATATCTTTTTTTGTTGGGTGAAAAAAATTAATAAGGTTCATAAAACATGATAAATTATTAATCTTCAACTGTAATATTTGTAAACCTCGAAATAATTAGTTATACATGAACCATGTATAGTTCCATGTGGAAGTGTTACTCACATTGGGTTGTGTATATCATTTTAATGAGTTACATGGGGTCAAACCAAAATGCATTATATCATTTTAATTAGGACCATAAACCATGTTAAATGTGAAAAGACTATTTCATGCTCCTTTTAAAGAATTTTTAATTCATTTGTTTTAATAATGGGGATTTATTCGTGGAATATTTATAATAATACATGGTGATAAATTTTGTTGAGATCAATATATTGAGAACTTAGTTATATTCTGACGACGAATAACATGTTTAGTGAATTAGACATATTATTTTCTTGGCCTAGTCTAAATTTGAACTATTAGTTCATTTATTAATAACGATTATTTATAGTCTTTTGGTGATATTTTATTTCCGGGTTTGAATAATTTTTTTAAAAATAATTATTTATGATAAACTGTATCTTTTTATATACATTATATGTTTTATCAAATCGAGTGGTTTTGAGAAAATATACAGGATTTATTTTTATTCAATAATTTTGGAAATAATTTCTATTTGTGGGTCATAATTTTTTTAGTTCTGTTAAATTATTATTTTTTAAATATTTTGCATCATATTTTTTTATAAAATTATTCAGTTCTGGAATATATCTAAATATTTTTATTTTTTTCATAAAACATAAGAAAATATTTCTAACAGT
This sequence comes from Viscum album, assembly GCA_963277665.1. Lineage (NCBI taxonomy): Eukaryota > Viridiplantae > Streptophyta > Magnoliopsida > Santalales > Viscaceae > Viscum > Viscum album. The sequence continues at coordinate 611,133,959 of OY728122.1, read as the reverse complement.
AGTTTTATTATCATTGAAAATATTGTGTCTAAGTTATTTAGTATTGATAAAATAATCTATGGATAGGGTATTATGGGAAAAATCAATAATATTTCCTTGTGATTTTCCAGGGGAGAATGTAAAGTGAGTAATGATTTTATCTTTTTGAATAATTGGGAGACTAAAGGTCTATTTTTATCATATTTCAATTATTTTCATTTGTGTATCCACCTTTTTATTGAGGACTCAATAGATGAATTTTTTATGATCATAGAAGATTTAATGGGGAAATTTACTTTCAGTATGGTCAGTCTCAATATTTATTATACCTATGTCACAATCATTCCTCATTACATATAAGACATAGAGGACTTTATATTTTGTCATATATGGGTGTTGAAGAACCCATGTGAGGTTAATGAATTTTGTTTATATTCTTTCAAAATAAATTTATAGTTATTAAATTGGTTGGAATTGTGTTTTTAAAAAATTAGAGATGTCTTATGATACTATATAATTTAAAAGTGATATTTTAACTATATATGTATGTGTGAAAATTTTATATGACCCGAGCCATCGAGACCCAAAATGGGCTTGTATTAAGTCAAGTGTGACACCCAAATCCCGCCTCTAATAGTTATATGTCTAGTTACTAGCAACTATAAGAAATATATAACCTATAAAATAGATTTTCCAATATTCTATTAAACAACCTAACATCACTTAAATAGTATATAACAATAAAAAATTGGTAAATATCTAATTGAAAGGTACCATTAAAGTGAAACACTGAATATGACTACTGAAGAACATTACATCCAATAATAAAAATGAGAAAAAAATATGGATCAATATCCCAAGGTATAGATTATTCTTAAAAAATGGGATATATGTACTCCATGTCATGAAAAAATTTACTCAAGAACCCATGTCATCAACAATGACTGAGATTCTCTCTGTGCTGACAATACATCCACTAATTTCTTCACTAAAATTTCAATATTCTTCTTATAAAAATTATACGTTTCAATAGGGCCCATCAAAATCATAGTATACAAATACTATGTAGGATGCATTAATAATTTAAAGGAGAAACATATTAAAAAGTCATACAGAAAAAAGGATAATCCCATATATTATATTTGAGTCAATATAACCAAATATAGGTTAAGTATTTTTCATTATGGTTAACTCCATCGAAGACTAATGTTTCAAGTAACCAAAGACACCCAATGAATCTTTAGACCCAATGTACAAAAACTACATAGTTTTTTTCACTTCAAAATTATCACTCTATAATAATAGTTGGGGACCCATAACTCATTGAAGGTCACACTTTAGTCAAGGGGGTTCCAACCTCTAAGGAAGAACTTTACCTCATCATGTAATTTTTGCATTAGTTTATTTGATTAACTTCTCCAAATGTTGAGGACCCGCACCACATCTTTGGAGGGCGGGGGGGGGGGGGGGGGGTTTAAAACACCATTATGTATATAGTGGACTAGCTCACTAGAGTTGGTATACTACTAGGGTGTTTTGGGCCATATTACGTCAGTAATAGTCTTTTAAAATCCCTAAAATATATATACAGTGATAGGTTATTAATTTTGTAAAATTACTTAGAAAAGATTTTATAATGATGAAGAGATGTGGAAATAATTTCACACATGGAAATATTATCATAATGGACAATTTTAGTGTCCTATTTTAACACCCATGGGAGAAGATGTGAATCACACATAGTAATGATCAGTATAGGGCATGCCGTATGATGATTATGATGATTGTTCCTCACCCAATAACCATGAATGCATTATCATTATTTAGTACATGTGGGGTTGACATAAAATGTGTGTACTAAGGGGTAAAAATAATTTAGACCCATGAACAACTCAATTTTTTGTTAGTGGAGCTACCCAATTCAGGTTATCATGATACATGGAATGTACACAATCCCACAAGAGGTTTTGGCTCAAATAAATGTGGGGGGGGGGGGGTGGCAGACACCCTGGTACACACAGAGTATCTAAGAGGAATAACATTACATGTGATATAAAATCATTTACTTGTTGATATTTAAAATTCCACAAAAACTATTTCATTATATGCTGTGACAGACACGTTGTGCATTTATGGAACAACACACTATGTAATACAATTATTTTCTAGATATGAGTATCTTGAAATTAACTTCACCATGGTCACCCTTTGTACACATGGTATTTCCCAACACATAATATGCAACATATACTATTCCTTGTACTATGTATTTGGGGGTTTTCTTAGTGGTAAGCATCTAATAATACTATATGAAAAATAGAGGTTCAAAACCATTCGTGCACAAGTTAATATAGTAGTACTATAGCGGTACTGTAGTAGTGGAGGTACTATAACAACAATGCCATTATTATGATGATTGGAACTATAGTTGTAGCAATGATGTGCACTGTAGCAGTGGTGGTGGTATTATACGAGTACTGTAGCAGTGAGAGTTTTGTAGTAGTACTATTCACAGAATGGGCCATTGGCCATATTTTTTGGGGCTACTAGCCATATAAAGGGATAAATTCACTCTCGGCCTTCGGTCTAAATAGAGATATTTTAATAAAGTTGGTTGTCGGGTGGGTTATACCTTGGGGGGGGGGGGTATGACCTGACTTTCTATATTATGTGTGTGCGGTGTGTGTTTGTGTTTTATGTAATTATACCCTAATCACTTTATATATATATATATATATTCCCAGTACTATAGACTTTTATTATAGTCAATACATTTATAGATGCTATTCCTATTTGTTGAAGTAGTGCCCAAGAACCATTGTACATGGGTTGCACTGCTACATCCATGTAATATTTTAAATACTTATCTACTAATCCACAATGAAATATCTTAGATCATAACCTATTGCATCTCAACAAATATCCCCTAACTCAGCATTAAAACACCCCAAGATCTAACCACCAACGATTTTGAGGACATTCAATAATCATTCCATAGAAAATAATGAAAATGAAGGGAATAGATTTTAGTGGATAAAAAATAATTTCATATCACTACGTTCTTTAATCATGATGGAGATCATCGAAAAAGAGAAAACATAAATCAAACATGGTGTATATCAAAACTCAATGAAAATTGATTAAATTCAAGAATATAAACATTGAAATCATTATTAATACTTTTTAAATTGTGGGGATATGATGTCAATGATTTTATAAAAAAATGACTGAATAAAGAATCTACAGTTTAACCATAGAATGTTTTTTTAATATGAGGTTAAAATCATATATTTATATTTTGAACAACTCAAAAATGGACATTGAATTTTTTTCAATGTCAATCAAAAAAATATGAAATTAAAGTCAAATTATTTAAATAATGACATGAAAAAAAAGAAAAATAAGTTAACATAGATTTATAAACTAATAATTCATTTGAGGTATCAAAAAAGAGATATATTGATTTATTCACTAGTAGAAAAAGGTGAAAATTAACAGGAATTATACACTGCATCCTTGAGAAAATTCTTGAGCTTCAAAAATTTATCTTTGATCTTTCTTCATTTCTTATTCCTCCATAAAGAAACACTTCCCAAAAAACCCTAGGTTCCACTATCCATTGAAAAATCTCCCATTTAAAATGATATAAAACCATATTTATAGAAATTTTCCAAATTTATGAGGATAAAATAAAATACTAGAATAAAAAAACCATTATTTATCTATGAATGACCAAAAACCAAAATATGAATGTTATAATTGTAACACACTTAGATTGAGGCATGTTTAGGTTTTATTTTGTTTTTTTATGTTATATAATATTTGGGTTATGTTCAAGGAGATTTTGGATCTTTGCATGTATTATTGTAGACCCTTTGAAGGAAAAACATTTTGAAAATGGTGTAGGGAAACCATTAGGATCCCCAAGTATTTGTTTTAGGTATAGAGTAGACATAGAGAGAAGGACATGGTTGGTTCAAGATGTTGGTAAGCCATATGGTACCTAAAGGTCTTGGAATTTTTCAGATAGTGGGATCAAGAATGATTGGTGCATTGTTTTAGAAATCAAGTTTCCCAAGTATGTGGTATAGAGTATTTTATAATATCACTCACATAGTTGGTGCATTAATTTCAGAACTGTGTGTCCCAATAATTTAAAATGGTAAATCAAGTCCAATTTTTTTATGTTCCAAAACATACCCCAAATCACTCATTCTTCATCCCTTTACTTAGGATATTGAACTGAAGGATTCTTTTGGGAGATTGTGGTTATCATATTCCTTCCAAAGACAAATTTAAATGAATCTAGGGGATGTGGACCCCAATATTTAAAATAAACAACATTGATTCGTCCCCTCCCTTGTAACCACCTATGTATATTTGGGGTGAAACCCTAGGACTTGGCTATCCTTATTGAATATTATTTTATTGATCATTTTGGTCCAATTTTTTGGGGAATCATTAAATGAAAGAATAGGGGATCCAAGACCAATGATATATAGGTGTGATCCTTAAATAAAACTTTTTTTAGGTTGGTGGGTTATCAATCATTATAACTTATCTACAGACATTAGTTATTCAAATTTTCAAAATGAAGTTATTCTTTTTTGACTAGAAAAACCTTATTAAATTCATGAGGGAAACATACTTTCTATTTGGTATTTAAATCTTGAGTTATGCATAATGACCAAAATGTCTTAGATAAAATAATTCATATGGATTTTCAAATATTTAATGTTTTTAGACATGAAAAAATAACATTAGAATGGATGAAATGTGATTATATTCATTGGTTAAGGACTTTGTGTGTTAAAATAGTCATATTGATAATTATGGGATCACTAGATTAGACCACTAGGTGGTAAATATGGGATAGAGGGATGATTTTTTTCTAGTGATTTGTATTTTTTCAGAGGGCCTATAATGATAAGATATGCATTGGGTTTTTCATTACATGGATACATGGGTTCATTCTGGGAGTACGATTTAGTGTGGATTATTTTTATTGGTTATGTATATCTATCTGGATCCATGTTATGATTAATTTATAACTATTTTATGTTGTAATTTTTTGTTAAGAAGTTATTGTTTTAGTGTATTTCTTGGGGTTTCCTGTGTTTTTTCTTATTGGTTTTATACTCACCTTTTCATGTACAACTTGATGTAAATGTAGTATTTTTTATCAAGATATAGGTAAGGGTATTGTTTAATAATTTACAAGAAGAGAACCATGATACTACAATCATGGGTTGAAGGAGTTATATATGAATTTTATCTTACTATGAAGTAATTATGGTGTGAACTTGGTTACTTTACCTTTATTTTAATAAAAATATAGTTTCTAGTTTCTTTTTATCTAATACTTTTAATATTATCATCTAGTTTCGAAAGGGATGTATTTATGGTATAATATCATTAACTGGTCTATTTATGTTCATTATTTTATATTTTAGGTTGTTTAAATCAGGGAAAATCATCCCCAATTATTTAGTAAAGACCTTGGAATTTATTTCCTCCCTTTGGTGTCAATGAGGTTTCACCTTAGGTTTATGGTATTCTAGTCATGTCTATGTTAATGGGATAGTGTAAGGATGTTACAAATGGTATTAGTTTGGTATGGTCCATTAGTTTTGATGGTTTGTGTGGAGATAAGATGTGTCTAAACATGAAATATTGAGAATAAAATATATCCACATAATGTATAAGTTCAAGTTTCCAGCATGACCTTGGTAATAATATTATTATTTAGAACTTCAATTAATGTTTTCAACTCATTTAAATATGTTTAGATGATGAGTGTTTGGTATTTTACACTAGTAAATGGACATCCCACAAGCATTTCATTATATTCATATTTTTTCCAATTTGACATTTTCAAAATATGTCACTATTATCCTTCTTATTTTCGTATATTATACTATATAACTGAGGAATTAAGAAACATTTTTTGATGAATGGAAATTATTACTATGGTTATATGATATTTTCTACAAATCAGGATGCTAAAAAATCATTGAGACGGTGATAAGGAAATCAGGGTCCCACTTAAACAGTTAGTAAACCAACAACTTGTCTATATTATCATGAAATAATTCTAGGTCTTTGATAAGGGAAGAAAAATTCAATAACCACATCACCTTTACCACTTAGTGACATTAAAGATTTTGGGCCCAAAATATTTCAAGGAAACTCAAAACTATAGAATGAATAAGCATGGATCAGTAGAATGAACAAAATATTTGAATTACATTGAACTCTAATTGTAATTATAAACTATCTTGCAGTGTACATGCTTGATGATCTAGCTATAAAATGGTGGGATAGAAAAATTAAAATCATTTTTGATAAATTCCATACTCAGGAAGAATTTAGTTTTTTTGTTTAATAAACAATTATTTACCCATACATTTCATGTATCGTAAGTAATGAAAAAATTTGATTAGAAAAAAGGAGCATATCAATTGAAAAATATGAAACAAAATTAATATAAAAATATATAATTTCACCAAAGGATTGAATTAGAGAATCTCTTCTGGTATTTATATTCAATTTTGGACTATAAATTTATATTCCCTCAATGGTTGAAATGTTCTATATTGAGGACTAAAAAAATGTGGTGTAAAATGAAATGGTAGCATAAAATAAAATTGCTGTGAAGTACACTTGAGGAACCATATTTTTGTATGATTACACAATTGGGAACCATAGTGGGGTAAATAATCTTAGAAGAGTGAGTGACTTCTAGGATAACAAGTATTTAGATAACCTATCAACGGGATCGATCTCTATTCCCACTTTTCACAGTAAAGAATCTTGTTGCTACCGATGTGTCTTATTATGAAATAATATAACAGAATTTAGGGAAATATATTGTGAGTGTATATATTTGTATAAGGACTAAAATATAAGAATTTTTTTACCAAACATTTCAATTCAATGGTTAGGGATGGATTATATTTTTCTCATTTATACTATGCTCAACCATGATGATCTCTTAAAAGCTATCCTCACCTATAGAATTCGGTGATTGAGGATGATTATAAGAATACCTCAATAGTGTGGATCATATCACCTTATTAGGGTCACAAGAAGTACTCAATGGTATCAGAATGATGACTATAAAGAGTTTATAATTATATCATGACTTAGAAATCAAGTCCATTGATGGTGTAAGTTACTGTACTTCTTAATTAAACCCTTATGCTTGTGTTTTTTAATGAGAATTTATTTTTCAATGAGATTTTATTTTCTATGAAATGGTAATAATTTATTTAAACATGGTAATGAACATATTGGTAGAATTAAAATCATACATGGACTATTTTTTCCAACAAGTTATGTATACATCATCATATAGAGTTATTATTTTATTCCAAATTGATTGGGAAATTAATTCAAGAGAATCATGAACTATAATGACCGTGGAAGTAAACATATATTATCATATTGTAGTGATATCCAAGAGTGAAACTAATGAAACAAAGAAAAGGGTTTTTCATTATATTGTTCATAGATACCGAGATGTCTTTCCACATGATTTCTTTATGCTACCAAATGAACATGATATAAAATTTTCTATCGATATAATTAATTGAATGATTAATATTTTTGTTCCATTATAAAAAATGTAACGAATGGATAGTGGATGTCAGAAAAAAAATTCGACACTGATATAGTTACTTTGAATACATGGTCTTTACATTTCATCTTACAATTGATCCTATAGTTTTCATGTACATCACTGACCATATCTTTCACATAAAACATTACTAATTATTTAAGGTAATTTTTAATAATATCATGGTGTACACATAAAGAAGAAATTTATAAAAAATGAACTTGGATATCTTCTTGGGTACATTACGTTACCATTAACTCCTTCAAAACATTCAATGTATGAATTATTGGTACAGGAAGCAAGAATCATGAGTTATATAATTTTTGAGAAAGGAATATCAGTTGATATTGAAAATATTTAAGAATCCATTTCTTGGACTACATAAGAATATAATTTAGATTCAATGATTTCTAGTATTATAATTCTATTATCATTGTTTTTTAGAATTCTCAAGAATCATTTATCTAGGGACTTCTTTTAGAAGGAAAGAAATTTCATTCAAATAGAATGATGATTTCCAATGATCATTTTATTAGCTTAAGAATAAAATTACTTCCTCACATATACTCATCATTCATTCTCTTGAATAGTTTTATGTGGTATTGTGCGATACCACTAGATAAATATTTTCTTGTGCTCTTAGGCAATGATACCATGTCCCGAATTTTGGTTGGGGAAATTGAGAACACATTTAAAGAACTATCAGACACATGACTTGGAATTTTGTATGCTTGTATCTAAATTTAAAATATTTTTCCACTACCAATTTAGTTAAAAGTTCATCCTTTTTAACGATTAAAAAAACTATAAAACACATATTTACACAAAAGTATTTGACCTTGTGGAAAAATTGAGAGATCAAATATCTATAAACATTTGACTTTAAAAAATATTTTAAATATAGAAATTAGATTTCAATGGTTTATGTATTGAGTATTATGTGGTTATTTTTTTATCAATGTGTCTCATATGTAGTTACACATTATGGGTATAATTTTTGAAATTCATTTGGGTTTTTGGGAACAAAATAAAAATTTAGTTTTATTTTCTATTACTATTATTCCTTATTTAGTAATCTTATCTTGTGAGGGTCAATTATCTAATAGATAACTCCATAACATTTGGTCAAACATAAATGGTCGGTAAGTCATTGAGGGTGAGTCATAAGATGAAACCTATGTGTTTTGATTTTAAGATCAGGTCGTAGTCCCTTCAACATTCTGAGAACAACTATTTTTTATATCACTATTAAATATTTTATTTCCAAACAGATATTCAGAAAATCTTATAGTGAAATGAAGTACCATTTTTCATGCTCAGTTATGAAGTAAATTTTTATAGAATATGTATTGAGATGACTCACCTATCAATAGGTAAAGTTTTAACATCTACAACTAACATGAATTTTCTTGCCTATTCCAATACTTGTATGTAAATTAGAATATATTTTCATGTAAATTATCACAAACCCACCACATAAGCATCGAAAGAATAATTTTATCTAGATAAAAATGGACTAGATCACATAGTGATCCCACATTATTTAAATTTGAGAGTCTGATACTATATATGATTTTAAAAATCCCTATATTTATAATTTTATGATATTTTATAGAGATATCGTTTATATTATTTTGGAATGAGAACCGAGATTCAACTCATGAATTTTGTGATCCCTACAATAGCCATTGCAACCAATATATCCATGAGCATGACATATCATACAAAAATATATGGATAGTTATAATGTAATTTTTAAATAATAAAATACATGCCCAGAGATTGTGTTATGGATTTTAGTGCTCCAAGGGAAGATCATTTGTAATTAGGGGAGTTTTTTTATAATAAAATTTATTAGGCCATAATATATGAGTCTCTATTCAAGGAATTATATTATTATTCATTTTGATCTCCAAGTAATGGGGTAGATATTTGGGAAACATCACTAATTGGACCAAGAATTTTCCATAATACAATTACGAAAATATTGATGATCTGGAAACATATGTATATAGTGGAAAGCCATCAAAAATAAAATAAAAAACATTCTATTTAACATATATCATTTTAAAATATTTTTCTATATATTGATAAAGGTGTCACTATGATTAGGCCCCACCAATTTTTTATAAATAAAAATTGGATCCTAAAAGGACCATTTAGTTTTTGAATTTTGGAATATATTTGTGAAATTCAATATGTTTTAGCCTTTCCTTCGAGATCCAATGATTTCAATAACCTTTTCCATTAATCATAGTTAAAAAAGTATCTCCTAGAACTTAACATGTGATTATTTGTGTCTATATTAATCTTAAATTATATGATAACTTTATCCCTAAACTGAGAAATATTCTATATTGGTAATAAAATGAATTAGGAGAAATAAAAATGTAACTAGTATGAGTATTATATCAGCCTGGTCTAATTTAAGAAGAAACATGGGATAAAGAGAAATGGACACTTGAAAAATTACTAATCCTCTTCCAATAAATTGAAAACGTCTATCCTTTTTCAGATAAAAACCAAAATGTTGGAGAAATTGACTTACCCAATTTTATGATCATTACATTTTAATTTTATATTTTAAAGTTTTATAATGATTATGTTGTGTTCTAGAAGTTTATTGATGGTTATTGGGATTTTTGGAGGCCTTCATGAGGGTGCACTATTTGAGAATGGGTATGGGAAACCATTCTAGTTCCACTGGTAACTATCCAATGTAGAGAGGAGACCAAGATGGATGTTCACAATTGGTGCATGATTGGGAAAAACCATAGTATAATAGTTCAATAATTGAGTTTTTTTTCAAATAACAGCCTTTTACAATGTTGAAACAATGTTTTTTAATACATAAGAAATAACTATTTTGGGCTAAGTATCTTCTTATAACACTCACTTGGTTGGTGAATGTTTTTACCAATAATGATTCATAACCATTAGGGATGATTGTTTAAATATTTAATAGGTGCAATTAATTGAATCCCCCAAACCGTTATTGTTCCTCTATTAACTTATTCTCTTGAACTAAAATATTTCTTTAGTTTATGTTACTGACCCTCTTCCTTTCAAAAATATATTTCAAAAAATCAAAAAGATTTAGAAATTGGGAATCAACGATAAAAATTTAATTTAATTTTCATGCATGTGAACTCTTTTATTTTTTGGGAGAATGCCCTACCATGGTAGTCAGGATCAAATATTTTGTTGATGGATTGCTATGATAGAACTTATTTTAGATTTGTTTTTGGAGTGGAATAGAAATCCTTAATTTGGGAGATCATGGAATGATTTTTTGGCATGGAATTATTTTGAGGAAGGGTGATTCTCCATAATTTTAAATTCTTATAGAACATTATGGTGTCCTATTTTAAAAACAAAACAAAAAATATTATATTGACTGGAATACTCTTGTTAAATCACTTTTGGAAACACTCTTTCTATTTAACCATTATTAAAAATGTTTTGGATGATTCCAAAAACATGATTTATAAACTCATACTTGTGGGGTTTCAACCAAAGATTTTTTTTGTCTGTGATAACATGAAATAAAGTCTGTTGGTGTGTTTCCATATGAATATAGGAAGGGACCTGCAATTTATTATTGGAAGTGAAAAAAATTATTGTCGCACAATATATTATACCACCATGTGAAGAATAGGGACTAGAGAACTGGGATTCCCCCCACGAGTTGGATTATTTAGAGGGTGTTCTTGGTAAAGAGATGTATTGGGTTTGTTCGTTACATGGGTGTGTGGGTTTATGCAGGGATTATGCTTCGGAATGATTTATTTCATTGTATTATGTATATATATGTGGATCATGGGTTTTGTTTATTTTTTTACTATTTTATATTTTAAATATAATCTATTCTATTTTTTCTTGTGGAAATTTTGGGTTGACACCCTAACCAAATCTACAATCCTATCTAGTGTGCCCCATGAACACCGGGTCACATCCCCATAAATAAGAGGATTCCGACATACTATGTGTGAACAAATTCTGTCATGGGGAGAGTATACCTATAGTAATAATATCCATACAAAAAAATAACAATAATATATAAACTAAGATCCAATAATAGAACAAAAGAATATAACAAAATTTCTTTATGCTATAATAAATGAAATCCAAGTCATATAGTATAAACCAAAAGTCCCATAATGTGGGTGGTCATCCAATGTATGATAACTAGATATAATAAAATATAAAACTAAAATGATATTTCAGATCTCCTCTTGAAATCACCTCCATCCTCTAAGATTCAATTAATCATGCATCTGACCTAGAGTTCATTCCCTTAGCTGGATCCCTGACTGTGAAATCTACATACACATCGGGATGTCAATGTGGGGCATGAGTATATACCTTGTTGGACACAACTAATGAGTCCTTAACATAAATTATACCAATATATAAATGATTATATAATAATGGAAAATATATTCACAGGAATGAAGTCAATCATATGACATAAAATAATTTTCTAACCATTCCTCCATAATATCTAACCATAAACACTTAAAAACCTATATATAATTGATATATCATGCTTCATCACAAATTAGATCAGATTTCAAATCCAACAAGGCCATTGTTCCACATACTCTATCACATGTTACAACATAAGGTCACTATTTTTATCCCTTTACTCGGGTTATACAACAATACCACCATACCCCCACCCTATCTCTAGGAATCATAAGTGTCACCATCACACAATACACAACACACTAGTACATTCTCCCCATATAGGGATAACCAATCCATGATAATAAAACCCCTACTTTGATACCACATACAAACCTCCAAAGAATGAGAAAACTTAATCAATAAGAAATAATATAGAAGAGGTTAATCATAGCACACAATTCATTTGTCCCACTAGACACACACACACAAAATTCAAATCACAAGCACACCATATAAAAAATGGATCTCATAGCTACAATAGCATGCACACACACTTTCCAATTATAATAATAAACTTTATATATAGTCCCAATATTTTAAAGACATGCCGCAATAGGTGTACTCATGTCAAATACAATATCTATGACCAAATCATTCCTATATACTAATTATCTTGTAAAAGATACAACACCATTGGTAGATCAGTATCCATTCAATGAATGGATGTAAATTCACAAGATATAACATCAATCCATTAAATTAATAATTAATTATTAGTCAGATCACGATGGAATAAATATATCTAGAATATATTTCTTAGATCTATGATTTATTTTATGAGAAGGCGATGATTTTAGAAATTATGGACGAATGCTACCATTTAGAATCCAATGGAATAATACCAACAGAAATTGATAAGGAGAGGTGAACTAAAGAGAAAATTAAATTAAAATAGATATCCTTGGTCCATTACCTATGAATAAGGAACAAACATAGAGTTTGTGATATTAAATTAATTAGTGAGATCATTATTACAGAAGATTTATTAGTGTCTGAGAAATTCTGCACCCTTGAAGAGACAATGGAATGGAGGTTTCCATCTAGTAGATCATGAAATAAGCCTAATATAATACCTCATCCACCAGCTTCCCAGTTTCACTGATTTTTTTTTCTACTACCTCCTCCATCGAAAATATAGTGGAAATAAACTAGCTAGCCAATGGATCACCAACAACTTGAATATGCAAGTTTGTTACTCATTCTACTTTGATTGTAATTTCTAGCAACTAAAGGAATCCTACAAGCTTCAAAAATTGGAAATATAATAAAAAAGTATGGAAAAACATAATATTTTTCTTCATTGTAATTTTTTGAATGATATAAATCCCGCTATAAGAACCTCTCATCCGTGATATGTCTCTATTAAATTCTATCTTGAATATCTCATGAAATTGTGTCCAAACATTTTACTCTCATTCCCAGGCCTTCTCAATTATTCTTCCATGATAACACATTACCTGAGAAAGTTTAATCATTTTCCCCTAAACATATTCTCACTATGATCCATTATTTATATAGATTTATCAAATGATGAATTTGATTCCAATTCAACATCCTCATAGTTTATCACACACACCCTTTTAGGATCACACCTTAGAATCCTAAATACATGAAAAATATTTTTCATACCTTGATATAGTGGGGGAATATCCAAATGGAATGAAATTATAATTATGTTATTGATAATTTCAATTCTTCCCACAAACCAAATTTCCATCTTCACATACTTCCGTAAAAGTTGATAAACTGACTAAGGTGAAACCAATAATAAAACTCAATCCCCCTCAATGAATATCAATTGTCATCTCTTATGTTTGGTATAAAATCACTACCTACTTCAAGTAGTAATAATTTTCTTCCAAATAAACATTAATTAAATATAGGTTCCTATAGTATACTTAGATCAACAACTACTACCTCACTTGTGTTATTCCAATGAAATGTTGTGTGAAATGGCTGACCACAATGATCCTTCAATGGTTCTATATATATTGGTGACTAGTAACTATTATTGTATGTAGACTCTATAAAGATAATATGTCCATCCCAATATCTATTGAATACTAGGATGAATTATTGAAGAATATCCTTGAATATTTGTGTCATTTTGTTTGACTTACATCAATCTGTGAATGATAAGCTCTAATTAGTTTGAACTAGGATCATATCACCTTCTAAATTAATTTACAAAATTTATTTGTGAAATGTGTGTCTTGGTTGGATACTATGCTCAAATTTTCTTAATGAAGACGCTGTGTCTCAATTATAGTGTTTTCTCAACTCATCTATAGAAATAGACTATTGTATTTGTACGAAATGTGCCACCTTCATTAGCCAATCAACCAAATCCCAAAAAAAATCTCAATTTATAGGGGCCTTGGGAATCCTCAAAACAATTTACATCATCACCTCATCCCACTCTAACATTATAATTGGAAGAGGATGAGGAAAACCACTTGGTCACTGATGCACATCCTTAACCCACTAAAAATTAAGATAATAAGAGATTGAATCAGTGATATCTTTCTCTACACTAGTCCAACGAAACCTTCATTTATAATGATGATTTTTTATTATTAAATCCTAGGTAAATTAGACACTTTGAAGAATGAGAGTTCCTCATAGAACCTTAAATTAGGGAAGTATAAAGATGAACTCCCCCAAAACAGAAATCATATCATCACTCTATAAAGACTATCCCGGGGCAAGGTCATTACCTGTAAGTCATTATCGCATAATAATGCATTAAAAATAATACCCCAGGATGGATTTTAATCAATATACCAAGGTATACATGATAACTCTGAGGAGCATGTCATCACCCCTTGATCTTGATATTCACATAGAAAACTTACATCCAATGAGATTATCTATCTCCATATTACATATGAAGAAGATTCTCTAAGGTCATGTGTCTTCTTGATAAGAGAATGTGTGAAAATATTACCCATTAAAGGAGAATAATCCATCTTAATGTCAAAATTATATAGATACTCAACCCAATCCATTTACTAATGTTTCAAGTCCAACTGAGAGAAAATATGCTACAAGATCTTATGGTAATCATAGATGAAAAATCTATCTTAATGATATTATTACTTAAAAAATTGATGTTATGTATCATAATGACCAACTCCTGGTCATGTGTAGGGTAGTTACACTCATTAAAAAAAGATAAAGAGACCAAAAATAATATAACTGGTATGTATTCATTAAAACAGAACCCAAACAGACTCATGACGTATCACAATAAACCACATATCCATTCCTTGTATTAGGTAATATGAATGTCATAGATGTAGTAAATATACTCCTCATTTATATGGATAACTCTTGAGAATGATCTCTCATCTCAAACTTAACCCCTTCATGGAATGACCAATACTAGGTGTTTCCAAGTTATATTCGTGATGAGTAACCCATCAATAGCATCCATCCAGATCCAAGAAACTCCTTATCTCAAAAACAATCATAGGGTGTTCCTAATCCATAAATAACCCTACCATATTAGGATCAACAATGATTCTGTCCTCAAAAATAAAATTCACATGGAATCACACCTCTTGGATCCAAAATTGACATCTCAAAATATTTTCATAATGCTGATGCACTCGAAGTGTACTCAAAATGATCACATGTTGTCTATAATGAGTCTCATGTATAAGTTAGTGTATCAGGAAATCCTTAATGAAAAATATAATCAATGAGTTAAGATACAGATAAAAGATATTTTTCATGATAAATGTGAGAACATATGGTGAATTCTTTAAAAAAATGCATGAAATGATACACATGCATCCCATACCTGCTCCTAAATAATATCATAGGTATATACACTTCTATGAAAAGAATATAGTTGTATCCTGATCACATATTATTGTTGTATAAATATCAAAATCCTCTGAACTGTTAAAAAATATACCTAATCCAAGAGAAAAAACATGTTCTTCATTATGACCTGATTAATATTTTTTATAGTCCATAATCAAATAAGGGATTTTATCAAGCTTCTTAGAAAAAAACCAAGTGAACATGAAGGATAAGTCAATGATTTTATGAATCCATTAACCTATCGATCCTCAAGATGCACATTGAACTCTTCAATATAATTGGTTTCATAAGATATGAAGGTATCAATATAACCTTTTCTCATAGAATTAGTTTTATCTTAAATTCAATTCTTCTATCGTGAGTAATTCATGATAAATCATCTCAAAAAACATAATGGTAATGGTTCATCAATGGAGGAAAAGAGGAGGGAGTTATTTCTATATCTATAACCCAAACTATGGTCACTAAATATGCTATAATTGTCTTAATTTTTCACCAGTCTAGTCATATTATTCAGTCTACAATATCAAATATGTTGGTCAAAACAAATTACCTACTTAGTCATAGTAAAGGATACTAATATTGGTTAGCAATTTATGTGAATTATATAACTGCTGAACCAATCCATCTTTAAAATCCCATCAACACTAGTTATCTCTAGGATCAGAAAATCTAATAAATTTATATAATAATAAATTAACATTGGTCACTCTGGTCATCCCTAGATATACTCTAGTTTATTTCCCAAGAGTATATTAAGAGAAATAAATTCATAAGATAACTTAACTAGATATTATAACCCAACAATGACTTGAGATGATATAATGTAGTGGGAAACTATTGTACAAAAAATGTGGAATAAATAGAAGAGGAAATAATAATAATACCTCTTTCCATGGAAGGTCCATTTATACCATAAACTGAAACCTTGTACATGGATTACACTCTGCCTATATAGGTTCCATGAAACTATCAGGGAGGTCACTAATTTCGATCAGTCATTAACCCCTATAAAATCATGTAATTCTATTGGGATCCCTTATCAATCAAATAAATCACAAATTATGGATTTATATCACCAGTGTGAAATCAAATCTATAACTCCCACTATTATAAACTCTTAGAATACTTCATATTTCCAAATCAATGACATGTTTTTTGATATGATGTGAAAAACATGTGAAACTATACCTATATCCAGAATTGAAGAACATGGTGACATCCATTCCCCAAAGGGTAGTAAGGACAACCTACTTTACTCTGAATTCCAACTTACACCCCACTATTTTACCTCATCTTTCTTCTTCTTGATACCAAAAAAGGTTCCCACTAAATTTACAGAAGTCCCAATCATCATTGAACTAGGATATAAATGAATCTATACTTCTATTAAAACTTCTAGAACCTTATTGATCATTAGGGCCATTCATTGTACCATAAGATATATTTTGAGGCCAATTCTATTGACCTAGTTCTTCATCTTTGGTCAGAAAATGAATTGATTTTTTTTCCTTATGCCTTATACCTAGCCAATATAAATGTATAGTGAATAAAATTCATGAAATGGGAAAAATAAGAAGATACCAAATTGGTAATTTTTGGAAGTCTCATAAACTCCTGAGCTTGTTCCTACTTAAATGTATTTAAAAAATTCAACCTAAGAATAGATCCTCAAAGATCAAAGTATTTGACACTTTCACCTTCCTTCATGGTTAATGAAACCCCACCATATCCTAGTTTTTCCTCGAGGTATGAAAAAATCTTTCATAAACCATTGATCCTATAGAGGGTCTACTAGATATATTATTCCCTTGATGATGTAGATCCTATCATTAGCATCCTAGGGTCCTTCTGTACTCTGGATTGTTTTTTAAAGATGAAGCTAGAATTTTTGATCATAATTAACCTTAATCATGTGGGAACCTTTAACTTGATCGTGAACTATCTGAAATACTATATGAAAAATTAGTTAAATTTCCTAAAACACTAGAGCAGGTGTGTTTTAATGTTGAGTAGAATCCATTTAAACTTCTGATGGTGGGGTATGTACATACTCTACTATGGGGAATTTTTGACATGCTTCAATAGTTTTCCATATATGTAATCTCATTAGTGTAATTATCTAAAATACCAAGTTAAAACTTAGAAAAAATTATATAATTTCACATAAGGTAAAAAATATAGTATTTTATAGGTACCCAAAATGGATTTCTATTAGAAGACCAATACTAAGAGGTAACCCATATCCACAAGGCCTAACTCCCCTAGCACTACCCAGAGCCTAAAAAGACTCTAATTACTATTTTTATTCACAATCATATATATATAAATATATAAATATAAAATTATCAAATCAATTAATAAAAATTTCATCACAAATATATCAAAGAAGATGAGATCAAAGATTATTAATGACATTTTCTTAATTTAGTTACTTTGTATAAAAAAACATCATATGAATGAATGTGAACCTACATGCATGGTCAGGATTCATGAATTCATAATAATTCCATATTTTATAATAGAACAAAAATAATTAGGATCAACATAAAACTGTAACAAGAAAAATTATAAAAGCAATACCATCATCAAGAACCTGGAGGTCTGTTACATAAGTGCTGGCCAAGGAATTATGTGACACCCCTACTTGAGTTACACATAACCTATCAACATTATACCATTCCCAAACTATGTAAATAAGAATAAAAAAGTAAAAGGACCTTTGATACTACTTTGTAACATCTTGAATGAATCATTGGGTCTGACCGGTGCGCCACATGACCTCAAACACACCTCTTACTATTTGAGAGGATTCCAACAAGTGGTGATGGTCTAAGTGGTGTTGTGGGAGGAGTTTAACATTAGTAAAAATATCTATTGAATAAAATCATATTAAAGTATAAGTAAACATAAAAAAGAAACATGATGGAAACAAAAAATTATCATCATTCTATAATAAATGGAATCCTTTTTATAAAGTAAACACCAAAAGACCAATAAAGTGGGAGTCCAACTGAAGAGTGATATCCCAAATACATAACCAAAAATACAAAAATAATAATTAAAAGTCCATACCAGCATCAAATATATATTTTAAAATCCACCTAATCATCTCCCCTATATAGGTACTATTCCTATAGTAGGATCCTTTAACATTAAATTTTCACACACCTCAGGATGACTATGTATGGTGTTGGTATAATCACAGTATAACACCACAAATGAATCCTTAACAAAAATTTCACATCTATTTAATTCTGTATGACATTATTTAAAGTAAATTAACAAGTATGAAACTAATCATATTCTAGGTGATCTAGTGATAACCATATATCCATGAGACCCAATGGTAATAACTTTGGTTCCATTATAGAAGGGGTGTATCATACATCATCACAGATTATATTTTGAAGGAGGGACAACATATATCTTAGATAATAGACCATATCTAGTCAGGGATCTAGTTAGGCAATACGACCATCACAATCCAAGATTAGTATTATTCTTGGCCATACGTATGTTACTCCCTTCCCTCTACTATGTTGGGATAGAATCACCCCATGCCCCATAATTTATCCGAAATTAGGCCAAAGGGGATTTATACCCCATCCTCTATGTCATTTATAGGTACACATCCATTATATACATTCCCTACATCTATATCTGTGATGTCTTGAAGAGGGGGCCACTAAACAGTTCCTCGAGCCACTTGCCCACATGCACTCAAGCACTCCACCCCATACAACAGAGGGTGAGAACTAGTAGAGAGGGTCCGACTAGTCCATATTAAAGAGACTATACCCACATTTATCAGAATAAAACACCAATAGAATAAAATAACAACAAACAAGTGTGGAAGCTTATAAATAACAATAAAAATACCATGTCATGTGATATTAAAAACAAGAGAATACAATAATCAACTGAAATTTAAAACATGCTATGACAATGTGAATGTCATGGGTCTACAATAAAAGAACAATTAAAGACGTGAAGACTCCCAAGTGGGTCTCAGAACCACATTAGTTTTCCTCTTCCATGCTCTAATCCCAAACATCATCCTATACCTGGGCCCTTCCCTTATCCTATCTTGCAACAACAGAGTCTACTAAGGATCTAATCAGGAATCCCATATAAGGTGTGAGAAAAACTCAGTAGGCCATCACAAATAGTGTGTAAAACACGTCCAGTCAAAAGATAGTGTATGCCATTTTATGAACTAGCAAATTAAATTCCTAATTAAACAATTACCACATTGTCATTTAATCTGTAATCATCACATTTGGACCAACTTCAATTCATGTTTCCCATTTGAATCATCCTTAATTGTTATCATTTATTTGGTGTTGAACTTCATGTCAAGAACCCAAGATCAAATTCAATGTAGGTATCCATTCCTGACACTCCATGTCTCATATGGTGTAGGTCATCATTCCTAGCACCGCATAATCACAATCATGGATAACTATTGGGGGGAGTTCCATGTCGAATTCCCGACTTCTAATCGGTCAAAAACTCCATGTCTAGAACCATAAAATCCCATCTATTTAATCATTATTTAAATCACAATAATTCTACACAACATTCCATTACTAATCAACTATTATTTAAACACTTCAAAGGCCATTAGTTAACTATAAAATTAACTAAGCACATAACCCATTAATTAGTCAATCAATTTATTAATCAATCAACCCAATTCTCACCCAATAATTAATTCTTCACAATTAATTATATATATCAAATATCAACATTTCCTAATTAATTCTCACAATTAATTATCTTTTATCAACATCATAGAACATAATTAATTCTCACAATTAATTATCTTACATATCCCAAAAAAATTTATAATTAATTTAGCCCAATTATTTATCATAACACTATCAATTCAATATCTCAATTACAAAATCTCAACCCGTAACCAATATTAGAAACAAGCATCTATTTGGGAAACCCCCCCTTATTTTTTTCCATGATTCAATTATCAATTCATTACCATGGAAATCACAAGAGAATTCCACATTCCTAATTACTCAAATTTAAGTAAATTATCAAGGGGACATAGAAAATCCTTAAAATCACAATCACATACCAAATCCAAGACTATGATAGTTAGATGTAGACAACATACCTCTGTTTGTTGACATATATTAGCCCAATGGAAATCCAAAAAATCTGAGTGGCACAACGATGTTTATTATGATCCGAATATAAATCCCCCAACGAAAATTAAAATCAAAGGAATAATGATCTTTGAAATCTAGATATAGATCCACAACCCTAGATATAGACCTAAACTCATAGGTTTAGATCCATGGAAAGGTGGAGATATTCCAAGAAATTATCAATTAAATATACATGATTGAACATGAGAAGAAATGGGATGAAATCCATATACTGAGATGAGAGTAGATCTTCAATACAGGCTTTTTATCTTGAAGAATGATGTTCAAATCACTATGGAATACCTCAAGAAGGATCTGGGATCACCTAAAATTTGGTAATCCCATGACAAGGTCTAAATTTTGGAGTCTCAGGGGTTCATGTGGTTTTTAAATTAGATTTTCAGATAATTAATCTAGTACGCATGATTTCCAGGGAGGGGTGTATGATGAGGGAAAACTGTGCCCAAACCGTATAGACCCCTCTATCCATGTTAACATGGGTATCATGGTTTAGTCAAACTTATGTTAAAACCATGCACAGACCATGGAAAGCCCAATGTCAGTTATTTTTTCCTAAAAAATAACTCAAATTCACACCAATCCACTAATCCAAAACAATGTTACATAAAAACTTCATAAAGTACATGAAAAACGTTCCTGAGATGACTCTAAAGAATGACGAGATCATTCAATCTCCCCACCTTATAATATCTTGTCCTCGAGATTCACTCCTAAACTTTTCTAAGACTCTGATCCAAAAATATTGGGCCATTGGGCCCTCATGTGTGCTTACTGTTCCCATGTTTCTCCATGAAAACTTCCATGTTTCCATTTCACATGAACTAACGACATTTTCGTTATCATAACACTTTCTCACTATGACCCAGAACACATATCATATGCTCCTAAAAAGATGCATATATCTCGAGTTCAACCTCTACCACATCAATCACATGAGAACTGTTGAGATGATTCCATCATAGTTGTGACACATGGGAAACATCATGCATAAAAATGAATTTATGTGGAAGTGGTAATCAATAATCCACTATCCTGACTCTATCTAGCACCTCAAACAATTTTATAAACCTAGGTGACACCTTTCCCTAACTTCATATCCTATGGTGACCCAATATAGGTGACACCTGAATGAATATATATTGTAAATTAATTTCATTCTTTGGTTTAGAAGTCTATATAGATGTTAGGAAACTACGAGAAAATTAACATGGCATGAAGATAAAAGAATTAAGGATGGGAATCTATGTCATATGAAAAATTCTCCTTAGTGGATCAAAATTGATTATGAGCTTCCTAAATTTGGAGATGATCTGAGAAACCTTCCTCTTGCATTATCTACCGATGGAATAAATTATTATGGTGTATAGATTAGTACTCGTAGTTCTTGTCCTGTCAGGTGGGTAAATTATAACTGGCCGCCACAGTTATGAAAGAAGTGAAAATACATTATGTTGTCTTAACTTATATCAGGAAAAAAGAAACTTGATAATGATATTGATTTCTATTTGGACTCACTAATCTAAGATCTGAAATTGATGTGGGATACATGTGTAACAATGTATGAAACTCATAGAGGAGAAGAATTCGCATTGAGGTCCATGTTGTGTGGAATGATAAATTAATTTCCCACTTACAAAAATTTATTAGGCTATATAATTAAAAGAATGTTGTGGGATCCCATTTTTCAAAAATGTACATACTCAGTTTGGTTAAAACATTTCTTAGAGATGGGGTTTTTAGAACATCAAAAATTATTACTTCGGTGACATAATTACCGATTCTAGATGAAAACATTCGATGGGAATATCAAACAAGGTGCAACACCATCTTCAGTAAAGGGTGATCAACTGTACAAAGAAAGTATAAATGACTGAATTTTTTTTTCAGTAAACCATTTTTCGAAAACTGTATAATATCTGGTTAGAAGAAGAGATCAATTTTCCTTGGATTACTATTTTACAATTTTTTGTATGTCATACATTTTTTATGGCATGCATGTAGAAAAATATATATTTGATTTTGTTATCATCATATTACTAAATGTTACAGAAAAAATGAATGATGCTATCAAGGCTTGGTTGGAAATGATTTAAATAGGTATAATGGTAGAGTTGACATTGGTGGAGGGTATAATTTAGAACTTTTTTCCTCTAATTGCCTACACTCTATCCATATAAGAAAATTTCAATTTTCCCTTTTCCTTAATATTATAAAAGTTTCACTAGGGTATTCATCAAATATCAAGATTGTCATGTCAATGATTAATTTGAAGTTATAGGGACTAAAATCACATGGCTGTCATGTATTGATGAAAAATTTAATTATTTATTCTTTCCATTGCATTCAACCTCAAAATGTACTACATAAATTGACCATGCCCTAATTTTTTCTCAAAACCATGTATAGTAAAGTTGTAGACCCAACGAAGCATTCGATCATGAATAAAGAGATTGAAGTCATATTATGTGAATTATATATGTTCTTCCCACTATAATTCTTTGATATAATGGTCCACATGAGGGTTAACTTGGTCAGAGAGGTTTAAATATGTGGTCTGATCCATTATAGATATATGTACCTCATTGAACTATATCTGATTATTTTAAAACGGTATATCAATAATCGATGTCATCCAGAATGTGGTATCACATAATGATATATTTTTGAAGAATTTATTGAATTCTTTACCGATTACCTATCAGATGTTGAAATAATCACTCTCCCAATGTCTCACAATAATGAACAACTTATGAGGGAAGGGATTTATGGAAGAGATATTATTACAATTAACTTGATAGAGTGGGAGAAAGTAAATATTTACATGTTACATATTAGTGGAGATGTTGATCCATATATTGAATCTCATAATGGAATTCTTAGATATTTTAATCCAACATGGGCTGAAGGATGGATATCAAATACTCATAATAAATTGTTTATAGAATGTTTCAAAAAAATCATTATAAGGAATTATCTAAATTTTTTAATTCAATTGCCGAATGACTTCAATGGTGAGCTATAGTATGGAACAAAAAAGTTATATCTTACAGATGTTATGTAATCAATGGATATATGATCTATAAAAATAAAATGATTATTGTAATATGATGAAAAACAGTGGTGTTACGCTTGTGGCTAATGTGATTATCATATCTTGTTCCAAGGATTAAAACCCTATTTATGTAAATATTTCATGTACCGCATTCCCATCGCATTTGGGTTGAAAAAATAAATGGAGTGAAAGTTGATGAAATTTGATTTTTGAAGGTGAATCTTTGCATGGAATGAGAAAATTAAGATCCATTCGTAATGGAATCACAATAACCGAATGTATTTTATGTCCCTAATCCAAGAAAAAATATTTTTTTGATTTTCTTGTTGTAAATTAAATTAAATGTGGATTTAGATAAAAACTTAATCAAGGTTGGCCCTTTAATTAGGACATCACAATCATTTCATGTCATTCCCAATGTAAGAAAAAGTATTGTATGTTACATGGGACCACAAAGATGTGATTTTAATTCTTTATAGAGGGAAAAAATACTTGAAACCATTAAAAAATAAATATGGTTCAATGAAAAAGTAAAATTGTTTTTTAATATATTATGTTTTTTCTCATAACATTATATGTTATCTACTGCATTTATATAATCCAAATAATATAGTTGATTATAGATACAGAAAATGTATTACGCACATTATGGAAGAACAAACTACAATGAAATACACCGTTAGGAAGGATGTAAAGGTAATGTTATGATATACTTTCTCTATTTTACCAAAAACTTATATATTGAAATGTTCATTTAATTATTATTTTCCTTGCAGAGTTTGCTTATTTTAGAAGATAGTTGTCCTTGTGTCTTTCCTTTGATGTAATTGAAATAACGATATCTCCACCAAGTCCCCAAGGTAATCATAATGCTTGATTAGTAAAATAATTGTCCATAGAATTAATGTATTGTATCATATTTATGTGTTGTTTATTTTATTAGTATTACTTGATTAATAATTTTTTTCTTAAGCAAGTGTATTATTTTATTTGAGTTTGTGTTCTCTGTCTAAATATCATGCTTCTTCTCCCCCAAAACCATATCAACCCTATAGTGGTGCATTTTTAACTAGCTTTCATGTTACCTCCAATACCTTTTAGGAAGAACAATGATGCTACCTATTCTCAATTACAGAGATAATATTTATTTTTTCATTATAAAATCATTATCTGTATTTTTATTTTATTGTCTTATATTTATGTTTAATTTATTTATTTTTAGTAATACTCACATAATAATAGTTTTATTTTACTAGTGGATTGTTTAGTTTGAGTTAGGATGCTCTGTCCAAATTTCTTCCTTATTCTCCATCAAATCCTTTTAACCTCATTGGTGGTGCATTTATCAATTTATTTCAAGTTACATCCACAACCATTAAAGGAAGAGAAGTGACACCACCTCTTCTCAATTACAGATGTAATCTTGATGTATGACTACTAAAATCATTGTTCATATAATTAATGTGTTTCTTCATATTTATGTGTAATTTATTTATATTTAGTTTTACTCACATAATATTTATTTTCATATATATGTGGATTCTTTAATTCAAGTTGGGGTTCTCAATCCATATTTCATCCTTTTATTCAACCAAGCACACTCAAACTTCATAACCCTCAAAAAATTTCACCCCTTCAATGTTGAAAATTATCACATTCCCTCAAGTTCCCTCCAATGCTCAATCACAGATGAAATATTGAAATTTTAACAGAAAAATAATTCTAATTCTAATTAATTTATTATGTCTTATTAATTTTAATTTTATTTCTTTTTAGTATTAACAATTATAATTGATTTCATTTAGAGTTGAATTGTTTTTTTCTAGTTTATGTGGTCTATTTAAATATTTTCATGAAATTTGGTTCATTGGATAAATAAATTCAACGGATTTTATAGTAATATTAATAGTTAGGATGGTTTTGAGACTTTGGGATGGGTAAGAATCATCCGCACTTCAATCTGACACATTATGTGACCTGCATGACTCCATTTAGTACATTTTATTTTAATTTTTTTTTGTTATGAAGAAAATTTATATACTCAAAACAATATAACATATTAATACTTTTTAGATACTTTAATACAACAATCTATATATCATATGAGACATGGAAGAATCAAGTGCTCCTCCTTCCGATGTATGATGTGCCTGATAAGACATAATGTGTCTCTTATGAGTTTTAAATCAACATTTCACTTTATAAATTTTCACCCACTGAATATAGATAAAATGTGCTCATAATTTTTGATAACATATGAAAATGATATATATATCATTTGTGGCATGTAGAAATCAGTCTAAAATCTTGTAGATACACAATGTGATATGTATGAGTCAAAGTGCGTGTTTCAATTTAAAAATGACATTTTTGTTAAAAGAGATAGTGGTGTACTCAAAACTGAAAAAAATTCGTATGTTTTGGATAATGTTTTTGAGAATTACCCATAATTGATTGTAGATGCGCACGATTCGAGAAGACGCGAATCTGACACACGATGTTACCAGTATGGCTCCATTTGTGTGTTTTCTATAAAATCTACATTAACTTTAGTTAAAAGGACAACTAACCTACTCAAAATAGAGAAAAGGCATTCATTAGGAAAATTATCCATAATTCATTTTTGATGGGTAGGAATCTGACACACCACAATCCGATACGCAATGCGATCAGTATGATTTAAACTACTTGTTTCACTTTTTAAGTGACATTTTAGTAAAAATTACATGTGATGTACTCAAAACTAAGAAAAAAATTCATATTGTTTTGAAACTATAGGAAAACAATCCATATTTAATTTGGTATTTTTAGGAATCAGTCTCACCTCAATACAATGCACGATGTGATTGGTATGACTCAAAGTGAATCTTTTTATTTAAATTTATCACCAATTTTTGTAAAAGGAAAACTGGCGAACTTACAATTGAGAAAACGAATTCACAATTTTTAAATTAATTAGAAAAATAATACATATGTTATTTTGGATTTCTAGGATTCAAACTCACCTTAACCTCATAAAAAACGAGATATGTATTAGTCAAAGTGCATGTTTAAATTTTAAAAAAGACATTTTCTTAAAAAAGATAGATGGGATACTCAACATTGAGAATAAAATTAAGATTATTTTAAAACAATACAATAATGATCCATAAGTAATTTATGATGTGTAGGAATTAGCCTCACCTCAATCTGACATACGGTGTGACTGGTATGACTCGATGTGCATCTTTTTATATAAAATTGTCTTCAATTTTAATAAAATGGACAATATTCATTGTCAAAACTGATATAACACATTCAAATTGTTTTGATATGTAAACAAAATCTATAAGTCATTTTTGATGTATATGAATATACTTCACCTCAATATGATACACGATGTGCTCGGTATGACTCAAAGTGGTTTTTTATTATATTAACATCGACATTTTAGTTAAAAAACAATTACTCTCTAAAAACCAATAAAACACCCTTATATTTTCTTGATAATTTTGGAAAAATATTCTTAATCCATTTTTTCCATTCATGTCAATCCAATTCAAAATGTTATTTGAATGAGTAAAAATTGTGTGTTTCAATTTTTACAGTACATTTAAGTAAAAATACAACTAACGTACTCAAATCCATGAAATACACATTAAGATTGTTTTGATACCTTAGTTAAATGATCCCAATGTTATTTGAGACATTTTGGAATCATTCTCACCTCAATCTAATTCATTGTGTGACTTGTATGATTGTATGTGCGTATTATTATTTAAAATTGACTTTAAATTTTGTAAAATAAGTAATGTATGTTAATTGATATCTTTATATTATTACTCAAATAAGATTTTTTTTGTACAAGTGTGTTCTTTTTCTCGAGTAGGGGTGGTTTTTTTTAGAAATTACATTATCTATTTTTGGATAAAATGATAAAGGAACAATGATGTTTTTGAGTATATGTAATAATTTTTATTCTTGTAATTTTATAAACCAATGTTTGAAATGTCTATAATATACTGTCTTTTTCTTGTGTTTGTATTTTAATTCTCATTTCATTTAAATAATGTATTGGAGATTATTTCTATTGTTATCAGGTGTGTTTTTGGTTCTGCGATGTTCTGTTGTAGCACACTGTAGTGGTGTTGCAATGTGATATTACAACATAATGTTGTAGGACCCTTTCTCAACGAATTTAAAAGTGTTGATAAAAGAATCTTAATCAACACTTTTATAAGTACTAATAATTCAGATGATTATCAATGTGTTTTTTTGCACATATAATAGACCCCTTTATCATTTTTTTCAACGCTAATAAATATCCGAGTTTTTAATCTTGCTCCTAAAGTCAGTTAATTTCTAGCACAAATAAACGACATTTATAGAATTGTTAAAGGATAGTTCCGTAGTAGTGAGAGATAGTCCAAGGAATCGAACTCAACTTAACCTAACCAATAATAAGGAAACAATGATTTTCCAGCAATCTCATATGAAGTAGAAGATGTGTATAGTGTGTACATGAAATATTCATATTATCCTAGACCCACCCTTCTCCATGACTATATTCCTTTTCCTATAATAATGTACACAAGGACATTCCCATTTTCAAGGGATGTTCTTATATTCCAATCCATGTATGTGTTCTGAGAAATTTCTATATGCTCTACCCATGCCCGTGTACCTGTCCATGTCTGAGTACTCGGCCGTGCCCATCAACTACACCGGCTCCCATATACCTACTCATGTATGTTCCTTTGTATCCTCTAGGATACACGATGAATCACCAACCAAGGGGTACACAGTGCGTGACATTAGTCACATGGTGTATGACACATTATTTCATGTGAAACACTAGTTACACATATAGGGACCCCACAAGACATTTTATCATTAAGATAAATTCCATGTAATCCATAATTTTCAAGATTCCTTGGGTTCATCATGAATTCCTCCAATTATGTCACCCCACTTGAAATCTTTCTTAGTTATTTCAGATTTTAGGTTACATATAAATTTTATTGCCTCTAAAATGATTACAACCATTAACCCACTTGAATCATATTTCTCATCGCATCACTGTGCCAATACACCAGTGACAGAGATGTAATATCATGTTCCAATCTCAATCCATTATTGCACACCACATGTGTTCCATTGATCCCCACCCTTCAGTAATGATAAAAATATGTTTTTCCAAATATAATTTTTGAAATGATTTTTCATTTGGTATTGTTGAATATCATTCCAAATGAAATGAAATCAACGATCACTTGTAGAATGTGGAGAGATTCTCTTGAATCATAAAATAGGGAACTAACCCAATCCATTATTAGGTTGTCATTGATTCATTTTTTTATAAAACAATGGAAGACTTTTATCAATCATAAAAATAATTCCCTTGAATCCTAGTATGATATAAATTCAATATTATAGGAATTTTAAA
This sequence comes from Viscum album, assembly GCA_963277665.1. NCBI lineage: Eukaryota > Viridiplantae > Streptophyta > Magnoliopsida > Santalales > Viscaceae > Viscum > Viscum album. Next base: position 611,104,395 of record OY728122.1, on the reverse strand, counting down.
CTCACAAATAAATGTATTGCTTGATTTGATTTCCATTCATCTTTGGATGATGAACAAGAAATAGAGCTATGAAACACAATGTCATACCACATGTTGGATCGAAGAATGATAAATAAAGAATCTGCATTATTGTCAATGGTAATATATTATAGTTATATGCGTGAGAATTATCCCCAATATTTCTTCATCATTAACCAATCATTCATTCAATTCAATATATCAATTCATAGGATTGTGTAGCTAACCCTATTAATGTGACATAACAGTTTATTCCTTTAACTGAATTAGGTCACAACATCAAAACACTACAAAATAAATAAATTTATTATATTATTTTCACCATCAATATAACTATATTAAAATTTCCAATGATTATAAATATTTTTCATGACTAGGCTAAAAACCATGTTCTTGTCTCAATGGAGGTCCTTCATTTCTTATCTGAGACCCCATATTGGGAGTTATTCAAATATTTAGGGAAAACATTATGCTTGTTATATTAATATATTAAATATTTTTATAATTTCAGTACCGGGATAACTTGCCAATGCAATATCAGGCCATATTTTTTCCTTGGTCTAAAATTATATCAAGATATATTTGAAATTTTACATGGATGAAATTGATACGTCTCTCCATCATGGTGATTTTTGTCCTAAAAAGAGAAAAATGATAGAAAAAATATGTGGGTACAAATAATTCATCTAGGTCTCCCAATCATATGTGTTATCCTGAGGATACTCAAGAAACCACCAATAAAGTTCCAAGGGAAGAACTCAACCATAGAGGATCTTCTCATAACGATCCTCGATGTCAACTAGGTAATCAGCAATGATAGCACTATACTTGATGTCCAGCTAGTCCAAATCAATAATATTAAATGGGAAATTCATGTACCTCCTCAGCTGTGGAACATGGAAGACATAATATAGCTGGTTTAACTATGGTGGTAGAACAATGTGGTACACCACCTCACTAAATCCACACTTTATCAATAATGGGCCATTGAATCTTAGAGATAAACTAAGATCCCCACCAAATATCTAAAATCCAATGTCGAGGTGAGACAGTTCAAAACAAATTATCTTCCTCCTCGATCTACAAGGGCCTTTTCCCTAAATCCATATAGGACTTTTGAATGCTATGTGTAGTCCTCATATCTTAATGGTTGATCCAAACCTTATATATTTATGCTCACACCAACTCAAGACCCATGAGTGCTGACTCACCAAGATCAGTCCATCATTGTGGTGACCTAAACTTTCTCCAATAAAATGCCACATATAATGCCATACTAATGGTGCAATGATAGAAATGTTGGAATTAAAACTACACCAAGGTTATTATATCCTCTAATCTATGGTAAAATTATAACACGTAGTCCAAAATCATGTCCTTTAGAACATAAATGGGCCGTTTAGTTTGGAAGTTAGTATGGGACTGTAAAACCATTCTAAAATGAATGTGAATCAAAAAGGACTCCTAAAATCCTATCCATAATTATGATGTGAAGTGATAATCATGATATAAAATTATCATTAAGGGATCTCTATAGAGGCATTCTATTTGTTTCCTATAAAGGTTCCCCATTCTATCTACTGAACTCTTCTCATGGATATATATGAAGTGGTTTGATGTGGTGATATGGTGTATGATCCCATAGATGCCATCTTTTCCTATATATTTCTAGGTATGATCTATCATGATGTCTATATATATCACACCCAACATACACTATATCACTTAAAGGGGTTGATCTAAACCTGTTAGAACCTAGTCCTCAACAATCATCTTCTGAAAAGTGATGCATCAAGAGAAAAAAAATATGTACAAAAATTATTTATGTATGGCTACTAGAACTGACCCAAGTGATCTTAGTATATCTTTTTCCAACATGGATATACCACCAAAGTATATTTATAAAAATACCAAATCACCTCCTTCTAAAACAACATTATTACCTTCCTCCAACCTTTTAAAAGGAAACAATGCTCCTCACCTTCAAAGAATCCATCAAGATCATTTACATTGAATATAAAAGTATATAAGGTCATATAGTCAGGATCACCATTTTGAGCCCCCCAATATGATGTAAATGAATTTGGGTAATAAACCTAGAATTTATACATGTGTAATATTCCTTTTCCACTATGTACAACTGAAATAGGGATAACTTCTCTAAAGGCATGGTCAACAATCCTGAATAGGATATCATATAGAGAGAATCTATTAATACATTCCCCTTATTATGAGTATATACTATCTCAAAGTTATAATCCATGAGGAACTATATCCATTAACTTTATCTCAAGTTAAGATCCTTCTGACAGAAGATCAACTTGAGACTCTTATGGTCAATGTAAATGACAAAATGATCACCCATTAGGTAATGTCACTACATATTTAGGGATAATACTATCACTATATACCAATAATTGTGGGTAATGTAGTTCAAATTAGGTAGTATTAGCTATTGAGGCCCACAGGTTATCACAGAGAACCTCTTCATTAAAACACAAGCATGTTTATCCCTAGATGCACCTTAAAATATGATGTATTCTACTCCCTCCTCTTTGAATCTAATGAAGAAAGTTCTTTTAATACACTTCCAAAACTCCTAAAAATCTTGCTGGAACCTCCTTATCCAAATGAATGGATTTCCCTTCTTGTTAAAGGTAGTAAAATGTGGTGATATATTGGATGATTTAACCACAAATCCCCTATTGTAGCGTTCAATCCTATGTAATCTCTATAGATTCATCATGTTCTTTGTTGGCTCCCTAGATAAAACTTCCCCAACCTGTGCTGGGTAAAATGTCACACCCTTTTCTGAGATGGCATGCCCTAGGATATGGACCTCTTGAATCTAGAGAACATAATATGATATCTTCCCATAAATATAGTGCTCTATGACTATGTCTAGGAGCATCCTCAAGTGTCTCATGTAATCCTCCACATGCGTCGATAATTCACACAGAACCTCAATCTCTTGTATGCATTCTTGGTGAACAACACTGGGACTGCCTAACAAAAAAATGGGTCCCACGAATCCCTTTCTCTGCATGTCCTATAATTACACCAGTAGATCCTGAAGCTCTATGGGAGACAATTGTTATGCTGGTGAAAATATTAAGACCATCCTCACATGAATTCTAATTCATTTTTTCTTTCTCTTGGTTGTGATGTAAGCCTATAACATGTTAGGAAATACATCCTCACACTACACCACAACTGTAGTAAACTCAAATCCAATAACATTAACTTCTCCAAAAGTAATACTACAACACTAGTGAGTAATTAGATATAGAATTCTATGCATGATCCCACTTGATCCACCATTGTTTCCCTCTCATCCATGAAGGAAAAGCTGGTTCCATTACCATGGATACATCACATCCTCTTCAAAATTAGTAAATTTGTTCCTGAACTATAAATACCAAGTCCATACTATTGAAGAAATTGTAAGGACTCATCGTAGAAAAAAAGGTATCCCATAATAATATCACACCTAAGAGTGTCATGTCACACTATTGACATTTGTGTGTGATTTCTAAATAACCACAAGTTAGTGTCTCCAAGAATAATGGTTGGGCTAAAAGTTCAACTAAAATCTCTATGTATTGAACAAGATAAGTGGTAATTAACGAATATCTCATTCCCATTTATATTTTTATTTCAATAAATGTATAGAATACATAGATCATACACCTTGTAATCTTTAGATCCTAATGGTTGTAGTAGAAAACTACGTACCGTCGTCCTTTTTCATGACCACCAACCCTTTGAGCCTGGTACAAACCAATTGGGGTTCATGTAAAAAAAAATTCTAAACATATACCATCTCCAGGTACCCTATATGCTTCTATTCCACATCAACCACATAAGGACCTCCCAGATCCTACTGCTTTCTTTTTTTGGGCCATCTATTTACCATCTTCCTATCACCTATACAATGAGTCCGAAAATAATGACCAAGGAATCTCCAACCATCATAAGATATGCACAACCTCACTATTGGATGACTTAATCCATCCTAAGAGCTTCTAACCATTGATCACCTCTCATAGGATCTTTTCATGAAGCTTCATGAATTCATTGATCTTTTTGACTATAATTGGATACTAGTTGTTGAGGTCTCAACTCTTCTATCCCCACGACTAGCTTCCACATTCAGTGTCTACTCTTCCTAGAATCTATCTATTACAAAAGATCTATCATGAACTCCTTCATATGTTGGATTTCCAAGAGACATCAATCCATACATGATATCTCAACATCAGACCCAATCAAATGTTCATGATCTAATAAAAGTATCTCAAACCAAATCTAGGGAGTATTGTGAGTGGTTAGTGAAGATTATATAATATTTCACCAAAGTATTACAACCCTACTACTACCGTAGAAGATCCTGAGTGCACAATGTTTGTAATGTGGCTAGATAGATCTCCTCGATGAATAGATCCTCAATATGTTACCAAGATAAAACCATATAATTTTGTGACTAACTCAGTAGAACCCCAATCGCCTGTTAGAAACTTAATGAATGCTCATTTACGGAACCACCATTTCATATGAAGGTGTACTAACATGGTGGAAAACTCATGTGATAGCCTCTAACTCTCCATTATACCTAGGGGTCTATCTTTCCTTAAATCTGGGGAGGACATTGCCACTAAATTTCACACATTTTAGTCTTCCTGTGAACATTTTTATCCAATATTACTAGTTCAATCATATTCTTTATATGTGGTTCCAAAAATTGAAACCACCCATAGGTACTACGATATATATAAGTCCCCATAATAATTCCTTGTTACTCGGTAGATCATTATAATGACCATGTCGTTGAATTTTTGTTGGTTACCCTTGAAGAGGCATCCTGAAATGAACAAGAGGCACCATAATTAATGTGTATATATTGTAAGATGATTCAAGGACCTAGAAACCAAAAACACTTTCTATATGTTTCATGTAATAATGTTTTCCCCCATACTAGCTCGTACATGTACCAAAATAAAAAATTAAGTTATCTGAGTCCTGGTGAATAGATACATTTGAAACCACACAAAAACTGGAGTCCCTTTTACGAAAGACAAACTCAAAACTATTAACATTCATTCCAAAATCTCAATCCAACATTAAAATTAGAGAATATCCAAACCATGGTTCTTAGGTAAAGCCATGAAATGATCACTCTATGTCATGAACTAACCCACTGAGGCAACATGGATAACTATAAATTGAGTTTGACCACCCCATGCCGACCTCCCATAGAAAAGGGGCTGGATACTATCACCCTGTAAGAATATTCCACATATGGGAGGAATTATCATAAGTACATATACACAATCATACACAAACATATCCCTTACCATACAATGTGGAATAGGAAAACAACACAATAGATAAAATTCATACATACATATTAATCCAATCATCAGATTATAAAAAATGTACTAAAAGCCATAAGGTGGAAAAGACAAGGCCACTAAAAAATGGAAATAAATATATCCTTCTCATAGGGGGGGAATGTTTTCAATGTATCACCAGTAAGAACCTTAGTCTATGTATCTCAAACCACATTATTTACTTACTAATGTTCCTTCTATAATGCCATAAAATGTGTTTTCATCTACATTGGACATGATATTTGTGGGTATAGCTCGTATAGGGATGGGTATAACAATACCTTCCATGATACACAGAAATAACCAAACACAAAGTATTAAGAGTGTTCAGACCATTAATATGAAATTATGTTAATAATGATATGATACATAATAATAAATAATTGCGGAAATATATATATTTATACATAATAAACAATCGATCTTTAAAGGTTATAAACCAAAAATTCCAACCACACGATTCTCCTAGAGGATGAAAGGTAACTATAATTAGGGGCGTCCTTCTCTATAATCCATGTAGTCACTGACAACACTGACTGGAGAGGTCATGAACTTATTGCCTCACCAATATATACTCTTTGGATCCTTGAAGATCCTAATGTTCTAATAAGGGATCACACCTTGGACAACAATGCAGTTCCATAAACTATACTAGATCCATATTGTAGATAAGGGGTTGATAGCCTATGTATGGTGGTCACAATGATACTATGACACCCACCTAAGAATGATATGATAGAGTATCCTACCCCCTGACTCATAGAGAAATACCACAAATTTAGTCCAAATTAGAAACCGTATAGAAGATCAAAATCATATATCCAGGAAATAAATCAACATTGAACCCTCTTATGTATAGACCAAGTAACCAAAACCAATTAAGCATTGTCCATAATGGGGGAATTAAGGTCTCCATGCTATCATTGATTAAGTATACGGTGTGTATAGAGGGTTTATAGCATGCACATCTAAACCAGAACCTACCCATGTCTATTACCATGTTCCTCTTCTCACGCCTATATATTCCTGGTGTTGCTTATAATCAATGGTTGTGACTATATACCTAGAAATTTTCAAGTACCAGGCCATGCCAATATACTATACATGTTTTCTTTTACTTGAACTTGTTTGAATACCATGTTCTGCCTGTGCACTATAACAATTCGATAGACCAAGCTATGTTTAAGCTTGAGTGTCCTCTAAGAGTCATGTAAAGATTCTTGTGGAGTGTCATATGGTATGTGACATGTTTCACACACATAGGATACATTATTTCATTTGAAATCCAATCATCAAACATTGGGACCACCCACATGTTGTGTTCTTTTGTAATGATCATTGTAACACTAAATTTTATAGATTTCGTGGGTTCCTCACTCATCGATCCAATATCATTGTCGCCTTCAAAAATAATTATCTTATAGAGTGGTTTTGAGATTTACCAACCCTACTCTTGCTAGTCTCTAAATTCCAGAAGTCTATCTGCTCAAATCCCATCTCCCATCGCATCACTGTGATGATACATCCAATTCACATATTCAATTGCGTATTCCAATATCAATCCATCATTGCGCACTAATGCGATGTCATTGATCTATATCTTGATCCCATGTAACATACATTATTGAAAATATCATTTATTTAGTGAACTCTCATAAGTTATTATCAAACCATCATCCAATGGATATACTAACAGAGATCATGCATAGAATAGGGATAGAAATCCATACAACATAAATTGAGGAAACAACCCTTGTCGGGTTCCAGTAAGCCTTGATGTATATATTTTAAAATGACGAATGGAGTGTAATATTTGTCAATAAATCTGTTACCTTAATTACTAGAAATATATAATACTAAAAAAGGAATCCCTATCAACTAAAAATAAATCAGTTGGATTATTTGATTTTTGTTATCATGGATAATCAATGGGGAATAAAACCATAGAAAACAACTCCATACCTTGGGCTAGATTGATCATTTATGAAGAATAAATCTATATCATCCTCATTGGTGATAATGAACCTTCATATGTCTTTATAAATTTATAATATTTTCATCTGCACACTCTCTCAATTCTAAGGATTGTGAAAATAAGACAACTGATTAGACATAAAAGTATATTTATAAAAGTTAAATATGTTTCTATATAAAAATATTAATAAAACATATTAGTGAATTAATTTATATTATTATTATTTCTTGTGAGAATACTTTATCAAAATTATTTACACTAATAATGATTATTTTTATCCTTGGAAAAATACCATATTTTGTACTCAATGAATGTTTTTTATTTTCTTTATGAGTCCCCATTTGGGAGTAACTCAGCTATTTCATGAAACGTATGTGCACCTACTATTATTTTATTTAATATTTTCATAATATCATTTCTGGGCTTACTAAGACAAAGAGTCTTATACCACCGTAGCTCATGTAAATGAATATATTAATAGGAAAATTTTATTTTTTTACATGAAATAAGTGTTGTTACATTACCCCTATATATATCTATGATCGCAAGACATCAAAATTTTGTATCCATACATAGATTTAATTTCTAAAAAACCACATGATCTTACACATTACCAAAATTAATGATGTCTTCCAATAAAAATAATTATTATTGATATTTTTCACTAATGTTTTCTATTCCTATTTCCCAAATTGACTAAACTGTACAATGATACAAACTATAGAAACCTAAAATTTTCATAGATGACAATTACATTATTTAAAAGATAAATTATATAATATAAATACATTCTGTGATATAAAAGATTAATATCTTGGGAAAATTAGATTTATATATCACTGATACATAATAAAGTATAACAATTATTTAATTCGTTATTTCCAATGCTTATAAACTTCTCATTTTTTCTATAGTATATGTAATCACCTGAGTATATACTTTAAATAAAGGTGTTAGATAAAATTTAAATAAGGTGAGGAATATGATGGTAGGAATTAGAGAAATGAATTAAAATTACCCTAGTGAAAAAAAATCATAACAATCATATCAGAATCATTAGATCATCATTTATAATCAGGGAATAATTTGAAAAATAATGTTATGTGGTCTATTCATTATAAGGAAAAATCATAACATTGTGGTTGAATACCACACACAGTTCTGAACAAGGATAACATCATATCCAATCATAACATATATGAATAAATCCTAACATCATATTTTCTTCACATAGATAGCCTCATATTAATTTATAATATAGAAAATGTCAATATATATAAAATTACCTATTTAATTAGAGAGATATATAATATTTTGACCTCATGTAACATCATAATATGTTCATAATCATGCTTTCTACATGGAATTAGAAGGTATAACAATCGTAGTCATGACATAAACCCATAGAAGGACTTATTTTCATAAAGGCTTCATAAATAGTAAATTAGTGTATAAAATTTGAGGATCCAAAAATGAATACTAGAGATCATATTTTGTCACAAAATATCATCAATACTTAATGGATAATAAAAAACCAAATAGGATTCAATACAATGTTTTGGAAAATAATATAATTTTAAAAAATCATTGATATTTAGTTAGAAATCATTTCAAAAATGTGGAAACATCTATATCACAAGAAATAAAAAGTTAAAGAATATTGGAAATAAATTTTAAGGACATAAAGTAAATATCGATTTTGAAAGTAATGTGAAAGAGAAGATAACCCAAAAAGAGAGTGTTGTATTTGTGAATCCCCTTACCTTAGATTGCATTATGTTTCATCTTGTTTACAATTTATTTATTATAAGAAGATGTTTATTATCAAATTAATCTAGAAATGAACTATATTAACTTAAGTAATTTTTGGTTCATTATAATTATTGGATACATTTAATATTTCTCTTTGTTTAACTTAAAATTTTTTGATTCCATGTCTTCATTAAATTATTCCATCTTATTTCAATTTCGTTATTTTATTTCAATGATAATAAGGCATAAATTTTATAAATTAAATAAGATTAAAATTTAAGTCATTACATTATTATATATTATATATAATTCATAATAACCATTGCTTAATTTAGTTATAAGTAGGGATTTCGTAATTTACACCTAGAAGGTTTACAAACCGTTGATGACCCATTATCAAAGGAGGAGGAAGAGAAGGATGTCATAAAATATGTCATAAATGTAATCATCACTATTACATAAAATAACTAATAAAATGCTAATATAATAATAACATAATATTAAATTTCTTAGGTCTTAAATGAATAGGTAAAAGTAGTAATATTAGTGTAAAATGGGAAGAAAAGTTATTTAAACCTAAATCTCTTCCCAATTTTCATATTTTTTATGAAAATAAACCCCTTGAATTATTATTTTTGAGTTACTAAAAAATTAACCTAATGATAATATAGGTATTAAGTGATTTAATTTGGGTAGTTTTATTGATTTGATAGGTGAGGGACATGTAGTTTTACAAGGGGATGAAGATAGGATATTTCTACATGAAGAGATGGGTATATTTGTGTTAAAATATTGAAGAAAATATAATTTTCCTGGAAAAATTTTAAATAGTTGTATTTTTGAAATTATAATATATATTTGAAAATATAAAATGATTTTAGGAGATTTAAATCATTACAAAATATAATTTATCAGTTTCTCGATAAAAAAATTGGAAAATTACAAATATTTATTTTAATAGAATAATTTATCATTTCAGACTTCAGAAATGACATTTTGGGTTTTGTAATAATTGTAAAGTACACTCAAAAGAAAAATTTATCTAATTAAATTTGGTTTTGTTTGAGAAAATATTTATATAATTTTTATATCATGATTACCAATTGGATGATTGAATTAAAATACATTGATTAAAAAACATTAATTTTACTGTTTATATAAAAATAAAAGTATTAAAATAAATACCCTAGAACCAAAAATACAAAATTTAAACATACTAATTTAAGATAGTATTTTATTTTTATGAAAATAAATGTATAACAATGGTATTTTAATTTTTTAATAAATTATTCTGGTTTCAATAAAATATACTTCAGAGAAATACCCAAACACTTTTAATTACTTTATATTTATTATGATGAACTATAATATCAATATTTATATAATTTATTTGATGAATTGTTTTTACATAAAACTACATTATATTATTTTTAAAATTATTATTTTGGCATTGATGTATCTATCAATAACGATAGTGTTAATTTCAAAATAGCCAAGTTACTATTTCTAATAGTTAAGTTACTATTTAAATGTCCGCATTATTATTAAAACAATTGTACTACATCCAATTAATACTGATTAATTCATTCATTATTTATTGAATTTAATTACTCTCAAGTTTCTATATTTATTTAGTTTTAAAATGTTTATTATATTACTAACATTGTTTTTTATAGTTTTTTATCATTTCATTGAGGATTCTAGGGGATCAAGATGATTCAATTTTTAATATTTTGGTAATGTTTTTATATCATTTCTATATTTAATTTTTAAATATAATTTTACCGATTAATGAAATATATTATTATTTTTTCTGTGAGTTACACTATATTATATAATAAAAATTATGTTTTTAGAGTATGTTTCAACAAAAATGGTTGGGAAATTATAATTCCCATATTTGATATAAAGAGATATCATTGATAGAAAAATAGGATGATTCCCAATCTCATATATCTTGTATTGAATGTTTTTTATTTTTCCCCAATTTCTTTCATGAATATCTATAAATAGTATCCCATGAAACATGTTGATGTGAAGAACAATGATAAAAACAGAGTGAAATGTATGAAAATGATATATCCTAAAGCCAATATTTTGTGTGATTAATTTAGAATTCCATAGTCTTAGGATTAATGTTTTTTTGACCTAATATTATCTTTATCTTGAAAATAAATTTTAAGAAATGTATTCTTATATAGTGGCTTAATATTATGTTAACAATAATATATAATGGTTATAAAGTATGAAAAAGTTGAATTTGATAGTGATTATTTTCTTCAATGTTAAAGTGGTCCTCAAAGGAGAGTTATATAATGAATAATGTAGTGGGTGATTAATTCATAGTATGAATCCATTAATGAAGCTATTTAATCATGTATTTTTATGTATGAGTTAATATGAAAATTCTCAATGAACATCCTTAAGTACCTATAAATACCAATAAAACATGAAAGGGAAGTGGGGGTGAGTACTATTGCCTAATCAAAACTCTTTAAAACCTTATATATCATCATCTTCCTCCTTAGTATTATGAGGAACTGGAACATTGTAGTGTCTGGTAGATCATAAATATATAATGAATGATTTCAGTGTTAACCATGGAAACCTCCAAAAGTGGGATATGATGTAGGATCCACTTTAGTGATCTTCATCAGTCTCATTAAATAGTGTTCCTTAGGTTATAATAGTTGGTAATAACATTAGTGTAAGGTATTCATGATATAGTATATTCATTTTCCAATAGTATTATAAAAAAAATTCATTTGTCATATTCTTGTATATCATGGATTTGGATTCTTTTTTTCTGGATAAAAATGTGTGGTTTGATCTTTTATGAAACCTAAGAGTGTCATCAGAGAAATTTTTAAAGAGTTTAATGATTCCTAGGAACTCCCACTCATGGAGGATGATGAAGTGTGGCTCTCCACTACGAGAACAATTTTCGATGAAAAATATTTAATAGTATAAAGTGTTCAGTTAATGGTGATATTTGATTTGTGTATATGGATATCACATAAGAGGATTTTGTATGAGGAAAATAGATTCCATCCCCATGGAGTGGTATCAGACTAATCTGTGAGTTTAGTATCATAAATCAAGTTTTAAAATTAAGTACAATAAATATATGTTACTTTGGTAACGTGATATACATGGGTGATATGAACATATGAATATGTGATAATTTTCCTGAACTTGAAACATGAAATTACATAAATATGTTAATGTATTATAGAGTGTTAAGATTAACATGAATTATTATATATTGTTGAATGTGTTCATAGCATAGAAAAAGGGCACAATTTTTGGTATGCTTCAAAATTCACTATGTATCAAACAAATTCTGGTTATTGGATTCATTTTATATTGGGATACAATGTAATTTCAAGAGTGACATTCCATTTGTTCCCTTAACGATGAAAAATTTATACTACATTAGCATCCAACATTGAAATTCACACTATGGGTCCTCAATTTTATCATTATGTATATGTAATTGGAGCTCATTGAATTCTTATGGAGCCAACCCATTGCAAGGACATAATTTCTATATCACCCCACACGGTGGATCTCTTGTTTATTGTGTACCTATTATCCACATGAAATCACCACCATATATTCCTCCTAGCATTTTAGATTTACATTTTTCCATTGTATTATGAAACTACATTGAGGGGTAAAAGAAACATTTTGTGTAATTTTTTTAAAAAATATTTTTATATTTATTTAATTTTTAATATTGATTATAATATTTATGTAATGGAATGTGGATGTTTTTAAAATTAATTATATTCTTTTTTATAATAATAATTATAAATGGGTAATACATTAAATATTTAACTAAATGTTTTTCAAACATTAATTAATAAAAGCTCTATAATATTATGAATTAATATTAAATACATTTTCTAGTTTTATATATAATATTAATAATTTGATTATAAATTAATTATATGTTAATTAAAAGACTTTTTACGCCCTCATACTGGATGTAATGGTCGGTTCATAGATACATGTTATACCGGTTGAAATATGTAAAGATTACATGCCATTAAAAATTGAAAAATATGTAACATATAACTGGACTATGATAATTATAAACATATAAATGAGTATGAACTTAAATAAATATAACTATTAATTGAAAGTTTACCTCTGAAAGAGGATCCCAATTGTATGGAAAATAGATTTTTTCACTACACCTTGTAATTGAAACTGTATTTAACAAAACCCATGTGGTATAATATGTGGCCTTGACCCTGACCAAACCTTTGTAGTAGGAAGTATAGATTATCTTTTATGATCTATGGTGAACATTCTTACAACATATAATTCTCATTAAGATGAATCATGGATGTGCGGATCATTTGTAGGAAATATTTGCACATATCCTTTAATGTTATTATGATCCATTGTATTTTTAATTATTATCTGATTTGTGAATTTGGATAATTTAGAAATATTCCACCATGAAATCCTCATGTCTTGCTATAGGAGGGTGGCGGCGACCATGATCCGGAGGTGGTGGGCCATTAGCCAACAACAACACCTTTTATAGTTCCACTTAAGGTACCTCCCATTATTTATAATCTAGGAGAAAATTATAATTTATATGAAATATTCCTATGCTTTAAGCTGTCTATACAGGGGGATTTGTGTCCTACCCCTAATATAGAATAGTTGATTTAGGAATTAATGTAGCAACATCCTCCCACATTTTTAGGGGATAGAAATACTAATGCTACAGAATCTTGGATGGGGGATGTAAAATCAGTCATTAAGAATTTGTAGATTCTTCCAAGGAATAGGTTCAAGATCAACAACAATATGATTTATAACCCTATTAAACATTGGTGGGATGTCATAACTCTAGCTGATCATCATTAGTGTATAGTTATGGTGGACATCTAGAAATTATTCTTTGACTACTTCTTTCTATAGATGTTGAGAGGGGACTAATCATTATATATTGTTAACCCATTGATGGGTGTTATCTCTATGATGGAGTATTTATCCTTTTTTACATAGATTTATAATTTTCAACTAACACAGATCGGTGACATGTTGATAACTAAAAGATGGTTTGAGGATGGGATTTTTTATGCCATCTGATCGTTGGTGAAAATCATTCAGTTGAACACCATAACAGAGATTGTGAACCATGACCCCATCACTAAGAAGAATGAGTGGTATTTATCCAGTGTGATTCAGGTTAGTTCAACTTCCATATAAGAAATCAGTTCTTCTTGTTGTATGAAACATAACTTCGAGTGTTCTTGTCGTGATAGTGTGAGTCAAATGATATGAACTAATAGTTATGTGTTCTATTACTAGTTTTATATTTTAGTATATAATAATCACCATTGTATTAGATACCTAATTCACTATATAGATTACAGTAATGTGGGCCACCTTCCACATTTTTGTGGAAATTTCCCTCCAGTTCCTAGTGAGTAGGAATCTATAAACACACTACATTATGTTTATTGATCAGCAACTCCATGTTAAGTATGTATCTATACTACTATTTAACAATTAGTCTAGGTATGTGTTCATTTACAAAGTAATCATACATCAGATGTATAATTCCAACTGATTAGAACTATCCAGGTTTTTCATGTTGCATATCAGGGACACATATCTTTCTATATCAATGTTCTAAAGCCTATCTCAAGGAGAAGAGTCTGTTGCCATCTATAATTCTAGACAATATTCTACTAGCCTTTAATTTAGTTTATAACATGTATGATATAGGAGATTTACACTCCTTTTTAACCATTTTAATTATGGAGATCCTTGGGAAATATATAGATAATTATTTTTTGTATTATGACTTTAGATACTCCTTTTTTTGAAGAAGGTGGTGCCTCAATCAAGAGACCAGGGAAAAATTTATTGAATATTAAATAAAGGAGTTGCATGAGTCTGAAAGATGGTATTTTCTTACTATCTTTGTCATAAAAATGATGAAATTCAGGAGGCAGGGTATCAGACCATGTTAATTCAAGGTTGATACCTTTGCTGGAAAGAGCATCTACAATCATGTTCACTTCCTTGTTTTTATGTTTTTGGATTTCAAAATACAGTTATGAATTGTTTTCATTGCTAATATAGCTATTTAATAGTTATCACATGATTAATAAAAATATAGGGATTTGAAAAATCCAATTTACAGAAGGATAGAAAGAAATGACCTCATCAAATTGAATTTATCCAAAAGAAGCCCATTTTTCGAAGCTCAAAAATGAGGTGGTGTCACTAGGATTCACTCTTGACAGAGGACAAGCCTATCTTCGACACATTAATCTTCAATGGAACATCCTATGGGAGAAGTGTATGTTAATAGATATTACCACCTGAATGATGTTATCTGAGCCTCCCAAAGAGTCTTCCACCATCACATCCCATACCCTTAGGTCTTATGCGTGTGTTATAAGGGTGTATACAACTAGACCCTAGTGAAAGACTTAGGGATACGACTATGTATAATAAAAAAATCCCTAAATTTTTGTGTGTATTGAGTATGTGGTTTATCATGAAAATACATCCCTGTATGGATACGAGAAGGTAGAGGCGACACTGGAACATATGTATCTATGGGTAAAACCTAAAAACACCGATTTGAGTTAGAATTGATTGGGAACTGGTGGAAAACAATGGGACTTTCTGAAATCTTGGTTATGACACTCCCAGGGGATATTCTTTGGTAATTTCATAAGCATAGTATGAGCCATTACTAAGGGAATAAAAAATTCCCCTAAGAATACATTTTGGGAAGTTGAACATCGATAACATAGATTGAAGCCTATATATTAATATGTTATGGAAAAAAGTAATTTTTAACTCATTTGTTTTTATCTTTTGATTACCTTATATGTGTTCCCCTAACATTCCTTTTATATTCTAGCCAATGGATGGTAATCTGAAGAATTGGGCTGAAAACCTATGAGAAGATCAATGTGATGACTGTTCTAATGAGTTGCCCAATTAGATGGGATTTGAGATCGAGAACTTTGTCATGATACTCTCTCAGTTAGCTCAATTTTTTAATAGAAACATGGGTCAAGAAGAATGTTTAACCCTCCCCCTAAGAATGAACAAGTCACAATCGAGATCTTCTAGAGAAGAAGACCTCCTACTTGTATTGGATCATTTGATCCCTCATTTTCCAAACAATGGAGCAACTCCAATGAAAAGTTCTTCTCCAAACATCAATGTTCTGAACATGAGAAGGTTCTTATAGCTTTTTATCATATGTAGGGTGAAGATAATAAATATTGGACATTGATCAAAAATTCGAATCCTGAGGAAGTGATCGAGGCGTTGAAATGGAATGATTTCTGGAATTTTTTTTTTGAAAATTATTTTCCTTACATCCTCTGTCTTAAAATGGAAATGGAATTCTTGCCCTCAATAAAAAATACAATGAATCCATCAGAGGCGTATAAGGAAAACATCACAAGGCTCGTAGGATATGCCTCTAACCTTTTCGTTATCCATAGAAGCAATGTTGCCAGCTTCTTTGGTGGGTTAAAACATAGACTAAAAAAATTTCTAGCGATCTATTACTATGAGATCTATGAGGAAATTTTTCGATGTGCCATCAATTCCAAAATGGAGATCAGCATATATCAGGGTTATCATGGGGTAATGAAGCGTAAGGTTGAATTTAATTCTTACTATCTGACAGATAAATCCAATGGTGATATGAAATTCCCGCACCCCACTTGCCATAGGCTTGGAAAGAAGCACATCAAAAATTGCCTGAAGGGGATGAGGAAATGCTTTAGTTGTGGAAGAGTAGTGCACTTGGATATTAACAGATGACAAGAATAACCCATGGCTATGACAGTGGAAAGGAATTCTCTATTGGATCCCCAATGGATTGTTCATTGCTTCAACTGCAAAGAACCAGAGCACTTTTCAAACCAATCACCTAAGATAAGTGTTTTCAGAGGCAACCAACAATATCCATGGCATGAAGTGTGAGATTTTTCCATCACTACCACCGAGGTGAACCCCAAAAATGAATTGAGAATAGGTACTCTAGTTATTCATTCAATACTAGAGAACAAAAATTTTCATTTTGGTTCTATGCATTCTTTTATATCCTAATAGATTAGTAGAAAAATCCCAACACCACAAAAAATAATTGAATTAAAGATGTTGGGGAGAATGAAAAATGGGGAAATCCTTGCATCCCATGAATATAACTTATCCCCTATCATAATTTGTGGAAGGAAATTCTCAAAGAACCTCTTCAAACTCCCTCTAGTGGAATTTGATTTAATTCTTGGCATGTAATGTATTTAATTATATAGATCCAACATAAACTTCCTTGAGAGGGAAATCACTCTCCAAATAGTGAATGAACCATTGATTCTCTTTAAGTGAAATGAGGAGGATGAATCTTCTTTAGCACCATCATCTCAAGGGTGGATATTATTTCCCTCTCATCATGCATATCTTTTTCATATGAATGAGTCTATGGAAGCAACCATGCTTGAAGACATCTCTAATGTGATGGAATTCTCTTAAGTGTTTCCTAAGGAATTGTCTAGTTTTCCTCCAGGAAGAGATGTTGAATTCTCAATTGCTCTTATGTATGGGGCATTTATAATATCCAAGACTTCATATAGAATGGATCTTTTGGATCTTGAGGAACTGAAGAAAAAACTATAGGAGAGTCTTCATAAAGGGTTTATATCCCCAAGTGCTTCACCATGGGGTGTACCAGTCCTCTTCATTAAGAATAAGGATGGGTCAATGCACCTTTGCGTCGATTATCGTGAGCACAAAAAAGTATTGATAAAGAACAAGAATCATCTACCATGAATTGATGACTTGTTTGATCAGATACATGGATCAAAATACTTCTCCATGGTGGATTTTCCATTGGGATATTACCAAGTAAGGGTGAAGAACGAGGATATACCTAAGACTGATTTTCATAAATGGTACAACCACTGTGAATTCATCGTAATGACCTTAAGACTCACTAATATTCCAGAAATCTTCATAGGCATGATGAATAGTGTCTTTATATATTACCTTGAAATATTTGTGGTATTATTTATAGATGATATTCTAATATACTTCAAAACTAAGGAGGAGCATGAGGAGCATCTAAGCACTGTACTAGATACCTTTCAAAAGGAGAAGCCCTATGAAAAGTATAGAAAGTGTGAGTTCTGGTTGAAGGAGGTCTCATTTTGGGGTTATATAATCACAAGAAATTGGATATATGTGGATCCCTCCAAGACATATGAAATTGAGGGATGGTCGAGGAGAACATTAGAAAAGTATATCCCCAGATTCCTGGGGATATTTGGTTAAGATTTGGGAGAAATTTATCACAATTTTCCAACCCTATTACCAAGATATTTCGGAAGGGAGTAAAATTTTCTTGGAGTGATGAATATGTAGATATATTCAAGGAGTTGAAAATGAGGCTTATCACTATACCCATTCTCACACTACCCATAAGTGGAAAACTTTTTGTTGTATTTAGTGATATTTCTATGAAGGGTATGGGTTGTGTGTTGATGAAAAATTAAAAATTTATTGCACATGCTTCAAGGAAATTGAATGTTCATAAGAAAAAATATCCAACCCATTATCAGGAGTTGGCTATAGTAATATTTTATTTAAAAATTTGGTGAAAATACCTCTTTGGAGAGAAGTGTGAAATATATACAGATCACAAAATCCTCATTTATATATTCACACAGAAAGAGTTGAACATGCGACGACGAAGATGGTTAGATCTGATCAAAGACTATGTCAGCTCAATCAATTACCACACTGGGATATAGAACATGGTCGATGATTATCTAAGTAGAAAGGACCAAGTGATTCTTTCATTGATGAAAATTGAAAAGGATCCAATCTTATTAGATTTTATAAATATATGCATGGGAACTATAAAGAAGGAAATCACATCAATCCTTTCACAAATTATTTCTTAATAGTATATTTTAGAAACGTTAATGGATTCTCCAAAGGATTACGTGGGAATTTAGAAAAAAGTTGAAACGATCAGAAAAGTGAAATCCTCATAGTTCACTATTATTAAGGAAGGAATTTAGAGATTTGGGTCAAGAATACATGTTCTACCAAATAAAGAGTTAAAGAAATAACTTTTTGATGATGCACATAGCTCAAATTTCTCCATTCACCCTGTAAAAACAAATATGTATTGAGAGCTTTGAGTGATTGTTTGTGCGATAACATGAAGAAGGAGATCGTAGACTATACATCAATGCTTCTGGTGTGTTAGAAAGTTAATCAGGAGTGGAAAAAGTCTAAGGATATGATTCCACCATTACCCATACCAATGTGGAAATAGGAGAACATCACTATGGACTTTGTCACTGGACTAATGAAGACAGACAACAGAAACAATGCTTTCTGGGTTGTTTTGGATCCTCTTACAAAGACTGCACACATCAATGCAATTTGAGAGGATATATCATTTGATTAACTACCATGAATATATATCAGAGTAGTTGTAAGGATTCATGGAGTAACACTATCTATTGTTTGTGATCAAGATCCATGATTCACCTATAACTTCTAGAAGAGTCTTCATCATGTTCTAAATACTGAGATGAACTTCAGTACAACTTATCATCCTCAAACTGATGGCCAATCTGAGCAAACAATCCGAACACTTGAGGACATGTTGGGTTCATGTTAAATGGACTTCAAAGGAGGATGTGATAAAAATATTCCTTTGGTTGAGTTCTCTTACAATAACAGTTTCCACTCAAGCAGCAAAATGGATCCTTATGAATCCCTTTATGGGAATTGGTGAAGAACACCAGAATGTTGGGATGATGTGGGGGAGAGAAAACTCTTTGGTCTATAAATGGATGAAGAAATTTTAAAGAAGGTTAAGACCATCTAGTAGCATATTAATGATACTCACATTTGACAAAATATCTGTGCTGATAATTGTCAATGATACATAGAATTTTATGTCAGATACATGGTATTCCTCCACATATCACCGTGGAAGAGAGTTATGAGATTTTGGAAGAAGGTAAAACTAATCCCATGTTACATCGACACATTTGAGATTCTTGATTGCATTGGAGAAGTGGCATATAAACTAGAACTCCCAAAAAACCTATCTCATGTACATGATATATTCCATGTATCACTATTGAGGAGGTAAAAACCTGACCCATCACATGTACTCAATACAAAGGTGGTACCATTAGAGAATGACATCTCTTATGAATAGAAGCTGGTGAAAATATTATATCATAGGGATAAAGTTATAAAAAATAAGACAATTCCCCTTGTCAAGGTGTTATGGCGAAAACACATGTTTGAATAAGCAATGTGGTAATCATATGAAGTGATGAAGTAGAGTTACCCTAATATATTTTATTGTGGGAAAATGAAATTTGAATGGTGAAATTTCTCAATCGGGGAAGATTGTAACAACCCAAAATTTTGTTAATGAAAAATCTTCTTGATCTAATTAAATGTGTTATTATGTGAAACGGTTGTATAAAATAAGTACTTCAATGGTTTTATGTTTTTGGATTTCAAAATAACATTAGGAATTGTTACCTTTTCTAATATAGTCATTGAGTAGTAATCAGATGATTATTATAAATACAGGTCTTTAAAAAATCTAATTACGCTGATAAAGGAAGAAAAATTCTCATCCTGTAGAATTTCTCCATACAAAGCCGATTTCTCCGAGCTCGGAAAGGAGGTGGAGTCACTGGGATTCACTCTTGAACATGTCGAAGACAAGATTAATCATGTTATGCTTGAACAGAACCACCTACAAGAAAAGTGGAAGTTAATAGAGATTACGATCCAAGCGATGTTATTTGAAAATACCCAAGAGTCTATCACCATCACACAACATAACCTGAGGTCTTATGTAGGTGTTATAAGGGGTTATGTAACAAGACCCTAGCACTATGATTTTGTCCATTATTTTTTATATAATAAATAATATACATTCATTTTACGTTTATTACTTTGTAAATTGTTTTTAAAGTACAAATTGTATTTTTTACGTAATATTCAATTAAGAAATCTATTTTTATGAATTAATGAAAATTTGAATTAAATAATATTTTGATAAAATATTACCACTAAAGTACTTTTTATTAAATATAAATGATCTTATAATTTTTATGAATAGAACTACAATTTTATTACGGTTTGAAAGCCGTTTTTGTCAAAACCCATGTATTTTTTATAAATGAATTTTTTTATATTAAAAGTATAAATTCACATATTTAAAAAATTATATAGATAAAATGAATATTATTTTTGAATCAGAATATCAATATTATATAATGGTGACATTTTCACATTTTTTCGAGACAGTCGAATTGTTTGGTAAAAATTAAATACCGTTTAAATATATACTGTGTTTTATGATATAATAAGGAACCCATAGTGATATAATAAATTAGTATAAAAGATATGTTCAGCCAAAATATGTTTTAACTATAAAAAATGTGATTTATATTTGTTTTATTAATTTTATGGGGCCTTAGTGGACCCTCCAATACTTCTGTATCATTTTAACCTTTTAAGAGGATTTCCTTGAGAGTGCGACTCACCTCCACATACGAAAGCCTAATATTTTAATAATTTTTTCCATTTTCCTTAAAAAATTATTTTTACTCCCCCTTTGGAAAATAACATGGGGAAAAAATGCGGTTTGGTTGGTGGTTTTGATTAGTTTAATATGTAGTGTCCAAAACCTAAATAATAAAAAATTCCCTCTCTTTTCCTATATTAACCCAGCCATGCTCTTACTTATCTTCACTCAAAACCCTTTTAGAACGTCCTTAACCTACCCTCATCTCTCGGAAATCCTCCCAAGGAACCCTATGATACCATTAATATTCTCTTACACCCCTCCCAAGCATTTCAGATCACACATCCATGTAAGGGATTTCTACTTTTCTCAACTTTTTTCCAAATTTCATTATGATGTTATACAATTTTTTTTAATAAAAAATGTTGGGGTATGATTTAAAAAATCCCCTGTACTTCCCTCTTTATTTTTAATGATGTTATACATATTTCTCTCTCATTAAAGTCTCCCCTGTACACATGTTACCAAGATGACATTCTGTAAGATATTTCACTCTTATCATTTAAATTCACAAAATTCATTTGTATTGTGAATATAAATTCCATTATATATGTTGGTAATAGAATCTATATTACCCATTATTATCCATTTCACTTACAAAGTACGAGTCACACCTTTTTCTCTCATTAACCATTTTTAGGAATTCTTATGTCACGCCGATATGCTTTTGAAATTACACCGTAATTTTCCAAACCAAAGTCATTGTGTAGTGAATACCATGACCATTTCTTTATCTAGGGTATTCAGCTTTATGAATATTTAATTGTTGATTATATAGTTTCTTGTATTAATTCCACATTCCTTAACTAAGAATAAATGATGATGTTTAATGAATCAATGTTATATGATCCATGTGGCACACTTATGCATGAAATGAAATTCTTAAGAAGGGTGTGCCCTAATAGCGCTTCAATGAATTGTGTAAAGATTAGTATCATGATAAATCAAATGAAATGAGGTTCTACTCCTGATAATTTATGTTCAATGGCATTTTACTTATGATCCATGTGCCATAAGCCATAGATCATGCTATGATCATGTTAAATGTTGTTTCCACATTTCCATGTTATGATAATCATGCTATATCATCCCTTTATGTTCATGTTTTTCTTGTGCTCCATTGATATGAATATTTCCGAACATGTACTATATTCTATATGTTATGCCTTTTTTACTCCCTAACTGGGTTTTGTAGCTCACCCCTTCCTTATGTATGTCCTCAGGTTATCCCATGAAATGCTAAGTACAAAGAATGTTGTGGTCTTGTAAATGATGTTTTCAATAATGTTGTTGTATTTTTATGTCTTAAGTTGTCATGTAATGTCCCTAATTTCCCAATAAACTATACATATCATTCCTCATAGTTTTCATGGTTACAAGTTTATGTAATTATTCATGTTAAAATATATAATAATGAGCAGGGTTGTTGTAGTATATTCCAATGTAAGGATTTACATACTGAATTTGGAAGATATATCTTCATCAAGAATATGTCTGGCCTCAAGATGATAAGATTTGATGTCATTATCGAGATACACTGGTTGTTTATATACCACACCCATAATGATTTCTATCACCAGGGAGTGTCTATCACATCACTAGAGGGTAGTACATATCTTCAAAAGGGTGAATAGGATGTCCCTGAAGGCATAGCTAGACCAAGTTATTGTGGGTTGGGTGGAGTGACATCCATATGGATAATATCTTTATATGTTATTAGAGAACACGTAGTATGGAACTACGACTTTAGAAGATCATTTTAGGTGGTTTATCGCTAACAAATTCTCTAGATTACCACATATGAGAAAGATAAATTTCACCATTTAGCTAGTTCTAGGAGAAACGCTAGTTTACATTCCTCAAAAAATGATGGCACCTAAAAAGATCAAGGAACTTGAAAATCTATTATAGGACTTGGAATCTAAGGGTTTTATATGACCTAGTAATTCTCCTTGAGTTTCAACTATAATTTTCACCAAGAAGGCAGTTGGAACCCTCATACAATCTATGGATTATCACTTATTAATAAATATTATGTTAAAGTAATGATATGGACAACCTCATATAGATCACCTATTTGACCGGATATGAAGAGCGAATGTTTTTATATGATTAAAATGAGGTTAGAAAACTCTACGGTTCATGTCAGTCCATCATAAATATCATGTAATGAATTCTAGATTAAATATAACTTCTATGAGTATTTGTTCTTTTCTTAAAAACATGACAGTAGATTTAATGGATCTATTGAACGAGGTTATTACATGTTCTATATTTTTTTGTAGTATTAATGACGGATATCTTTGTGTATTCCCATACCTGAAACGATCATTACAAACATCCTGATATTAGGATGAATACAATGAGAGAGCATTGGTTATATACTAAGATAAATAAATACCACTTTTGGATTGCTAATTTTCACTTACTGGGACATATCATATTAGAGGAAGGAGTATCCGATGATCCATATATTGGGATAACTATTTGTTACAGGGAATATACCATCAATTTATATAATATACATAGGTTCTTGATCTTTCTAGCTATTAAAGGTGCTTAATTTAGGATTTTTCATTCATAAAAACACCTCTAATGTCCTTGAATAAGAGGGTGTTGGATGTTATTATGGTCTAAATCTTATTATATCCTTTATTAAGATGAAGGGAAGAATGGAATTTTCACCAATCATGATTCTTCCCAAATTGGGAAGATGCTATCAAGTTTACTGTGATGTATTTTGAGTTGGGATTGGAACAATTATGATGTATGGAGATCAATTTAAAGTGTATGAGTCTATCTAGATGAGAAAAATTGAGTATAATTAAGCTATGAAAAACATTAAAAAATAATTTCTGGTCCATGCCTTAAACTATTGGAGGCTCTACCTTTGAGGTGAACAATTTATTGTTTACAAGGACTATAAAAGTCTCAAGTATTTTTTCATATAGTGTGACTTGAATATCAAAATATTAAGGTGGTTTTATTACCTAAAATCAAGTAAATTTTATCTCCCATACAAACCAAGAGGGTGAAATGAAATAGATGAGGCTCTGAGCTAGAACAAACAGACACAATCCATCCACTAAGCCTGTAATGGGTGGTTGTTGATGGATCTATTTTTTTTGTGATGCACGAGGAGGTATAGTTATACCGTGGGAAGCCTATTATGGTATATTTGGTAGTTAAATTCTCTTTTCCAAGATGATTAAGAATGATAAAACTCTAAAATTGTTGTGTGTCTTTATAAGGGAGAGTGTGTCAATGGAGGGCACACTACCTAGGTGGGTCATTGGTGAAGTTTAGATCATGTACTTTAACAAACATGTTTTTTTACCATTAGAGATAGAATAAGAATTAATATGGGTTTATCATGCCTTTTTTGGTAAGTGAACTATGGTCTTACCTAGTTTTATTTAGATATACATCATTAGTATTGGTGGTTGGTTATTTAGAAGAAGATCGAATATTTTATAATGTGGTGTTACACCTATCCGTAGATGAAGTTGGAGAACCAATGAACAACTTGAATCTCATTGCCTATGTCCATTCTTGAGTGTAAATGTGACAATTTAATAATTTATTTCATAATTTTATTTCCATGGTCATATAAAGGTAGTGATTTTATATGGTTGATCATCGACAAGTTGACCATGGTTGGAATCATTCAGCAGACTATATAGACATTTTTAGTAGATGATCGTGGAAGTGTTTATATTTAGGATCCTTCATGGTTTTCTATATTCTATCATATCATATTTATATTCCTAGTTTACACTATTTTTATATAAGGTTTTTCATAATTCAATGGGTACATAGGTGTTTCTGGGTACAACATACCACCCTCAGACCAATGGTCAATCTAAGCATATGATATGTGTGCTAGAGGACATACTTGAATCATAAATCCTTGATTATGGGGATTCTTAAGAAAAAACCAACCCATCCTAAAATATTATTACATTGACATATTTCACATAGTATTTAGATGTCACTATATGAGTCCATATATGTTGCACCATACTAATCACCCATGGACCGGTTATATGTAGGTGAGACAAGACTATTGGGACCTCATCACAATCAAGAGGCTTCAGAGTAAGTATAGATCATTCTGAAGCACAAGGAAAAAAATCATTATAAGAGTATATCTTATATCAATCATCACCCCCGAACCCTAGTGATTGAGTTAGGGAATTAGGTATTTTATCTAGTTTCAATTAAATTGAGTGATATAAAAAGACAAGGACAAGGAAGGTTGTCACACTATTATATTAGATCTTTGGAAATAATAGAGAGACCCAATTTGGAAGCCTAGAATTTAGCCTTATCTTAGAAATTATGGTCCAGGGAAAATGTCTTCGACATGTAACATCTTTTCCATGATCATTCTAACCCATACAATTCATTTGATCCTAAGGATATCGATCTTGATGAAGATTTTTCCTTTGACTAGAATTCTAAATGTATCATTGATCATAGAACCAAGGATATATGAGGAATGTTTATTCTTATAATATGCTTTCCTTTAAAAAATATCTATGTTGAGGATGAGACATTTTAGTGAGAATCTAACCTACTTTCTCTATGGCTATAATGTTTTTTAGACGATGATTTACCAAACTCAGAAGTGCAATTTGAGGATGAGTTAATTCAAGGAGGGGAGGCTGTAGCTTCTTTGATTTTTTATGAGGTATGAACATATGAATTTTCTATTTATGCCCTTGTTTTATCCATATAAATGTAACCTGTGTCATAATGAATGTCCCCCAAGCATTCAGTTCTTATTTATTGTCTGAAGCTCCATGTTATAGAGGAAGAGGTGAGGCAAATAGTTTCCCAAACCTTATTATTTATCCCACATGGGTTTTAAAAACCATAAAGTCTTCTACATTCATCGACCTAGGGAATCATGTGGGTATATAATTTTTATACTATCTATTCTACTCATCTATTAGAGGAAACTATCTATGGATAGTAACTGGAATAGGTTTGTGTCAAAATATGGGAAACTATGTGGCTATGCCATGTCTCTTTTAAAGTGTGAAAACAAATTCATTTTCACTCTTTTTATTTTAAGGGGAAATCCATTATTTATTCTCTACGTTTTCCATAATACATGATTCCTAGGTATAGTTCAACTCCCCTCCTTTATAGGCTTTTAGGTATATCCTCCATCTGTATTCTGAATCACTTTTCATTGGTCTCATCAGATTTACAATGATAAAATATCAATTCTGTTAGCTGCATTCTCTATTTATATTCTTATCAATAGATTTATTTTACTTGATGATAATATTCCTTATATTCATTGAATTTTTCTATATTGATGATTTATCCTATTCTAGATTGATTCAAAGTCAAACCATAGAGGATGTGCTGTCTGCCAACCAAATATAGGCGTCGTATTTATTCTAACTATTAGTATAAATATATTTATCATTCTCCATTGTCACTCACACCAGAATCCTTAGATGATTCCCTCTAAATATCTAATTAATTAAATTAAATTATAAACCAATGTTTTATTTTTTTGGGGAAAAATACCTCAATGTAAAATTGATGCATTTTCGGGTTGATTGAGTTAGTTGAAAAAGTGGGTTTCCATGTTCATTTTTCCATATATAAAGATATTGAGGAAAATATATGCTGAAAAAGATCCAAGATAAATAAATTTATGATCTGGAGGTGGTAGAAAAATAATTTATACAAGCTGGCGCCTTTTCAAATGCTTTCCAAATTTTTGGGTCTCAAAACATGTAGATTGGAGAAAATTATTTTGGGAAAGGGAGATGCACTCTATTGTCAAGGAGGATCGTAAAGTTGCAAGACATGAATGTCTCAAGATTAGAACATCAAATAATGGAAATATAAATTAGGGCACCCTATTTTTATAGTATTGTGCAAGGTGAGTTTCATGCCAGAGGCTTGGGTGGTTAGATTTGCGCGGTCAGGGGAAAGTTTCGCACCTCACACACAGGGACGCCAAAATGCTTATAAATAGGCCATGACCCCCTTATTCTGATGAATCTCAACACATATATAAAATAAGATCTATTTTCATGAATTTCCTGAGTGAATGAATGTAGGGATTATTCAGAAGCTGTGCACCAGAAAGAAATTATGTTCCCAAAGTGAGTTTAGTGTAATATTTTTGTGCCGCATATTTTTGTTGTAGTGCCCAAGTTTTGAGTCGCATGGAAGTTGTGTTCCATATGGTAGTTGTGCACCAATACTTATTTGGAAAAAAACATGTGTGTTTTATGCATATTTTGAGTATATTAAGGGTGTTTCATGCAAGTAGTGTGGGGTGAAACAGTTGGTTTTCCAAAAGAAGGGAGATGTTGAGCTCAAGTGATTGAAGTGGCGTGAAAGTAAACTTAAGGTTACACAAAAAGTGTGAAGATTCCTAGTATATCATTGGAAAAGTGGAGTTCATTAGTGGATTAATGTTTTACATAAATAGAGAAACTATATATAGTATAGGATGTGTGTCTTCATTTATATAAAAGGACATACAAGTTCTTAAACTGTGGGTGAATACCTTCTTAGATCAGTGGTCAAGGGAAGAGAAATATGGGGAAATATTCCATCAGTAGTGATATAGAGAATGATTTATAGGGAGTGAAGCCTGAAAATTTAGTGAGAAGACTATAAAACTTATAAACACAATGATCCTGGGTATCAATAAAGTATATATCATGAACCATCATTATTTGAAGTGAGCCTTAGTTAATTTGGTATAACCAGTGCTTCATTGTTTTATAGTCCTTACACGTAGCCTAGTGGGGGTGAACAAGTAAAAACCATTGATTCCTTGAGCCTAAATTACTTTATTACATTCAAATCAGAATCATGATATAAATACTGAGAGAATAAGATTAAAATTAACATTTAAGTCCAAATAAAGTGACCCTCATAATAAAGAGGTCACGATCCGGTGGGGAAGGCAGAATTTTGAAAAGAATATCCATACCCTAATTCACCCCCTCAGAGGTTATCTAGGCATCTATTGGATATAAAAAATATAGTCCTAATAACCCTTGAATTAGAGTCATAGGATTTCCAACACGACTTGAGCCATCTTATGGGTGTTCATACCATTGAGGCCTAAAATCCTCATGTCATGAATTAAATTAAACACCCAATTGATGTTTGTGAAATGTCCCTTATAGTGATTATAATGCATTTCATAAATAATATGAGTTGTCAGGACATCTTAACCAGTACCCCTACATTAATATTTGGGAAATATAGGTTTCACTACATAAGGATATATTGTACAAGATTATCAATATTTATAATTTGAATTTGAAATCGAATCTTAATCAAGCAGAAGCGGTAATTGGTTGCTTTTATGGAATACCTTGAATGATGTCACCAGAAAGATGCCCTATCAACATATCATTATTGAAATACCTAGGTCCCTAGAGGATTACCTAGATGGGATTTTTGGTTAATTTTTCTATATCATTCCATGGTTCATACCTAGTTTCCTACATTGAATACGATGAAGTTTCATAGAGGGTTATTACTTTAGACAATGTCAATAGTGATACTTGAGGTTCTACTTAAATATTTCCTTGAAAAAACACTAATGTTGATTGATTCTTATTTTTAACATTGATGGTTACTCGAGTTCCTCCTTATAGATCTCATTTGACGGGATTAAGATATATATTTTATTACGAATTAATGATTACATTTTACTATGATTAATGATGCATATTCTAAGAGAGAGAACATGCTTGGGGCTAGTTTTTGTTAGAGTTGACTTTATAATATACTAGTTATGTTTTCACTACTTGTATTATATGTGTACTATGATGTTTCTACAAATATATTTATATACATTCACACATATTCTACATATGTACTGGTTAACCTTGGTTTAGAGATTTCCATCTTATACCGAAGTAGATTGTATTAGTGTTTTCCCCCAAGGAACCCAAAAATGATGTATTTTATCTATGTGATACTCTACCCTGAGCATTAATGGGACACTACTCATTTTATATGCACATATTTAATTCATCTAGACACATCTGGTGGAAGCCTATTGAGTATATAGAACACTATTTTCTGGCCTCATATGATACCCGAACATACATCCTGATTATAGGGATAAAAAATGGAATCATGGAGCTTTCGATGCATAATTTTAGGAATTGGGACTATGCACAAGATATAGGGACTGTGATGATGCTCATTATGTTATTGGAGTCATCATTTAGTCATTTTTATTTTTAACATGTTTGATATTATTGTAACCCTATTGCCTTTGTACATCCAATTTTTTATATCATCATGAAATGGTCATAATTTTTTTATCTGATATTGATTTATATTCTTCCTGTGTACTATCTAGATGATTTATTACTCAACTTATGCCAACTTATTATTGTTTATACTCATTATCATTATTATTTACTATTGTGATAATATCTGATTAAGAGGGAATAGTCTCACCATATACACATAATTGGACCTAATTGATAGTCAAAAGCCTCATGCATAAAGGGAGGCGTGCCTAAGGTCTTGTAACCAACTAGATCGCAGCATTGATTAGTGGATCCTAAGGCGGGATGGTACACAAATTATATAAATTTCTTTAGAAATAAACATTATATTAGAAAATTGTTTTTAATTCATAAAAATCGTACATTTAAAGTAAAAACATTATATAATTTATAATATGAAGATGTTCATATCATGAAATGAATGTAAAACTATTTATATTAAAGAATTATGGAATTTTTATTATAGGTAGATAATATATTAAAATGTTTATTTTTAATATTTTTTTATGATATGTCCATAATTGTTTAGAACATGTTAAAATTTATGAACTATATATTTATAAGATATTCCCTAATTTATTCATAGTTATAAATTTTTTAAATAATGAATATATGTTTGATTTTGTGTATGTGATAAAATAATTCTTATAAAAATTTATTTTCCCTGCATTACAAGTTATCTGAATTAAATTATATTTCTTTTTTATCTGAAGTTCCCTCTATTTATTATTAAACTTATTAGCATGATTTATTTTATTAAGCATAATTTATATATATTAGTTGTTAGTATTGTGTTGAATTATATTATCCCTTGAGTAAATCCACCATATGGAGTTGGCCTTGTGTTTATAATTTCCATTATTCTAGAGGCTATATATTATTCATGAAAGGTGTGGGTCATCTATCATTCACTCTAGGCTTACTCGTGTTGGGTTTTTAAATCCCATATAATTTAAAACATTTTCATTAAGAGTTCATGTACCTTATATATGAGATGCATTTGGATATGTATAAATATATTGGAATTCTATTTTTAGGTTTGTAAAAAATATGTTTTGTTTAAAGTGTTACAAATTAATATGGGTATAACATATTAATTTGGATTAATTAATATGATTCCAAAAATATTACATTATTAACATTCATATATAAAGGAATTTAGAATAGATAAAATAGTGATATTAAATCCACATTACAAATACTGCTAAATTTGTTCCCTTCCTTGTGATAATTTTCTGGACCTCGACCATCTAATGACTGATGTTGTTCCAAACTAAGGTTCTATTTGATTATCATGTGTATGGAAAATATATAATCGAATCATCCTTTCATTGGCTATTTCAATGGGATCCCCCTAGATAGTCTTTATTTTATTATTCTTAATGTGTTCTTTGGGTTACCATTAGGAAGGGAAAATTAAGAGTTAGGATACAATGAAATAGTGTTAGGTTTATATAAGTCACGTATTGGGTAAATAGTTACCTACAAAACTCTCCAAGAATCATATATGATATGATTGGGATGAAACAAAACCTAAATAGTGAAATAGTGATAGAAACCCCAAATAAGACTCATTTATTATTGTAATATGGATCTTTTACAACCTATAGTAATAATGTATTTATAAAGGGGTCATTAATTTATTGGGATCCCTTTTAGGTAAAATTAATTATTAAATGATGATAAAATATGATATTAATTTCATAAATGTTTCAATAGAGATTAAGTGGAATTAGAATAATATATCTTTACTTTGAGGTTTATTTTACATAGAAAAAATTGTATTAACATTTCATTCTAGTACCAAAATGTGGTATTAGTTTTAAAGAATAAAGGAAAATTCTATGAGTTAGAATAACCATATACAAAGAAACTAACTGGTGATTTTTTTTATAAGGAGTTAGATTCTGGTTATAAAAATCTAAAATATTCACTGGAGTTCTCTAAACCCATGATTTTAACCTTGGATTATGTGTATAAAAGGAATCAAAATACAATGCATTCCTATACTATGATATATGACGTGAAAAGGGAATATTAGGTTAAAAATAGGAATGAAACGTATGGGGTTTTAATTAATATTTTTTTTATAATAGTGGAAGTAACTTCATCCTTTAATAATTTGTTTAATATGATTGGGTAAATTATTTCTTGGGAGATTCTTGGATTACCTCTTAGACTTGAACTAGTCATATATTACCTTTTAGAATCACTATAGAAGGGTTCTAATATGTTGTTATTAATTATAACATGAATAAAAATGATTGAACCCTAGATATCCTTAATTTATTAGGATAACTGAGTAAGACATTGATGATCAGTGATCATGTTCTGCATTTATTGTATCAAAATATAATCGTAAAAGTTTTGGAAAGAAGGAAATGAAACGAGGCCAAATAGAGTACACACCCTCAGATAAGCTAAAGAAGAAGAATGATGAACAACTCTATCATTGTGGAAAGATTATTTATTATGGAAGGAATTTCCCAAATTTCATGAAGGTCTGTCAAAAATCATTTGGATGGACAAATCCAATTATAAACTTTATATAATATAATTCTTATATTCAAAAAGGAATATGATTTCAACAGTATATTTTTCAATAGTTTTTAATGTAATGTAGGATATATGGAAATAAATTATTTAATGGTGAAATTAGTATAAAAAATATATTCTAATGGATAAAAGGTGATACTGAATTAAAATAAATCTATTCTTCATTCATGGATGAAATGTTAAAATATGTGTATTTTTATCACATTTTTTCACTTAAAAGATATTGTAACCAATTGTTTTTAATTAAATGAGATTATTGTCTTTGATACACATAGTTTAGGATTAATTAGATTATATAACATGTTTTAATTGGTAAGTGGAAAAATGGATATTTTCTTGACATAGAATATCATATGGTTTATGTATTAAATGTCTCTAATAAAAGGATATATGTGTTTTTTATTAATAAACATGGATTGTGTGTATCTTATTATGTCATTCTTAAAAGAAAATATTTTTTAAGAGTCTAGTGAGAGAATATTTCTTTATAGAAAAGTTCAAAATTTACCGCTGAAAGATTTCACAAATTGAATGTGAGTAATTATTATATTAATATCCTAAATATTTTCGTATGTGTATTAATGAAGATAAATTTAAAGAGTTCCATATTTTAATAATGATAATGTGAATATATATATTTTTTTAAATTGTTAATCAAGTAAATATTCAAATAAAATTTTACTTCACATCCTTAATGAGTTTTAGTGTATGGCTATAATGAGAAATGTAAGTAGTTACATTTAGTGTCTCCATACATAGTAAATTTTATTTTTATGTGTTTTTAATCAATAATTTAAATAGTTAAACTACATAATGGAATTTTTTTTCTGGAATATAATTCCCTTGATGATGATGTTAAACCTAGAATGAGTCCATAGTAGGAAAAATAAGTTGACATCATTACATTTGATGTTGTGAAGTTGAAATCTTTTTAATATTATAATGGTGTTTATCATTAATAATTTGATTCCTAAATATCAGTAATATTCTAATTTTTTTTTCAACATTGATGTTACTAAATAAAATGTTTAGAGGGATGGTCTTATATTATAGACACATATTGATGATGTGGGGATTACATGGAGACTAAATAAGTCAGTATTACCCTATCAAGTAAAACCAACATAAGGATGATATAGATGCTAATAATATATGATGGACATATCAATTCTACCAATAATTTATTTAGTATTTTCAAGAGGTTTTTAGAATATAATTACTATTATATAAATGAAAATATCAATTTTATAATTATTTCACATTGTATTTATAAAAGTATATATTGATATATATTTCTTGAGGTGTAATGATATATGAAATCTCATAATACAACTTTAAATTTTCCCTAACCATTGTCTTTCATAGAGTATTTTACATTATCAAGAAATGTTAAGTTTAATGTGAGGCTTCACATATAGAGATTCAAAATATTCTCATATGGCACAAAACATAGTAAAAGTATCTATGTGTTCCCTGGATGACCCAAAATGTATTCCACCTGGAATTTCATATTACTTGCAGTTGAAAAAATAGGGGTACATAAATAATATTAAGTCACCATTATAAGAGTTCGGAATGATACTAATAATTAGAACCTTCATAAATTGATACCTTTCTTACACAAGCTATTGTAGCTTAGCTAATCTATGGATTATTATGTATGTTATTCATCATGTTATTAGTTATAACTCAGCATAGATGGCAATTTTCCACTAAAATGATGTGTATAATTATATCCTTTCATATAGACAATAATAGATGCATTTATAATATCCCTCTATATGTCACACCTACCAACCCAAGGATCGTCCCTAAGGAAGTTGTGTCTCTCATCTCATAGATTCTTGTTACACCCGCAAATTTTATGAAATATATTTTTTCAAATAATTTTGATTTCATTGAGATATTTAACTACTTTAAAAATAGAGTTATTAAGAAAAATGAAATACTATCAAAATAGTTTTTTTAATATTATAAATTTCATATTTTTTTGAGTCAAAAATTTATGAAGGAATTTAAATTTTCAATTTTTAAGTTGGGTTAAATACTTACCAGAGATTCTAAATGGAATTTTAATTTTTTTAATTCTAATACATTATTTTTTAGAAGTGAAATGAGAATTGGTATATTTTATAGAGGTTTCGAGACAATCCTAGTGGTTCTGGACATGAAACTCAAGTGTTGGGAAAATGCATCAGAGGGTTCATAGTTGGCGCAAGGTTAGTTCCAACCGTGCGACCAAAACATGAAACACAGTTTGTACATGCATATGGGCTTGCGAGACTACAAAAACGATATAGAAAATGAAGTGGGTGTCTATAGTTTTTTGTAGAGATATCATAGGCTTTCACATTATCTATTGAACCATGTAGTATGCCCATGCTTGGGGTGGGGGGCTTGGACAAGGCCAACTACATTGTTGGCACAGGGTTTGGAAAACTATGATGCTAAACAATGAGGGCCTTTAAAAAGTAGAAAATTAACATTTTTACCCATTGGGTTTGACAGGGAAGACCATATTTTTCACCATTATGCTTCCCCTTCTGATAATCCCATATCCTTCCGTCCTCAGTGGTGGTTATCCTCCCCTTTAGGCTAGCATAATATATCATCATGTTCGTTGGAAAGATTGAGGTAAGACTTTGGATATGATAGACTACATTGTGTAGTTTTTTCATATTCAAATATCTTATGTTTCTATAGATATGGATTTTGGTTGGGATTCCACAAAATCATTGGGGAATCAGATATAGTTTTGTGGTTTTCACTCTACATAGAAAGAGGATAACTCAAGTGGTCATTGCCACTACACCACATGCTATTTCGTCAAGGTATTTCACTGTGGTGAATCATTAAATATTTGAGTCTTTTAATATAAATTTTTATTGTTTATTTATTCTGTTTATTAGTTATTTTAATAAATTTAGGTTTAATTGGTGATGGTGATCTAACTCGATGCACTGGTTGTCCGGGATTCCCCGACATATTTCATAGTATCTAACTTCTGAGCCATATTTTTTTGGGATTCCCATACGTATTTATTGGGATATAGATTCTGATACTTATTATTGTGGGATGACAAGATGGGCTTCTAGGATCTGACTATTGATATGACATGAATGAAATAATTAGGATTCCAAGATGTGCTTCTGGGATCTGACTGTTGATCATACACGACTAATATTGCAGGGATTCCCATAGGAAATTATGGGGATATAACATGTGAGTTTTACTTGATCTTGGTGGTGGACATATTCCCCTCAAAGTAAATCGGAAATACATATTATGGATGATTACACTCTCCTTTTGTGAGGCCTAGGATGATACCATGGAATTGGTGGACACACTGTTATCACATCACCCATTGTTTATCCTAGAGATGAGGCTATTGAGACGTGTCTAGGAATTTATTATGAGAATTTACATAGATAAAAATAGAATTCCTTATAGATCACATAAGGGTGATCCCCATTGGGATTATTTGAGTCACAATATTTTGTTTTTCAATGAACATGCACCTAAGAATCATACATCAAATGGGATTACTTGTGAATTGAGTAGTATGAAATCTTGGTAATTGTTATGTTTGAAGAATTGCCCATTGGTATAAAATATCCATAGTTATTGTGAATAGAGGTGAATATAGGTGAACTTATATTCATATATTCATCCCCATGTGGTGGAATAGCTTACTTAGAGATATTTCTAGTACTGAAAAAATAAGGTATTGTTGATTGGAATTTCGAATCCATAGATTGAATTAGTTTTACACGACTTTAGAGGTATGAAATCCATCTCAATGCGCTTTTTACAATATTTCAAGATGACCAAATCTGGGAACTAAAGATCAGATGTGGGTCGATTGATTTATATTTTACTACGTCTGTTACAAAAATGTATATGTGAGACCATGTATATATAAATTTATATTTATTGGGATATATAAATTTACATGAATATATAATTTTATATAATGGAACTACATCCGGATGATCAGGAACACTATCCAGGAGATCAGTTTTGGACGTGATCCTTTTATTTTTAGTAGTATGTAATTCTTTATATATCTTGGTTGTCCTGTTAAGTAGCTCACGTGTACTTGAACTACAAATTATTTGAGATGTATGAGACCATGTAGTAATTTTACTAATGATTTTTTTTCAAAGATACTACTTGGGCCGAAATTGCAATGGGTTATCCGATCATACATTTAGATGGTTGTAGGAACTAGTAGGTCCATGTTATGGGGAAAATTATGTAGGATAAATCAAAAATGTATTTGTAGATTGTGTACGTGTTCTGGCTCAGTGTTAGTATTTTATAACTATATATCTAGTTCATTTTATTTTATGTAATCTTATATGTATGATCAACATAGTTAGTGATCGGTGATGTATGTATGATATGTTTGTTCCAGATTTTAGATTACTACATTTATTTTTACAACTTGTTATAATTTAGTTTATTTATTACTTTAAAACTCTATTTTTTTACTTATATGAATGATATATAGTTATTAAATCTTGGATAATATGATATGAGGATATATTCTACCGAAGGTAACACCTTTAGAACCTCGTTTCTAGTCGATAGCCTCTAGTATACTAGGAAGCATGTTTGAGGCCTTATGTAGAACTAGATTAGAGCATCAGTCTAGTAGAATAAAGTTAGGATGATACAAAGTGGTATCAAATGTGTTTCTTTTCCAATAGATTTTCTATTTTGTAAATGGTAGCGAGCAGTGTTAGGAATGAGTCAGACCCTATTATATATATCAGATTGGTGTGTCAAGAAAAACATCTCTAATGAGAGTTTCATGTTCCTAGGGATATAGGATTTATGTTCTGATAAGTGATGTGATAGTTTTATATTATTTTTACCTTGAGTGATGAATATCATTTAGGTATGTTGTGATTTATTATGGATTTACAACCCTTTTTAATTAGAAATTGTTTAGTGATATATTTTGAATCATGGATGAGAAATGTTAAAGAGATGTCATGCAACATTTTTGGCATGTATGATTCACTTGTTATTGGTGTGCTAGTGTGTGCTTTTACTGCTAAATGAGTCCAATTTTTTAAAATACAGAAAAAAATAAATGGTGTTTTCCTATAATGTTTTTTGGTGTAATTTTACTAAATTTAATTGACCATTAAATAAATATATATATTTCATTCTGGTGGTTCTTCATGTGGATCTACATCAATGCATTTTTTCATGAGGCTGATGACTCAATCCTCATGAATGGGAGGAAAAGTGACACTAGTATCTTGATAGAGACAATTATTCCCATGTTTGTTACACCTTGTAATGAGATTTTGTTCGGATCCATTATTTAAAGTGTCAGTGAAAATCTATATAGTGTTTTGTTTAATAAAATAGAATTAAATTTTATTTAACCAATATTAATTTATTATTACCAAGTCGCATAATTGAGTTTAATTCCAATACGTACAAGTAAATTTATTTTAGAGTGAAATTATATGGTTTGTTACCATCTATGGTTTCATGCTTAGTGTTAGATCCATATCTATTATATATTGGTATCTTTACATCTAAGGGGTAGTTTCTTAAGAGGATGCTTGCAGAGGATCAAGGAACTTGTAGTACGAGGTTGGTATTTTCAACCATCATAAGTTATTTTCATACTTACCTACCTTATATAGATCCTATCTTATGGGGTAATGGGTTATAGATTATGACCCAATTGTTTTAATTGATCACTAGGTAGTTTCAATATACTTTGAAAAAAATATTTATGGCTCATAGACTTTCAATTTGATATCCTATTTGATTGAGGGAAACCCATGTGAGTGAGATTGAGCTTGGTTTATGGATGCATATTTAGGTACTAAGATATATTATAGGATCATTTGAGATGAGTTCATGGTTATTTATTTTGTTTTGAGTTATTGGAATGATGATGTTTTGGATTTTTTTTGTAAGTACCTAGGATTCTTTTTTTCCAGACTAGCTTCGGCAGGCAGGATTGTTCGGGTGTATGGGCCTACTTAAAAAGTGTTTTCGTGTTTTCTAATGTAGTCAGAGCTTGGGTAGATTATCATGAAGTGAATGAAATATGGTGATAGGTTATTGTAAAATTATTCATGGCATGGGTGTGTTGTTTGATTTTTAATATTAGTTCCAAGGTAATCTTTGGCTTATTTGAACTGACGTTTCATTTATCATGGTCATATAATCCTTTTGATAGACAAGAAGAATCCTAAAAATGCGTCCAAAAGTTCCCCAAATTATAAAAAAATTATCTATGAGTGTATATCATTTAGGAATATTTGATTAAAATGGTTCTAGATCTGTAATGGAGTTATGTATCATAAGTTATGGTCATTTGAAGACAGGCAAAAGAAATGGTTCATTGAGCCCATTCATAGAGCTCCAAATCACGGAACTCCCTATGTGACTATGATGAATATTGATGGAAGGTTTGATATGTTCGATAGCATTGAGAAAATTTGAAGGCACATAATTTTCTTTGCAGAAATCCTCCAACCATTGTGAGACCCCCATGCCTATAAGTACCCCATGCCATCATTCAAGATGGTGATGCCTCTGAGTTTTGGCCTCACACTCTAAATTCATAGAGCTCCTAGGCTCCATGAGACCATAAACCATGAAGACATTAGGCACTGAGAAAAATTCTTTCATATGTTACTTTATCCTCCACCCCTTGTAGATATTCCATTTGTGAATTCCAAAACCCTTCGATATGGAATAAGGCCCTCTAAGGCACATGAGGCTTCAAGAAGCATTCCACCTACATGAAGCACTCGCCCCTTGAATCTGGACACTAATATATGGAAATGGAGACCTATTTCCTGAATTCCCTTTATGATACCCTATGATCCATGAGTCCTTATCCTTCATGAATACCTATATTTGATGATTCTATTCACTCTGTGACCATCAGTCCATATAGTGAGGGATAGGCCTCCATAGTACAAAAAATTGAGAGTCGTGCTGTGAAATTTTCAAGTCGGTTCAAGGAAATTTTCTCACACGCCCTTGTAGTTCCCCACCGTCCACCTTGGAATAACATAATTTGAGATACTCTTCCCCAATATTTGATAAACCTAGATTTGACCAAATCATTATGGTCCATTTCTTATGTCCAGAGTTGAGCTTCCCTTTATGGATTCCACATGTACCTTGAGTTTGACCATTACTCAATAATTTCTTCAAACCTCATCACCTAACTCATATTAATGGTCAAAATAGAAATGAATTTTCTTTCATAAGTCCCACACTAGCCATTTATTGGCATATTATACCTAATAGTCCTCACTACATGACTATAAACTAAATTATACCCTATAAGAAAAACATAGGATGCCTCTTGGTCTGATGAATATATTCCTTATGCATCAAGAATAAGATGTCAATAGTCCTCACCAAATGACTATAAACAACAGAATAACCAATGTGAAAAACATAAGATGCCTCTTTCTTTGATCATGATATGGATTATTATCCAAGCATAAGGTTTCAACAGTCCTCACCACATGGAATTAAAATGTTCCCAACCCTATGATTCAATAATAGGATCCCTCTTATGAGAAACAAGAGATTCATTATGTGAAAATAATAAGATTCCTCATTCCATGATCATGAGATGAAAATTAGAAAACCCTCAAGGAAATTGATCTCATGTTTAACCCCAATCATATCCCTTGACCCACCAAAGAGTCAGGATTCCCTAGTAACTTTACATGGGGAAGTTTGAATGGGCATCTTCCATGCATATGTCCCATGATCCCCACTCATTCAAATGATGTTAAATCGAATTCTAACATCATCAAATGAAGTTGTTATTCCCTCATGACAAAAATGAGGAAGAAATAACATGATTCTCCCATGAATAATCCCTATAAAGACCATTACCATTCCATAGAGGCACATGGGTAGCTTCCACATGTAAGCTGCAACCACATCCTCACTCCTCCCAGTAGAACTCGACTAACACCAATTCATAATACCCATACATTCCAACCAATAAAGTCATTTTCTATGTGAAGATAACCATCTGTAAGCCTCACATCATACCATCTCAGACTATGTGAGTTTTTCGCACTTTCTTCTAAATAGAGTGCTTATGACATCTCCTTGAAGCTTAATCCCAGCTAAGGGTAAACCTTGGTACCCCCTCATTTGAATTCCACCTCTTTGATACACCTCTAATTTTTTCTATATTATCCTTAATAGTGATACATCATTTCTTTATGGGCAACACCTCCTTGGGTCCACTCCCATTGGGATTTTTGTCCCATCCAATGGTAAAACTAGGTCCCCCCTCCAAGGGGTGAACCTCTTTGATCAATATTCATTAGTGTTTGGATTAGTCTTTACATATTTATATATTAACATAATGGTACAAAACTCCTAGATCCTCTCTAATAGGTAATTGTTGTCCATTCGCATAGTAAACTCAGGTACTCCCTCTAAGGGACATATCCTCCTTATGTGACATCTTCACTTTGTGGGACACGTCTTCCGGATCCACCGCAATGAGGTATTCTGATCCATCCTCTAGCACCCATTCCATATCATTCACTTCATCCATTTCACCCTTTTCACACCAGTTAAACCTATCATCCTCACCACATGATGGTAAACTGCTTGGGGGTGCATAACTATGTAGTCATTAGTTACCATGTAGTTGGGATATGGAGGAAACCTCTTTTAGGTTCAAGCCCAACACCCCCAACAAACCCATAAGTTTCAATCATTCCATTAAATCCTACAATAATAATCTTGATTCTTACCCGAGCCACCACATTATATTGGGATCATGTCATCTATCTGGGTCATTCCTACACGTAATACCCATCCACATCATCAAAGATCCTAGCATTAGTCGGGAATGTAACAATGAATAAGCTCCGCAATGATAAAAATAAAACTAAGGGTGATCCTATTAAGACGAAAAGCTAACCATTTGTGATCCCACATCATACCCCATCGCACTATGCTGGTTTTGATCCCTATATCTTAGGTCAGTTATTTAGGAAGCCTCTTTTAGTTTTAATCTGGACCAATGGTAGACCTTAGTGTTCCCCTCATTGGGGTGAACCTATCGGATCCACCCATAGTGGTTTCCCAATCAACCTTCATGGTATGAAATAGTCCATTTAAAGGACACATCATATTATTTCCACTCACATTGGGCATTCTAATCCATCCATCAAGTTCTCCCATATGTGGATGAAACTCTTTGATCTGCCTCTCTCGAGAATCCTGATTAACCCCTCATTTTCTATCTCCATGATATGTTAAAATCAAAACCACCCCCGTGTGAATTATATGATGCCTAAGTAAGTCTTCATAATACATGCAT
Source organism: Viscum album (assembly GCA_963277665.1). Classification (NCBI taxonomy): domain Eukaryota; kingdom Viridiplantae; phylum Streptophyta; class Magnoliopsida; order Santalales; family Viscaceae; genus Viscum; species Viscum album. Next base: position 611,062,409 of record OY728122.1, on the reverse strand, counting down.
TTTGAATAAGATATCCCACAATCAATGTGGGATTCCATGGGCTACATGACCTTGAAAAACCTTCCAATGTGGAAGAATGTAGGGGACCAATGTCCCAATGTCCAAACATGCCAGAGAATCCGGATGCGTCTAATAACCTAACTAAAGTTTGCTACGCTTCCAATTGACCAAGAAATTTCTAGACAGAAGAGTCTTAATTAACAAGAATCCACAAAGATATGGAATAGGGAATGCGTTTCTTGAACATGTGCTAATCTATGAGGGAGGCCCATAGTAGGTGATGAGTTCTAATAAGGAATCCATGGAAGGAGGAACTGAAATCACATCATACCATTTCGATGAAGTAGAATACATATCTAATGAATGGATGATTTCCACCCACATTTGGAAAGAAGGAATATAGGTGAAAAATGAAACACTAGTGTGATGATAACATGTGAGGCAGATGGACCCGATGAAAGCATCAAAAATAGAAATGGAAAACCCATTGCGAAGCATTACTTTTTGAACATTGGCGATTGGCCATGTTGGTCATAATATAATAGAGTGTACTCAGATGTAGGGGGATCCCCCTGAATACATCGGCTCCTCGCGAACACTACCAACCTCATGAGATCCACAGGGGGAAACCAGACTTGACTCCAATGGGTCCACATCAACACCATCTCCCTCATGGGTGGCATAGAGGGGAATATACCCCGAATCCATAGGATCCACATTGAAGTATCCTCCCTCATGGGATACGTAGGGGGGAACCACCCCCAACTCCATCACCTCTTCAACGACATAGCTTACCTCATGGGCTGCATAGGGGGAAACCAACCCATGACTCTATCTCCTCCTATTCTGACACCACCACTGTTTTTGGTCATGAAAGGGGAAACCAAATCTGACTCCATCGACCCCTCCCCGACACAACCGCCTGCATTATCCACAAAAGGAGAAACCAACCCTGACACTATCAACTCTGCACTGACTTTGTTTCCCTCTTAAGCCACATAGTGGAAAACCACCCCTGAATCCAATGACTCCTCTCCGACACTACCTCCATCATGGGACATATAGGGGGAAACTACCTCTGACTCCATTTTCTTCTCACCATCACTAATTACCTCATGGGGTGTGATGGGGAAAACCTACCCTAGCCTCATAATCTAATATCAAACACCACCAAACTGATTATACATGAAGGGGGAAACCGCCTATGACTCCATCGACACCCCAACAAGACTGGAAACCTCATGATCCGTATAGGGGGAATCCAACCGCAACCCCATCGACACCTCACTGACACCACATCCCTTATTTGAAATGTTGGGTGAAACCACTCCTAAATCCATTGCATCCTCCCCAAAACCATCTTCAGGCATTATTGTGGTGATCCCCACACTAATATCCCCCAATATGGATGTTCTCCCCATATCCATCTTCAACCTTCATGGTTTCCCTCCCATGCCACTTCCAAAATCCTTCAGAGAAGTCTTCATCATATTGAATACATGCCTTGATTTGAAGAACCAACACATGGATTATGTTGATCATATCCATACTCCAGTTAATCAATGTTCAGTAATTTCACTATTAGATTCCAGTACATTATGGGTTCAATCATCCCTTTTTACTAACAATCAAGGATTCTACACCTTTCAGGCTCCCCCACCAATCGTAGTGACGATCCATGATTCCATGCCTTCTAGGATCCATCTACCTATTGTACCAATGATCTTGGATTCCACAGATTCTAGTCTTAATCAACCCATCTCTTTGTTGATCCCATATTTCATGAATTCCAAGCTCCATCTCCCCATCTTAATGATTCTCTAAACTTCCAGGCCTTTGGGGATTCATCGCCCCATCATACAGACATTCCATGCTTCCATGCCTTTCAGGCCCCATCACCCCATCATGATGATGATATAGGCTTCCACACCTTTTGGTCTCTATCTCGCCGTCATATTGACACTCTTACATTCCACGTATTCTAATCTATATAACCCCATCATACTAATGATCTTGGATTTCACACCATCCATGCTCCATCGCCCCATCGTATCGATTCTTTAGGATGGCAGGCATTTCATATTCTTCAAACTTGGCCCTTGTAAATTTACTTATGTCATATTTTCTTGATGTTATGTTTTGTAACAACCATAATATTGAATTAATGAAATTAAATTGTATGGAAACCTCTTGGTCACATGAAAATAAACTATACAACATTTTTTTTCATAGTTAATTGACCTAAAACTACTGCAACCATAGTCAAAGCTTGGTGACTTGAAATGACATCCACTACTTATACCAATCACATGATGTTAAACTATATGATGCATACTCATTACAATACGATGAAAAATTCTTCATCTATAATCCTCATAATGTGACATTAAACTATAACCTTTCCCTTTATAGAGATCAAATGATACCTCATATTCTATGCCTACAAAAGATTCCACATCCTCATCACATGATGTAAAATTGATTAATTCAATGAGGTCCTATAAGATATGGAACTCTTCCTTCAGAAATGGTCTATGAACGTACCACAAAAAATTACTACCTTATGACCCATGTCCTTGAGAAGGGGTTTTCCTAACTCTTTCCAATACTCCCAATTGACATTCTCAAATGCATTGTGGTGTAGAACATAAAGTATAAGATTCTATAGGTACATTCTATCAATCCATCAACACACTTCCCAATGTCCCTTCTAATCTATCCCCATCCTATTTGATGTATAAAGGAAACCCTCAATATAATTCCCTCATGATTATTTGTCTTACATAACATCATCGGCCAATGTCACTGAAGACTTCAAATGGAATTTCAAGATAGGTCCCCCATTTCACACATGGTCAGCGGTCAACCCTCATCTGTTTTCCCCATACCAAGTTACATGAAATGGATAATGTTTTTCCAATAGGGAAAATAGTTAATATCCATCATCATTCCAACCCCTTTTTTAACCATATATTGGGTGATTTGATTCACACATTACACCTCCTTAGGTTTAGGTGGAATTCTAACACTCTTAGTGTTACCCCTCCATGTATCCATGCATTTTGAGTAAGTGGATCAGTGTTATAGGGATATTCTCTACTGGTATCTTAATGTACCATTTTTGAACTTGCATGTTTCATGAAAATCCCATCACTCCTCTTTTTCTCCCACAACGATCATTACCCGTATGGGATTAGTTGTATTTGTATGGTTTGTACACACATGGATGAGATATGAAATATCAAAGGTCCAAACATTATGAACATAAACCAAGAGTTAAAATGAAGAAACAACGACTTTAAACTGCTTGTGTGTTTTCCCTTTGAGTGTATTGTATGGAACATGACCCATTAGTCTTCATTCACATTTGGGTTTTCCTTTCATTCTGTATATATATCTTATGGAATAATCACCCACTTATATTCTAAATTCAATGACATTAAACTAACAATTAACGGTCAAGATTCTATGACCGTAAACTGAGAACCAATGATCAGAATTCTACAACCATAAAAAGAGAATCAAATATCCAAATACTATGACCTAAAATTAATAATCCTATAGTCCAAGATGTACGACATTAAGTTACATAGAACAATAACCCTAGTAGAATGATACTAAATTGGACAGTATTGATGGTCCATTCTTCATGAACATAAAAGGAATGTGTCCCGCATCCCTACAACACACCAATAAAATATGCTTCATTACCTTGGTTCTATGAAGATAAACTATGTAACATTTTCCATCCTTACCACATGACATTAAAATGAAGAGACACATCACTCCAACATGTTTTTAAACCGTGCTACATAATTTCAGTTGAATGAAAGTAAACTGTGTAATAATCAATGGTATGAATTCAATGACCTTAATAGATAAATCCTATAGTCTATGAAATATGACTTAAAACTACATAGAACTAGAATCCTAGATTCATGATTCAATACTAAAAAATAGTGACGGTCCATTCTACATTACCTTAATATGAAATCAATTATTCATCCTAGGAACATGATGTTAGACTGGGTAACTGATTCCAAACACCATAATTATAAACTATGTACTTGTTCTAACTTGAATTGTGTTGTGTGGAATGAGCCTATGGGGAATGGGCCTATGTGGCCATAATTAATGTCAGGTTATAGCTAACAAATAATATACACTACACTCAGAACACATTTCCTACTTCGGCCAAACAACATGACATTAAACAATAATGAATTTTCCTCAATACATAATGATAAAATTCAATGACACATCCTATGAACATGATGTTTGACTGGGTTCCAATGGTCTAAACTATATAGCCTTAAACCGAGACCCTCTAGTAGAATTAATATCACCTAAAACTATTTACATAACCATGTTCTTTTAACCTAACCCTAGTTATGTCCTACCACTAACAAGCTCTTATGTGCTAGGGTGTAAACCCTAATGTGTTAGATTCAACAGAGACACTTCCTTAATCCATTACCATACATTGAGTCTCTCTAGGTTTGGATCACCATTATTTTTCATATCTATTTGGAACACCTAATGGTGATGGAATCTTGTCTCTTTTGATCACCTCCCTTCCTAGGCCAACACCCAAATGGATCTCTAGAAACATATAGTATATCCAATGTTTTGAACAAGATCTTCTATCGATTCAACATTTACATGCCCCATCCAAAAATGATATAGTTAATCTTGTGTTTCAATTTTTTCAACAAGGATACCTACCTAACAGTCTACCAATTTGTGATCCAGATCATAGATGCCTTGATTTACCTCTTTTCCACCTCCCTATGATTTGATGGAACTCCAATACTCTTGTTGTTACTCCTTCGTGCTTCTATGATAATTGAGTAAGAATGTCAATTTCATTGAGACATTACCACCTAGAACCACTCTTACATTATTTTATTATCCTAGATGTGATGGGGAAATCCTTACAACACTCATTTTTTCCTTAAACAATATTGAATCACATGGTATTAAGAGTTTTTAAAGGTCTTGTACATACATAGGGGAGATGCCCAAATTCACTTGTCTGAATTATATGACACTAAACTCAAAACCATATCATCCAAGCATTATGACTCTAAACCATATGTAGGATTCTATTCAGATTGTGTCATGTGGTGTTGAGGACTCTTAGGTCCTCATTCACGATGGGTTTTCCATACCACCATGCTATACATATTCAATTGAAGAAGTTTGTCTCCTTGGTACAAACTCTATTACCATAATTTTATAGCATGTTGTTAAGGTAACATGACATAAAAATCGTTGTAGAAGGTCTAAGAATTATGAACTTAAACTATTTACAGACTATATAGTCCATAATATCACAACAATAAGCTATATTAATGTCTCCTTTGGAATATGTTTTGTGGAGAAGGTATATCCTAGTCTTCATTCACATCATGTTAGTCACCTCACAATGTTAAGTGAATTCACCTGAGAAGCATACCCAATGGTCCAAATTCCATGACCCAAATGTATGAACTATATTTTTTCAGATGTATGAATAAAACTGCACAGTAACATCATGATGTTTTTGTATGTGAGGAAATGACTTCTAGAACTGATATCCTAGCAGGCCATGATGAAGAACTATCTACAGCTTGATTCACATCCTTATGGGATACACTGAAACACCCTATAATTTTATCTTTAGAAATAACCATAATATCATCCTTTTGGATCATTAGAATGAGCTTTCTCTTGAGAGTATGTGGTGTGGTGTAGGAAAATGTGGCCCCCATTCATGTCAAGTTTTTTTCATAGGTCCTACACATCTCCTCTGGGATACCTTTCCCCCTAATGTCCTATCCGTACAATGTTAAAAGGGATTGAAACATGCGCCCATACTGCATGACATTAAAATGGATAGACCAGTCCTATCACACAAATGTAAACTATGAAAACATCCTTATAACATCATGATAAAAAATGAAAAAATATGGTGGTGTTCTTTCTAGAGATGACATCTCCTTCGGTACTAGTCATCTACCATGCCCCAAATCGAGAACTAAAAATGGATTTCTTCCAATCCTCATGGGAAATTTAAGAATTTTCACACATTTTGTCTTTGGGAATGGAAATAAATTCAATATTATTCTTCATGGCCTGAGTTTCCCTTTGGAGTGTTTGGTATCATGCATGAATTCACACTTCTCATTCATGTCAGGTTATGGTTGTCGCACCATGCACTCCTCTTTGTCAAAAATCCACCCCCCCAACATCCAAGTCGAATGGTGATAAAATACATTAGAACTGGAACAATAGCTACATAATGATAAAATTAGTAGAAACCAGTGTCAATTCCACACAAAAATTTAGTGTGGGGACCGGTCCTATCACTCAAGCATTAGACTAGAAAACCATCTTCCTGGACACATGATGAAAGAGATAAAACATTATGGTCTTTTTTTCTTGAGTGGAAATCACATTTGGAATTAGTAATCCATCATACCAACAATCCTAAATAATGTATTGATTTGTTATTGTCCATAGATGATACATATCGACAATTAAGTTTACCATCCAAGCCCAATAACTAAAAAGAAAGATAAAAAAATCGCAAAAATATATGTTCCCTCCCTCTCCATGTATAGGCTAGACCCACATAAGGATAGTTTCCTTTACGAAATACACGTGTCTTGATTCCCAGCCCCATTGGATAGTTATAGAATACAAAATTAACAATTCTGATTCTAGATACAATATTCCCCCATCATTTTCACATTGGACCCCTATGTCCAAACCATTTAATGTTAATTTTAATTTTTTTCCAAAACAACAAATGAATTAACTACCATCCTAAAAGAATCTATAGAGACACCTAGACTCATTTTATTTGAGACCAACAACATGATTATCAGATTCCTGGCCTCCATGTCCCCTACATAGTCTTTGCAATATGAATTTACACTACATATGAGATTCCTTTAGGAATATTTTTGTGGTGTGTTGGACCTTCATGGACCTCTTTCTTATTGGGTTTTTTATCACACCACATTAGACATATTCCTCATGGAGTCCTTTTCCCATGGTACACACTCGATTCCCTTAAACTGTGAGATTAGTCCATGAATCATGATCTTAACAATTTGTGGTTTTCTATTGGGATGCATAGTGTAGTGTTGTACCTTTTTGGTTCAAATTCACACTGGTTTTCTCATTACAATGCTACACACATAATAATTTGATATACCATCCCACATGGTACAACATCAATGACCTTAATCTATGTGTTAATTTCCATAATGCACAAATTAAACTATTATCCTACCATAAATAGGTTTAAGATTCCCCATAACAAATGTGGGATGCTTCAACTTCTTCTCCAGAAAGGATTTCCCCCCACTAGTATTGGTCTCATAAAAAAATATGTTTTAGAATGGTCTAAATCTTGAGTCCCATCCTTTTTGGATACATAGTGATGACCTAACTTTTGTATTCATGCCCAGCCAAAATATCAGTAACCTTTTTTACCATTGGCCTTGGTTATGGTCCAAAAATAGGGACCATAACCTCTATGTCATTTTTCATAAGCGTTTAATGAATCTAAAGTAACGATGAACAAAAATAGGGACCACATCACATATGACTTATGATTTTTGTCTTAAGTCCATGATGTATGAACATAAACTATGTGGAACATCCTAGTAACATAATGTTAAACTGTGGGAGGCCCCCTAATAACATGATATTAGACTAAACCGTGAATCACATCAATGTTTGAAATTAAATGCCATGTATATTTTCGTAATTTTCATTATATAAAATAGAAAGGCATCCTAGGCCCTCACATTAGAGGTCTTGTAACTTAGTGATTGTCATCAACTGGATTGTTTTCTTCTTCTATTGTCACTTGGAATCCATGATGAAACCCCTTGGAATATTGGTTTGATATTTCATCTGAGAAATTTTGTTACACTTATTTGTTCTAATCCATAGTTTTATAACTTCATGAGTGTTTGAATGAAATAAAACATTTCATCACTCCATTCCCACAATTCTAATTCCCCATATTTGGATCCTAATCCCCTTCGATTTCAGAAGGGACCCACTAATGAAATAGTATCTAAAAATGCCAAGCCTACCTTCCTAGTCAAACATTAAAAAAGAATTTGGATGAAATTTTGTGACATGTCCCATGTTTTTAACATGTTCACCGGTCCTCCCTTAGTTATTTGTCATGATTTCTGGCTACGTGATATGGATACAATGTTTCGAACATGGTCGATAATTTTTGTATAGCATGACACCACTCACATTGTGTCCCAAATTTTGTTCGCTATGATTTACACACCCCCTTTCCCCTTTTTTCAAGAAATGTCCACCACCTATGGAATTACCCCATTCATAGATTAGAGCATGCTGGGGATAAAAGTCTATTGTGTAGAGATCCACTCCACATCTAGGGATTTCTTATCCAAGACACTTTGAAAGGTGATTGATATCCTCTTCCAATCCCAGTACATTCACTGCTATTTATCAATCTCATACAGTTGACCCAAGATAGTTGTTTTATTTATAATTTTCCTCATAATGTGATCATCCCTATCCTCATCATCCACGTTGGACCCCATTCATAGTTGGGGTGTGTTCATGTGTTGGCATCGAAAAAAAACATCCTAAAAATGAAAATAATGAAAAAAAGATCCCAGAGTTCATAACATTTCACATGATTAACATTTACTGGTTTCAGTGCCCAAATAATAATATGAATCAGATGTTATGACCCTTCTAATATACGTTGGAAAAATGGTTCACAAAAACCCATTCATGGATCCCATTCACAGAGATCTGATTCGTAGAGCTCCACCTGAGACCACGATGAATGTTGATAGAAGGATTCCTAATTTTTAAGGGTTTAAAAGTAAAACCATTCCATTTTTGGAATTATTTTTTTTCTAATTAATTAAACATTTTTGATATTTTGATTTCACACAATAATAAAGATATTTTATTTTATATTAAAGAAAAATGTTTGGCTTTCATTAGATGCAAAAACAAGTTAATCATTTTTATATGCAAAATAAATTTTATCATTATCTATATGGAACACTGAGGTCAGCTTGTGTCACATGAAATAATGAATTTCCCCAATTGCATGAGTAACTTGCGTGATCGAGTTTTAACGAAAAATAATATATTATTAAAATATTATTATTTAATAGAATAATGTATAACCTAGTTGTTAAATTAAAAGTTATGAATCATATTAATTACTCTAAGATAATTAACAACATACAATAATATAATATTAATTTATAGGTTTTCAGTTAATTTTAATTTAATTGGTAAATTGATTGAATATAAAAGAAAATTTTATTATTTTTATCGTCCCAAACGTGTTTTACCCTATTAAATTAAATTAATTACAATTAGTTGGTGATATAAATATAATAAATATATATATAAATGTTATTCAGTCAAATATATTTGATATTCATCCAATATATTTTTAGACATAAGATAAAAACCCCAATTTTAAGCTTGAAAACATATATTTTTGTTAAGGTATTTTTACCGCCATTTAATGGCGAACCAAATTTAAATCCAACTTTTGGAACTCTTATATATTTAATAAGTAAAATTAAACATCATATTTTAGAAAGGAACATAAAATATAGGTTAGGTGTTTTTATTTTTATGTGAATTTTTATTATTTAATCAATATTTAAAAATACTGATTTATTGTTCAAAATGCTTTTCATCTAATTTATTTATAAATATAAATTATATTTTATTTTTCTAAATGATTAATTAGAATATAATTTTTTTAATAAACCAAATTTAAGACATGATAATTAATTTAACTTCTAAATTGAACATAAAAACACAACAATCCTTTGAGTGTTTTAACTTTAAAACCCCACGTTATCGACCCGACTATGGGATTTGAATTAAATTAATTACTGCCACTTATGTTATTGGAATATAGAAAAATTAGTTGAATATTTTAAATCATAATAATTTCTAATTTCTAATGAGGTAAACTAGTATTTTTTTTACCAAACCGATTTGTGAAAATTATTAAAATTAATTACATTGGTTGAGGTAAAATTATGCTTAACTAAGTACTAAAAAATAAATTTAAGACTCATAATAACATAAAAACTTGTTCAAAACCCATTGGATGACAATATTTATACCATATTCTCCATTTTATAGATTTTTACCATTAATTAGATGCACTTTCAATGGGAAAATCATGGGTGAAATTTCTTTTTCCAATGATTTATGATGGTGCTACTTCTTCTCCACTATAAAAAGACCCTCTCTCCACCACTACATTAAAAATATAAAACCAATTAGGTTAGTACATGATCTAAACAAACATAATTCAGTATTAAGTAACTTAATTATTTATTTCTCCATTTTTTTTAGAAAAACTTCCATGAAATCCCGTTGGTGAAAACCAAAAGGAGTTACCCGATTAAGAGGTAACACACTCCCTCAAACTCATTTCATTTAATTTATTTCACCACTAAAAAAATATTCAGATTAATTTACTGTATAAAAACACTATATTAAGAATAATAGGTTAATTGTATTTTATTTTTATGAACTAAACTTACACACACTTCCTTCTAATAGGCAATGAACATACTCTTTACGTGTACGGAGATCCGCCGCCTCAACACACAATAATTCTTAAATTTTTATTTTACCACCTCTAAAAGTGGTTAATATGATTGAAAATATAATTATATGTGTTATATATTGTATTCATTATTTATTAAATCTTTTTTAATTATTTTACAACACATATATCTATACATTACAATTAGTGTAAATACGATAATTTCGTTTGGGGAAGTGTAGACAATCGGCCCATCAAAGCAGTGTGATTATTTCAAAAACTACATAGAATGTGTTAAGGATGCCTCTAGTGATATTATATGATATATATGAAATAATAATTCTACTGGAATTAATTTATATATACATACATGAAATTTTATTTTTTATATTCAATACTAAAATTAAACTGAAACAACATTCATGCGTACGTGCAACTTACTGTCTCCACGAATAGTGTATTGAATTTCATATTTCTATATTATATATATGATTATAACAAATATATACTAAATATAAATTATATTTAAATCATGTTTTAAATTCTCTAAATCATTATATAAGTATAAGGCACAGATTTATTACAAATTACAACGCATACGATGAACAAAGAGGATATTACCTGAAGTGAAAATTTAACATAAAATTGTTAAAAAGTAGTTAAACTAATGTCCTAATCAAATCGTATATGGAATTACATAAAAGAAAATGGTTATGTGATTTATTTATAATAAATTTATATTTATTATAGTGGAGGGTTGAATGAGTACGATGAGATTCAAGACATAATGTAAGTGATTTTTTCTCACTTTTTATTTTTGTGAGATTCATGTTTTATGTACAACACATTACTTTTATCCAGTATGTATACTTCCCATGGATGCATTCTAATATTATTGTATTAAAATTATTTTTATTTTCATATCAATTTTATGACATTTTATTCATGTTACTTATGTTTCAAAATTATGCCAATCAGTAAAACAGGTCTGTCTAAATTTCACTTCTTCAAGACACATCTTAAGTTATAGACCTATAATTTTCCATAAGGTGTCTATAATTCCATGATATGTTATATCATGAATCTAATTATTTTTATGGTATTTTCTATTTTTTTTAATTTAATTTTATTAAATGGGTTTTATGGTTCAATGAAACCATTTGATAATAGTTTATTGACACAATATCATCATTTTTTAGAATGTTTATGGTTTTTCTTCCTTTGAAGAAATATTTTGATCCATCTCTCAAAAAATTAATGAATTTTATCCTCCTTTAGTAATTCATTATTTATTAAAATATGGGTACCTTTTTGTACTCTGTGTTACATAAGATATTTATTACTGTTTTTATGATAGTCTTACATTATCGTCTTTTAAATATGAAATATGTGTTCCATAAAAACCATGTTTTCTAAAAAGTGTTTCCAAGAATATTCTGCTGTCATCCTATAACAATTAAATGATATTGTTTTACCTTTTTTCATATAAATGTTTTTTCAAAGGAATATTCTTATCAATTTTTGAAAAAGTAATTTTTATAAACTTTTACAGTTCAAAATGATTTTTTTTACCTCGCATGACATGTACAGATCATCATGCTTTCATTTTAGTGAAGCATCCTTTGCATGTTTAAAAGTTTAATTTTTATGGAAATATTTTTAATTGTAATTTTCATGGAAAATTGTTTTCAAAAATATTTTCAATCTTAATTTATAAGTTTTCATTAAAAAATGTTTTAGAAAAATTTTTATTCTTCTTTTATATTTTTTGAAGAGAAATTGTTTCAAAACATTCTCTAGATTTTTTATATGTTTTCAATGAAAATTGTTTCAAAAAAATTTTAATATTATTTTATAAATTTCCACGGAAATTTGTTTTTAAAATGTTTGGAAGATTATTTTATAAATTTTCATAGATATTTTTTTCAAAATGTTTTCAAACTTCTTATATAAATTTCAAGGAAAGTTTTTTTCAATGTTTTTTATTTTTCTTTAATACCTTTTTAAGGAAAATTAATTCAGACATTTTCAATCTTCTTTTACATGTTTTCAGTAAATTTTATTTCAAAACGTTTTCATTATTATTTTATATGTTTTCATGGAAAATGGTTTTCAAAATATTATAAAGCCTTATTTATATGTTTTAAATTAATTTTCAATGAAATGGTTTTTCAAATGTTTTCATGTTCCTTTTACATGTTTTCAAGGTAAATGGGTTTCAAAACATTTCCAAGACCACTTTATATATTTTAATGAAAGAGATTCCCAATTTTTTTTCAATTATATATTTATAATATGTCAAATGTATTTTCATAAAAATGTGTTTCAAATGGATTGTCTATTTTAATGATCCTTTTTTCAACTTATAAAGGTTATTTTCTAAAACACATGTTTTTAAAACATATTTCAAAATTATTTCCCATCAACGATAAGATTTGTTGCTATTAATATTGCATGTATGGGGATATTGTTCAATGTTTACATTGAAATTCTTTCTCTAAATGGATTATATTTTTATGGAGGGGTGTTTATGAAACATGTTTTTCATTCATGGGATATATGATTTTGAAAATATATTCCTTTTAGGTGTTATGTTTAAAATGAAATGATTATAAACCTGTCCTTTTCTATAGGTTAGTATGTCGTTAATTTTTTATAATACTTTTCTCTTTTCATGGGCTATGGCTTGATTATTTATAAACTTGTGTAATATGTATGTATTATTTTTTTACGATATGTGTGGGACTTATATATCCCACCAATGCATTCGGTATAGAGATACGTATCATGAGTGAAGGCATGGATATAATAAGATATGAACTCAGTTCAGTATTACTAGGATTTTATGAGAAATGAACTCAGTTTAGTATCAAAGGGCTAGAAGATGGAGCGACCTTGGTTCCGTAATATAGGGATAAAATGAGTTGTGAACCCAGCTTGGTAAATAACATTTTCCACCATAATGGCATTGGGAGTTATTCTATTAATAAAATGGGAATGATTATATACGATTTTATGCCTACCATAATTCCATGTATTATTGATATGTTATTCTTTCATGAATTATGTTCTATATTTCCATTTTATTAATTCCATAATAATCAAAATGATTTTTTTAATTATTCATGTATATGATCATTGATATGCAGGGAATGGTCTCATATCTTCATGATCTTATTTATGCTTACATGTATTCATTGTTTACCTTTACCAAGAATTTTGTCTCACCCTTTTATATGTTTACGACTCCAGGTTATGAAGACATATTTATTATATTACATGTATAAGTGGGGTTCTAGTCTTGGAGAACCTTTTGGGAGATAATGTCGCTCACTCATGTACCATTGTTTACATTTCCTAGTTTAAAAAGATAATAAACTAATACGGTATCTGGGCATCTATTTTTATTATATTTTAATTATTCCTGAAAGGTTTTGTAATCTCAATGTCTGATAACATTCGGTCACTATAGATATCATCCGAGTGAAGGTTTATTCAACATTTGGAAACTATTATGAGGAAACATTAGTGACATCTTTAGGTATATTTATACTGATGTGTCTATGGATGTCTCTAACCATAAGAATGATGATGAGTAAACATTTAGAAAAATGTCCTATAATTTTGGTAATGTATTGTGTGAGTGGGTTCCAAGAAATACAAAACTTTATAAAAACTAAAGGTGGATACGGATCTCAAACAGATGTATCTATTTGTAACAACTCTAACAATATGTTCCACTTCTGACTCATGGTAATCTGGTACACAACAATGGGCCTTACTGCACACCTAGTTTGACACTAAAAGGGGATATACCTTGGGAGTTCACAAACACTCTGTGAACCATCCTGAATAATTTTAATAGGTGATGAATATAAATAACCAATGAAAAGACTTAGTATCCATATATTAAAGAAGTAGGATCCATGATTTGGGAACCCTATAAGAAAATTTTTAAGATTGTCGAGTATCCCAATATGGTAAATGTTTCTCACCGTATACATTCTGGTTTTAGAAAATACAGAGAACTTGAAGGAACATGATTAAAATTTAATGTTTTTGATGTTGAAATCATTGGAATTATGTGAATAGATTTCCCAAATGTAAATATCATAAATAGAATTTGGAATGTGGTACGAGTATTTTTTATACTTTGGATGTTTTAGAGGACACATATGAAATGTGAATGTTATGTGATGTTATTCAAGTATTGTTTACCATAAAAATAAGAACCATGATTTGATTGAAGTTGAGGAACCTTAAATAAGATTCATATTTAATATTCTACGAAATTAGAATTAAGGAATATGTTGATGAATCATAAGTGATTGTTTAATAATAATGTTGGACGAATGAAGTAATTATGTTTTAGAATTAATAAATTATCTTATATGAATCATGAAAAATATTTATATTTTCAATATATTTTTCATTAAAGATTTATTAGGATATATTTAATGGTGATTAATACATAGATAAGTGATTTCATGGAATGGTGATATTTTATTAGAGTATGGTAGTAATTAATTAATGCCTGGAAATGAGATTGTGATATTTGTATAAAGATATTTGGATATAAATAATTAAATTGAATGGTACATATTACCCTAGATATGAGTATTGAAAATGTCTTTGATGTTATTAAGGGTGATTTTTAAAGTATCTTGGATTTAAGAAATAAATCCACTAATCATCAGGATATGGAAGCTTGTATATTTTTCAACATTATTTATTTTAATTAAGGGAATATGCGATGAGGGTATCCATATGTTTCAAAGTGATGACCATTAGGTAATTCTTGATTTATGGGGATCAATGTTGTGACAATTTTAAGACATTGTTCCTAAAATGTTGTATTTTCAACATTAGGAATGTTTGTAAGGCTAACAATTTATGGATATTTTTTCATAAAATACAGATAAAGTCATTAATATTAATGTGTTATCTCTCTACATGTGGATTTATGCATATTGGATAGCCTTTTAAAACAACACTGTGTTGATGATAACTAAGGAAACATAGTATTACATTTCATATATTTCATTTTCTTTTGGTATTTAAAAAATGAAAAAGTCACCTTCCTTTTTAGATAAAGAAGTGAATTGGATCAATGATAAAAAAAGGTTGATGTTGTCCTGAAATCATGCAAGTATATATTTTCATGAAAATTCATCAACTATAGGAAAATGGATCTTGAAAAAAAATTGTTTTTCTTTTACATTTATTTATAATGAATAAAATGGTCTATTCAATAATCACAGATATATGGCTTTAGGATTGTTAACATTCTCTTGAAATATTTCTCTATCTCCGTCCATCAAAACTAGATTGTAATATTTCTCTTCCATATCCATTTATCAACTTCCAAAATATGTTTTCAAATGTGGAAAGTGGTTTATATGTTACATTGAATAAATTTATGGTTCCAACTATCTTTTTTAAGGGAAGTTTTATAATACATTTTTATGATGTCGGTTTCTATGAACAAAACTTTCTGGTTTTAAACCTTCGACAACCAAGATAATTTTCGAAGGAGAAATTCATTTTAAGGTGGTTAGAATCTATCACCCCGATATATTTTGAATTATTATTTTTATAGTTAATTTATCATTTTTTATATTTTTCATATCACACCATAATGAAAATAATTTATTTTATATTAAAGCATTATTTTTATCTAGTGTTATATAAAAAAACGTTCCCCGGTGGCTTGCTTAACACCAATGTCGAGTATTACTAAATAATAATATATAAATAAAATATTATTAGTTAATAGAATAAGATATATAAAATTAGTTAAAGCAAATGTTATTAATAATATTACCCAATTTATAAAAATTCAAAGTTTCAAAAAATACAAGATGAATTCAATGGTTACAAATATATTACAATTGAATATGAAAACATATTGAATATAAAGGAAAATATTATTATTTTTTATAGTCACGATGTTGTTTTAACCTATTAAATTTAATTAAATACCATTTTTAAGTCATATTTAGGTAATTTATATTATATATATTAATTAAAATATACTTTATGTTAAATTTTCGCTATTTTTCTATGATGTTTCATTTTTTAATGAATAGTGAAAAAACTGAATTTTACTTCACAACATATTTTACATATAATTTATTTACAATGATAAATTAAATTTTCTATCAGATAAAATATTAGTTATATTATAATTTTATCAATAAACCCAATTTAGGTCGTTAGAATCAATTTATCACTGAAATTGATTATAAAAACATAGTCAAAATTTGAACATTTTTAATTTCAAAACCCGAATTGTCGACCCGAGTACGTGATTAAATTTAAATTAATTTAAGACACTTATGGGAATGGAATTCATAAAAATTGATTCCATAATTGTGATGATCATAATTTATAATTTTAATTGGTTAAAATTAGTTTTAGAAAAAAATATTTGTTGAAAATAATTAAATTTATTTACATCGGGTTTTGTAAAATTAAGTTTAAATAAGGACAGAATTTTAAATTTATGACTGAAAACGACATATAAACTTGTAAGAAATTAATTTTATGTAATTATTTCGACCTTTAATCCCTTTAATTGTATTTGGTACATTATGGTATCCAAATTCTAGGGGATAAATGTGTGTGGAATTCCCTTTTCAGATATTTACAATAGTGCCACTACTCCCTCACTATAAAAGTCCCCCTATCCTCCACTTATTTACACCTTTAAAAACCCTTAAGATAGAAAAATCTCTTCTAATATATCTTAAAAAATTACCTCAATTCCCGATTTAATCCTCCCTTCTAGCATAAACCTCTCCAAGTATTTCCTTTGGTGTAAACCAAAAGAAGTTACCCGATTAAGAGGTAACACCCTCCCTCAAAAAATGTTTATTTTAATTTTATTCCCATCTCCCTCAAATAATATTATTACATTATAAACCTAATATCTTTAATATAATAATATGTTTTTATTTTATGTTTTTTCCTATAATTATTGAAACTTTCATCTAACGGGTAACAATCATACTATTTATGTGGACAAAAAACTACAACATCACAAAACAATTATTGTTAATTTTTCCATTACCGCCTATCATGAGGGAAATTGTGATATAAAATATATTTATATTTTTTATATATTATATATATATATAATTTAAAATTATTTAATTTTTTTAAAACACATATATGTATTCTTTACATTATGTGTAATTATGAAAATTTCGTTTGAGGATGTGTGGACTACCACCCCATCAAAGCGATGTGATTCATTCACACACTACATTGAATATATTAGGGTTTCTTTTAGGGAAATTATATGATATATATGATATATTAATTCTATTAGAATTATAATTTCTCACATATATACATATATGTAATTTTATTTCTTTTTTTAAATGAGACAATTAAACGGAAACAACATTCTTTCATATTTACGACCTATCGTCTTAATGAAAAATGTATTCCATTTCAAAATTCTATGTTATATATATTATTATAATAAAAATATAATGAATTAAATTGATATTTATATCATGTTTTAAAAACTAAAAATCATGATATAAGTATAATGACCTAATATATAACAAATTAAGTCTCTTGTGAAGAACAAATCAGATATCACACGATGAGAAACTTTAACATAGATTTTTTATAAGAGGGTAATATAAATTCATAATAAAACCATATATGGTATTAGATATATGAATAATGTTACGTGATATATGTTTAATATTTTTGTTTTTGTTTTTTATACATGAGTTTTGAATGAGTACGATGAGAGTCAATACACAATGTAAGGGAATATCATCTCACTTTTTTATTTCTATGAGATAATTGCCTTATTAACAACCCATTCAATTTATGTTGTGTGTATAAAACACATGTATTTATTCTAATATTCTTATAATTATATTTATTTGTATTTAAATATCCATTTTTTAGGATCTTTATTTCATGATGTTTATGTTTCAAAAGTTACAAATCGGTAATTTCATTTTGTCTCAATTTTATTTTTTTGAGACACTTGCCTTATTATGAACCTATATTATATAGCCCTTAAAAAGTTATCTCAAGAGTCATATTATTTTAATGATACTTGAATCTTTATTTAATTTAATTTTCTTACATAGGGTGTCTGGTTCAATGTTACCTTGTGGAAAGGGTTGGTTTAAACAAAGTCATTGATTTTCTAGATTGTTTATGTTTATGATTATTTGGAATAAATATTTTGATTAATATATCAATAATATTCATGATTTTCTTCTCCCTTAGTTATTTAGGTTTTATTTATATATTGGTACTATTTTTTTACTTTGTGGTTCATAATATATTTATTAGATAATTTTTACAAAGTCCGACATTACCCTCTCTTCAGTCAGAAATTTTTGTTCTTTAGAACCATGATTTCTAAAAAGGATTTCCCAGAATATTATACTATTCTACTATAATAATTAAAATATGTTTTCCATTTTTTTAACAATGTTTTAATATTAATCTTCATGTTATTTTTCTAACAAGGTATTTTTTTATTCTTTTACCATTCAAAAGGATTGTTCTTCTTACATCATATGGAATATAAAAATGTATCGACCATCATACCTGTAAAGCTTCCTTTTCATGTTTAGAAGGATAATTTTTAAGAAAACATTTTTCAATATAATTTTCATGGAATATTATAATAAAAAATGTCTTCGAATTTCCATTATATGTTTTTGAGGATTTTTTTAACAGGTTTTCAAACTTCATTTATAAGTTTCCGATGAAAATTTTTTAAGAACATTTTCAAGATTTGTTATAAGTGTTCAAGGAAAATTGGTTCAAATATTTATCAAGTTCATTTTATAAATATTCATTGATTGTTTTTCAAAACGTTTTCATGTTTCTTTTATATGTTTGCAAGGAATATATTTTAAAAATTATTTCATGCTTCATTTATAAATTTTCAAAGAAAATCATTTTCAATTTTTTTTAAGATTCTAATATAAGTTTTCAATGAAAATTATTTCAAAGTTTATTCAATCTGGTTTTATATGATTTTAGAGAAATTTTTTTTAGAATATCTTCAATATTCTTTTATATTATTTGAAGGGAAAATATTTTCAAATTATTTTCAATCATTATTTATATATTTTCAAATTATTTTCAAGGAAATGAATTTTTAAGATATCTAGAAGCTCCATTTATATGTTTTAATGAAAAATGGGTTTCAAAATGTTTTGAATCACCCTTTATATGTTTTCAGATAAAAAGGCTTCCAAAATGTTTTCGAATATTTATTTATAAGTTTTCAGGTTTACTTTTAGGAAAATAAGTTTAAAAATGTTCTTATACTTTAAAGATCCATTTTTAAAGAATAAATGATATATTTCTCATGAAATGCTTTTAAAAGATATTTCAAAATTATTTAACTTCTTTAAATAACATCTTTTGGTGTTACACATGATTTTAATGTGATATAATTTAATTTTTCCATTGATATTCATTCGCTGAAAGGATTATGTTGTGATGGGATAATTTTTATGAAACCCATTTTCTTTCATAGATTATATTCTCTTGAAACCCACTTCTTTTCATGGGTTATTTTCATGATGTAATGACTATAAAACATGTCATTTTCCACAAGTTATGATATGATTACATGTTTATAATTCCTATTTCATTTCATGGGTTATGAAATTATTCATTGTGATCTTATAGAAAATTTATGTATGATTTCATTATGAGATGGGTGAGACCTGTATCTACCTCTAATAAATTTGATATGGATTTATATCTCATGATATAAGATATGTATGGGATAGTACATAATCATTGCTCAGTATTATAGGGCTTAAATGAGGAATGATGTTAGTTCAGTATTATAGGATTGGAAGGATGAGTGAACTTAGTTCAATAATATACAGATGGAATGGGGTGTGAACCCAATTCAGAAAAGGATTTTTTCTAATAATATTTCTTTGGAAGTGATTACTTTATTACTATAGAAATAATTATATATTCTTATGTTCCTACAAAAATTAAATGTATTATTCCAATGTTATTATTTCATGTCTTACGTTCTTTATTTTCATATGATTAATGTCTTATGATCAACTAAGATTTATTCCAGGATTCATACATATTATCTTAGATATGGATGGTATGATATTATATTTTCATGATCACATCGTCACACCTCTATGATCATCTTTTTTCTTACATATCTCCCTTGTATACACATTCTGAGAATATGAGCAAACCTATTTCTATGTTTTCTTCCCCATGTTATGAAGACATTTTTATTGTATGATATATCTAATAGGGGTTCTTTCCTTGGGGAAACTAGTGGGAGATAATTTATCTAACTCATGTACAGGTTTTTAAGTTTCCATTTTTCAAAAGTCACTAAAATAATATGGTCTTTGGGCATCTATTTGTATAATGATTAAAGTATTCAACAATTTTAATGTAATGTTAAAGTATAAAAAGCATGGATCACTATTCCATGAACATTTTTGGAGAAAAACCATTCATTGTGGTGCACCTCTGAACCTTATGAGAACCCATGACTATAAATACCCCCCTAAATAAATAATTCGAGAAGGATATTCCGCTGAGTTTGGGAATGCATTCTTAATTCATGAAGATCATGAGCTCTAAGAGAATATATTCTCACGAGACCATAAGAACCATGAAACATCATTTATTTTGTTCTTTAGGGCCTCAACCCCTTGTGTAGATTTCCTTTTCGAATGCCTACTAACTTAGAGAAGAAAGAAATCCATTTGAGGAGCTTAAGGCTTCATGAAGCATTCCGGCTTCACGAAGCATTCACCCCATGAATCGAAAATTTGATTTTTGGTAATGGAACCTTTCTTCACCATCTCCTTCATGAGACCCTATGCTATGTGAGAAAATATCCCTCACAAATCCCGATCCTTCCTGATGCTCCTCCCTTTGTTCCCAAAGGTCAATACTGGAGGCGTTGTGCCCCCACACCATGAAAAATGGTGAGTCACACAGTAGACATTTCAAGCCGGCTTAAGTAAATTTTTTCTCCCACTCATGTCCATCCCCACCTTCCACCCATGAATACCATAAGCTAATTCACATGGTTCCTTTCCCTTGTCATGATTTGAGCTTCTCATCTTGGATTCCCACAATACCTTGTGTCAGACCATTCCACTGAAAAATCATCAAACCCATTATATCACTCTATACCTAGTTGAACTAGAAAAGGCCTCTGTCACATATGTCAGGAAATATCCTTTCCAAGGATTCTTATGCCTAATAGTCCACATTATGTGACTATAAACTGTAGTATACCCTATAAGACAAACACATGATTCCTCTTTCTCTAAATAACAAATGCCTTATCAACAAGAATATGATGTCAACAGTCCCAACTATATGACATTAAACTATAGTATACCCAATTTGATAAACATAGGATGCTTATTTATCAAAAAAAAGTTATTCCTTAAGTGTTAAGCATAAGATTTCAACAATCCTCACTATATGACTTTTAACTATACCATACCCAATCATTCAATAATTGGATGCCCCATTTGAAAATCATGAGATGACTTATGTCCCAATAATAAGATACCTCATTTGATGAGAATGAGAAGAACACCAGACAACAACCCTAGGCCTCTATCTTATGTGTTATCCAAAATTATATACCTCAACCCAACAATGATTTGGGATTCCCTCAATACATGACATCGGGAATCCTGAATGTGAGGCTTACATATGTACCCCCCATGAACCTCATACATTCACTTGATCTTAAAAATAATTCTTACCTCATGAAATAAACATGGGATTACTTCATAGCCATACATGTGGAAGATGTCACTTCTGTCAACCTTAAGAATTCCCTATCCGCACCATTACCTCCCCATAGGGGAACATTGGCAGATTGCACATGTACACCCCAACCACAATGTCATTGATCCCGACTTATCTTGGGAATATCCAATGCATAATACACATACAATCTAACCTATAGAATACATCTTGTAAAGGGAAACTGTCCGTATGTAAGCCCCACGTCAAATCCTCTCGAACTTATTGGATTTTGATCCATTTATTATAAATAGGGTATGTAAGATGCCACTCTGAGGCTCAATTCTAAACAATAGTAAACATTGGTGTCCCCCTCATAGGGCTTATCCCTCTTTGATCCACCACTAGTGGTGTCTAGATCAACATTTAAAGTGTTACATTGTCATTTATGGGACACACCTCTCTTATTCCACTCGCCTAGGGAATTCTGACATATACAATGGTAAACCTAGGTGCTCCACTTATCGGGGTGCACATCACTGATCGACCATCATAGGTGTTTTGATAAATCTTCATGATGTAGCTTCTTACTTTTATGAGATACACCTCCCATATCTGCTCTCATAGGGAATTCTTTTCCATTAATCCGGTAAACATAGGTGCTCCCTCTTAGGGGAGTATCCTCATGATGTGACATCTTACCTTTATGGGACACATCTTCTTGATACACCTTAATGGGGTGTTATAATGCATCATATAACACCCATTATATCTCATTAACTTTATCCATTCTACTATTTTCATGTTGGATCATCTTATTGTACTCACTGCATGATGTTAAATTTCATGGGCCTCCGGAAATATGTGGACACTGATTGCCAACTAGCTTGGATGTGTACGAAACCTCCTTGAGGTTCAAGCCCAACACCCGCAACAAACCCATTCATTTCATCCAATCAATTCAACCCTTCCATAAACCCTGAGGATTCTAAATTGGGCCACCACATCCTAGTGGGATGCTGTCATCAATCTAGGAAATTCATATAAGTAATCCCATCCATGTCATCACTATTCCTAGAAGCACCCAAGAAACATACCATCCCTAATCCCCCATCGTTCAACATCCTTCCAAGAGCGTTTTTGTTGTGAAGGGAATCTAGCCATGTGTAATATTGAAGCCATACCCCTTAGAACATTGTGGGTTTGATCTCTATCTCATAGGAAGGTAATATTGGATGCCTCTTTGAGGTTCAATCCTAATCAATAGTAATCCTTCGTATCTCCCTCATTAAGGCGTACCTCCTTGATCTACCATCAATTGTTTACATATCATCCTTTATAGTGTGAAATGTACCCTTTATGACCCTCATCATCTAGAATAATCTATCATTTGGTGTTCTAATCCATCTATCTGGTAAACCATTTATGTTATCCCACCTATCGATGTTCATCTTTTAACCACCACCATCAAGCATCCTAATTGACCCCTCTTTCTCCATCTTTGAAAGACTTTAATATCACGACCTTCACTATGTTAAACATCGTAGTCCTGAGGAAAACCTTGTGATACATGACTCTGACATAAGATACCCTGTGATCGATGTGGGATTTTTTGGGGTCCATTATCATAAATTCCCTTCAATGAGGAATAATAAAACACCCCATTTTCCCAACATCCATACATGCGGGTGATGACCAATGTGAATGCTCCCCAAAATGATGTTTGTATCCCTATCAATACCCCTTAGAATTTCAAATAATAAGCTGCGTAATTTACTAGCATCCAAAAACTGATGATGCCCATAATGAGTTTTACATAAACATCTTTGTCAATGAGGGATACATGGACTAAGAGATGAATTATAAAGATGAATCCTTAGATGGAGAAACCGACATCCTGTTATCCCTTATTGATCAATGAGCATACATCTCTGAATAAGGGATGAATTCAACCCACATTTGAAAAGTAGGCATGAAAGAGAACAATGTGACACCATCGTGGTGATGACAAACAAGGTCGATGTAATCTGATGAAAGCATTATAAAAATGGATAACTCATGAGTCATGAGTTTGGTGATAATGGTATAAGGTGGTTTTGAATCGTACAATTATAATAGTAAATCAGTGAGTGGTCATGCATGACATAATGAAAGAAGTTTTGAAGACATATTGGGGGAATAGTTTCTTGGGAGTTGCAAGTAAATAAAAAATGTGCCTCTGTGGTAGAAGAGATATCACAAATGAATTGGGTGTCATAATACTATTGAACCATTCTTGGACTTAGACACATATTATCAAGAAATATGGACTATGGTGTTGGTTATAGGTAGGTATATCCAATTTAGATCTTAGCATGTCTTATGAGAGAGAAACAATCAAATTTTGATAAAATATTAGTGTAATACTTGTTAGTGATGATCATTATCAATCATGAAATTCTCATGAGTGAATTGAGAGAGCCTAAAATCCATGTTGATCATTTTTTATTCTAAATATCATTGCTGGTTTGATGAAGGAACCTATTGTGGTTTCACTCTAGGAGAGGTATAATGTAATTATTATGGGGGGATTGTTCTATTGGTTTTCAGATGGTGGTGAACCTCATGGTGAGTTAAATTTGGTGGATTTCATGGAAATCATTCACAATATGTTAGAATGAGTTGTTCTTATATATTACGAGATGAATCTAAAGTATTAGTGAGTTATTTGAAATGATGGATGTTATTTAATAAAGTGTAAGGGGAATGATATTTGGTGATTATGATTTTTATTCCCTGATATAGTGATAAGGATGGTCCAAAGATGGGAAGAAGAATTTTAGTCATCAAAGAGTCACCATAATATGGGAAGGGATGTGGGCCCAAGAGACTGATCGTATGTTAGTGGTTTTAGAAATCATATTCCACTTGATAAATTAAACATGTGAAAATGGAACTATCAGTAATTTTGATGTAAATGTTGAATTGTGGATTGATGACATCAAGATGTGGGTGTTATTCCAGATGTAGCTTTCACGGCCCACGGATTTTCAAACAGGTCTTGTACTGTGCTTGTGTTATAACATGGATACAGTTTTGATCTAGATATTTTTATTTTAGGAGACGTCACTAGATGTCGGGTATGGTTTTCGGTGATCATGGTTGAAATGGACTCGGTACACCTTGAGATAAGGATATCGAAATATTTTTTTTAGATTCATTGACAATGGAAGCTGATCAGTCTTGGGAGTTGTAGAACAATGGTATAACTAGATTCATTATTTCTTATAATTTAATTAATTTAGTGTGGATATTTATTATTCTCCATCAGGATGAGATAAGTGTAGTTCTAAGGTTGGAAATGACTTTTCAAGGAAATGATGGGATGACCAGGTTTTTCTTGGTCTCTGGGAGCTTGAGTGTTTTGTTAAAATTGAGTACTGAGGGTACTAACCTCACACATAATTTAATAAATGAATCTGAAGTGTCACTACGAAAATTAGAACATGTTAAATTATGTGAATATGATGGTGATATTTCTATGTATTGAGTTCTAAAGGCATACATACCGTATTTTGAAATGGATCTCAGAGTTTCATTGGGTGATTGGAAACAAAATATAGTCATTAAGGGAAATAATCTATAACCCATGTAGGTCTGGTAATGTTTTTTTACACAGGGCTTCTTTGGGATGATAATTTCTAAGGTAGGGAGAATGTAAGATCCTGTTTTTTAAGATTAATTTTTATATGGACTTATAATATTTAGTTTAATTGATGGGTCAAATATAGACCAGTGATTTTGAATATATTTTTGAATGTTATATTGATTCTTAATGATGTTTTTGTTGTGAAATGTGGTTTTGTTTACATATGGTAGTTTTTTGAATCATCCGTGGGGGTCTTGATGCAAAACAAGTGTTTTGGGAAAATGAGGTAGAGGGAACATAGTTGGAACATGGTTAGTTCTGATCACAAACCCTAACTGTATGACCCATTTTTTTCCAATGCACGAGGTTGGTAACTCAGGAAAATGACTAGGGAAAACTATATAGTTGTCTACATATAGCATAACTGTTGGATGGTCTGTTAAAACATTCTACATTCTCGTGTGTGGGGTGTGGATCGTGGAATGTTCCAATCACATGGTTGGTGTATGTTTTTGGTAATCCATGTGGAAAACCGTGAAGACATTTATGACAGTGAAAATAAACCCTTTCTCCCCTATAAGATTCAATTATAAATCAGTTATTTTTCTCCATTCACCTCCCAAATGTGTGTCACCCTTATTATTCTTTCTTTAATAGATGTTATCCTCTATTTATGGCCAAAACCAGATTCTTTCAGGTATGTTGGGATGCAGTTTTTAAGAATCAACTCTGTAAACCTCAGTTGTTTTATTTTCATTCCATATTTAACCAAGGGTTATCTATTATGTGATTTTAGTATTTATTCCAATGGAGCGTGGTGGAGTTTGATATCATAGTTCTTTTTTTCTCTACTTTGTAAGAGGATAACCTGAGAGGCCATTGGGACTTCCACACATACTATTTCATTTAGTAATTATCCATGGTGAATTTCTAATTCATTAATGGGATAACTAACAACATTTAATGTATTTGTTTACACCTTTTCATAGGGAGCATTCCCAATTCAATGTTGGTTGTATGCATATTGTTGGTGGTGAACGTTAGGTGTCTATTAAGGTCTAATGATATTGGATGATGAGATTTTGATATCTTTTACATTCTATAATAAAGTGGTGTTCATTTGCCAATAGTTTTTTTTGGTTTTTTCAATTAATTACAATGTTGTTATAATTATTTAATTTGGATGGTCGGTTTTGAGACAGGTCCAGTACCACATGGATGAACGTAGAAAAGACATAGAAATTGTTGTTGGGATTTCGAAATTAAATGTAATGTTCCAAAAAGGTAGGTTGTATATTTTCAATTCCATTTAGTAATTATTAAATGTTGTAGTCTAATGTGGATTATGAGGATCTCCCCTGAGGGAGAAACCCATTTTATAAATTCTCTTTGATGAATTGTTTAAATTAAATGAAATTGGAAGATGGTTTTAGATTAAAGACTAGGGTAAATAATAAACTCATTTTTTATCTTCAACCCATGACATGAAGTTATGACCATGAACGAGGATACCCTATTAGTTTCATCTGCCTCTATCCACTCTAGGATTCCAAGAGGGATTCCTTTCTTACTCTTTGGGATAGGGGACCCCCAGAAGGATTCCTCTATTTACCAGTGGAAACTAAGGATACCCACTAAGATTCCACTCTAATGTTTTATATAGGGGAAATGTGGTTTCCCAATTGTTTGATTGGATTTTAGCTAGTTTGCCATTTTGGGTAGATATGGTAGTGAGTTAAACCTTATAACCCATGCATAACTAGTAATCCATGAGGTTAAGATAGTAGTGGTTAGTTTGATGTTTGACCACCCTCACTCTTTCATTTATTTATTCAACTATTTACTTATTTTGTAACAATTATTACCAGAGGAGATTCATGGTTATTAGTTAATGAAATTGAGCTGATGTACTAGTTCACTATGATGCCTGTATTTATTTACTTGAAAATAGATTCTGTAACTTATTATTTTGGGATGCTCAGAGGTGTTTCATAGTGTCCATATTCTATGGATTACTATTTTATTAAGACATGATGTGCTTATGGGATTCAATTGTTGAGACTTTAAAATTTAGATTATTGTGATAGACACTCTTGGATTTGGGATCTTTATTTTGAGCTTAAACGAATGATATGATCATTACATGACTATGGTGGTGGACATGGTGATGCTCACTATTCTTATGACATATAATTCATGGATGATTAAGCTTTCCATGAGAAATTCATATGAGTATCTCAATGATTAGTAGGATGAACCGTTGTTACATATCCAATATGTACTTCTTGGGGATGGGGAAATTAAGTCATTAATATGAATGGATGTTGACAATGAACTTGGATCTAGAGAAATTTTTTTATTGACCACTTAATGGTGAAAAACTTAGGGATTATATGAGTTGTGATTTTGTGAATGCATATGGATTGGGACATTGTAATTTGACATCAGACTATATTAGATGTGAAATGAGTAGTAAGAAATTCAAATCAATGCCGCATTTTAAGGATTTTTATGTATTATGTGATATCCTTTTTTATATTGATTAGAGGAAATTATTGGTGAACACAATGTTTGGAAATGTATCCACCTATGGTAATTTAGCTTTCCCAATGAGATATCTTTTGCTACCCTAAGTGGGTATTTTCAATTGGGGTTTACATTCCTTGAGATCAAATTAATTAAACATTGACTGAGTTGTACGATATCCATCTCAATTCCCTTTTTACAAGATATCCATTTTACTGGATCTTGGATTAGGGGATCTCTTCTGGTTTGAGTTATTTATATATAACTTCCATACATATATAAATGTATATGTGATCCCATGTCTCTATATATGGAGATATATAAATATAAATGTATATATATATAGATTTATAAGATGTAACTTTGTCTAGAAGATCGAGATCCTAGACCCAAGGATCTGTTGTGGACTTCTTCCTTTTCTTTAATAGATAGTTTTTCTTTATTTATTATTTTTATCCTCCAACATAGATCACATATACATAAAATTAATCTAACTAGTAATGTATGAGACACCGTTTGGGCAACGCTACTGAGTTTTTTACTCACATCCTACAAGGTCCTCCTTTGTACTGTTGTACCTTTGAAAATATTCGCTTCATTGTAGACAATTTTAGGGTTGTGGATAGGGACTTAGTGAATAGTACAACTATGTTATGTATGTGGAGATTGGGTATATGGTCAGGCTTAGAGTTAGTAGTAGATCTCTATGATTTCATTTAAGTTTTTATGTCCTATTATTTTTATGGTCAGCCTAGTGGGTGATGAGTGCTATATTTATGGCTAGTCTGTAGCCTTTAGTGCATGGGGAGGAAAACATGATGTCTTAGGGTGAACTGGCTTGGTGCATGGGTTTAGTAGCATTGGGGTGGGGATGTTACAATTACGATAGTTATCTCTTAGCCGTTGGAATGAAAGGTATGAATTGAATTAACTAGATTATGAAAATAGTTGGTTTCAATTGTATATAATATTAATTCATTAATGGGAAACAAAATTTAAATGAAAATAAAAACAATTTCATAATAAAAGAAATCATTTTATAAAAAAAATTATTTTTATGTACAAAAGAATATTATATCCCAATTAACTAAACGATTCACCTTTTTATAATTATTTTAACGATATTTATATATTATATATTCAATATATATTTTTAAATTATTTTTATGTGTTTTCTATATATGATCTAATATTAAATCTAATTTTACACTTGAAAATTTTATTTTCATAAAGAATAGTTTTTTCTCTTCTTGCACACATATTATAAAATTAATATTTTAAAATTTTAAAAATTTTATATGAACAAATTGAATTCAAATTTTAAAATATTCACTTTAAAATTATATTTGAGTGATACTTTGAGAATTTTCACAAGTGATAAATTTTTCAATGAATAGTAAAAATATTGTTTTTTATTGTTAATTTTCATCTTTTTTAATGCCTTAAAAATCTTAAAATTAAATTTAATAATATTTAAAAAGTAAAATATGTAAAAATATATTTCAATTAATCCAATTTATTTCATTATAATCAATTATATATTTTCTTTTCATATTAAATCCTTTTTAGATTTTGTGTGTTTTATCATTGAAAAACGTTTTTTTTCATATTTTATGAGGTATTAATTTTAATTTAAAATTTTCCTGATTTGTTAATGGAATTTGTAAAAATAGATTTGATTTTTTAATTATAGTTATTTATTTTTTATAATAATATTAATTTAACTTTTTTTATAATTATAAATAGTAAAATCTGTATGAAATAATTGATATGGTTAAATTGAAAATGGGTTTATTGAGGTGTCAAAATAAAATGATAAGGGGTAAAATGGAATAGAAACTTTTCCAAGACCCATTTTGGACATATTTTAGCATTGAATATTATTCGATCTTGAGTAGCCCATTTTGGATCTATTTGTCATATGAAAAACATGGGTGTACCTTTTTAAACAAATCCAAGTGTTCTATCTACTGCACTTTGAAAAGGCCACCCCTCTCCTACCATCTTTAGACTTCTAAAAACATTTTTGGATAATAACTACCAAAATACCATCCTTAAGTACATAATATATTCAAAAAATCCTTATATTGATAATATAACAAACTGAGGAAGGCTTTTTGTGAAAACCAATAGAGGTTACCTGATGAAGATGTAACTTTCTTCAGTGACTGTTTTTATTTTCATTATTC
Source organism: Viscum album (assembly GCA_963277665.1). NCBI lineage: Eukaryota > Viridiplantae > Streptophyta > Magnoliopsida > Santalales > Viscaceae > Viscum > Viscum album. The sequence goes on along the minus strand of OY728122.1, from coordinate 611,031,721 downwards.
CGGAAAACCATTAAAATATTACTAATTAATTATAATATAATATCCTTTGAATCTCCAAAAAACATATATATTTTTTTGGGGAAAACCAAAATTCATCTCCTTTTCTTTTAATTTGTAAAAAATAATCATGCATGTGTTTACGATGGATTAACACCTCACGAATTGAGGTAATGTGTTTTTCATTAATGTTTTAAAAGTATTAATATAATAATATATTATATGAATGATTTTTATATTTTTTGAAATTATTATACTTATTAAATAATGATATCATATATAAATTCTTAATTTCTAATCAGTTTGGGATATGATAACGTTGTTCTTTTGTACGGTAGACTACCACCTCATGAAACAATGTGATTATTTTTTCACATACGATTTAAATGGTAAGAAATAAGGATTAATTTAAATAAAATATTATTTATATATGAAATAAAAATAATTATAGATGGTTATATATTATTTTTCTATATTTTATTAATTTTTTTGAGAAAATGGAAACAACATTCATGTTGATGTACGTCCTACCGTATCCATGAATAGTGTATTGAATTTTCTATATATAAATTTTATTGATTAATCAAAATAAATATATATTTATATCAGGATCAAAAATTTTGATAGGCTTTAACCATGTTCAACATAAGACTACCAATAATAAAACATCAAAACATACACACAAAACAAATCATTTATTACCCGATACACAATTTTGATAAATAATTGTTAATAAATGGCTGAGAAATGGTCAGAATTAAATAATATATTGTGTGATATATATATATATATATGTTTATATAATATATTTAAAATAATGGTATATTTATTATACAATATCTTTGTACATGTAATAAGGAATTTGACACTTCAATTAAGGGATTTCCATCTCACTTTTTACGTCAGTGAGACACACACCATAACCACCACCTATATCATTTTATTGGTGTATATAATAGAACTGAATGTATGTTAGGAGGATTATCAACAATTATATGCAGATTGAAGTTTCCAATTTTGATATCTACTTTTAAGGGTTTATGGATCAAAATTTAACAAAGTTGTGAGCTATTTCTGCTTAATTTACCTTCTTTGAGACATATGTCATGATATATACTAATATTATTTTATGAGGTTAATATATATAATACCTTACATATAATAACCTCTATTTTTTGTTCTGATGATATGTTGCTTTTTGTTTACTTTTATTATTCCATGGTTCTTAAAATTTTATGTTACCAAAGTAGTAATGGTTTTAGGACATTATCTCATCATTTATTTTGATTGTTTATGTTTTTTTCAAATGAAGCTGAAATTTAATGATAAATATATCATAAAGAAAATGAAATTATTTTATTTGGGATATTTCATGAGAATCCATGTTTTCCATTAATTTTACTTTATTTATATATGGAAGAGTTAAAAATAATGTTTTTAAATAAATCTGACTATACTTCTCTCTTAAGAATATTTTTTTTAAAATAAAGTTTTTCTAAAAATGTTTTTAAAAATTATTTTTTAAAATTTACAAATGATTTATTAAAGAAATTTTTATCCATGTAATTATTTTAAATTTTTCAGTGGAATCATCCTCTCATTTTACAAACAATGACTATTTTTATTTTACAGAATATGTGAAAGGTTTATTTGTTTTAATGTGTATGACATGTAGAAAATATCCACCGCTATGACCACTAAAATATTTATTTAATCCTCTATATGATTGAATGTATATTTTCATGGATAAATATATTTAAATTTATTTATAAATTTTTATCATTAAATTTTTTTCGAAGTATAGTTTCCTCAAGAGATGTTTTAAATATTTTTAAAAGATGCCTTTATATGTTTCCAAGGATACAGTAAAATAAAATTATTTTGACAATGTTTTATGTTAATAATTCTTATTTCAATGTGGAAAGGGTATTGTCTTAAATAAATGTACTATGTGATACCTTAAAAACAATCTTCCATCTAATAAGAAGTCCTTTGTGTTTATTTATGATTCAATTGGGATCATATTGAATGATACTGTACTAATTATTTTTTTGTATGATTAATGTTTATATTGATGATATTATTATGAAACCCACAAATTTTCCATGTTTTATTCCATTCTAAAATGATAAAATGTTTATGAAACACATTTTCTTTACAATGGGTATGATATAATGATCTGATGAATGTTTTATGATATCGTGGACATCATAAGTATGGTTTTCGTTATGTGTATAGTTGGTTATATTTATCCCTAAAATAAATTTAATAATTCTTCATATCTCATAAGATACCAGTAAGAAACAAGTCAATGGGATAGATCCTCTATGGGAAATTTGTGAGTACTTATCCATTATGTGATACATGTGTTTCTTGATACACAATATAAAATATGTTATAATTCTTGATCTAATATTTTGATTTTCATAGTAGTTAACCATTAAATATGAAATGGATTTAAATATTTATTATGGTGACATACATTTTTAGTCGGATCTTTGGGTTATTGATTGATTTATGATGATTTTTCTCTTGTACGGGTTATGTTTTATGAAATTATAATGTTTTCTTACATGAATCAAGATTATGATCTAGGAGAGGTTGTGTATGTAATTTTTAAGTTATGTTAATTATCACAAACCCTTATGTGTGTCTTATTTTTTAATTTGATCATAGATTGTGATATCCATTTTTACCCTTAATGAGAATATTATCTCATCTTTTATTTTTGAATTTCATAGGTTATGAAAAATAGTTTATTTAGGATTTTCCTAATAGGAGTAATATGTGAGAGAATTATTGAGGGATATGTTATATATCACTAATTAAATAATTTGATTTTGTATTTAGTATCCTAATACAAAAATCCATTATGTTCTATGGGTGTGTATTTGAGAAAAAATGAATATTAATCAATTAAAAATATATATCTACGTATGAGAAGATTGGGTATCTAAAATTGGTATTAGTGGTAGAGGAAATAATCCTATCCCTGGGAACTGTCACATGCAAGCATGGGATGAAGAATGGCTCTCCACCCAATGGATTAATATAGAATGGAACACCACTGGGGATGGTGGTGTGTCACCCTTGGGAGGTGTTTCCACCCATCGAATGCCTCAATAGGTATTAATTACAGTCCACTATGATTAATTTGAGACTAATATTATTGGTGTTAGATTAAATAGTTTAGATAACCATTGTAATATATGATGAGAAAACTCCAGTGATATTCCCCAAGTTATTTTTGTGTATATATATTGTGATATATCTAAGGATTAGTGTAAGGATGGGTCATGGATAGAAAAATGTCATGGAATTTTAATAAAGGAGATATTGAGTGGTTTTTAACCCATTAAATCCATGTTTAGACACTAAAAATATGCATGGCTCTGAAATAGTGGTACCGAGGAGTGTTAACATTATAAAATTATCATTTATTTGGACATGATAATTACATTGTGATTATAAATGAGCGTTGCTGCACACCTGGTCTGAAATTTTCAAGGGATACAGTTTGGAAATTTAAAAACTCTTTGTGAACCATCATGGTGGTTTTAAATAAATGATGAATATGAATGAATTTAGTAAAACTTATGGTGTCTTTGATTGAAAATAATGATTCCTGATTTAGATATCATATAGATTAATTTTTTGATTATGTGGTTTTACACTATGAATATTGGTGCACACACTATGGTTTTTTTTTGTTTTATTCAGTGGTGGGAACGAAAAGGATCTAGGATAACATTGAATGTGATAGATAATTTATTTATGAGATACCAAATGGGATGATGATTAGAGTAATGGATATTGTGAATATAATTCATCAGTAATGACAATATATGATGAAGTACTTTCATTTTTACCAACTCTACGTCTCACCAAATAAGATATGGAAAAAGTTATCTGAGAGCTCTGGTAGTAGATACCCTGGAGGAATGATGATTGAGTTTCATATATGTTAAGAATGTGAAATAATCACTCAAGGAAATATATAAAAGGGAATATAAGATTTTTATGTATCGATAGATTGTAATAGTGTGAGAAATTTCCAAGGGAGAACCAAAATTTCATTTAATGGAAAGGATGAGAATATTATTCTCCCAAAGAGATTATAAATATATTAATGTTTTAAATGAGAAATTATTGGGAATTTTAAAAATTTATGTCATAAATGTAAATATTATGAATATAATCCACAAGTTAGTACATGTAATGGTTATACTAATAGCGATGAATAGGTAATGAATGACATATTATTGGAATGGGTGGTACAAGATGTATTGTTTATGTTAAATGTGAGAAGTATTGTTAAATTGATATTTATTATTTTCATTACGTGAACCATATGTTATATATTATGAAATTGGTATTATGTGATTAGTTGATGAACCCTTATTAATGGTTTTATAATGATTTAGATTGACCGAATGGCTTATGTAATACATTTCAAGAATTATGAAATATATGAGAATTTATTTGTAGAAGTCTATTATTATTAGTTTTTAAGAATATATTAAATAGTACTGAGGACCTTTATATGTGATATAATGAAATGGTTATATTTTATTAAAAATACATCATTAGGGTAAGATAACACTTAATACATTACGGATGTTGAGAATATGGTGTTTTTTGAAAAAAAAAAGATGATGGATAAAGATATAGGATACTGTATATTATTGATGACTGTAGAAATGATTAAAGATTTGTTGATAATGTAGTGTATGTTATCATTGATAGAGTTTTCATTTTTTTGGATTTATTGAATATATTCAATAACATATGATTTTATTTAAGGAATAAAAAAACATTTATGTTTTCATTGAGGTTATATGATAATTCATGTTTTTATTGGGATTGAGGAGATTATATTACCATGTTATTCAAATATTTTGTATGTTGAAATTAAGAGTTACTTAATTATATTTGTGGGATTAATGTTATATTGATTTTTGTGAAATTTAGTGATTTTTATAAATTTATAAATTGTCCAAGGTCATAAAGTTAACTATATATGGAATTGTTCGTGTAAAACATGGAATAGGGTTTTGGGGATTAATATATTACATCACTATATGATGATTTAGGAATATGGGGTAACTTGGTCTAATCCTGTTGTTATGATGATAACTAGAGATAAAAGGAATGAATATTTAATTTTTTATGGATCATATGATCCAAATTTTATTATAGAATAAAAGATAATTCAACATCATTTCATAAAGAAAGAGATGATATGTAAATCCATCTAAGTAGAACGAAATGATGCGATTGTTCTTATAGAATTGGTTAAAATCATGTAAGTATACATTCTAAAGAAATTGTCTCATCTCTATGAAATGGATATTGAGATAATTTTTCCCTATTATCATTATTTATGATGATATTAATTACATTTTCACACATCATTAGATTATATTATTGTGGTTGTTGATTTTTTCATGATAAATCACTTTCTTGTGATCAATGATATTTGTCACTCTCTATTATTCTTTGGAAATTACACATTTTTGACTTGTCTATGTCTTCAATTCCCCCATTGACCGCAAATTTGGAAACGGAGTATGTTTTATTCTAAATGAATTTCAAAAATCAATTTTTCTCCATTTGTGGGGATGTTTTATGAACCCTTTTTATGATACAGGTTTCCCATAGCGGAATTTTGAAATATTTTCCCCCTCATTACTAAAAAATTTTCAAATTAAGAGGACATAATTTATTTACATGGGTTAGAATATCACAACAAAATACTTATAAAAACCTCAATTACGGACTTATTTAAAACATTTATCCTCTTACCTCGATATGTGTCCATTTTGGATCCTTATAGCATGAAAAAAACACATGTACACATTTTGTTTCTAAAATCACAATTGTATCCTCCCTCCAACTTATAAATGGACATACCCTCTAATATCCTCCTCACACATCAAATACAATTTTTTTGAAAAATCATAAACAAATCAATTCATTAAATAAATGTTCTTATACTATAAGCCTTATATTCATCCTAAGTTCATAATGTGATTGATTTTGGTGAAAAAAGTGGTGGTCACCTGAAGAAGAGGTAATGTTCATCAAGGAGAATTTTTATTTTATTTATTCTTACAAAATAATAAAATCTTATTGAACCATGATATAAATAATATTCACATTATATTATATATGAATATATTTTATTATTTCATAGTAATTACCAACATAAATATTCTCTTCCCTAAAATGGGAAACGAAAACATCACTCTAGTGTACGACGAACTTCCACCTTGTGAACTAATGTGATGTGATTTTAATTTATGTTTTAAAAGGATATGAATAAGGATATATTAAATGAATACATATGATAAAATTAATTTAATAACACCTCATAATGTTTTCTATAGCATATAATTTTCTATTTTTTATTCTATTGGGGATATGATTACATCGATTGTGTGTACGACTGACTACTGCCTCATGAAGAGATGCGACTCATTTTCTCAAATAAAATTCATATTAAAGGTAATAAAGAATGTTTTAAATTATAATCAGTGATATTTATAAAAATAGAAGTAAATTTTAATGGTAATTCCATATTAACCAAATATTTATTATATGTAGAGTATATAAAACCAATAAATTTATTTTATTACTATTAATATAAATATATTTTTAAATTTAAATGTACATTTTAGGATATCTTTTTAATGGAATTTTGGGTTCAAAAGATTCCATAATATAAGTGAATTTTTTTCTAAAATTTCTTTCTTTGAGGCATATGTCATGTTATGTGCCTATATTATTTAATGATGTGTACATAAAGGCTCTTTGAAATTTAATATCATGAATTTAATTATTCTTATAATATATTAGGTTTTATTTGTTGTTATTATTTCATATGGATTATGATTCAATGTTACCAACATGGTAATGGTTTTATTATATAATCTAATCATTTATCAGGGTTGATTATGTTTATGCATTAAATAAAGAAATATTATGATCCATATATCAAGAAACAAATGAATTTTATTTTATTTTATTATTCCAGGAGAATAAATTATTTCTATTTATTTTCCAATATTTTTATTTCGATGTTTTTAATTCAATTTGTTTAATTAAAACCGACTATTTTTATTTTTACGATCAAAAATCCTTTTTATTTCAAAATCCTTTTTTTATAAATATGTTTTCAAAAATATTAATTAATGTAATACAAATGATTAGTTAATAAAACTATTACACATGTTTGAATTTTTTTTAACAATTGAATGGAATACTCAACTATTTTTCCAAAAAAAAATCAAATTAAATATTACACAAAAGATGAACTGAATCAATTTGTAAACATGTAAAACACAAACATTGTTTCATATACCATGGCCACTAAATGTTTTATTTTATCCTAAATATGTTTAAAAGTTGTTTTTTTTATAAAAATTTTTCAAAAATATCCACTAAATTCCAAGATTCAAAAATGTTTTTTTATAGTATATGTTTCTGAATAAATGTTTTAAATTATTTTAAATGTTGTCCTTGATTATTTTAAATGGTTATTTTCAAAGTTAAGGATTTTTAAAATGAATTATGTTTTAAACAGTTTTTTCAAAGTGGAAATGTTATTTACTGTGTGAAATTTTACAAGTGATCTTTCAAAATCATTTTCCATCAAGTATGAAAGCTTTTTTTTTTGATAATTATGCATTACCATGGAAAAGATTTAATGATAACATCATTATTATTTCACTAAATGGTTAATGATTAAATTTATTTAATGATTATGAATCTCATTTATTTATTATGGATTATTATATGTTGAATTGAGGAAATGTTTATGAATAGCTTTTTCACATTGGTTAGGATGGGATGACCTGATGAATGTATTGTGACATTTTGGTACAAGAAAGAATGTTTTTCGTTATTAGACATGTGGGAACTATATATACCTACTATGAATTCGCTGGAAAAGTGACCCCAGATTCTCATACATGGATATTATATCTTTTTATATGAATATTCCTTATATTAAAAAATCACAAACATGATAACCGTAATAGTATAGTGACTTTGGAAACATGGAACACTATATTTTTAATCATGAAATATTTTTAGTGTCTCCCATAAAGATATTCACATTTAGTACTCCTAACAAAATTCCTTTATTCATAACATAGGGAAAATAAACATTAAAAATGACAACCTTAGATTCTTTGTAAGGGAGAATAATGGAGATACTTTATAATAATAAGAGCACAAAGGTATGAAAACATGATCATAACATTTCTAAACCATACAATACATATAAATTATCATAATATTGAGTGGAGGAATAAATATTAAGATTTTATAAGGCATGAATCATATGGGAATCAACTAACCTGAGCTATAATATCGTAACATTTTCATAAGACATTTAATTATTTCACACACATAAGAATATAATATCATTTCCACAGTTTTAAGGATCACTATTAAGGATATAATGTTTGAATGGGATTGCTTCCCAAACCATCATATTATTCATTGTTCACTCCCAAGACCATCATAGAAATAAAATTCACTTAAGAAATCCAGTTAACTCCCCATTCCAATCTAATATAACTCTTGATATATAAATATTTTCCTAATTCATTCAAGAGATATATAAGCCCAACCTATCAAATAAATAAAATAAGAAATACTTATTCCATAACATCATAAAATATTCAACATAACATAACCACAGAAATGAAATTGTTATCATAATTGTATAATAATATCATAATATATGGAAAAGAGACATGTTTAGTAGTAATTTTATCATTTCATCATAGAATAACTAGTGGAAAAATAAACAGGTTGCAACAAAATTTTAACATTTTTTATCCCATAGAAGTGAAATGGGTTTCATAAAAATCTTTTCACAATTAAAATAAACTTTTAAAATAATTAATAAAAATGGAATCCATTGATTTCATACAAAATAAATCATAAGAAAAATAAAAGGATTTTATATTAGAAGAAGAATGATTTTAAAAGACCACTTTCTATGTTTCTTGAAGATGGTTACATTCATTGAATTTTTTTTTAAAAAAAAGAAATTTTGGAAATCATTATTAGTGAAAATAAAATTGAAAATTTATAAATGAATATTTAGAAATAATTTATTACATTTCTTGAGAAGAAAAAATCCTTTTCTCATTGAAATATTACTTTTTGAAAGATAAAACGTTTTCAAAATACTTTTTATTTTGAAATCATTCATTTAAAATAGAAAAAACTAGAAAATATTAATGATTATTTTTTATTTTAATTAATATATGGAAAATGTTAAAGAAATATTGTAATTTTTGATCAGTCATGATAGGAAGAAATATATTTCATTTTGTAGATGCAGAAACCAATATTCCCTTTGACATTTTGAGTAAAATTCAAAAAAGAGTTATTTGAAAAAATGAATGAAAATTGCAATATTTTTTTGTTTTAAGTAAAAAATGGTTAAAACATTATGTAATAAATCATTTAAATTATAATTTTTTCCTTAATATTTTAATCAAATATTATTTTTGTAGAAAAATGATTTTCAACCGAAGAGAGAAATAAATGCAATTTTTCATTAAAGTATTGTCTTATTTATTAGAATAAAAAAGAATGGAAAATTGTCATTTTACATGAATACATATTGAATAAAAATTGGATAAAAAAATTATATATTTTTTAGAATGGGACAATAATATTTTTTTGTAGAAATATAATAAAAAATAGTACAGAAAATAGATGAGATTATATAATAAAAGTTTTACCTCTTTGGTATCATTGTATATTAAGACCCTTAAAAAAATAACATTAAATGAAACTAAAAATATAATTAAAATTGGATATTCATTAAATAAAATGTGAATGGAAATTTTATACTCCTTAGAGAGGATTATATGTGAAGATCATAAATTTTTACCCAAGGAAGAGAAATTGATACCAAAATCTCTTACTAATTTGTCAACATTTAATTATTAAAACTTATTAAATAGAGATAATAAAATAAATAAGTGAACCCAAATATTTTTTTGTATAATATTAAAAGTATACATTCATGGGAATTATATATGGCATATAAAATAAATAGATGTCGAATATTTCTTGTCTTTCATAGAAGTAAAATGTGAGACAGAAATCACATACCTTAATTATTGACTTTATTCGCACAAGTTTGTACCTCTTATGTAGTAAATTTATTTTAATTATAAATATATTACATTAATTTTCTTATATATATATATATATCAAACAAGATATTATTTACTTATTTCCCTTTATTTACATTTTTTTAAAAATCATTGTTGAAAATAATATTTTGTGTTATAACATCTTGGTTTTTCATATATGTTTTGAATGGTTATTTTTTCCCTAATTATTTTATCATAATTACATCAACTAAATAATAATTATAATTAAATATTTATCTTACTTATATGTCAATTATTCTTTATGGACAAACTTGAAATATGGTTTTTGGAAATGATGCATGTTACAATAACATTAACTGTAGGTTCTACCTGTACAAATTAACCATTCCATTGTTGGGTGATCATTTTGGAAATGGGGTATGTATTATTATATCTAAAAATAATGATATCAATATCTTAATTAACATATAATTTTGTAAAAAATAATTCTAAATGTCATCCATGGGGGTGGCGATGAATAGAGTGTCACATCACTTTATGATGGCGATAGTCCACACATAAATAGACGATGTTATCTTCATTGATTGAGTGAAAAGGTAATTAATAAAATGATATATTATTATCTAATATTGATAAATAAATTATTAATATAATATTTATTTCACATATATTAAAAACATATCTTTTTAACTTCAATGTAAAGCGTTATTGAAAAACAAATCAAATCACTTCATGTGGAGGTTTTCCTCCATACTCAAGATTGACATTATAACATTCCCTAATAAATGGAATATAGAAAGGTATATATGATTTAATGAATGAGGAGGTATAATTATATTATAAATATCATATATTAACTTTATATAATTCATCATTTTCATCCGTGAGAGGTGGTAATGGAAAAATAAAGGACATCAGTTCACAAGGTGGTAGCCCGCAGCACACACAGATGGTGATTTCATAACCGATTTGATTTAATGGGATATAGTCATAGGTAATCCAAATAAAATAAAATAATATTATTATATGAAATATAATGAGGATATTATATCATAATATTTAATAATAATTTAAATATGTGATGGAAGAAATAAAATAAAAATGCTCATTGAAATATGATACCTCTTTTGCGTGCAACCTCTGTACTCTTCAACCAAAATCCTTCATAGATTAGATTTAATCCGAATATAAGAATTCTAATTTATGAGAATAAAATTTTGAAATTTATTTGGTTAGTTATTGTCTAGATAAAATTGGTTTAGTGGTGTCATGAAAAAGTAGATGAGGTGTCCTTTTATAAGTGAAGCGACTAACATACATGTAATTAATTGAAAAGAAAAATATGAAACCCAATTTGGTCACTAAAAAAGAACAAAAAAAGATTTATTCCAGAGTATATGAAATTATATGGTGTATATAATTATTATAAATAGATTTTATAGAAGTCTTGAGGACATATTAACCGTTATCTTTTCAGTTTAACCCCAAGTAAACCCTTTTTTACATTACTCATTGTAAATAATTTTTACTATTTTAAATATTAATTTTTGTAAAAAAATAAGGTTAAAATATTAGATAATATAAATTCATATCAATTAAAATAGGGAATAAATTTTTATAAATAAAATTCATAGAATCAAGAAAATATAATTGAAAATTATCCCTAGATACGTGACACGAAAGCAGGTTTTTAAATGTAAAAGGTTCAAATGTTTAAATAGTGTTTATATTCAATTTGAATATATAATTGAAAAAAATATGAAAAATTGGATAAATAGAATTTTTTTTATAAAATTTTACATTTAAACCAATTTAATTTAAAATTTACCATTATAAATAATTTAAATGAAAAGGTAGTTTGAATTTAAATTCAACATTTTTAACTATTCAGCAAAAAAATAATCCATTCAAAAAATTCTAAATTTTTTTACATAAAATAATTTTTAATGATGATTTGAAAATTAAATTTATTAAAAATATATTTTATAATTTTTCAGAAAATTATATTTAAAAAAAATACCACATAGGTGATGAAAAAATAGGTTTTCCAGACGTTTATTTTCTAAAGAACAATATTATTTTATATTAACTCGCTAAATAATAATTATAATTGCATGGATATGATTTAAAATATATTTTTATACAATATATATATATATATATTTATTTTATAAAATTCATTAATAAAGATTAATTTATTAAAAAACTATGGTGAAAAAATATGCTTTTAAAAGTCTTTCAAAATAAAAATCCTTTTTATACCCAATAATGAACTTATGATTAAATCATATATAATGATGATTAAGAAGTAATTATGTGGAATAAATATAACTAAATAAAAACTATTTTAATTTAAAAAATTCATATAATTTAAATTTATTAATTTATGTAGAATAAATAAGTTTTTTACAAAAATTTTCATTTTTAAATATTCAATTAAAAGCCAATATTTTCCAAAAAAAATCCAAAAAAATTAACTATACGTTCATTTAAATATTATGATTTAAAAAATGAATTTCATTGTGAAAATAAATTTTATAAAGTCTCTATAACGATATTATAACATGTTTTTTATAAAAAATAATAAAAATCATTTTTTTTGGAAAATATATTGGTGATAAATTTAATAAATTTATCAAAAATTAATTGATTATTTACTATGAATTTATAAATATATATATAGTGTGTTGGATAGTTATATTTATATTTCAAAAATTATTTAATTCTATTCATACTCTTATATTTAATGTCAATGTTATCATATTCATATTTGAAATAATATTATTTCATGGTTCATTCATGCTCAGTGTCATGTGTCATGCACACTTATGAAGAAACTAATTTTTTTATATAAAAAAAATATAAAACTACTTGTAAATATACCACAAGATATCCTCAATTTTGTTTGTAACACAATATATCAAATAGATTAAATTAAGATGAAGAAATTATTTCAAATAAATATTAGGTGTTATAGGTAAAGAATTATATAACATTAAATAAAAATGGGAGAAAGTGAATGGGATTGATCAACTTTTGGAAACCAGTGAGTCATGATCCACAATGAAACACTGGTGTATCTAGACCCACAATGGGAAATATTTTACGATTACTGACCCACTATGTCGATGATATTGGTATGTAATCTTTATGAAAGAAATTTTTCTATCTATTTATGATGGTTCCACACTTATTTGACATAAAAGTTTCATTCATAGATGATTTATAATGATTTCTCAATCTAATGGACCGTGTTTTCTAATATAATAAATTTTTACTCCTTGAATCATATTTTTGTTCTACGAATGGTTTGGTATGGACTTTTTAAGTCTTTTTTATGGTCAAATACGCCTATCATTATATTATTCAATCATGTAATGATAGAAATATATCTCCTATGTTTACCCTTACTGAGTATGTAAGATCTCATATCTTATGTTTCCTTTCCCAGGTTATGATGAATTTTATATGTAGGTTATTTCTAAGAGGATTACCTTGTGATAATATTTTATTTGGAGATATTAAATTTATTAATCTAAAAAAGAATATTGGGTACCTAGTCTCCAATTGTAACACACCATTATGGTTCCTGGTCACGTATTTGTGAAATGTAATGTATATTCATCAACATAGATGTGATGTATATGTGTGATAAGCTTGTGTCTCTAATATTTTCCGAATATATATATATTTCAAATATTTAAATGTTGGAAATGAATAGAGTAAAAAAAAATAGTTGGAATATTGATGAATAGTGAGAGAAATTGGAAAATGAGGGGAATTTGGGAATTTTGTTGCATAAAGACTTTGATTCATAAATATGGCTATATAAAAATTAAATTATATTAAGAAATATTTGGCTATTCAGATATCTTGATTGGAAATTCAATTATATGGCCAAACCCTTTATGAAAATTCACGTATATTGGCACCTTTAAGGAAAATTTAACCACGAGAAACATAATCAATAAAAAATCAAACAAGAGATTGTTATTTAAAATGAATGGAGAATAATATAAAGAAAATTTCAGGAAATAAATCACTGAAAACATTTATTTTAAATGGAAATCAATGACATTGAGATTTTCCACAAATTAAAGAAAACTAAACAATTTAACCATTAAAGATCATTTAATCATAAAAAATTCTATAATTAATCAAACTGTTGTGTTAAAATATATACAAATGAATGCCACATAAAATTTAACCCCTGATATTCTATTTAACTACCTAAAAGTATAAATAATCAAAAAATTTATTAATAATTCAAAATAGAAATTGATTATCATGCCAATGATTAAATTAAAAAACCACAATTATAAAAAATAATTTTTTTCCATTACTAAAAATTTCTTATTCCTCTTATGTAGTTCTTCATCGATTCACAACATTTATTAAAAACTAATTTCCAGGTAAAGGAGTACAAAAATGTCACATTTATGTTTAATTAATACTTTAACAAGATATACATTCGGTTTACTTACATTCCTTGGTTATTCAATATATGTATCACTTTCCAAATCACTAATATAACTCAAAATATTTTCATACAATTCAGTCACCCAATATTAATTTTTTTTGATATTACCTACTATTAAGTGAATTAATTTATAAAAATTAGAAACTTTATATGAATTTTTCCTAGCTATTAATGTGGAAATGTTTTTGAAAAACACATACTTAATTTAAAAATTTATTTTTTTAATCACAGTCCTACTATCTAATGTCTTAATAATTTCCCATGGGATTGCAGTTTCCCATTTTAATATATTTTTATAGGACTAATAATATTATCTATTGAGTTTGTTCCATGGGTTGTTCCATTTTATAGGGAAATTTCACTAGATTGATTTTCCGACATTTAGTTTCCTCAATTTAAAATATCTATAAGAAAAGAAGTATTTCTATTAGAATAATTTTCCTAGTTCAACAACAGAGATTTCATGAAAACAGTGAACATATAACTTTAAAATCATATAATTCAAGTAATTTCAATTTATATGAAATTACATATAACGTTCATGATAATTTTACATTAGGTGCGACACATTGAATATTAATTTTCATTGAATAAAATAAATCAATGATTTTTTTTACAAAAAAAATGTAGATATTATTCCCTAAGGGATGAAATTAATGAAACATATTATGTATTGTTCTATAATCCATGCTTAAGAGATATTAAAGAACATTTTAAAACCAACATATTGTACCCATAAAACACAAACTTATCCCCAAGGATTAATCATATGATAAAAGATCATTTAAATCATTTTAGTTCAGAACATAAATTTTAGTTTTTTAGTGAAATTTCTTGTTAAAGTTAGTATAAGAAGTTCAGAAAAACACTTTTACCAAAAAAGGAACATCATGAAAAAATTTCTTGAATGGGAAGTACCAATAATGTTTAGTATAGAAATTACAATTAGAACACCTTATGTCTGTACAGTTGAGTTCACAAATGGGTTTTAGAGGTATGTAGTAATAAGTAAGAATGAATTTAATTTCACTAATCAATTAGAAAATAAAACATGATCTATGAATATCAAAGTAACAAATCTATTTTAGAATGTACATGGAATGTAGAAATTGTTTTTCCTCTACGACTTGCATTAGCATTTGAAAAAATTATGTGAAAGAATAAAAATTAAATAATTGAAATAATACATACTTATATGCACATGGTGTATTCATTTAAAGTTAGTAGAAAAAATATATTACTCTCTTTGAATGATTTCCCTAGTTACAATAAGATTAAAATGAGATAATTTTTTTACCTTTTAATAACATACTGATGTTATTGAAACAAGTGTATTGGCTTTTGATTATTTTTTCAGGAAGCTCTTGAATAAAACTCATCTTGTCCCAGAAACCCAATGAAAATATATATTGCATATCGGATACCACCATATATTCATATAATTCACCTTGGAATCTTGAAATAATCAGGTCCGATATTAATTAATTCCTAGATATTCCTTATAATATGAAATCAAATAGTTAAATAATGAAAATAATAATAATATAATGAAAATGGAAATAACAAGATAAAATTCAGAACACACCCCATGACATGATATATTTTGAACTTATATATCATGAAGTCCATTCCATTAACCCCAATATGATATAGGATATGGATTATTTTTAAGGAAATAACATATGCGATTGTTACTAACTTCAGTGAATTGTAAATCTTATTGATCCCCATTAATAACAACAACCAGTCCCCCAAATTAGTATTGTGGAACATCAAGATTTATGGAGGGGAAAATATAATATAGAGGCACTTCCCCTCTCATTATCATGATAGATAGGGTAAATATAAATTTATAATTCATTTACTGATGATGGTTTTATTTTGGTTCATTGAATTTTATTATTTACCCCAAAAGGAAAAAAATATGTGAACCAAATATTTTAACCCTGTGTATAGATCCAAAAAAACATCTTCCACGATTCCCAAAATATAATTTCTAATATAAACTGATATTTTCGAACGTTCCCCAATTTTTACAATCTTAATCCATTCACATTATGTTACGATATAACAATGGTGATATATCTCTCCTATACCTACAACAGAATAGAAAAAATTTAAATCAACCTCAACATAATGAAAATTGAATTGTTACACTACTTTATCCATGAAATTAGAATATATATATAAAATGATTATTTTTTTTCTTCAAGTATATAATGTTATTATAAGAGTGTTTATATTGCAGGGGTGTCTTATACAACCTCCTCCAATCTCACATAAAAAAATTTACATCAAAATTTTAGTCTTTCAAATAGAGGGATTGTTTTAATTTGACGATTTATCTGGTTTGATCATGAAAAAACCATAACGAGAGTTATTGAATTTTAAATCACAATTCTGAACATGAAAAATAACATAATAATAGAAATTTATTTTATCTTCATCAATGTCTATAAATACCACATCTGTCAAATTCATAAGGAAATTATCATCATTTTTTGAACATTTGGGAATTTATTTAGAGTGATGGGAAATGAGTGGTGTTCAAGTACAACTTCCATCTCCTGTACATCATTTTGAATGTTGACTTTGGTTGATTATTCTTTTAGAATCTCAGAAATCTCCTCTCGGATTCCTGGTTTAATATTAGTGAAAAAACAAGGAAACCCAATATGTTCTTTTTAATTGATTTTAGAGGTAGTTGTTTCTAGTTTTCTTTAATGTATTCAATGACTTCTGTAAAATATCCAATAGATACTGTATTGTATAGTTCTTAAATTTTATACCTAAAACCTGAAATAATTTGTTATGTCAATAGAAAATAATAGATAAATTAATTAACTATTTTATAAATATTTATTTTAAATAAAATAGAAAACTGATTAATACATAAGAGAACCATTAGTACCCTAGAAAGGATAATTCTTTTTATACCCTGTCATATAATCTATCCAAGATACACTTATAATCTCCATAGATAAAATATAGTGGAGAAAAATCGGCTCTATATCAATAATGTTGTGTCTCTAATCATAGGGATTCTCCTAAAATAATTTTTTGTTTTTGAATATTTGAAATCAGGAAATAGAAAAATGAAAAAATTGTATGATGAGTGATGAAAGAGTGGGTGAAAAAGAAAAACAAAGAAAAGAGAAAAATAAATTGTGATGGATGTTAGTGAGAACAAGGTTCTATATGGTTAAAAATTCAATATTATATAATACATCTAGATTTAATTTACTAGTTACACTCTCCCATATCAGTGAATTATTGATTTCTAAACACAAACACCTATCTCTCTATAATTAGTGGCAAATATTTATGGGTTGTCGAATTGTACATTGTTGTTACTCTTAATTTTAAATACAATAAATATTACCATGATATATTGATTTCAATCATTATTGAATGAACTTCATGAGATCATTCAAATCACACTATGTATCTTCACGAGTTTTATGAATTAAACATTATGTTCAATATCATACATGATATGCAACATCAAGCTTAAAAAACAACTAAATAGTATAATTTAAATGTTACTATAAAAACCAAGTAGTTGGAATGATGAGAATTAATATTTTTCATGGAATTATCAGAAGAAGGTTTACACATTTTTATATAATGATTCATGTGTTAACAAATTTATTAAAAATAATAATAAAAAAAATTTAATATAAAAGATGTGCTTTTATGAAAACATATTTAGAAGAGAATAATTGTGTTTAAAAAATCATATCCCTATTTTTCTATAATATTAATGAAATATGAACTCAATTTTTTGATTCGAATTTATTATATATTGTTTCTAGAAAAGATAAAAAAACAAAATTAATTATAAACATAAAATAATTATTTTTCCAAAAAGGAATTTATTAATTTTTTATGGAGAACCCATTATAAATATAGTTTTGATACTTTTATATGATATAATTGAAAAAATAAACTTATTATTTTGAATAAGGACATAAAAATTAACTTTTTTTAAAAATATTTTTGTATCTTTCTCAAAAAATATGTATTTTAATGAGTAGTGAAAATCTGCATTTTAATTCAAAATAGCATTTTTGTCTATTTTTTATATATTTAAATTTTAATTTTAATTGATTTTAAAGTTTAATTAGTTAATTTTTTTATCATTTAATCCAATGTTGTTAATTTGAAGTAATTTCACATTGGAATTTCATATAAAAACATTTCAATCTATTGATAAGGTTTACATTTAAAAATCCCATTTTTTCATTTAAACAATGAGAATTAATTTAAATTTAATTAATGAAATTTATGTCTTTTGAATTTGAAAAAAATGGTATCAATTTTTTGAATAATATGGTCTATATTTTTTAAATAGGGTCCTTTAAATTTTGGAGATAATGAATAGTAAATTTATTAATTATTGTTATTAACCACTGTTAATGGGTAAATCAGGTAAATAATGGTCAGAATAATATTATTATTACATAAAACTACCCTAAAACCTATTATAATACTTTTTTGGACTTAAGGAAGACCATGATAGCCCTTGGGACGAAAACAAATCATTTTTAATCCACTTGAGTGTGATTATGATACTTATAACTTTTAAAATAATGTAATGGAAAATATATTATAAACATGAATATTCTTACTAAAATAATTTTAATATGGGTTTATATAAATGATATCTTCTACTATATATATTAATTAGATGAATAAAAATGTTTCCTATATCAAGTTAATTATATGTAAATTTTAGACATTAAATAAAAATGTTTAATTATGATACAATGGTGATGAAGTGATTACTTCATTAATAAAATATTCAAATAAATGATGTTGTAAAAAAGTATTACTCGAAATATTTGATTCAAAAAATTAATTTAATGAATATATTAAATTTTAGGATTTATTTAATTCATTTTTTTAATAGAATCAGGTAATTATGAATTAATTAAAACGTCAAGTATGAATATTTTCAAAATTGACATAATTCTTAACTTAAAATATAAAATAGTTTATTAAATTTTATAAAAATTATAAAAATATACTATTAGACAAAATGGTTAGGATATGTCCTAACATGTAATAAATGATACTTTTTTTCCCATTTGACTTGTTATGGTAATTACATTGACAAAAAAATTGTAAATAACAAATTATCATGGTATGATTAATAATGGTAAAATAGGAGTTAAAAAAAATAGGCATGGATTAAGAAAATTAAACAATTTTATAATTTTAATTATGTAATGGTTATATGACGCAAAATCATCTTATATTTGAAAAATATCATTTTGGGACCATTATAGACCAAAAATAAATTTATAATAAATTAATATTTCAAGACTTTCCTAAAGTTCCCAATATCTCTCCTATAAAAGGAAAATTCCCCTTCTCTTTTATTCACACTTCCAAAGCCTTTTGGGTCTTCCAAGATCTATCAAAAAATCAGCCCATAATATCTAAAAACATTTTTAATGCCTTATTTTATGTAGAACATCCATCTTTGAGGAGTTAAGGTGTTCTTGAAAGGTGATCAACTGAAGAAGATATATCATTTTCTTTAAGTGTTTCTATTTATTTTCTCATTACACTTACATAAATTCTATTCCATCCATGATTAGATCATAAATCCAGAATCATTAATATACTGGGATGTTATTATGTTAATATCATCACCTAAATATTTATCCACATCCATTAAAAGGGAATGGAATTAATCATTCGTGTGTTTGTATGAACTATCACCGCCACGTACTGATCTAATTTTTTTTCCATAATCATCTATCATGAATTCTTATATTAATATAATTAATTTTAGTATTTTATATTTATGACATATTTATCATTATAAAATAATAATATCTCAATTATGTTCTTACTTAAATGTGCATAATAATTATAACATCATTCATGCAAATGTGTAAACTATCACCTCTACAAAGCGGTGTGGAAAATTATGATTAATTATATAAATTGTATTATATATATAAGTATATGTAAATTATTATAATAATTTTAATAGTTTCGTGATCATTTTTGAAAGGTAAAATGAGAATTACCTAATTTCGATAATGATTAACGAAAAATGGAAACGTTGCTCTTGAGTACATATGGTCTATCGTCTCCATGATTATACCGCTTTTAATTTTTCATTTCCATAATTATTGGTTTGATATAAGAAATATGTTTAATTTATAAAAGTTATGAATATTTAATTAATACTAGTCTGGATATGATGTAATTATGAACACATGGATAAATTAAATCATTCCATGTTCATGTTTGACTATAGTTCCGAATATTGGAAAAATGTTCGACGTAAC
Source organism: Viscum album (assembly GCA_963277665.1). Taxonomy (NCBI): domain Eukaryota; kingdom Viridiplantae; phylum Streptophyta; class Magnoliopsida; order Santalales; family Viscaceae; genus Viscum; species Viscum album. The sequence continues at coordinate 611,010,788 of OY728122.1, read as the reverse complement.
CTCAATGAATTATCTAATTTACATAACATAGTAATACATGATTTAAAGGGACTAACAAAATCAAAAATGTTTTTAATAAAGTAAAATAATCTTAAGTTTATTATTTTTGAAGTTAGTGAAATAATAAGACAAGTCAGACTCAAGGTAAGGGAAATCTTAACTAAATCTCCATTCATTTAGATAAATATCATTGTCATTGTTTTTTTTCAAGGATATGTGTGAATGAAATATGATTTTATTCCCTAAATATCCACTTATATTGTGTATATTTTTATTTTTCACAAATTAATATGTTCTTTATTCACCATAATCTAATAATATTATTTTTAAGGGATTTCGTCTCAATCAGGTTTTATTGAGACACATCTTGATGTTATCAACCTTTATTATTCTATAATTTGTTTATACAAACCTTTTTTCTATTTATATCATGAATTTGTATATTAAAATTATATTTAATGTCTTGTTTAATGTTATTATTTAATTATTTGTATTCATGTGCTTCTCATGTGATAAGAGAATCGTTAACAAAAACATCATTTCAAATGTTTTAATGATTAATTCTTCTAAAACATTATATTTCATGTCCATGTTTTCCAAATGGGTTTATATAATTTATCTATATTGAAATGAGTTTTTTAAAATTTTAATTTATTTCAAATGTTTCAAAATGGTGTGGGACACTTTCATTATGAATTATCCTTAATGAATGTTTTAAATGATTATTCAAATGGGATGAATATTTCAATATCATGAAAAAATTTGTTTCGATTACAAAAAAAATCAATGAGTGAAATGTCAGTAGTTTCAAAATTTATGTTTAATTAATTTATTATGATACATGTTCATTTTAATGGTGGTCACATGATAAAACAAATACGTGTGGTTATGTGATAAACCAATGATGGGTGGTTCCATGAAAAACTAAGGACAGGTGGTTACGTTATAACCTCCAATGCATTGGGTATGAAAGTTGGCAATATGGATATTCATTTAGTGATATGTGTTGAATTTGACCATAAGGTTATTCCATTTATTTATGATTATGTCCCAAGGTACATTTATATTTTCTAAATTACATTCTATTGGTTTATGGTAATCTTTTGATTACAAAATGGTATGCAATGAACTTATTTTCAGTGAAGTGTATTTTATAACTTCACAAAGGCAAAAAATATTGATTTATGATAATCTAGTCATGGTTTATATGTTTTCCTAGGACTTATAATGTTCCTTATTCATGTATCCCTTATTTATCTCTTTATGTTCATCACATGTTTTGAAATGTTTCTTCACATGTTTTAATGAAGAATGGAGTCAATGATGGGATCAATGAAAATTTATGATGTAACATCAAAAGAAAGCCCATATATTTTTAAATGTTTTTTTAATGGAATAAATGGATTATTTATGATGTTTCCACTATTTAATTATATGGTTTTTTATATATATTATTTGTGTTCAAATTATCTGGAACTCTAAACATGAAAAGTTACTCAATGTAGATTCTTGACTAATATCAAGATTGAGTAATGTTTAAGGACGCATACTTAAATTTTGTATCAAACAATGGTTTAGAATACTTTGTAGATTATGATGTTTTCCTAAGAGTTATGGATATCATAATTAGTATATATTTTAAATTTTGATCATAAGTTAAACGTATTTGAAACCCCTCTAAGTCTTTGTGATCTAATATATTTTGGTGACTAATGGTATTTTTAGTTTTTTAGATGAAAAATGATTGGTAAGAAATAACCTTTTGGGTTAACACATGTTAGGGTTAATTATAAGAACATTATATAATTTTTGGAATGTTATAAGAATTATATTTTTTTAGAAAAACTACACCTCATAGGATGGGTGACAACATGTCCTTCCAGAAAGGCCACAAGAATTGAACCCACAATCAAAAGGCAACAAGGCTGCATCTCCAACCACTGGCCTTCATGAATTGCATGGTTAGTATGATTATTTTTTTATTTAAATGTTTTTATGTATTAAAAATAATTTTTTAAAGACATATATTTTATCAAATAGAAAATTTTAGAATTGGAAAATTATTTGGGGATTACGTGATAAATGTTATTTAGGAATACATTCACTATTTTGGGAACCCTATATGACTAAGTAAAATAGAATACTATATTACTTTAATTGAGAAGTAATGTTTGAATTTTATTTCATATTAAAATATTTTTTTATTGAGGACTCAAAGTGATTCGGGTTATTTATGGAAGTGATTTAATTATCTGGGAGAAAATGTGATTAGGTTAATTACTTTTTGGTATGAGACATTATGAGTGATTAATATTTTTAGAGATATATGTTAAAATTTTATTTGGAATTCTATGTAATAAAATTCTTATGAATGTTTGGTTTCAATCATAGTTGGATTATTTTAAGGAATTGTAAGGACATTTTTTTGATGAATGGTCTATATAGAACATGGGAATTACTGTTGAATTTTGGTGTTTTAAAGTGGCCCATCTCTATATAAAGGATTATAAATTTGGGCGGATTATATAATATTTCACTATCCATTTTGGTTTTGGGGAATGTTTAAATAAGAGGAAAATATATAGATCGTGTTTTTTGGATTATGTGATTTTTTATATGTTGATTCCAATGCAATAGGTTCTACCAAGTCATGTTGAATACTTAACATTTGGGGACAATATAATTGTGTTGTAGAAATTTATCAAATGATGAAACTATACTTGTTATGTTATTGTTTTTTTAATTCTGTTCTTAGTCAATATTTTAAATAAAATACTAAATTTATGAAAAGGATATTGAGACAAAAAATTTGTTCCTTTTATTTTCCCTCCTATGAAGTCAACGATCATTTAACCCATCATAAGTTTGTGGGTTTCTGATTGTCAATATTTTAGTGATGTTTTTTATATCAATCTATAATAGAAATATATGGTTAGTTTTCCTTAAAAATCTACATTTTCTAACATAGAATCCTAGTATGTGTTATCTCAGGTGACATTTGTACTTCGCTTCATTTCTTTTTGAGTTTTAGTATTATTAACCGTTTTTCCGATGTGGGTTTGAAATTAATGTATTTGGAAAAGTCATACCCCAGTTACTAAGACCAAATTCAAATTTCATGGATATAATTTATTAAATGGGGGATTTAATATCCCATGTTTTATGAATGAAACACTATGTATAATATCATACATGATATGATACAGGAAACATAAATAGACAACTAAATAGTATTATTCAAATGTTACAATTATAAACTAGCCATTGGAATAGAGATAATGAATATTATTTACTAAATTATGAAAATGTGGTTTACACATGTTTATATAATGATTCATTAGTAAGAAGATATATTAGAAATGGACGACAAAACCTATTGAATTGAAAGGATGTTTTTTTATAAAAACCTATTTTAATGAGAATAATTGTGTTTATTAAATCATATCATAATATTCGGAATATATTAATGAATTATAATTTCAATGTTATGTTTTTAACAACATGAACCCTCTAGACTAGATCCAATGCCTTAGTTTCTAAATTGGAATTTTTAAAAGGAAATAAAATCCTAATGGAGTGATCAATTTAGTAGTCTTGAGGAAACTAGGCACATAGATGTAACTCAAATTACATTGGATAAGGTAATACAATACAGTACATAACAAAAACTAATAAAATGAAACCATGGGAACTTGATAAATAGACAGCTCATAATAACAAATTTAAGGTAACATAGTAAAAGGGCTGACTGCAAATTATTTCAAAGGGATACATATAGGATATTATTGAATCAATAATAAGTGAATCATAAACAATTTGACATAATCAACATGCCATGGTGAATAAATGGAAAACACATGCCATTAATAAACTAAGTACCAAAATACATCCATAGATTTTGCCATAGGGAAATCCTCATGGATAGTAATAACTAAAAATGAATAAAGATATATGTTTATTAATTGGACTTCATGTATCTGGTAAATGATACCACAATACCATTGAAACGATTTATTTTTGTGGGTTGAAACCCGTCTGTTTTTTGGAAAAAAACTAGAAGGGCTTGTTGCCGAATAATTTTCCTCATTAGAACATTCAATACATCAAGGAGCCACAATCGGCCCCAACCATAACTGAAAGTAAAAATCAATCATTATAAAAATATTTAAAACAAGTAAAATCTACCTTATCAATATCCATATAGAGTAGAAGATACAGATTTTCAATATTTCTATAGTTAAAACAACATTCCAAATAAACATCGTATGTAGAAGGGTATACGAATTAAGAAAATACTAATATACAGGAAACAAGAATATGGATATATAATATGTTTGAAATTTAAAATGAAAAATGACCTCAAATGGGTAGTAGATACACCACATAATAATTATTAGTTTCACAATACCATTAATGTCTTAATGAAATGGAAATTTCATCAAAGTCCCTTACCATATTATAATCAACTGAATCGTATGAAAAAAATTCAATTATCACAAAATGAATCATGAAATATGATGAATATAAATATAATAAAGATAATATAGATCAAATGGAAGTACAAAATACACCACCTGCAAGAAATAAGTGGAAATTAATGGGAATATGATGAAATTAAAAGTGAGATAAAAAGCCCCTTACCTTATGCCCGAAAGTGTTCGTTGACATATCTAAATGACGTGAATAATCAAATTTATACTAATTTATTATTAATTATATAACCTCCTCAGCATGTAATTTATTGCTAATAACATTATTAGCCTCATTCTTTTCCTTTTTAATGAGTTCAATAGGTTCAATTTAATTATTTTGGAAGCATTATCATCCTGGGTTTCCATGATCGGTTTACTTGTATTCATGAATGGAAGTTCATTTATAATATGGTTAAGCCTACAAAATTGTTAAACTATATTATTAGTGAAATTTAAAGATATATAAAATAACTTATAGTGATTTATTTACATACCATGAAGAGTAATTGTTTTAAAAAAGATAATGATAACCACCTAATTTACATGGTGATTTTGTGCATAATGGATTCATTTTGTATTATTATTTTATATTATGATTGTTTAAGGATTCCAGAACCTTTAAAAATATTAAATACATATATTATGATTGGGTTCAACCTTAAATATTTTATGAGGACCATAATTGAATATGGTAGTGAAAATTCAGAACCTGCCATCCTTGAATGTGATAAATTATCACATCTCGGACAGTGTCATATTTTTTAGTACAAGAGGAGAGGGAAAGAGATATGATGATGAAATATTCCATTAGAATAATATAATTCCAGTTCATGAAAGGTACTAGAATTTTTTTAGCATTTTGATGATGGGAGATGGAGAAATAATAAGAAAACAAAGGAACCCAAAATAATTTTTTTTAAGAAATCCGTCATGAAAATTCCATAGCCTAAAGTCGTCACTTAAAATTTAATAAAATATTTTAATTAGAGAAAGGAAGTATCTTATCAATATTAAATAATATGGAATGAAAGTGGAATTTTTAATGACATATCCCAATATAATAAAATTTAAAATAAAAGAGAAAACATAAAATGAAAGCATTAAGAAATGAGAAGGGTGGTAGATTCCTTACCTTGAATAGTAATTCCCTAAACATGAATGTTGGGACCTTGGGGGATTAGGGACACCTTTGGAGGATTCCTAGGGAGGTAAGACTACCATATTTTAGACGATAGTGGATTTTGAATGAAATAAAATCAAGGAATTAGTGGGTATTTAACATAAATAAAAGGGAGTTTTTAATTAATTTAAAGGGACACCTCATTATAGTTTTTTTCACAGAACCATGGTCATTCCCATTGTATTTGCCCATGGTTTTGGCCCCTTGGGACACCTCATGTCATATAATACTGTAAAAAACTCTATCATCCTTTTATATTAATTATTACATCATTATGATGTCATTAAACTACAAATACTCAAAACTGTATTTTTATTATTCCTGAAAAATTCATGTATATTAAAAAAATCCAAAAAATTCACCCTAACCATTACTCATGGTTTAGAATTAAAAAATGAACACAATTTTTTGAAAATAATTTTCTAATTATTTTTAATTTAATTTTTAAATAAAATCATAATTTATTATAAAATAACTATTTTAAATCTAGAACACATATTCATCTTCTTGAAACATTAATCAAAATCTCATTACATTATAACCTTAATAAAATAAAATAATAATATGGTTTACTATACCTACAGTTCATATTTCTATTCATATTACTATTACTAATGGTTTTCTACTATTCATAAAAAACATGTCGTTTAGATTAGACATCATATAAGTTTCTAGTCACAACTATAGATGACTATTTTTTAAAAATCAAAACATAGAAGTTAAAATTTTATGTTTAATGGCTAGGTTGTGAATGTATCCTATAATGTTATGTTTCATAGATACTTGATTATTTATTCTATATTGGCTTTCTAATTAAGAAAAAGTATTTAAGAAGTACATGCCATAAAATGTTTAGGGCGTTACATTATTCCTTCCTTCAGAAATTTTGTCCTCAAAATTTAATGTATAAATCCCAATAAAAATATGTGGGTGGTTCTTCTTCATAACATCCTTAGGTTCCTACATTTCTTCCTCCATCTATGGTTCCTCTTAATAACCTTTACAAGACAATTCATCTGATTTTTCAACACTGGTTCTCTAGTACCAAAAAACATGATAGGCTCTTTACAATAAGATAGATCAAGCTCAAATTCAATTTCATCTTAGGTGAGTACATGTGTTGGATTTGGCTTGTATTTCCTTAACATTGGTACATGGAATACATTGTAAACTTTTGCGAGACATTGATGCATTTCCAAATGGTAAGCTATGACTCCAATTTGATACATTATTTCATATGGTCTAACACACTTCGGATATTATTTAAAATACTTATAGAATCATAAAATATCCATCCATTGGGATACCTTTATGAAAACCTGATCTCCTTATGAAAATTCAAAATCCTTCTTAGGTTATCATCATAGCTCTATTTCTGACTTTGACTAATTTTGATTTGGTTTGGGAGAATCATCACCTTTTCCATTGTTTCCTCTACAAGATTAGGGCCAACGAGATTTCTTTCACCAACACCATCCCATGAAGTTGGTGTATGACATCTCTTTCCATATAATCCTTCATATGGTTCCATATGGATACTTGAATGGAAGATATTTTTATAGTAAAATTCTATGAGAGGTAAATAATTATCCCACATACCTTGAATGTAAAGTCAACAAGACCTCAACATGTCTTCCAATGTTTGAATTGTCCATTCTGATTGTCCATTAGTTTTTGGGTGGTATGAAGTGCTCAAACGAAAATTAGTATGTAGGGACTTCTGAATAATTTTCCATAATTTAGATGTAAAATGAGGATCACAATCAGAAAAAATTGATAAGGGTACTCCATGATGTCTTAAAAATCATTAATATATAGTCTTGATAAACATTCAAGTTGTAAAGCTTCCCTTATATCAAGAAAATGTGTTGATATTGTAAAATTATCAACAATGAACCACATCACATTATTATTTCTTTGAGTCTTTGGTATACCCAAGACAAAGTCCATCGTAATTTCATCCCATTTCAACATAGGTATAGAAAGGGGTGGCATGACTCATTCAGGATGTCGTCTTCCAGTCATCAGCAGTTGACAAACCAAATATACCGACACATAATCAGTAATCTCCCTCTTCATGTTATCCCACCAAAAAAGTTCTTTTCGATCTCTATAAATCATTGTTCTCCTAGGGTGTGTAGAGAAATTAGAACTATGGGAATTATCCAATAGTTCACTCTTTAGCTCAGGAATAATAGGAAGACAAATCATCTATCCAAATTTCAAAATGCCACCTTTATATAAGAAGTCAATCAACATCCCATCATTTACAGCTTTAATTTTCTTTTTAAACTATTCATCATCAGTCTGAGAAATTTATATCCTTTATAGTAACGATGTTTTGGAAACCATTAGAAAATGTAGTGATGTGTTACCATACATGAAAATTCTCATATCCATCTTTACTAGATCTATGAACATAGGATCCCTTTCAACACTCATCTTGTTCAGAATTCCATGGTAATTTCTTTTCAAATCATTTCCCACATTATTTTCCATCCCTGGGATGTATTGTATCAGGAAATAATAATCCTTAAGTAGATAAATGCATCCCCTTATTCTCTTGTTGAGTTAATTTGGTGTGAAGATATATTTCAAACACTTATGATTTGTATATAACTCACATTTTTCTCCATAGAGGTAATGTCTCCAAACCATCCAAGAAAATATTACCACTTTTAACTCTGGCTCATGAGTTGGATAGTTTTGTTCATGAATTTTTATCTGTCTAGATGCATAGGCAATAAATATATCATTCTGAATAAGGACACTACCATGTTGTTTCCTTGATGTAACACTATATATCACAAAACCATCATCCCCAGATGGTAGAGTCAAAATTTTAGTATTCACCGATCTTCTATTCAATTCATAAAAAAATTTCACATTACTTTTTTCATATGAACATAACCTCTTTTTGTGTGAGATTGGTCATTGGGTTGGATGAACAGGAAATGTTCTTACCAAATCTCCGATAATAACCTGTTAAACCAATAAAACTATGTATCTCAATTATGTTCGTTGGAGTAGGCCATTCCGGAAAAACCCTTCAATTTTTAGGATCAACGTATATTTCATCCTTAGAGACAATGTCGCCAATGAAGAAAACTAAGTGAAGCCAAAATTCACACTTTCTAAACATCTCATATAATTCATTTATTCTAAGAGTTTTCAGAATAATATGTACGTGATTCTCACGGTCTTCATTGCTTTTGGTGTATACCAAGATATCAATAATAAATAATACAACAAAAATATCAAGATATTAATTGAAAAATCTCTTCATTAGATCCATGAAAATATAGGGTGCATTAGTCTATCCAAAAGTCATCACGGAAAACACATAATGCTCATACCATGTTCATAACACATTATTTGGAATATCTTCCTTCCTCACTCACAGTTGATGATATCCAGATCAAAGTTCAATCTTTAAAAAATATTGTTCTTCATGAAGTAGATCAAATAAATCATAAATTTGGGTCAGAGGATACTTATTATTTATTATAAGAGAATTTATTTCCTTGTAATTGATGTATAACCTCCTGGATCCATCTTTCTTCTTGACAAAGAGGACATGGGCTACCCATGGAGAAACATTAGTTTTAAAAAAAATCCATTTTCACTCAATTATTCATTTTTTTTCTTTAGCACCCCTAATTCCATAGTGTCCATTCTATAGGGATTATTTTATATAGGTCTTTCAGTAGGAATTAAATCAATAGAGAACTCAACTTCCCGCTTTGGAGGATGTCCAGGAAACTCCAAGGGAAATATATCAATGAATTCTTAAACTATATTCACTTCATCAATTTAAATATTTATTTCCACTCCAATTGATATTGGGTTCTCTTTCTCTCCATGAACTACATTCAGTAGATATACTAGGGGTGGATCTAGATAGGAATCATATGGCAAGGTTTCTCCTAAAAATATAAGGGATTCTACACCATTTTATAAAATTGTCGATTCCTTCTTCATGAAATTGATCTTCACATCATAATTTGAAAGTCAAATAATACTGAGAATTATATCAATGTCGCTCATTTCTATGATGATAAGCTTAGAAACTAAATCATGTTTATGTGTCATGAGGGGGACTAATCGACATGCCTTTGTTGCAAGGATAAATCCTCTAAGAGTTTTAAATGATAACTCATTTATTAAATCAAATTGGACATGTCTAATTTTCATGGAAAATTGGGAAGATATAAATGAATGCAATGATATAGAATCAAATAATACATTGGATAATTTGGTGATAAAATTGGAGTAATTTCCACCATATCATTCGGAACTTCTACATCTGCGGTTGTTAATTACAAAAGATTTCCATTTATCTCGTGGAATTTTTTGAGGCAAGTTTCCATAGCTCATTGGACACTCATTTGAATAGTTTTCCATGTCTCTATAATTTTATCATTAAACATCATCAAATTGTTTCTTCCCCTTGAATTCATTAGATTAATAACCCTTTTTTCAAAATGTAAAGCTGGCTCCCATTCCATTAATGCATTTCCTAGGACAATTCATTCTATAGTTATCGCATAATGGGAATTTTTTTACCCTTGTTCTTCTTTGGATATTCATCTTTTCCTTTTGGTTATCAGAGTAAAACTTCTTATGTTTGTTTTCCTTGATCAAATTTCATTTAGAAAATTATTTCCTTGTTTTGATGACACTTGGTAAAATTTCATCATATGATTAAAATGTGTGAGAATCCAGTTCCCATCAAAGAAATTGATTAAGACATTCAAATAAATGATCAATATTTTATTCTAAGTCTTGTACATAATCTATGGCATAACTAGATTGTCTTGTGAAGGTAGCCTCATACTCTACAACACTGTCTTCTTCCCTTTGAATTAAGCTGTGTAATTTCATCTTCATTTCAGTTCATTGTTCACAAGGGAAATATTTCTTGAATAATATTTGATTAAAAGTATTCCATTCCATCTATTATATTTCTTTTATCTCAGTGGTATTATGGATTAAGCATCACCATTGATTAACATCTCCCTTGAGGCAATATACTTCCAGTACTACCTTTTAATTTTTATTGCATCTTAATTCCATGAATATGATTTCAAGGGAGATGATCCACTACTTAGCTACCACTAGATTAGTAGTCCCACAAAAATATGGGGGCTTAATCCTCATTAAACGATCCAACATAGGTGTGGCATGTTTATTCATCACAACCTGAGTAAGTTGTCACCATATGGTCATGAACTGATATGCTCCAACATTGACTGTATTGATATTCATTGTTGGGAAATACCAACATTTCCCATGGGGATTTATTACCATTTTTCCATTTGGCACCATCTCTAAATAATAGAATACAATAGATTAGGTTAAGAATCATAATTTATAATCACAACTAGAAATGAACTTCTCATAAATTAAAATTACATGTAAAGTTAGTCTCATAAATATGGTTTCTTGGAGTAAACTTTTATATTAAAATCGTTCATAATGGCTTGTAAAGAAAATTTGAATTATCCAAAGCATATAACCTAGGAGTTTCAATACCAAGAGTTCAAAAGGCCCATTTTTTTGTTCCAGGATACCCTAAGTCAAGCCCAATACTCTTTGTCAAAGTTATCACAGCTTGGAACATATGTTCCGGAGCCTCCTCTACCTATTTTTATGTTGACAGGGATGTATTTTCTAGAATAATCCACATAATATATCCCTTACCAAAATACCAAGACTATTTTTGTTTTCCCTAAAATATTACCATAAGAATTTGTTCCCATATCTAAATTTTCTAATATATGTTTCAAATATTATAATAAACATCCTTTGACACCAACTGTAATATGCAGACCCCGGTAGACCAGTGCCAGTGCATTACTTATTACATTGGCATGGTAAAAATTAATAAAACACTGAAGGAATGATCTATTTAGTACTCTTTAAGAAAATAGAAACATATATGTAACTAAAATTACATTGGAAATGGTAAAAATATACAATACATAACAAAAAATAATAAACTGCAACCACATGAACTCAATAAATAGTCTCCTCTTTATAACCTGTTGAAGGAATAAAAATGAAATGGGAGAGCTCAAATTCTTAGTAAGGGTTACATATATCAGAATCATGAATCAATAATAAGTTAATTGTAAATAATTTGATATAATAAATATGGAATGGTGAATAAATGGAAAACACCTGCCATTAATAAACTGATTAAGAAACTGAATCCATACGTTTATTCATAGTGAAAAAATCATTGATAGTAATAACTAGAAATGAATAAATAGATATTTTTATTAACTGGACTTCATGTATTTGGATCATGATAACACTATACCGTCAAAATGGTTCAGGTATGTGGGTAGCTACCCATCTTATTTTTGGAGTCAAACATAGAGGGTTTGTTGCAAACTGATTTGTCTCATGAGACCTATCAATGCATTGAGGGGATATATCACACCCAACCCATAATATAAATTCAAAAGAATTATTTATACATAGATTTAATATAGGTACAATATACCATCCCAATATCCGTACTGATTAGAGGATATAGATCATCAATATTTTCTTATTTAAAACTATATTCGAAATAGACACTGTATTTAATGGGTTATACAGATTAAGACAATATTCATATACATGAAACCATAATATGGATATATAATATATTTTCAATTTAAAATGAAAATCTATCTGAAATGGGAGGTGGATAAGCCACATAAGAAAGTATATTTACACAATACCAAGTATGTCTCAATGAAATGGAAATTGAGACAAAGTCCATTACCATATTGTAATCAATTTAATCATATGACCGGAATCCAATAATCACCAAATGAATCATCGAATACCGTTAATATAAATATAATCTTGATCATATATATCAAATGGTAGTAGAAAATACACCACAAGAAATAAATAAGGGAAGAACAATGGGAATCTCCCAGAATGAAATGTGAGATAACAACCCCTTACCTTATGCCCGAAAGAGCTCTTTTATAGATCTTAATGACTTGAATAATAAATTTTAGGCTCATTAAATAAAAATTACATAACCTCCTCAACATTTATTTTATTTCTTATACCCTTATTAGGTTCGTTCATGGCCTTTTTGATTGGTTCAAGAGGTTCAATTTTATTATTTTGGACGCATTATCATCCTTGGTTTCCATGATCAGCTTACTTGTATTCATGAATTGAAGTTCATTTGTAACATGGTTTGGAATACAGAATTTTTAATATGTATTATTAGTGATATTTACACCAATATAAGTGTCCTTATAATTATTTTCTTATATACGATGAGGATTAATTGTTAGATAAAAGATAATGATAAACACTTGATTTACATGGTAGTTTTGTGAATAAAAAACCAGTTTTGTATTATTATGTTATATGAAGAGTGTATAAGGATTATAAAACATTTATAAAGATGAAATACATATATTATGATCTTTTTCAACCATAAAATGGTTTTATGATCATAATTGAATATGGAAATGAAAATTGAGAACCCGTTGTCCTGGAATGTGATAAATTAACACATCTCAGATAGTGTTATCATTTTTATTATTAGAAGAGGGGTGAAAGAGAGATAATGATGAAATATAACATCATCATAATTTAATTCAATTTCATGTAAGGTAAAATAATTATTATATAATTTGGATGAGGGTATATGGGGAAATAAAAATAACATAAAGGAACATAAAAAATTGGGAAATCCCTCATGAAAATTCGACCGCCTAACGAGGTCACTTAAAATTTAATAAAATAGTTTAATGAGAGAAAGGGGGTCTATAATCAATCTTACGTAATATGGAAATAATTTTGAATAAATAACTACGTGATGAAACATAAACCAATTGAAAATAAAAGGGAAAACCTAAAATTAAAGATTTAACAAAATAGAATGGTGGTAGTTTCCCTTACCTTGAAGAGCAATTCCAGAAACCTGAAGTTTTCTACCTTGGGGGATTGAAGAAACCATGGGAGGATTCATAATGAGGTAAAAATACAATTTGATCGAGGAATTTGGATTTTGAAAGATAAAAAATGAAGGTATGAGTGAGTATATGTAGTAAATAATAGGGAGTTTATAATTAATATAATGGGACACCTCATTAGTTTCTTTTGGAAAAACCGTGGGCTTGACAATTCTATTTGCCCAGGGTTTTAGCCACTTGGGACACATCATGTCTTATTTACTATATAAAAGTATAATATACTTTTATATTAATTATTAAATAATTATGATGTCATTAAACTATTGAAAACTCAAACCGATTTTTACTATTCACAAAAAATTCAAGTATTTTAGAAAAATTCCAAAAAATCACCCAAATCATTTTTCGATGTGTAGAATTCAAAAATGAACACCATTTTTTCAAAATAGTTTCCTAAATACTATTAATTTAAATTCTAAATAAAATAAAAATTTATTCAAAAATAACAATTTTAAATCTATAACTTATTTTTCAACATTTGAAAAAAGTAATCAACATATCATTACCCTATAGCCTTATGAAAATAAAAAAAACAATATGATTTACGATTCATAAGGTTCATATAACTATTCAAATTTATATTCATAAGGGTATGTTAATATTCATCAAAAAAACAAGTTGGTTATATGTTTAAAATTCATATTATATGTTTTATATACAATACATAGAACAAAATCAAATTTAAGCATTAAGGAATCATTTTTCAAAAAAGGCATTTGTACTACCTTTTGATGGTTAACCCATTTTAAATCTTGTATTTGACACATTCATGTGTTATATTTAACAAAAAATACACTTATTATTTTAAATAAGTACATCAAAATTTACTTGAGTTGAAATTTTGTATTATTTATTAATTACATATTTAAATGAATAGTGAAACATAACAAATTTTAATTCAAAAATGACTTTTCATCTAATTTTTTATATAGTTATATTTTCTATTTAATTGGTTTTAATGTGTAATTGTATTATTTTTTAATCATTTAGTTTAATTTTGGACATTAGAAGTAATTTAAAATTGATATTTGACATAAACACTTGTCAATATTTTCATGGATTCTACTTTTAAAAACCCATTTTTTCATTTCAAAAACAAAAATTAATTTTAAATTAATTAATCCCAGTTCTATGTCTAGTGTTTGGGAATATGGATTCCATATTTTTATTCATAAGTTACATATGTTGTAAATGGGTCCCTTCTATTTTTTGACATTATTAATAAAACCATTAGTAATTATATTTATTTACCATGATTAAATGGAAAATCAGGAAAATAAGGGTAGGGAAAATTTTATAATAATTTAAAAACACACTAACAAATGTCATAATACTATTGGGTGACATATTTCAGACTAAGACAATCCTTGGGATGAAAATTTTGCATTTGGAATCCACTTGGGTGTGATTATGACACATATAACAATTAATTTAATGTATAGGAAAATATGTAATAAACATAGATGTTCTTAATAAAACAATTTAAATATGGGTAAATTTAATTGATCTATTCCACTAGAAATAGTAATTATAAATTTAATAATATTTTAAATATAATAATATATTATTTGTAATTTTTAGACATAGAGTAAATAAAATTAATTTCAGACAAAGGTGATGAAGAGATTAATTATTTAATAAAATATTCAAATAAATGATATTATAAATGACAATATAAATATTATTTGAAATATTTGATCCTATACAAGAATTTTATGTATGAATATTAAATTTTTAGATTCATTTAATCTATTTTTTAAATGTAATAAATTTGTTTTTTATTTTTGAAAAGGTCAAAGATTAATAGTGTTAAAATTGACATAATTCATAACATAAAATATAAAATTGTTTACTAAATGTTATAAAACATATAATAATATATGATTTGACCAAATGGTTAATATAGGTCCAAATATTTAATAAATTACACATTTCTTTTTGTTTTATATGTTATGGAAATTACATTAATAAAGAAAGCATAAATAACAAGTTATCATGGTAAGATTAAAAAATGTTAAAATAAGGGTTAAACAAAAAATATAAGCATTAAAAAATATTCAAAACAAGCATAATTTTAATTGGATAATTTTTATACAACCCCAAATCATATTATATTTTAAAGAAATGATTTTGGGTCATGTATAAAACAAAAATTAATTTTTAATAAATTATTATTTCAGGACTCTAACGTCCCAGATCCGGGTGCCAATCAATGGGTGCCCCAAACCCGGTTGGTCACATGAATCCAAGCACATTTTCCCTAACATCAGAGGCTTCGGACTAGCAGCGAGGACCTAGTTCTGATAGTTGGGAAACTATGCCCTTATTTGTCATAGTGTATCTCAACAGAAATAAATATAAACATACAGAAGTTGAAGTAGTTAACAATACCAAACTGAAATGGATAAAAGTACAGAAGTAAAATATAGAAACATTCATATATATATGATGATAAATCATGTCTCTAAGTTTATGAAAGCAGCCAAAACACGATACCCTGCAATTTAGAATAATATGGTATAATGTACAAGTACAATAAAGGAAAATAAAACAGTGCAGTAAGAACATAGCCGCATAATGAGCCTAAGCTCGATCCAATGCTCTCTCACTCCTCTACAACAATGAAGTACCTTTATAGGGACTCTTTACCTTATCAACACCTGCATCAGTATAATTTATTTGGGCCCAATACATGACCCAAATAGGGTGTGAGAAAAAAATCCCAATAGGTAGCCACCAAAAGACCATGCCCAACTATCAGTGAAAATGTGCAATAGTAGTGTGAAATAATAAAATGCAGTAAACTAGGCAGTACTCAAAAGTAACCATCTCTACCAGTTACATTTCCACTTTATTAATCATTTATTAATTCCAGGATTTTTCTTTAGCTTGGCAAGTAAAACATCGTAAATCACCACAGTGAATATAAAAAGTAAACGTTGTCCCCATAAATGCAAATACTTACCCTCAGGTAATTAGAATCGAAGCCCGCAGGCAAATGACCACATGCCTAATAAATATTTCCCGCAGGCGAATGAGGTGTTACCCACATGCACAGAATCTACTGCCCACAAGCATGAGAAAAGTTGTCTGCATGCTAATCAAAACACTACCCTCAGGCTAAAAAAGTAATCGGGACGAGCCCAACACATAAGCAGGAAATTTATATGCAATTCCTATCAAGGAAATTTAAAGCATTCTAAATTCATGGTATACCCTCAGGTAACTAGGACAAACATCTAAACAAGTGAATAAACCCACGGGGTAGCCTTGGATCCAAGAAATGATCCCAAATAGATGTTGTACATGTTCATTAAATTACCTAGGAAATTTTAGGTATTTACATAATCAAGGACTCAGCCATATGACACCCCAAACATGGGCGCGTAGTAAAATGGTACAGAAAAACAACATGACAGTTGGAATTAAACATCAGACGACCAACCTTGATCTCCTATGATCAATATTTGTGAACGGCGCCTCCAAAAAATCCTTGGGATGAAAAGTTTGACTATGGAATATACTTTGGAGTGATTATGACACTTATAAAAATTAATTTAATGTATAGGAAAATATATTATAAATATGAATTTTCTTACTAAAACAATTTTAATATGGGTAAATATAATTGATCTATTCAACTATAAATTGTAATTATAAATTTAATAATATTTCCCCTAACTATCGTGCACCTCCAAATGCATCTCACAGAACAAAGCCATGAGCTGCCACTCACCACTGGCCTCCTGCACTGCCTCTAAATGAGTCCTCCTACTCAGTGCATCAACAACTGCATTACCTTTACGACGTGTATAGGCAAGTTCAATGTCGAAGGACTGAAGGTATTTAACCCACATTCACTATCTCAAATTCAATTCACACTGGGTAAAGATGTATTTATCACTTTTGTGATCCATAAACACCACAAAATCCTCTCCGAAGAAATAATGTCTCCAACAGCGTAACACAAGAACAACTGCGGCCAATTCAAGATAATGGGTCAGGCAATTCATCTCATGTGGACTCAACTGCCGAGACCCATACGCAACAACTCGATCGACCAACATCAACGCTACTCCCAGACCAATACTTGATGCATCACAAAATTTTTAGCTCTTCCCTTGCTCTGAAAGGATCAGGACTCATTCTGAGTTCAACCTTTTTTTCAGCTCTTTAAAGGCTATCTCACAAGCTTCTGACCAAAATAACTTCACACCCTTCTTAGTCAAACCCGTCAACAGTGCTGCTAAGCGAGAGAAGTCTTGTATAAAGTGCCTGTAGTAACCAGCCAGCCCCAAGAAACTCCATATCTCAAACACATTCTTAGGCTGCTCCCAAGAAACTATTTCTTTCACTTTCTCTGAGTCCACAACAACTCCTGCCTCTGTCATAATATGACGCAGGAAGTGTATCTAGTCCATCAAAATGTGGCAGTTTGAGAACATAACATATAGATTATGCTCTCTTAGCATATATTTTCTTATACATTACTATTCTCCTACCCACTGATTACACGATGTGTAAATACTAAGTACATGGCGTATAGTTAGTTTTAACACCATTCATCGCCAACAAGCCTACACGCCCTGTGTACTCAACCCACCTGGCCAAAGTACCTGATGTGTGGAAAAGTACATGTCGTGTTCCCGTAAAATTTGGGATTTTCCCCCATTTTCCTTATTCACTCAAAATCCTTTAAGGAAAAAAGAAAATGAAGAAACATGTACCTAAAGAATAAGAACCAGTTTCTTACAAACTTCCCCTCATAAAGCAATTTTTCCTCAAATTTCCCTTCCAAGGGTGGTGAAGATAAATCTCAGAACCACTCTTGCCATTGAGCATGTACGTTGGTCTCCTACTCCCAGGGTACGTCCTACACTCGGCCATGCTTCCATATCACCCGTACGAGAGGAACTGATTGACCTTAGAGAACATTCGTGCTTCTATCAACAATACGAATCAGATGCTCTTCAAAGAACGCATCAGAGTAAAGCTGAATCTCCTCAGGATAAAATAACTGAGATCGGTCTAAGTGATAATGGCGTAGTTGAGAAATGTGGAAGATGTCGCACATGGCCCGATACCTATGTGGTAAGTGAAACCGATAGGCAACTGGCCTGACACTCCTTAGAATATCAGACGACCCTACATACCTCAGTGAAAGTTTTCCATGTCTCCGGATCCGCCTGTGTCCCAACCTCAGTGAATCATTTAAGAAAACATGACCTCCGACCACGTACTCCATGGGTCGTATGTGGTGATTATCATAAGATTTATGACGAGTCTCTGTAGTATCTTTATGATTCTGTATCAACTGGACCTTCCATAAAGTCTCCTGCCCGATACGTGGTCCCAGTAAAGCTTCCTCACCTACCTCCAACCAGCAAAAGGGTGATCAAAATGTCCTACCATATAAATCCTTGTGAGGTGACATCTCAAAAGTTTCCTGAAAACAATTATTGTGGGAAAACACGACTAGGGGTATGTTCTTCTCCCATGATCCCCCAAAGTCTAGAATGCATGCACACAACATGTCCTCAAGAACCTGTATTGTACACTCTGACTAGCCATCGGTCTGAGGGTGGTAATCTGTGCATAGAAGCACCTTTGTACCCAGATCCCTTTGAAACTCTTCTAGAAATGAGATGTAAAATGGATATCCCTATCTGAAACGATAGGACGAGGGACCCCATGAAGACGTACCACCTATCGGATATAAAAATTCCAGATCTCATCAACACCGAAGGTCTCCTTGATCAGAAAAAAGTGAGCTACCCTCGTAATTATGTCCACAACAACCCACACGACATCACCGCCTCGAGGTGAACTTGGAATCCCGGTCACGAAATCTATCACGACATCATCCCATTTCCACTCCAGAATGGGTAAATGTTGTAACCGTACAACCGGCCTCTGATGCTCCTTCTTCACCTACTGACTGGTGGAACATCTCGTAACAAAACGAGCTACCTCCTGTTATATACCCAGCCACTAATACTGACATCTCAAATCATGGTACATTTTGGTAACATCAAGATGCAATTACCAAGATGAATAATGAAACTCCCACATCAGCACCTCACGTATATCCTCTGGAACCCACACTCATCCATGGATATACAATACCTCATCATCACCTATCGTCCAACTAGGAGGAGGGTCCCCACTTTCCAATGACTCCTGTAGAACTAGGCCTTCAGAATCTAATAGCTGTCTCATCGCCACTCTATCCAGGTGGGTGGAAGTCACTGCAAAGGAAGAAAGATAGGTTTTCCCCTGACTATCGAGCACCACCAAAGGCATCTTAGAGAACAAAGGCAATACCTTTCACTCACAACTGGCATCCTGCACTACCTGTAACTGAGTCCTCCTACTCAGTGCATCAGCAACTTTGTAACCTTTACCAGGTGTATAGGCTAGATCAAAGTTGAAGGACCAAAGGTATTCAACCCACCTTCACTATCTCAAATTCAAGTCACACTGGTTAATGATTTATTTAAGACATTTGTGGTCCGTAAACAACACAAAATACTCTCCCATGAGATAATGTCTCCAACAACATAACACATGAACAACTGCAGACAACTCGAGATCATGAATCGGGTAATTCTTCTCATGTGTCCTCAATTGCTGAGAACTATATGCAAAAACTAGATCGACCTGCATCAACACTACTCCCTACCAAATACTTGATGCATCATATTAGACTATATAGATCTTCTTTTGATCTGGAAGTTTTAGGACCGGTGCTGATGTCAACCTTCCCTTCAGCTCTTGAAAGGCTATCTCACATGATTTTGACCAAACGATCTTCACACCCTTATTAGTCAAACCCGTCAACGATACTGCTAAGCGAGAGAAGTCCTGTATAAATTTACTATAGAAACCACCCAACCCCATGAAACTCCGTATCTAAAACATGTTCACAGGATGCTCCTAGGAAACTACTACTTTCAATTTCTCTAAGTAAACATCAACTCCTACCTCTGAAATAATATGACCCCGAATGTGTTTCTAGTCCATCCAAAAGTGGCACTTTGAGAGCTTAGAATATAGCTGATGCTCTCTTAGTGTACTCAGTATGATGTCAAAATGGGTAGCATGGTCATGTCGAGTGCGAGAGAACACCAAAATATCTTCAACGAAGAATACCAGAAAATAATCCAGATAAGGATAGAACACATGATTAATCAGAGCCATGAAAACTGCTGGCACATTCGTGGGTCAAAATGGCATAACCAAGTACTCGTATAGACTATATCTGCTCTGAAAACCTATAAGTGGTATATCCGATGGTCTAACGCGTAACTGATGATATCCTGATCTCATGTCAATATTCGATAACACTCGATATCCTTGAAGTTGATCAAAAAGATGATCAATCCTTGGAAAGGGATGTCGGTTCTTGACCGTCAACTGGTTCAGCTTCCGATAATCCATGCAAAGTCTGAGGGTACCATCCAACTTTTTAGAAAACAGGAAAGGAGAACCCCAAGTAGAAGTATTGGGTCAGATAATACCCTTTTCCTATTACTTCTCCAACTACCTCTTGAGCTCCTGCAACTCTGGTGTAGCCAACCAATAAGTAGTAATGGAAATCAGTGCTACTCCTGGAAATAACTCAATAAAGAAATCTAACTCTCGCTCCGTAGGAAGACCTGAAAAGTCATCCGAGAAGACATCCCAGAAATGATCAACTACTGGAGGGAAATCCTTCTGAAAAGTTCCCTAGTAATATAGATATAAGATCACAATCTAGGTTGTCACACCACTGAGCCCACGATGATCAGGTCTAGCTCGGCTCTCCTTGACATCCCATTCACCCTTTTATAGAAACTCTCCACCCTCTGGTGATGTGAAACTCATCCTATGATGATAGCAATCTACAAAGGCTCGAAAGGGTACCAACCAGTCCATTATAAGAATGAGTTCATAGCTCTTCATCTCTAATACATAGATGTCCCATAGAATGTGACACCCACTATCTTCTAGGGGGAACTCCCTACACAGACACACACCATCCGTTCTAATTCCCAACAGAGTGCCTAAAATCCTGATATCAGAAGAAGGAGAAACACAATGCCCAAGGCTCTCCAAAATGGATATAGATATAAATCAATGTGTACCACCCATATCAAAAAGTATAGAAGACAAAATAGAAGCAACTAGAATAGTACCTCTGATAGTGGAAGGTCTAGGATCCTGCTTATGTTGGGTCTATTTCACTTCATATGCCTACCCAGTGTCATGTCCCTACGACACCGCCTGGCTACCATAAGATGAATCACCCTGCTGTATCTGAGATACTGGTGTTCGGATACCATGGCCATGACCACCACTTAGTCCTGAACACCCCTACGTATCCCAATTATCTGAATGATAAGAAGTTTCTGGCCCTCCTCCCGCACGCGGAGTATGCACAGAACCCCACTCACTAGCCACTGGTGGAACTCCCTATAAAAAACTCTGCAGATGGCCCATCCTTCCTCAAGCTCGGCACTCCATTGGGTCACGGGGACACTGAGGTCTCTTGTGACCCTCTCTACTACACTGGTAGCAAAGGACCTAGCCACATAAAGAGATCTTCTAGATAGTAATTCCATCGTGAGATAAATCAATCGTCCTCTTCCTCTTACCGGTATTAATTGTACCAGAAACTGGTGCCGAACCACCCTAGCCTACACTAGTAGCTTCCTGCAGGTTCCGTTTAGTAATCAGTGCCTGGTTCACAATAGCATGCACTGTAGGAAACCTGAAAACATTCACCAGTGTGTGGATGTCATATTGAAGACCATACTCAAAGAGTCGATCCCTTAACACCTCATCACTCACTAGAACAGGTGAAAAGAATTTTAGCTCAGTGAAGCGTGCAGAATAATCCATCAATGATATATCACCCTACCGTAGATTTATAAACTCTCGAGCTCAATCTACCCTCAGTGTCTCTGAAAAAAAAAGTCATAGAAGACTTCATGAAAATATTCCAATGTCATGGCTCAATGATGCTTTGTCAGAGTGGTCACATCCCACCATCTCATGGCAGAATCATGCAGCATGTATGTAGCAAGCATGACCCTCGACCCTGGAGGTGTCTCCAAATTATTGAAAATAGTTTTTATAGAACCCAGCCAAGACTCCGTAGCCTGTGGTCTTCCATCCTAGAAAAACGTCAGCAGATGCTACTGCTGAAATATGGGTTTTAGCTCTGCCATGGATGTGGTAGCTAGCGGTGCTCCCTGGAAGGTCTGCATAAACTGCATGAAGCCTTTATAGAACTATGCATCAGCACCTGCGCCTGGTATAATGGCTAGCGCGACAGCAGGCTCTGCTAGAGGATCCATTGGTAGTCCATGGTCTACCATCTCTAGAGTATAATCGTTGCTGTACTCCTGGTGAACAATGCATGGTCGTCTCAGCAACATGACTCTACAAGGTCAAACACATGACCTAGATTGAGATCTTCAAGGACTGAAAATAAGATGTTTTAGAAGGGAACCTGAGAAAAAAACATTAATATTTTACAAAACATGACTACACGATGTGTATAATAACTACACAGCGTGTTCCTTCAAGTCTTTCACATGGGCGTGTACTTCTTCCCAAATTGGTTGTGTAACTCCTCGAACACACGACATGTTTTCCACACAAACGACCTATACTTGAATTTTATTACCTTGCCTGAGCCCTTCTACATGGCTTATCCACACAGCATTCCTTTAAATGAGACTACATGGCATGTAAACTATCTACATGGCATGTAATTCTTAGATTCCAACTACCTATGTAGTCAGTGACACGACCGACCACTCGGCTGACACTGCACGACTTGTTACACCCACACACGGTGTGTACACCACCCTGTTTCCCAACACACATGGCCAATTCAACACGTTCTCTCATCGGTAAAGACTACATGATGTGTCCCATATGTACACAGCATGCCCAAGAAAAGGAAACACCAACCTGTGTTTGTTAGTTACATGGCCAGATCCCGAGGTCAATCTAGAGGGCATGAGGGTTATTGACACGGTGTGTATATGCTCCGATTTTTCCTCCACCCATGTTTGTTAGTTACACGGCGTACACATGGTCAACACTACACGACATGTATAATCAGTACACGGGGTGTTCCCTCAATGTTTCACTATCCCATGTTTTTTCCTACACGGTCTATGACACTGGTAGAAACTACACGACCTATACATATGGTACACAATGAGTTTTTTTCTTTCCGAACAGAAGATTAAATGGAATGTTATCAAATCTACACATCATGTATTCTGGGGTTTTCCTCAAATTAATCCTTAGAAACTACTCTGGAGACTAAATAAACATTGAAACCAACACCTAAGTGCCAAATTTTGATTCGTGAGGTCCCATACTCCCCGCGAATCAGAGCAAGGCATCTTATACATGTTATAACAGGCTAAACAGTCAATGATCCACCAGATTTTGGTCAATGAGGGCCCCTACTCCTCAACAACCAATGTTCTGCATTCATTCTACAAAACCTTACATAAAAATACCCTATCAAGCAATAGGTATTTTATAAAGGCATCTAACAAAAAAGCATGCATTATTAGAACAACATCTATCAGAACATCATGCAATTTCTAATGCACCTAAATGGCATGGAAACTATTCATGAAATGTGATTTGAACAAGTTCCTAAATGATGCATGAGATAGAATAACCTCATCTCATCGGGTTTCAACTAAATAGAACCCAGTATAAAAATATAAACAACATGCCACAAGTTCATCACCCAACGGTGAAAATCATATCAACTGTAAAGTGCAAAATCAGTAAAATTGCAACACGAGGTAAATTGGTATTTACCTATACAAGGGGCAGCTACTCCTCAAAATAGGTTATTACCAAATAAAAATTTCTTCCATTCCATGATTATAGCCACCAAATTGTATGTCAAGAGAAAATAACCCCCTTTTCACCACTTTGTAAAGTCCCGGATCCGGGTGCCACTCAACGGGTGCCCCAAACCCAGTTGGTCAAATGACCTCAAACTCATTTCCCCAAATGGCAGAGGCTACCGACTAGCAGCGAGGGACTAGGTTTGATACTGGGGAAACTATGACCTCATTTTTCAAAGTGTAGTGCAACATAAATATATATAAACATAAAAAAACGGAAGGAGTTAATAATAGAAAACTGAAATGGATAACTGTACAAAAGAAAAATATAGCAACAATGATGTATATATATGATGATGCATTATGTCTCTGAGTCCAGAAAAGCAGCCAAAACAGGATACACTAAAATTTAGAATAATCCAATACAAAGTACAAGTACAATAAAAGAATATAAAACAGTGCAGTAGGAACTCACCCGCATCGTGAGCCTACACTTAGTCCCATGCTCTCCCACTCCTCTACAATAATCAAGTACCTGTATATGGACTCTTTCCATTATCAACACTTGTAGAAATATAATGTTTTTGGGCCCAAGACATGACCCAAACAAGGTGTGAGAAATAAATACCAGTAGGCAACCACCAAAGGACCATGCCAAACTATCAGTGAAAATGTGCAACAGCAGTGTGTAAGAAAAAAATTCAGTAAACTAGGTAGTACTCAAGAGTAAAAATCTCTACTAGTTACATTGCCACTTTATTTATCATTTATTAATTCCAAGGTTGTGCTTTAGCTTGGAAGGTATAACATAGTTAATCTCCATAGTGAATATACAAAGGAATGGTTGTCCGAACACATGAAACTCTTTACCCTCAAATAATCTGAATCATAGCCAGCATGGGACTACCCAAAGGCATAACAAATATTGCCCGTAGGCATATGAGGTGTCGCCCACCGGGACAGAAAATACTTCCCAAAAGAATGAGAAATGTTTCTCGTAGGCTAAAACAAACACTTCCCTTAGGCTAAGTAAGTAACCGGGCCGAGCCCAACACATAAGCTGACAATTTATATACAATTCCTCTTAAGGAATTTTAAATCATGCTAAAGTCACAGTAATCCATTGAGTAACCTGTCCAAATGGCTAAACAGGGGAACACACCCAATGGGTGGCCCTGTAACTAAGAAACAATCCCAAACACCAGTTTTACATGTTCATTAAATTTCCTATGCAATTCTAGTTATTTAATTTTTCCAGGACTAAGCCATACGACACCCCAAACATGGGCACGTAGCACAATGATACACAAAAACAACATGACAGCTTGAATTAAATATCAGATGAACTACCTTGATATCCTCTGGTCAATATACATGAAAGACGCCTCCTGAAACCCTTGATAATGACATAGATCTGTGATTGAATATTCCTCGTTCAATCATAAAAAACATTCCCTCAGGAATGAATTGTATGGAATGGTAAAGGATGAGCGAAGAACCTGCCGACATGGTTCAATCAAGACCCTTAGCGAAGGAAACTTAGTTCCGGTCGACGATCGGGAGCCCCTCTAAGCTCGGGTCGTATCTCCCATGTTCTTCCAATGTTGTAAGATTCCTGTGCCAACAAAGATGGATTGTACCAATTTTAATAGAAAAAACAAATTACACGGTGTGTACTCTCAAGTACACGACGTGTAATTTTCATTTGTTAATTGTTCCTCTGGTGGCTACTTTTCACCGCCAAACTATTCATCTGTCGACATGAGTACACTGCGTGTATTCCCAAGTACACGGCGTGTACTCTGGCTTTGCTGGTGGCTACTTCCACCGCCATACTATTCTCTTGCTGACTGATTACATGGTGTGTAAATACTATGTACACAGCGTGTAGTCATTTTTTACACCCTTCATCACTGAGAGGCCTACACACCCTTTGTACTCATCCGACACGGCCAAAGTACATTATGTGTACCCATAAAATTTGGGATTTTCTCCATTTTCCTTTATTCTTTCAATAACATTTAAGGGAAAAGGAAAATAAGAAACGTTACTCATGCGTAAGTACGACCTACTATCTCCATGATTATAATGTTGTTCATTTTTCATAACAATAATTAATGGTTTTATTTAAAACTTATGATTAATGTATAAAAGTGATTAATATTTCATTAATACTATTCTGGAGATTCTGTAATGATGAACACAAGAAACAATTACATCATACCATGTTCATTTTTGAATCATATAGTAAATATCCACAAAATGTCTAACATAAACTCTAAGATTAAACTAATTTATATAACATGGATATAAGTGATATAAAGGTAAAAAATGTAAAGGGTTCTTAATCAAGTACAAATTAACCTAACTATATTATTTAGAAATATTAATAATGAACGATACAAGTCGTAATGATGGTAAGGGATATGTCAACTCAATCTCTATTCATTGAGTTAAATATCCAAGTCATTGGTATTGTGTTTCCTAGAATATGTGTGAATAAACTTTGATTGATTTTTAAAAATTTCCACCTATATAGAAATTATTTATATTTTTCACAAATAATTATCTCATTTATTCATCTTTAATCTAATGATACGATATTTTTATGGGATTTTGTCTCAATATACATTCATTGAAGCATATCTCTATGTTATTAATCCTTATTATCCTATAATGTGTATATATAAACCTTTTGTCTCGATATATCATGAATTAGTATATAATCAGGATAATTAATTTCTATGTTTAATTTTATTCATCAAGGATTTCTATTATATTGTTTCTCATGTGTTAAGGGAATCTGTATCTAAAACAACATTTTAAAAATTCTAATGATTTATTCTTCTAAAACCTTAAAATTCATGTCCAAGTTTTCAAAATGGTTTTTGAAAATTAATTTATTTGAAAATGAATGGTTTATAATGATAAATTATTTTAAATACATTAAAGAGGTATGGGTAACATTGATTCAAAAGTCACTTTATTAAAAGTTTTAAATGGTTTTGGAAATGGGATGAATATTACAGTATCTTATAATGATTTATTAAGATTACAATTGAAACATTATTAGTGAAATGTTGATCATTTTAATGTTTTTTGTTTTATGGTTATATAACAGTACTTAGAAATTTTATGGTAAGTTACATGATAAATTAAATATGGGTGGTTACTTGATAAACCCAAGACAGGTGGTTCTATGATAAACCAAGGATGGGTGGTTACATTATAATCTCCACTACATTGGGTATATAAGTAAGTCCGATGGATATTCCATTGTGTGATATCTGTGGAATTCGACTAAATGGTTGTTCCATTTAAGTATGATTATGTCCCATGTTACCATTATATGTTACATGTTTCTTTTTATGGGATTTTTATAATTTGTTGGTTACAAAAGGGGAAGTTATATTCAGTTAAATGTATTTCAATACTTCTTAAAGGTGGAAAGTATTAGTCTATGATAAAGTATTCATGGTTTACATGGTATCATGGGATTAATATTTTCCTTGTTTGGGTATACCTTTGTGAATATTTTTATTCACATCCCATGTTTTGAAATGTTTCTCTTAGGTTTTGAAGAAGAATATAGTCAAAGAAGGGATAAAGGAAAAGTTACGTTTTAACATGAAAAAAACAATGTTTGTTATAAATTTTTTTATGAAATAAATGGATTCTGTTATATGTGTCCACTTCATATTTATATGGAATTGTTATGTACGATTTATTTCCTAATTCTCTAAGACTCTAAACATGATGAAATCATTAATGTGAATTTTTTAATTATCGCAAGATTAACTAATGTAATGGAAAGTCATTATATACAACTTAGTGAAGTAATATTTTGAGTTAAAATAACGAGGAACAACAAAAATTATGAATTAAAGAAAGAAGAAAACTGATCCTTTTAGTTGATGTATTGTTGAACTTCCTACATCACCTTTATTGTCAGAAATATATAAATAAATTTTCAATGATCAACATGATATTATATCATTGAGAATATTTGGTATTACCACCCGAAACTATCATGAAAATATTTCTATATTTTTAGATTCATGATCTCCCATCATATGGAGGATGAATAAGTAATATAATCATTAATAGTGAAATACCTCTAGAAATATTGAAGAAAAGGTACTGGTAGAACATTAAAATAGTTTTTTGTGACCAAGAATGAAAATTAAACAGATCTCTATCAATAGATATTCGGTTGAAATACAAATATTATGAAACCCTAATAGAACAAGAGTTAAAACTTCCCTGAGTCATCCAATGAGGTTTTTCTCATTATATCCTAGTAATGTGTGCGTTAGAAAATCATGACTCTTGTAGTGACCTGTGATTCCCCTTGAAATTCCATACTCAATTGTGAGCACTATCTCAGCTCATGATGGATTCCACATTGTTAGATATTGAAAAGGATCATCATAATCCCCTATTTAGATAAACTAAATCAATTATAGGAAAAATGGATTTTAAATTGAAAAATAATTATTTATAAATGAATTCCCCCATTTTCTAATTTTTTGGGTATCGATGCGCTTGTCTAACATAAAATGGCTTCATCACTGTTTTAGATATAAATCCCCTCCATAAATATCCACCCACATCTCTTCATATTGATAATTTAAGAATATGGTTTTAGGTGGGATGAACATTCATATATGTTGGAAATTAACTCTGAGGAGAATTCATCAACAAAGAAAATTTGGCTATGTGATCAACCTGGGTGAGAATTTGGATTTGTGATCAAGGGGATGTATAATAGTTTCCAACAAGGAAGGTCAACATCACAGTTTTGGTTATATAAAGACATCATTTCTATGAACTTTCCTAAAAATAAATTCGTGTACGTTAAGATCAATCAGGATATATAGCTCTCTTGAATAGAAATTTGGTTACGTGACCAACCAATTTATATAAAATTTGAAACAATGACACATTCACGAAAATAGTAAATTATGAAAAACATCATCAATTAAAAATAAAATAAAGAACAACTCTTTATAATTAAGATATAATTACAAAAAACAATTAAGAAAATAAATCATTATAAATATTTCATTTTCACGGGTAATTAATATGCTTATATATTTTCCCCAAATTGAAGGAAACTGAATAATTTCATCATTAAATAACATTTAATAATTCAAAATATACTAATTACACTAAAAGTATATGGAAATATGTATCCAAATAAAGTCCATATCATATAACATATGGGTCCTTAGTTTAGATAGAAAACAGAATGTGTGGATAGACCTAAATTGTACATATGTTTTTATTTTCTATTCATTTGAGAGACATGTTATATGATCATCCATAAAGGTTTTTGAAATGTGATGTATTCATTTTATATGTTAGTATATACTCTGTTAATCGATATATGAGATGGATATATGGGATTTCCATAATATGTTCCTATTTATACTCGATTTATTATAAAACCATAACATATTATAATGGATTCTTTCTTGTTATATGAAGGGTGGACACATGTATTTAGATACATGTGTTTAATGGATATCACATAAAATACCTTTATAACTCTAGTCGGACTAATTAATTACAAGGGTTTACTCATTTCTTACAATTTTGTTTTTGGATTTCCATATTTGGTTTCAATTTAATATTTTCTTATGCGGATGCAATTTAAGGTTAAACATATGAGGATTTTGTTTTACTCAGATAGGTATCACAAAAGTGATTTGGAACTATTACATATGATTTTTGTATATGTATTCGCAGGTTATTTAATATGATTTAATATAAATGAGTTTGGTGATAAATTTCTAATTATGTTTTGAAAATTATTTATAAGGGGTTTATAAAATGATTTCACAAAGAAATGTTTGTGATACAATATATGGTGAAATTGAAAAAAATTATTTTTGTCTTTAGTGCTAGTGGGAGATTTAATGGAATAATGTCATTCTATATTACTATAAGTGATTCATTTTTGAATCCCTGGTCTTGTGATTAAACTTCAACAACTGTAAACATATTTTTATTTTGAATATACATTATAACAAATATATTATCACGTAATAGATTATTATTACATTGAAACAAAACTATGATGTGTATATTGTTTGAGTGAGATGACACCAAAAATTAACATTTTATTTAATGTTAAATATTTCATAAAATGATCATCACATAAGGTGTACCAAAGTTGGAGACTAATTAATACAATGATTAATTTTTTTCTAGTTATTAACTCATGCAATATAATTATTGAGTTAATATGAAAACACTCACAGAACTACCCCAAGGACATATAAAGTGCCTTTTTTCATTGTGATTGAAGTGTGTGGGTGTGGGTGGGGTGGGGTTATTATTATTTCATAGTTATAACTCCATTAATCCTATATATATACTTATCATTCTCATTATCCCTATGAGTTTATAGATTATTTTGGTTGTTAATGTATACCATTCAAATGATAAAAATACAGGTGAAACTAATGCACACCATTATAGGTAGGGTAAAGTTTCGTTATGAATTTATTGATCTCCATCAATCTCAATTGAAGTGGTTTTTTGTGATAGTATCAAGTTGAAACTTAGGTGAAGGGAACACATGATTCATAATAATCACGGTTTATATAATTCTATATGATTTCATTTTATTTATTCATGTATATATTGGTTTTGGATTTTAATAATTTCTGTTTGTTAAACATGTGTTGCTTGATCTCTAACAAAACCTAATAATGGATTATCATTATGTTATCATTATTTTAAATTTTATTATCCTAGGTTATAAGATTTATGATTATCGAAGGACTATGTGACAATATTGGAGAAATTTATAAGGAAATATCAATGTGAAATAATTTAAATGGATATTCTAAAGATCAAGGTTTAAAATGTGAACATGGGTGATGATTTAATGATTGATTATTTATTTACTAGATTTAATGATATTATGAGAAATATCATATGTAATTGGGAAACATTAAGAATTTTTTATACATTCTAGAGAAATTATGTGTCTTTCAAGATATATTTGACGAATAATTTTTATCGGGATGGGGTAAATATTTGAATGAAATCTCTATTGATGAGTAAAACATATATTCTTTTCCTATGATATAAGAAAATACCATTTCTAAACAAATAAGATAAATTATATAAGAAATAAATTTTATATTAATTATAAATCATTTTCTCAATGATAGGAATTAAGTGAATTTTACTAAATTATAAGTGTTTTAAGACTTAAAAGATGAATATGATATGATAATTTCTTTTATATAAATATTATTATATGAAAAATTTAAAATACATATGTAAGTTTCCATTGAAATTGTTTAACTATAATGATATTGGGCATTTTATTGTTTACTATTCACTGAGAAGATTTGGTGATATGAATTAGATAAGAAAAATATGTTTCTATTGGAAAATTTTGGGGAAAACCTCATTATTCTATGAGTAGAAATAAATTTATTGATTTTAAAATTCTATTTCCATTAAATATTAGAATATATATTTTCCAAGTTATATGACAATGTATTTACACAAATAATTTAATTACAATAAAATTGAATTGTTTTTATACAAAAACAAATTAATGGTCAATGTGAAGAATCAGAAAATATATTCAATTAGTGATAAAGAATATGAATAAATTTCTATAGAGTGTATCTCAAACCATAATATGAGGATTATTTTGATACAAAAAATTAATTATTAGAATTAGGTAAGATTGTTAAAAAAGTGTGTTGATAAGTAGAAAGGAATTGAACATGAATTAAAAATTAATAAAGAAAAATTTATTATTGAACTATTGTTTACTTTGGTAAAATATTTTGAATAAGATAAATTTATTTGAAATTCTAATAAAATTATTCCTTTAATAAAATTGGGTTATAATTATTATAATAATAGTTTATTAATGTAGTAACATATTCAAAAGATTAAATGATACTATGATTATGATATTAAATTGAAGCTTGAATCACCATAAAATTTAAATGTTGTAGTCTCAATGAAAATTAAATAAAAATATTTCCCTGAAGTTACTAATTTTTTAAAATGATTCTTTAAAAATTATTTAGTTTTAATAACTATTATCAGAAAATTTATAATGGGAAAATATTTAACACTCCATTTCTACATGAAATTATTTTGATGGAAGTATTAAAAATATAATCTACCTAATAGAGAATGACAAGGATAGATACCCAGTTTTGATCCAAGAAGCATGAAAATAGTTTTTGATGCAATTCAAATCAGCTTGGAAAACCAAAACATTTTTCAAATTTTTGGTTTTATTGAGCTTATGGGATAAACACATATTTTTTTTGCACAATAAAACTCTTTCATGGAACTAAATATTGAATTAAATTATGGTGACTCATTTGATGAAGATATTAAATATTATATGATTAAAAATATCTAAAAAATATAATTATAATATGAAAAAAAAAATTTAAATATTTGATGGAAATTTATAAATGATTTTATATTTTGAGTCATTATTTATATAAAGAGATATAAATTATTCTAAAATAATTATAATAACTTATTAAAATTGATAATTTTTAATGAATAGTATAATATTAGAGGTTTTAATTTTTTTATGTTTTACTTAGAACTAATATAATGGATTGTTATTAAATTCTATATAGTTGCTGTTCATCTCACATGAATGGTGATACAAATATTTTGACTAATTTTTATGTTCATGATTGAGGTTTTGTTACTTTTTGAAAGGAACGTTTACTAAAAATTTAAGGTGAGTCACTATTGATATTTACTGTAATAAATTATAGTCCAATTATGTTTTTTAGATTATATTAGAAATAAATTTTTACTTTATTCCCAATTAATTGATTATGTAAATGAAGTTATGTTAATTTAGTAAAATGTATTTATAAAAAATATAAATGAAATAATAATTAATACTTCGAGAGAAAAAACTAGTTGTAATTAAATTAAAAGTATAAAAAATATCACTCGTGAAATTATTATTATAAATAATTTAACAATATATTACATAAATGGGTTTTTAATCTATGAAAAAGGAATATGAGAAGCTTTTTAAAAGGTTATTTTTTGGGATACCTTCTCAAATTGTATTGTGAAATAGAATATTTTATTAAATTTATGAAAAGGGGAAATAGAACAAGAAAGACACAAGTGAGTTGAGATATAATAAAATAGTACTCTTGAATTCATATATTTTCAATTTTATGTGATAATGAGACATATATTAAATTTCTTTATATTTATCTCAATACATTTATTTATGATTCCACAAGAAATACTAAAAGTATTGAAAAAATGCCACGTGATTAAAAAATTTATAAATATTTTGAGGTGATGTTGTAAAGGACATGTTATTTTTTACCATGAAAAATTAGAGATATAATAAAAAATATCATACATGAAATTATTTTGATTACTATCTCCCAATTCATAGAAATATTCAAAAGTAAAACATTACATATTCTCCCCAATAAAATGGACTTCCATAAAGGAAACTAGAATCTTGGTTATAATGGGAAGAAATATGTTTTATGTTTTTAAGCTCTCAAATTTATATCATGTACATTATTTATAATTTTTTATACATTTTCAGAATAGATTGTTTCTTATAATGAGATATAATAAGACTAATATAAGGACCAGACCTTATTACATTACGTAATCTTGAATTTAGTCATAAAAACCATTCCTTTCTCATTTAGGTTCTTTTTTTAGAGCTTTAGAGGATTGGGACATAATAAAATTATATTATTACACATTATTACAAAATGGATACCATAAAAAAAGTATTAATTTATCTCAAAATATAATACTTTGAAATAAAAAATGGTTTCATTGACTGTTATTCAAACATTTAACTTGGGTTCCTTCTTCATCTTACATGTCATTATAATATGTGAAAATTATATATAAACATGGGATGAGCACAAAAAGCTCATTAATAGAAATAAAAAGGAAGAAAAGGGAACATTAGTCCATGAATACTTGTACCATATAAAATTATTTTAAAATGTCACACTTGTAACCCATATATACGTAATTTTTGAAACATGAGATCCCTACAAGATTCCCACAATGCATAAGAACATAAATAGAACTATAACGGTTTCTTGGGGCATTACATACATAATCTTGTATCCCTCACATCTACCTTATATGTCGTAACCCTCATGGATACCTTACAATTTGTGTAACCGTCGCAGTTACACTTGGAGAAACCATAGGGACGACCACCAACTTATATATACCTAATACATTGGAGGGAGATATAAGTCCCACCCTTCATCATAAACAATTCCCAATAACCAGAACAAAATCACACAACATGAATAATTTCATAAAACATTTCATTTCAATTCTGTAAAACAAAATTTTAAAAGATGATTTTCAAATGAAATCCTCATATAGATATCACACAAACAAATTTAATATCACATAAATAATGAAGTATAATGTTAATCGAAAGAATGGAAATCGGGTTATGAATTCCCTTACCATGGGGTTGTATTACTTGAAATTTGTTTAAAACTCATGTATAATGGTTAATAGAGTACTATTATAATTTTAATGAAACATGTTCATGCTTATAACAACTTATATGATAATTTCATAATCTCATTTTACCTTTTAATTATTAGTATTGTCCTTCTTCCATGGTTTTTCGGTGTGTTGTTTACCTGATTTCCATGATCGGTTCAGGATGGATATTCTTGTCAATTGGAAGTGACAATCCAAAACTAGAGTGGAGTGGTATTTAAATATTTATAGAACCATTAATTATACATTTTATCATTTTTAATTCTGACATGAGGATGATTCATAAGTTAAATTATTATTGATATTTGTTAAGGTCATTTTGGTAACTGTTCGATTGTAATGAACACATTTGTTTTATAAATTAATTACATGCGTATAAAATGAACCCAGAACCTTTAATAAGATATAATACATAAATTATAATCTAGTTCAACCACAGACACGGTTTCTTCACTAGTATTTATGAATGTAAATGAAATTGAAATCACACTGTTCATGATGTCTGTAAATCTACACACCAAAGATGTTGTTTTAATATCTTGAATGAGTGTCATAGGAGAAGAAGTTTTATGAGGAATTTTCAATGAACAAGAGTGAACCTAGATTATAAAATATTTTGTAGATTTCATGCCTCTTGGATAAGAGTATGGGATGAGAGTATAAGAAATGAAAAGGAAATGAAAGGAAAACACATGAAAATGAAAGGTGTCTCTTACCCCTTAATGTATTCTCTATGAGATCCTCCTTAAGGCATTGGTTTTTGGCCTTTTGATGAGACTATAAGATCTTGGATGTGGGGAAGAGCCTTGGGAAGAGTATTGGATAGATCACAGGTAAGTCTCAAGGCTTGAAATTTGTGGCAGGAATAAGAGAATGGGGTTGGTATTTTTAGTGGAGGAGAGGAGGTATTTTACATTATTTGAATCATTATTATAGTAATTTTGTAAATACAATGAATAATATTAATTCATGTGACCCCAAATAGTAATAATGGAATTTTATTTTGATCTATGTGGTCTTACATCACTTATTATTTCACAAATAGTGTATTTAACTGATAATTTGAATACACCATATTTAACCGTATTTCACTATTCATAAAAAAAAATCAAGAATTCAAAAATAATACCAAAACTTCACCCTAACAATTTTCAACGTGTAGAATTAAAAAATGAAATCCATTTTTGGAAAATAATTATCAATGTATAATTAATTTAATTTTTAAATAAAATCATACTTTATTCAAAAAGAATAATTTTTATTTTATAACTGTTTTTATATAACATTGATAAATTAAAAAACATGTCATTATCTTATTGCCATAAAAAAAATAAAAATAAAAATAACTATTTATTAGGGTCATATTACTATTCATGTTACTATTCATAAGGGTATGTTACTATTCATCGAAAAAACAATTTGGTTCCAGCAGACTCTAACTAACTTACTGAAAACAATTTTAGATGAATGTTTTTCAAAATTCAAAACATAGAAAAAGAAAAGTTATATTTAAAATCTGGTTATAATTATCTTCTTAAAACAAAGTTTCATGCATTTCATTTTTTTAAACCTTGGGGTGTTTCATTATCCCCACATTCTAGAAATTTCATCATTGCAATTTTATTTACCCATTAAACAAGTTAGGGTAACTTTCCTTGTAAAAGTATAAGATTCTGATGTTGCTTCTTCATCCATGTGGGTTGTCCACAAAACCTTTACCTTGTAGATTACCTTATTCCACAATACCTATTCCCTTTGATCAAGAAACTGAACTAGTTTCTCGCCAAAAAAATTCTCTCTTCTAGCTAAACTGCTTCTGGACTCAAGACATGTGATGAATCTTGCACATACATTATCAACATCGAAACATGAAAAATATTATGCACATGAGACAAACTCGGAGGTAAATCTACTCAATATGAAACTGGTCCAACTTTCTCCAGGATTTCAAAAGGACTGATGAGCTGCAGACTTAGCATTCCTTTCTTACCAAAATTCATCACAATTTTCCAGGGAGATATTTTAAGGATAACATGGTAACCTACATGGAAATATAAGTCTTTCCTCATATCATCTTCAAAAACATTCTATCTACTCTGAGCTGTCCTCATGTGTTGTTGGACCATATTCACTTTCTAATCCCATTCCCATACTAATTACGGCCCCATAATTATTCATTCACTGAATACATCATCAAATACTGGAGTCTGACACTTCTTCCCATACAATGCCTCAAAGGATCCATCAGTGTATAGTAATGAAAACTATTATTATAAGAAAACTCAAATGATGAGAGATGTTGATCCCAACTTTACTGGTAGTCAATTGAAGAAGCTCGATGAATTTCGTCCAAAATATTAATCATTAATTCTGACTTAGCATCTAACTGAGGACGAAAAGATGTACTGGAAGTTAATTCTAAACACAATGTCTTTTAAATCCCCTTCCAACATTTAAAAGTGAGCCTAAGATCCCTATCAGATAAAATAATAATAGGAACTCCATGTTACCTGACAATCTCTTTGAGGTATTATTGAGAAAGATGATCCAAAGAAATTATATATTTAATAGAAAGAAAATGTTCATATGTAATAAGCCGATCCAAAATAACCCAAATTTCATTATTAGCTCGAGAATTCTTAGATAATCCCATCACAAAGTCCATGGGCACATTCTCCCATTTCCACTCTGGCACTGAAAAAGTCTGAAGCACCCCCTTCAGTAACTTCTGATCTACTTTAAACTGTAGATATTTGAAACATTTGATAGTAAATTCTAAAATATCCATTTTCCTTCCATCCCATAGTAATATACCGAATTGTCTCTGAACATCTTAGTATTTCCAAGATGAACTGAAAATGGAGAACTATAAGCTTCACCCAACAAATCTTTTTTCAACTGGGACTCACAAGGCACACAAAACATTTTACTAAATCTTAAAACACAATGTTTATCAAGGTTAAATTTTGGAAACATACACATTTTAACCAACTCAAACTTTTTTAATAGCTCAAGGTCTCCCTTCTACATTTTCTTAATACTATATGATAATGGTGACTGCACTGAAACCTGAAACAAAATAGTGGTATTTCCTACACCAAGAACTTTTAATCCAACATTCATCACATCATTCATCAGTCGATCATTTCCCAAATGCAACATGGTTAATGAATCATGATGTTTTAGACTCAAGGTTTCCACCACTCATTTCCTTTTCTCGGATGCTAATTGATCATATAGTCATATTCCTTTATCAGATCAAGCTATCTTCTCTACCTCATGTTTAACTCCTTCTGAGTGAATATATACTTCATACTTTTATGGTTAGTATATATTTGAAATTTGGGTTCTTAAAAAATGGTCCCCCAAATTTTCAAAGAATAAAACCATAGATGCCAATTCAAAATCATGTGGGGGATAATTTAACTCATGATGTTTTTGTTGTCTTGAATAATAAGAAATTACATGATCATTCTGCATTAGAACAAAACCAAGTCCCCTCAATGATGAAAAACTATAGATGACAAACTCACCATTTATTGAAGGCGAGGTCAATAGAGAATTCACGAACCACTTCTTCAGTTATTGGAAACAAACATCACATTCTTCTATACCAATAAATTTATTCCCTTTTCATTCAAACTTAGTTAGCAAGCTAGATAACCGTAAAATGGATTCATCATACCATTTCTAATGACCTGCTAATCCAAGAAAACTATGAATCTCTATAAAATTTTAGGTCTTGGCCATTCATAAACTACTTTTTTGGAGGATCAACTATTATTCCATCCTTATTTACAATATTTCTATGAAAAGAAATTTTTTGTAACCAAAAATCGCACATACTGGATTTTCCATATAGTTTTTTTTCTTTTATGGTTTTTAAAACAACCCTTAGATGTTTTTCATGCACTTCTTTTCTCTATGAAAATACCAACATTTCATCAATAAAAAAACCAAAAACATATCCAATAACTCAGGAAATATTCTTTTCAAAAAAATCATGAATACAAAAGGATAATTAGTAAAACCAAACGAAATAAAAAAAATTCATAATCCCTATATCTGGTACGAAAGTTTTTTTTGGGATGTCATCGTCCATCCCCTTTAGCTGATGGTATATAGATCTCAAGTTACTCTTGGAAAAGTACAAAGCTCCCCAGATCTTATAAAATAAGACATAGAGTTGAGGAAATGTATACTTATTTTTAACAGTGATGTTCTTCAAACCTGTACAATCAATGAGAAGTCTATTGGAACCATCTATCGTTTTAACGAAAAAATAGGAGCACCCCATGGTGAAGTTATAGTATTAACGAATCCTTTATCCAGAAAATCCTACAACCAATTTTTCAATTAAAGAAGTTCTATTTGATCCATATGATATGGGGGTTTTGAAATTAGATTATAATTAAGAACAAAGTAAATCTAGAATTTGAATTCCTAATTAGGTATGACCCTGGGTCAATCTTTTGAAAAAAAATCAAGGTATTTGTTTACCACTGCTGCATTATTAATCTAGATAGTTCCCTTGTTTTCTATAATATGTGAAATATAACATTCATTTCCATATTTCAATAGTTTCTGAGCTTCCAGATATGTTATGAATTGTATGGGTTCATAATTTTGTACAAAATAAAACTCTTTTTAAAAAATTGCTATTTATCTCTATAATCAATCATAACATGATAAACATTAGGCCAATCCATTCCCATAACAACATCAAACTTGACTACGGAAAAAAAAACAAGGTTTGTAGGTAATGTCTTTCGACACACCAATATACAAATATTCGTATAATTCCTCCTTTTAATAATATTTTCCCAAGGTGTTTGAACAATGCGTTTGGTCTAGTTTTTTGGGGAGTTATTTCCAATTTACTAGAAAATTACTTTGAAATAAAGGTATGTGTGACCCGGTATCAATAAAATCATTAGAAATGTATGAGTAAACAAACAAAGTACCTAATACAATGTCAATGGATGGACCGACATCTGTTGACGTAGTTGCAACGAATCTCACGACAACATTATTCTTATAGACTTTCTTCTTTGCATTATTTATATCTCTCATTGGGCACCCATTTTCATAATGACCCATCTGACCACATTTAAATCACTTTATAGTTAGCTTATCTGTATTTATCTTAGGATCATTTTCATTACAATATCGGTCCATATTTCCAAACTTACCACATCGAAAACATGTAAGAACCCCGGTTTTGAGCCTGTAAGACTTTGAAATTCTCATGATGTTTCTCCAAGGGAGGGTTTTCTGACGGCGTGCGATTCCGGGGCCCAGTGTGGCCAGAATTAATTTTGGCGTTCGTTCACACTAGTTTGGATAAATAAATAGAATAACTTTTGAACGATATCTCAGACGGGAAATGAGAGGGCACTGTTTCGTCTAGAACTTGCTGTTTACCCTTGGAGGGGCATAATTTTCACGGGCATGGGCCAACTGTGAAAAACGCCCCCAGGGGCATCTTCATAATTTAGTGGTCTCAGGCATTGAATTTTATAACATCTGAACGGAGGCTCAGATTAAAGTTTTGAGGCCACCATTATGCTCAGGTCATGGCATTTACCCTTTGGGAGGCTTCATCCTGGCCCCGATGAAAGTATAGGTACGGGCCGACTAGCGGGTGGTTAAGTGTGTTTTTCTATTTAAACATAGCACCCACCCTCTTCACCCCTCCTTGGACATTCTTCCCTGGTGAAAGGGCTCTCAACGGGAATCCCAACACTACTACACCACTCCGGCAAGGCGCGGTGGCTCCGGCATCAAAATCGTGAAGCGTCGGGCAAAGCCCCTCAAGGTAGGCTCGTGTTTTATCCTTTTCATTCCCGCGATCTTCTTCAATTTAGTTTAGTCGCGTCGAATTGTTGTTCAATCATTGAGAGAAGCCCCTGGATTCTTATGGATTGATTTTTTCTTCACAAAGATCCATTCGGATCAAATTTTGGAGTTCTGGGGTGCCCGAGGTGGCCCCGGGAAGTTTTCCAGCCAAATACCCCTTTTTTCCTGTGGAACCAGGGTGGTCCGGCGACCCTGGGCGGTGGCGCGACGTGGGTTACAGCGGCGGCGGCGAGCTCCGGAACGGTGGCACAGGTGGTAGGCTCCAGCTCTAGGAGGTGGTGAGGGTCACAGATGGCGGGCTCCTGCTCTAGGTGGCGGCGCGGCGTGCTAGCGGCGGTGCGGTGCTTCGAATGGGCTACAGGGGTTGTCCGGGTAGGCCGGGGTCGCGGAGCCACCCCTCGGTGGGAAACCGAGACCCGTTGGAAGCGGGTCTCCGCATAGACCGAAGACCAGAAACGAGGGATGGTTGGGTGAGGATGGGACCATAGGTCCACGGCCGGCCCCTGCGTCCGAACCGCGGGCTGGCGCTGCGAACCGGGCCGGCCGGCACGGGCCGACCCAAACCGGGCGGACCGGGCGGACCGGGCCGATCCAGCCCAAG
The DNA here is from genome assembly GCA_963277665.1 of Viscum album. Classification (NCBI taxonomy): domain Eukaryota; kingdom Viridiplantae; phylum Streptophyta; class Magnoliopsida; order Santalales; family Viscaceae; genus Viscum; species Viscum album. The sequence continues at coordinate 610,969,269 of OY728122.1, read as the reverse complement.
GGGCTTGTACCCTATGGATTTGGCCACCCATAACTATTGCTATGAGTTTCTGTTTTACACGAGGTATGTGGAATGGTAATTCTCATCTTGAGGATTATGTTTTGTGGTGGTTTTGGAGATTTTTAATTCCCGGGATGGGAGCTCGGTGGCGCGTCATGCGCGTTAAGTGCTACACCGGGATTCTTGTTTTGGTTGGTGCGAACACATATGATGTCCGATATAAGCGCCATCAGCGGAGATGCGACACTTGAGTCAAGGTGGTGATTTAAAGTATGATTTCAGGCATTGATGTAGGAGTAGAGACGTGGGCCCTACGGTCCATCTTTGAGATGCGTGCAACGTTTTTGCGCCTTTCTCACCAGACTTCCGTTCGGGGCGTATGAGTAGTCGTTTCTGTGTGTTTTTCCGAGATCATCGTGATGTCACAACTCGCCCAATGAGTATCGGAGCCGGGGTGTGGGCCCCACACAAGCTAGCTACGGTGAATAGTACCATACTCACTGGTTGTCCGTTTCGGGCGAGTAAGTAGTTTATCTCACGTGTTTTTCTGTGATAACTGCAACGGTGAAACCCGTTTGGGAATGTGGAGATCTATTTTTTACACACTCCGAACCAATGAATGGTGGCGTTGATAGTGACACCTGGTGATGTAAGTAGCAGTGCGGAGATATCAGGATGATTCAGGGTCTACCCTCCAGCAGGGATGGGCATTGGGTCGCCTGTCGACTTGTTCTGGTTTTACCCTCCAGTAGGGCTGGGTAGTAGGTCACCCGTCATCTTGTTCCAGGTCTACCCTCCGGTAGGGCTGGGTAGTGGGTCTCCTGTCGACGTGTTCCCGGTTTACCCTGCTGCAGGGCTGGTCAGTGGGTCACCCATTGATTTATTCCAGGTCTACCCTCCACTAGAGCTGGGCAGTGGGTCGCCTGTCGACGTGTTCCGTGTTTACCCTCCCGCAGGGCTGGGTAGTGGGTCACCCGTAGATTTATTCCAGGTCTATCCTCCAGTAGGGCTGGGTAGTGGGTTGCTTGATGATGTACTAGGGTTTACCATCCAGCAGGGCTGTGTAGTGGGTCACCCGCTGATGTTTCAGACTCATCCCTTCTCATGAGGCTAGTCGGTGACTTTTTCCTCCATGACTACCGAAGCAGGAACCGGATTGTGAGGATCTGTGGTGTGAATGTTTTTAACATTACATAAGGACCCACATGGAATAGGGGTACTTTTCCTACTGAGACGCATCCTTGAGACGTGACCTAAAACCGTGCGGGCAAGTCATTGCCGCCCAAAGAAGATAGTATTGAAGTGTAGTGATTGAGCCCCTCTGACTTTGGTTTCCTAGGGGGGTGAGACGAGATGTTGGGATGTGAGGATGGATTTACATGGAACTGATGGCGACTTATCATGGGCTGAGCTTGGAGATGGAGATCCCCTTACACACTCGTTTAGGTTTCTTGTTGAGCACACACACACACACACACAGACATATATATATATATATATATATATATCTATAATTGGACCCTACCTTCGTTCCCACTCCCTGGGGTCCGTTCCTACTTATTCCTGTCGGGTGGAGTGACACTCTCCATTCTAAACATTTCTACTATTCTTGTTAGTCTACTGTTCACCTCTTTAGTGCATACATTTTTGCTCCCTCGAGAATTCAAGGAATTATACTAAGAATCTTTATACTCACCCCTGCTTGGGCATTGCCCACACCTGTTGTGCCCTTGCAGATGACGGACAGGGTGATTGTAACTACGGAGGAGTGTAGAGGTCACATCAGTTGGAGCAGCATACCGCAGTCAAGCTAGAGTATTCAGGTGGGAGTCTATCTAGTTGTCTTCTATTGTTCACATGATGCTGGGTTGTGGATTCTTTGTGGTTGGGTGCGTGTTTTCCCTTTTTACATTTCAGTTTACCTGTCAGTACTTCCAGCACTTTACTTACTCTTTTTAGTTGTTGATGCATGACTGTGGTTGGGGTATAGCTGCTTGTCTTTAGGTTTCCTTTTTTACTCAGATCTACTACGTCTTGTGGGTTGTGTGTGCATGAGTACAAGTACTTAGGCGAAGGCCTCCCCGAGATTGTTACGTCTTCGGAGCTGGTCTCCAGCCACTACCCTATGGAGCCGGCTTGAGGTAGTTGCGGCTCGGGACCCATAGGGTCGGGTCATGACAAATTTGTATCAGAGGTGGTTTATTCCGTGGGGTGTTGTTCGGACGTCCCTAAAAAGGAATTGGTTGGGTTTTAGGGAAATGATGTTTACATGTCTCGAGAGTGGCTCACAGGCCAAGGAGTCCAGTAATCGTACGGGCGGCCGATGTATCCAATCACCAGGACCCTGATAACCAGCTTGTTGACTCAGCATGCTGAGACTTCTTGTAGGGAATTTTGAAACATGAATCTCTAAAGAATGAGTCTTTGAACCTCTTTGTTTGAGTCAGCTCACCTTTTTTATTACAGTTTTGTATATATATTCCCATCTGATTGTGGTATCCCTTGATAATTCTCAGGATTCCAACATGATGGCAGCCATATAGGTTACCCTCTCCAGCTCGTGACGACGATCTGGTTAGTGACAAGACGTCAGTTCAGGGACCCTCATGTGATCCCCTTCCCCCAGTGCTTCAACAGTATCCCCTACACCTGAGGAGTGGCAGTTAGTACCGGCATATCAGGCCGAGGTTGCGCGCAGACTGAGCGCGCTTCAAGACATCTAGCATCATAGGCCACCGAGGTTCCATGGGGACCCGGATCCGCAGGTGGCGGAGGATTGTCTTGAGTCAGTGGCACGACTCTTCAGGCTGGTACAGACCCCAGCAGACCAGATGGGGGCACTAGCCTCCAGTCTTTTCCTTGGGATAGCCGGGCGATGGTGGGATCTGGTGAAGCAGACCCATGATGAGTCATCCCTCACATGGGATGGCTTCCATCAGATTTTTCAGGAGGAGTACTCCCCCTCATTTTTGCGCTCCATTCAGATCCAGAAGATTATGGAGATGAAGTAGGGAGGGATGTCCGTTTCCCTGTACTCGGCCCTGTTTACTGATCTTATGCACCTCTCACAGGACTTGATCTGCGACAGCTACTTCCCGGCGTGATAGTTTGAGCAGGGTCTTCGTAGGGAGATCCGAGCTAGCGTGGTTCCCTTGTGCGTCCCCACTTATTCTGTGGTGTTGGAGAGGTTTCTTGTGACCGAGAGCTTCCTAGATGAGGGGAGACAGATAGGAGGACCTAGTAGTGGTCATTTATGAGCAGAGTCTTCAGCTGGCAGATGACAGAGGGCTGGGCCTCAGCCAAGGAGGCCCTTCCGTGAGCAGACCCAAGGCCAGGGTCGCACATCGCAGTGGAACCATAGGGCGCTGGGGAATACAAGAGAGATCTGATGCTATGCTTGTGAAGGACTGGGTCACCTAGCACGAGATTGCCCGACCAGGCGTACAGATCAGTCGTGGCAGGCAGCGGGTGCACCGTAGAGGCCGAGGCAGTGCCATGACCAGGGGTCACCTAGGCAAGGACCCAGCGGTCCTCAGGGAGGCCTCACAGGAAGAGCGTCAAGATCGAGAGGTGGGGGATGGTGTTTTGAGATTCCCCCACCAATACCACCAGGCGTCCCACGCCAGTCTCAGTGAGCTGGTGTTAGGGGCCACGGGCAGCTTCCGACCATGGGTGTTCGAGATCCTCCAGCACACGAGATGGTCCGAGGTACGCTTTGTGTTTGCTACAGACTTTCTTCAGCACTAGTAGACACGGGAACCAACCATTCCATTATATCACTGTTGTTGGTACGTGAGTTGGGGCTTCCAGTAGAGGTCCTGACACATGCACTTAGCCTTGAGGTTCCTACTAGAAGTTCCACGTTGGTGACTTTTATCGGTAGACAGTGTGAACTGTCGTTCGGGGGAGGGAGTTTCATGTGGGGCCTACTCTTCATCACAATGGAACCTTACGACATCATCCTGGGCATGGATTGGCTTTCAATGGTTCACGTTCAGATCGAATGTCGTCACAGATGAGTCAAAGGATAGTTTTATGATTGGACGAGGTTCACTATCCTTGGTGAACGAGACCTCGTGACAGAGCATATGGGTACTCTGAGTAGGAGACCCCGACCTTTTTCGCACCAGCTTGCGAGCATGGCCCTCGTAGCAGTGGATGCTACAGGAACCTAGATCCCTACCGTGGTAGAGGGATCCATGGATGTTTGTCCCAAGGTTTTTATGGGACTACCTTCAAGGCGAGATATGGAGTTCTACATTGACTTGTAGCCGGGGACTGCTCCGATATCTTGTGCAGCATATCGGATGGCACCCACAAAGCGTCGAGAGCTACAAATTCAGTTGGATGACCTTCGTGGGAAGGAATTCATCAGGCCTAGTGTGTCCCCCTAAGCAGCTCCAGTTCTATTTGTGAAAAAGGAAGGTGGGAGTCTATGTATTTGTGTGGATTATCGTCGTCTGAATCAGGCCACGATAAACAACAAGTACCCTTTGACGAGGATCGATGACCTCTTTGACCAGTTGCGAGGTATGAAGTGGTTCTCAAAGATCGATCTTGATCTTGATACCACCAATTTTAGGTTTGTGAGGCTCATATCCCGAAGCTATCCTTCCATTATCGATATGTGCACCACGAGTTTCTGGTGATGCCCTTTGGTGTGAAAAATTCCCCAGCCGTCTTCATGGCTTTGATGAACCGGATTTTCCAGCTGTACTTGGACCGGTTTTTGGTTGTCATTATTGATGACATACTCATATAATTGGCGACATAGGAGGATCACAGAAAACATTTGTGGACGGTCCTAGACTTACTTAGAGGGCAACAGCTGTATGAGAAACTCTCAAAGTGCCAGTTCTGGATTGACGAGGCTAACGTTTTGGGGCACGTCATTATAGAACATGGTTTGGTTGTGGATCCCGCAAAGATAAAAGTAGTGCCTTATTGGGATCCACCCAAGAATGCATCTGAGGTGCGAAGTTTACTTGGGTTGGTAGGGTACTACAAGAGGTTTGTGGAGGACTTCCCCAGGATTGATGCCCCTTTGACTGCATTTAAATAGAAGGGGAGACCGTTTACCTGGAATGATCAGTGCCAAAAGGTCGTCGAGGAGTTGAGGCAGAGGCTGACTAGTGCACTGGTGTTGAGGATGCCAGAGGAGGGTGTTGAGTTCGTCGAATATTGCGACACTTCAGGAGCTGGGCTCGGGTGCGTGCTGATGCAGCAGTGGGTAGTGATTGCATATGGGTCGAGGTAGTTGAGGATGCATGAGCAGAATTATGTGACTCACGATTTGGAGCTGGTAATGGTAGTCTTCGACTTAAGGTTATGGAGACACTACCTTTTGGGTGAGCGTTTTGTGGTCTACTCAGATCAACAGAGCCTCAAGTATATCTTCACTCAGCTGGATTTGAACCTGAGGTAGAGGTGCTGGCTGGAGTTTCTGTAGGACTATGATTTCAAGATACTCTACACTCCAGGTAAGGGCAATGTAGTAGAAGATTCCCTTAGAAGGAAGTCTCAGGCTCATCTAGTGCGGGAAGCTTCAGAGAAGTTGGTTTCCCTTTGTCTGACCTTGGTGGAGAAGGAGGGTGCATCTTTTCTACTGTCGATAGTGTTAACTCCTTCGCTCCTTGAGCGTGTGAGAGAGTTGTAGCCGAGAGATGTCGATAGTGAGGAACTGCGTGATCAGATATCCACAGGCAATACACCCGATGGGTATTCTGAAGGATGGAATCACGACATCCTGTTTCAGGGGTGGTTTGTAGTAGCGGTGGAGATGCTGGAGGAGGTGATGCAGGGGTTCCACACTTCTCCCTTGGCCATACATCCCGGTGTGGGGAAGATGTACAGAGACCTTCGGCAGCAGTTTTGGTGGTCTGGCATGATGCAGAGCATAGACAAGTTCATTTCTCAGTGTCTTACCTGTCAGAAGGTGAAGGCAGAGCACCGGGTTCTGGCAGGGTTGTTGCAACCCCTTGATATCCCGGAGTGGAAGTGGGATGGCGTATCTATGGATTTCTTCATAGGGCTTCCGCGCACAACAAAGGGCCACAACTCCATTTAGATGATAGTGGACTGACTCAAGAAGTCGGCACACTTCCTTTCTATCAGGGATCAGGGCTCGGTGGAGAGTCTGGGACAGTTATATGTTCGGGAGATCGTCTGTCTTCATGGAGTACCCTCGACAATCGTATCCGACCGTGATGTGTGGATTACATCACGATTATGGAGAATCTAGCAGGAGGCATTCGGGGCTCAGCTGCGGATGAGTACAACTTTTCACCCCCATACTGACGGGCAGACATAGCGCACTATCCAAGTGTTGGAGGATATGCTCAGGGCGTGCGTGTTAGACTTTGGCCAGAGCTGGGAGGATCACCTTCCCTTGGTAGAGTTCGCATATAACAACAGTCACCACTCTACTATTGGCATGATACATTTTGAGGCCCTCTATGGGAGACCCTGCAGGTCTCCCTGGTGCGGGACGGAGGTTGGGGAGACCTCCCTCGTGGGCCCAGAGTTGGTGCAGGTGACGATGGAGAAGGTGAAGGTCATTCGTTAGCGGATGAGGATGGATCAAAGCAGACAGTATTCATATGCAGACTAGCGTCGCAGGACCTTGGATTTTGAGCAGGGAGACTATGTCTTTTTGAGAGTCTCCCCACGGCGTGGAACACAGAGGTTCGGCCGGGGAGGCAAGCTGTCCCTGAGGTTCATTGGAACCTTTGAAATCGTGAGCTGGGTTGGTGAGGTCACCTACCTTTTCACTCTACCCTCGCAGCTGGAGAGAGTTCATGACATCTTCCACATGTCTCAGCTGATGAAATACGTGCACGACCCCACGCACATCATTGAATAGGGAGAGATGGACATTAAGGACGATGCCACCTTTGCAGAGCACTCAGTGGCGATTGAGGACCGGCAAGAGAGAACTCTGCGCGGACAGGCCATTCCTCTGGTTTGCGTGCTGTGGCAGCACGGGAGGGTTCATGAGAGCACCTGGGAGCGGGAGATCCAGATGCTGGCTTAGTACCCTGAGCTGTTTTTGTAGTTTTGTTTTTCTGGGAAGAAAAATGTGAAGGAGGGAATGATGAAAGAACACCGGTTTTGAGCCTGTAAGACTTTTAAATTCTCTTGATGTTATTACAGAGCAGGGCGTTCTGACGGTGTGCGATTCCGGGCCCCGGTGTGACCGGAATTAATTTTAGCGAATGTTCACACTGGTTCGGCTAAATAAATAGAATAACTACTGAACAGTAGCTCGGACTGGAAAACCGTGGCCATCGTTGAGTCTAGAAAGTTCTGTTTACTATAGGAGGGACATAATTTTCACGGGTGCGGGCCAACTGTGAAAAATGCCCCCAGGGGCATTTTCGTAATTTAGCGGTCTTGGGCATCGAATTTTATAACTTTTGAACGGAGGCTCAGATTAATATTACGAGGCTTCCATTGCAATCATGGCTTGGCATTTACCCTAAGGGAGGCTTAATCCCGGCCCCAACGAAAGTTCAATTACGGGCCGATGAGCGGGTGGTTAAGTGTGTTTTTCTATTTAAACACACCACCCACCCTCTTCACCCCTCCTTGGACATTCTTCCATGGCTCAAGGGCTCTCAATGGTAGTCCCACTTTTCCCCCACCACTTCGGCAAGGCGCGGTAGCTCCATCATCTAAATCGTGAAGCATCGGGAAAAGCCCCTCGAGGTAGGCTCGTGTTTTATCTTTTTCATTTCCGCAATCTTCTTCAATTTAGTTTAGTCATGCCAAATTTTTTTCCGATCGTCGAGAGAATCCCCTGGTCTCATAGGGCTCCATTTTATATTCACAATGATCCTTTTAGATCAAGTTTTTTACTCCCGGGGTGCCCGGGGTGGCCCCGAGAAGTTTTCCGACCAAATACCCCTTTTTCTGGTGGAACAAGGGTGGTCCGGTGACCCTGGGCGGTGGTGCAGCGTGGTTTCAAGCGGTGGCGGCGAGCTCTGGCACGGTGGCGCAAGCGGCGGGCTCCAGCTCCAGGTGGGGGCGTGGCTCGTAGACGGCAGGCTCTGGCTCTATGCGGCAGCATAGCATGCTGGCGGCGGCGCGATGCTTCGAACGGGAGGCGGGGGTTGTCCGGGTAGATCGGGGTCGCGGCGCGTCCCCTCAGTGGGGAACCTAGACCCGCTGGAAGCGGGTCTCCGCGTAGACCTAAGACCAACAACAAGGGCCGGTTGGATGAGGCGTGTACTTTGGGTCCATGGCCGACCCGCGCGGTTGAACTGCGGGTTGGCGCTGCGAACCGGGCCGGCCGGCGTGGGCCGGCCCAAACCGGGCGGACCGGGCGGACCAGGCTGGTCCAGCCCAAGGGGCTTGTCCCCTCTGGCTTCGGACACCCGTACCTATCGCTACGGGTGTCCATTTCACACTCCGTCTATGGAAAGGTAATCCTCATCTTCAGTAGTATGTTTTGAGGTGGTTTTGGGGATTTGTATTTGCCGGGACGAGAGCTCGGTGGCGCGTCACGCACGTTAAGTGATAGACTAGGATTCCTGTTTTGGTTGGCGAGGACACATCTGATGTTCGATTTGAGTTCCATAGGCAGCGATGCGACCCTGGCAACGAGATATTTCCAGTATGGTTTTGGGTGTTGAGGTGGGAGTTGAGACGTGGGCCCTACGATGCGTCTTTGAAATGTGTGCATCGTTTTCGCGCCTTTTTCACCAGATGTCCGTTCGGGGTGTATGAGTAGTCGTTTCTGTGTGTTTTTCCGAGAGAATCACGGTGGCACAGTTCGCCCGACGAGTATCGATGCTGGGATGCGGGCGCCACATGGGCCAGCTAAGGTGAATAGTACCATATTTACCGGTTGTCCATTTGGGGCGAGTAAGTAGTCTATCTCGCATGTTTTTCCACGATAACTGCAACGATGAAACCCATTTGGGCATGTGGAGATCTCCTATTTATGAACTCTGGACCAATGCACAATGGTTATGATAATGACACCTGGTGATTTCAGTAGCAGTGCAGAGCTATCTGGATGATTCAGGGTCTACAATCTAGTAGGGCTGGGCAATGGGTCGCCTGTTGAAGTGTTTCGGGTTTACCCTCCAGTAGGGTTGGGCGGTGGGTCACCCATCGTCTTGTTCCAGGTCTACCCTCCAGCATGGCTGGGAAGTGGGTCACCTGTCGATGTGTTCTAGGTTTCCCCTCCAGTAGGGTTGGGCAGTGGGTCACCCGTCGATTTATTCCAGGTCTACCCTCTAGCAGGGCTAGGCAGTGGGTCGCCTGTCAACGTGTTCGGGGTTTACCCTCCAGCAGGGCTGAGCAGTGTGTCACCCGTCAATTTATTCCAGGTCTACCCACCAGCAGGGCTAGGAGGTGGGTTTCCAGATGATGTACTAGGGTTTACCCTCTAGTTGGGCTAGGTAGTGGGTCACCCGCTGATGTTTCAGACTCCGCCCTTCTCAGGAGGCTAGTCGGTGACTTTTTCCTCTGTGACTACTGGAGTGGGAACCTGATTGTGGAGATCAGTGGTGTAAAAGTGTTTAACGTTACCTAAGGACCCACAAGGAAGAGGGTACTTTTCCACAAGAGACGCATCCTTGAGACGCGACCTAAAACCGTGCAGGTGAGTCAGTACCGCAAAAAGCGGATAGTATTAAAGTGCGGTGATTGAGCCCCTCTGACTTGGGTTTCCTAGGGGGACGAGATGAGATGCTGGGCTGTGAGGATGGATTTACTTGGAACTGATGGCAACTTATCCTGGGATGAGATTGGAGATGAAGATCCCCTTATACAGTCATTTGGGAATATTGTTGAGCATATATATATATATATATATATCTATAATTGGACAGTACCTTCATTACCACTCCCTGGGGTCTGTGCCTACTTATTCCTGTCGGGTTGAGCTGCACTCTCCTTACTAAAATTTTCTACTATTCTTGTTATTCTACTCTTCACCACTTTAGTGCCTACTTTGTTTCTCCCCTAACCTTTCGAGGCATCCTACTGATTATCTTTATACTCACCCCTACTAGGGCTTTGCCCACACCTATTGTGCCCTAGCAGACGACGGAGAAGGAGATTGTGACTACGTAGGAGCGTAGAGGTCAGAACAGTTGGAGCATCGTACTGCGGTCGTGCTAGAATATTCCGGTGGGAGTCTATCCAGTTGTCTTCTTTTGTTCACCTGTTGCCTGGTTGTGGCATCTCTATGGTTGGGCGCGTGTTTTCCCTTTTTACTTTTCAGTTTCCTTGTCAGTACTTCCAACACTATACTTACTCTTTTTATTTTTGATGCATGACTGTGGTTGGGGTATAGCTGCCTGTCTTTTGGTTTAATTTTTACTCTTAACTACTGCGTCTTGTGGGTTGTGTGTGCGTGCGTACAGGTACTTTGGCGAAGGCCTCCATGAGATAGTTACGCCTTCCGAGCTAGTTGCTATCCTCTAGCCTATGAAGGCAGGCATGAGGTAGTTGCGGCTCGGGACTGGTAAGGTCGGGTCATGACAAAAAACATCCAAATTTTGGTATGGAATTCCCCATGGTTCTTTTGGAACAATTTTCTGAAACCTGAAATTGTATTTTCTTACCATCACATTTATTTGGTTGAATATTACCCATCTCGTTCCACAAGGAACTGTTCTTTTCCTTGCTTCCAAAATGCATGTGATCGTCAGCAATCTCAATCTCTACCCTCTTAGCATATAAGATAAGTTTCTCATAACATTTGAATTCATCGGATTTGTATTCCCTTCATTGTTTTGGCTTCATTCTTGAGTAAAATATATTGATTTTTATATCAAGATCCAAAATAATATTTGTAGCATAACATTCTAGTTGGGTGAAGTGTTATTCATACATATCCACTTTATCTTCTTCATTTTTCTTCAATTCAATGAATTTATTCTCCATTCTATGTCACTCCACATTAGGAGAATATTTTCCAAGGAAAACACATTTAAATTCATCCCACTCTATGGCATCAATATCCTCTATATCCCATATATTATTTACTAATGAACACCACTGATCAACTTAAACTTCAAAAAAATAAATTAAAAGTCCTAACTTTTTATTATCTAAACAACCAATTACATAAAATATGTTTCTAGGGCATTAATCCATCCTTCAGCCGCTACTCGGTCAGAATATCCATTGAATGCAAGAGGGTGTTGTCTTATAAAATCTTTTACCATTGTCATGTTACTTTGTGGTGCCTCTGGTTGTTCCCTAAGATGGATTCCACCACCATTCATTTCCGGTTTCAGCAAATCCATTACCGTCACAAACTGCTCATTTTGAATCCCAACCATTCCAGGCAGCAAATTTAGAAGATTTTGTTATGTTGGCGACTATACTCTCTAGCTTCCCAATTTCTCCTATGGACAACCATTCTAAAAAATTATTTCTTAGTAGAATAAACAAGGTAATCATTAAATTCAATAAAATTTAAAATTAATGACATAGTAAAAAGCATTTATTGTTCTATATTAGCACCATCTTAACCCCTAAATTTGTCTAAATAATCCTTTTATGACAACTATTGGGACCCTGACATGTTAAATTACACAATCTTGATTTTATTCCAGAAAACACATCCTTTATCTTTGAGGATATATTCAAGTTTATATATTTTAAAAATTGGGACATAATACATTTATTACATCACACATTAATACAGAACAGATACCATAAAAATAGTAAACATTTCTTTCAAATTATAAAACATTCAAATAAAATATTTAATCTTTGACAGTTTCTCAAACATTTAAATTGGATTCTTTATTTGTATTACACATCCTAATGACCTATTAAAATCATTTAAAATCTTTGGATGATCACAAAATTCTCACTAATGTTTATAAAAATTAAGAAAAGGGACCATTATCCCTTGAATACTTGTAATGTGTAAAATTATTTTTAAAACTCACACATGTCACCCATATATAATTAAATTTTGAAACATGATATTTACAAAAAATTTCCAAAAAATATAAAAACATAAATATACCATTAAATTATATTAGGGAATTACTTACATAATATTATAACCTGCATGACTACCTTATATTTTGTAACCCTCATGGTTACCTTACAATTTGTGTAACCATTACAGTTACACTTGGAGTAACCATCTGTCCGACCTCTAAAATACACATAACCAATGAATTTTAGGGATATATAAGTCCCAAATTTCATCATAAAAAATTCCATATAACTAAAACATTATCATACAACATGAATAATTTCATCAAACCATTTATTTTGAATTTTATAAAATAGAATTTTAGAAGAAGATTTTAAAAGAAAATACCTTTTCAGATGTCATATAATTGAAGTGAGATTTAATAGAGTTGATGGAATATGTATATAAATAGTAAACACACATAATTAAAAATAATATGTACAAAATTCATCTCATAAACTTGTTTAATATCATATAAATAATGAAGTAGAATGTGAACCCAAAGAATGGAAATCGGGTTTTGATTTCCTTTACCTTGGGCTCGTCTTACATAAAATTGTTTAATAATATTGTATAATGTTTAAAAGGGTGTTATTAGTATTTTATAGAAACATTTTCATGTTTATAACATTTTATATGATCATTTAATAACCTCATTTCACCTTTTAATTGTTAGTATTTTGTTCCTTCCATTGTTATTTGGGGGGTTCTTTACAAGATTTCCATGATCGGTTCATGATGGAAAATCTTGTCGATTGGAAGTGAAAATCCATAAATATAATGAGGTGATATTTACATATTTACCTAACCATATTTTATATTATTTATCATTTTTAATTATATCATAAGGATGATTCATAAGTTAAATCATTACTGATTATTGTTTCGATCATTTTGGAGACTCTTTGTTCTTATTGAACTTATTTGTTTTATAAATTTTTAGAAAGTTTATAAAATTATTCCAAAACATTATATAAGATACAATACAAAAATAATAATTTGGTTCAACAATATAAATGTTTTCATTACATGTATTGATTACGGTAAATTTAATTGAAATCACATCGTCCACGATGTCGTTAAATCAACACATCACTGACGATGTTTTAATTTCATGAATGAGTGGTAGAGGAGAAGAAGATTGATGAGGAATTTTACACAAACATGTGAAAATAAAAAATATAGGACATTCTAGAGATTTCATTCCTCTTGGATAGGAGGAGGGGATGGGGGTATAAGAAAATAAAAGGAAATGAAAGGAAACCATAGAGAAATGAAAGGAGATTCATACACCATGATATCTTCTCCTTGAGATCCTCCTTAAATCCTTAGATTTTGACCTTTTGAGGAAACCAAAAGATAATGGATGTGGGGTAGTGCCTTGGTAAGAGTATTGGGCCTAAAATAGGTAAGGATAAAGTCTTGGGAGGTGTGGGAGGAAGAGGATAATGAAGGTGGTGTTTATAGTGGAGGAGATGAGGTATTTTACATCATTTAATTCATTATTATAATATATTTTGCTCAAGACAATGAATAATAGTAATTAATGAGACCCCAAATAGTAATAATGTTATGTGCATTCAAACCACAGGGTTTTAAGTCCCTTATGATGTCATAAATAGTGTATTTAACTGATAATTTGAATATAAGTTATTTTATTGTATTTAACTGTTCATCAAAAATTCAAGAATTTCAAAAAAATCACAAAAATTTACCCTAACCATCTTCTATGCGAAGAATTTAAAAATGAACTCCAGTTTTTGAAAATATTTTTCTACATATTATTAATTTAATTTTTAAATAAAATTATACTTTATTACAAAATTAAAAATTTTAATTTTATAACTGCTTTTATATCACATTAAAAATTACCTAAGATGACATTATCATATAGACATATGAATATAAAATAATAATAAAATTTACTATTAATTAGGGTCATACTACTATTCTTATTACTATTCATAAGGAAATGTTAATATTCACCAAAAAAACATGTTGGTTCTATTAGAGTCCAAATAACTCACTGAGCACAGTTGAAGATGAATGTTTTTCCAAATTCAAAACATAGAAAAAGAAAAATTATTTTTAACGGCTATTTATAAATATCAACATAAAAAAAGTTTCATTACATTCATTTTTTGAAAATCATGGGGTGTTTTAACTAATTGTGGACTTTTATTCAAGAACTCCGTCTTTAAAAAATTAAATGTTTTTAAAGTCTATGAAAATAATAAAAAAGAATATAAATCATGGAATGTTTCATAAGAAATATATTGATGTTTTTTAGGGGATATTTATCCATTATAAGACGTTAAAATTATAGAAAAAGATATTCATTATGTTATGGAATATTTTATTATGAAAATCACTAATAATAAACTCATTCAAAATGAGATTAATAATGTAATTTATAAAAAATATGAACATAGAGTCACACATAATAACGAATTGTTCAGTTAATAAGTAGATGGATATGAAATAAATATTTAAAAAATGGATTAAAATCATAGTAGTGGTGAGTAAACATCTATAATAATTGAAAAAATTATTATATAAGTGAAAATAATCTCTTTTAGGAATAATATACCATTGGAAATCAAGATGATCCTAGGAAAATATAAATAATAAAAATATACATCAATAAAATGGATTTAAAAAAATAGAACTATTTTATAAAAATAATGATACTAAAAATAATGAATGGATTACTAATATCAATTGTGAGATGGATCAAATGAAAAATAATTCTATTTTGAATCTAATTCCAAAAATAAGGGAAGAATTCTATTAGTACCAAGTGTGTGTTTATAAATAAAATCTATGGAAAGGGTGATATTGAAATAAAGAAATATTGATTAGCATACTATGGATACTCTTATATTGAGGGAATAAATTTTGACGAAATATATACTATTTTCTAATGAATTGGTGGTGTGAGGATATTATTGGTTATTTTATCACATAAATAATACTGAGTTAATCAAATTGATGTTATGACTAAAATCCGAAATTTTGTTAAGAAAGAAGACGTATTCAAAGAGATAACTAAAGTATTCATGCTTCGTAATTTTTTTCAAAAGAGTTTCAAGGATGAATAATGCTTAATATGTGTAGAAGAAGGCACCAAGAGAATAATATTGATAGTTAGACAACATTTTGAATGTGATGAACTTCGTTAATGTCAAAGGTGATAAAATATTTTAGGTGTGAGATATAGGAATAGGTACATCCACTTTTATTTTTAATGTGGATGAAATTAACATTACAAGTGATAATTAGTGTAATTATATATTTTATTAGTATAAATGAATAAACATTTTTGTGTTGTAAATGTTTAATAAAAAAATTCTATTTATTATATTTATATATCATTATGATATAATATTTATTTTTCTTTATCTACAGAAATATGAATGTTAATTTTTAAATGAATTTGAAATATAGTATTTCGATAGGATTTTACACCTAGGAATAAGAGTGTTAAAATGAGTAAGGATTATGTAGCATAAATTTAATCAATGAGACTGCATGAAACTAATCGAAAGAATAATATACTTAAAAATGTTTTGATTAATTTTCTTATTCAATAAATTTATGTTCTGGATATCAAAT
The DNA here is from genome assembly GCA_963277665.1 of Viscum album. Classification (NCBI taxonomy): domain Eukaryota; kingdom Viridiplantae; phylum Streptophyta; class Magnoliopsida; order Santalales; family Viscaceae; genus Viscum; species Viscum album. Next base: position 610,953,701 of record OY728122.1, on the reverse strand, counting down.
TGATCCCAAGAAATCACACAGTAGTGATGTTAAGAGGACCACATGAGACACATCAATCATATGGGCTGAAGTTTTTTTAAATATTTAAATACACCGAAATAAAATTTTAACTCTTTCTAAGAATCTGGAATGAAGTAACCAATAATTTTATATCCATTCAAAATAAATATAAAACTTATAAATAACAATCTAATTAAATAATAAATAATAGTGATAAATAAATTATATAAATCAAAAATTTTAATTATGCATAAAAAATAACCAAATTTGTAGATGATACACAAAATATTAATAAACTAAAAAAATTGATAATAAAAATATGGTCATAATAGAAAACACCATACATGATTCACATAAGTACTTGAATGATTGTAAACCAATTCCTTGTGATCCTATGTCACCTCTAGGACTATACATCCTAAAGCTCCCCAAATTATAATGGGTTACCTATTATCATAGGAATGAAATTACCATGACCTTCATAAAATATTATATAACTATATTCACAATAATGTATTAATGTTGGAGGTGAATTAATTTACAGTAGGATACCACCAAAAATCAATAAAATTCACCAAATAAGAAAATAAAAATTCATTTTAGAAATATATTTTAGAAAATATTTTTTTAAACTAATAATGATTTATAAGTAAAATAATAATTATAAAATCCAATTACACTAATAAAAAACTTAATTTTTAGAAATATAAACACAAATTTACATTATAAAACAATATTTTTAAAATATTTACATTTTTTGTCAAAATAAAGATATGTAAATGAGAAATAATCACCATAAATGTATCATATGACAAATAAACATGCGTGTGACTGCGCAATAATGAAAAGTGAATCAAGGTAGAACATAACATACTTATAAAAAACCATGTAATAATAAATATCATTAGAAAATGAAACAAGTAACCAAAAAATCAAGATGATTGTGCCATATAAAACATCACCTAATATCCATCATGTGATAACACCATTGGACCAAAAGAGATGACCATAGATATTATTGGGCATGGTAATCTATCATCTTACAATGACATCATAGAAAAACAATCACCCAATATACCCTATAATAATATCTTCACTTTACCCCAAGTTATATCATGACATAAACTATTAGAATCTATTCACAATTTATTACTAAATAACTTAACACTCATCCTTCAAATTAACACTTAGTTATCCAATGATTTCAATGAAGCTTTTATATATATGTGAGAAAATTAATGAAAATTTCAATACAAATTATTAATTTTTAAAAAAATATAATGAAACATAATAACTCCAAAAAATCATCCACATGTTGAAATATAATAATAATAAATTCATAAAACCCAAATTCTATAATCATATAAGACATTTCCAAAGGATTTAAGAACATTAATGGTGTGAAGCCCACAATGAAATAATTCCTTCCATTTTCAAAATATTAAATTTATTTTAATAATATAAATTAAATATACCAATCCATATTTAGAAACTAATTCATGAATAATATTACTCATAATATCTTATTTATAACAAAATAAGTCTACTGAATAGTTTTATGACATAAAATTATCAAAAATAAGTTGATAAAATCATTAACATAATATTTTATGACAAAAATACTTTTATCAATGAAGAAAATCCAAAAAACCATTGATTACATATTAATCATTGAAAAAACCACCACTTATATTTGATGTTTATTTTAAGGGTGTACCATAAACATTTCTTCAAAAACATATAGTCTATGAAATAATTTTTATGATCAAAATGAATTTTATTCATAAAATTCACATATTAAATTATATGAAAACTATCAAAATCAATGAAAATTCCATTCGATCAAATCATAGATTTCAAATACTATATTTATTAGGTTAAAAATAATCCTCTAAACACTTAAAAATTAAAGGTTCTATTAAATAAAGAGAATATTATGCAGACACATACCGTAAACTAGAGGAAATAATGAACACTCACTATTCATAGAATAGAGTAGGGATGAAGAAGAAATCCAAACATCTTTATAAAAATCCCCTATATTTTAGACACCCGAAAAATTAACATGATCCACATGTATGGTTAGGGTAAGATTATAATTAATATATTATATTAAATTATATAAAGGATAACAAAATATCAATAAGAGACACTTACTTTTAATATAGAGGAATAATTTTTAAAACATCACCATGGATGAATAATATAGTGAGAGATAAAGGATATAGATGGATGAAAAATTGTTAAAACAAAGTCCTCTGTCAATAAAGAACAAATGAATGACCAATATCCATATAAAATAGATAAAATGTGAATAAATAAAATTTTGTTAAATCTATATAGTTTTACTACAATGTTAGTGTAACCATGAACCAACCATGAATTCATCACTAGATTAATTCGCTTCCCCATTTATGGTTAGTTAATATGTCACTATGGAACAAGAACATATAATATTTCATGGTTGTTAATGAGAAATTATCTCAATATATGAAATATTGAACCCCTCCTATTAAAGGAAAATAAATAATTATAAATATTAATTCATAAATGTGACATTGCAGTGTCACTATTTTCTATACCATACCACTTACTGGCCCAAAAATGTTTTTCTAAATATTTATAAATGAAAAATAAATGATTATATTCTTTTATGTTTAACGAATAACCAACACTACTTGGTTAGTTATTGTAAAATTTTAGGAAATGAATATAAAAAATATTGATGATACTCATTAAAAAACCATGGATTCTATTTTATTATACTTGGTCTCTTAGATTAATAACTGAATCAAAGATTTTATTTTATTTTAATTTCCTTAATTTATTTATCACCTCTAAAATCTTGAACAAATTGCTGAATTTTGTGGTATGAAACTGTTATTGTGAAATCAACCATCATATTGTTATGCAATTCAATAGAAAATGAAAAAAGTAGAAATTGGTTCTTATAAGGGATGACTACTCTTAGAAATCCTAATCACATACATGTTTTACTGTATCGAGCACATAGATTTTATTATCTCTTTATATTGAAGTTATCACAACTATAGTACAAGAATCACACAAGGGTCAAGCTAGAATCATCAACATTCTTATGTGAATACCACATTAATACATTTCCTTATAATAGGAATATATCAAATTCCACCATGTGATCCAATATCAAATAAGATTTTCACTATCCCACCCAATATTGTATCTATGACAAGAATGATGGTCATTAAGGGTTCTAAACACACCGTCTAATCGTTCCTCAATTGATTGGATCTAATCAATATTATTCCATGTTTGGTGTTTTTTCTATTCTCATAATACTTGATATTTAGAATCATTTTGGATCATATATCATTTGAGAGTCTCAATGCCTAGGATAGAAATCAGATAAAAAATAACTCTCTTCCTCTTTTATTCGTTTTCACTAGACATGAAATCATTAAAACGGTGGTGTACCAATTATTTGATAAAAAATATTTAAGTATATGTATTATTGAATTATCCATTATCAAGGGGATGGAATGTATTTAATGTTTCATTAGTGTCAAAGGGAATTTCAATCATTAATTATATCCTCTTCATGAACAACATATATATATATATAAAGAAATAATATCAGGATTAATATCTAAATATTGTTTCCTAAATTATTCTAGAAACTCCAAAATAAATATAGGCTATTCCTATTCTATGAATTTAAAATATCATTGTATTAATCATAAATTTAGTCCTCATTTATACCCATTTTAACATTGTCTAATATATTCCTCTTAAACACAATAATAAAAAATTTATTTTTATTTATTCACAAAAAAAATCACTACAAAAACATTTTAGTATTATTTAAATGGATGGGAACATTTATATCTTTGACATAGATCATCTTCCTTAGTTTTGGTTTTTAATTCTGTAACAATTTACATTTCACTGAAATATAGATTCCTAATATCAAATCTTTCATGCCAACAATTCTTGCTTCCTCAAAGACATACAATGGTCAGAATGTCATATAATCATGTGAAGCTATATTATCAGATACATTTTATTAAACGATAATGCTCAATCTATATTCATTTTTAAATAGAATATATCAAAAAAAGATTAACATGAATGTACTATAATGTGGTTCATTCCACATTTCCCATAGGTTAAACTCTCATTTGAAACACCCTCACAAATAGCCATAGATTATCAACTTTGTTTTGGTAATTTCCATTTCATAGAACCCTACGGAATAATCTATATTTCTATGGAAAAAAGATCATTTTGATACTCAATTTTTTCTATGTTGGATATTATTCAATCTCAAAACATAACCTGTAGTTTGGTTCTTCTATTCATAATTTCTTGGATCATAAAATATTCAAATAAATTTTTATACTGGAATCCTTGAAGAATATCATAATAATAACCTTATTGATATATCTAATTCCTTATAATACATACGTTCTAAATACCTTAGTCACATTTAAATAACATTTAGTACCCTTACATCAAACCCGTTGGCATATAAATAGCCTTTAATAGTTCTTCATTTCCATTATATATCCATTAGGTTCACGATTTAACTTTAAATATGTATAATCTTACCTTTATTAAACTAACTAACTTACCATTATGTAATTTGTTTTATTTCAAACAATCAATTATGTAATTCTCATAACTATTATATAGGTTATAACTTTCCATTACATAGCTATGGAATTTCAATGATACCTTTACACCAGTTAGAACATTCTTTTATATGGGTATTTCAACTATCAAATTACAATTACATAGTAACAAGTTTTCCTAGCGCCCCTTTATAATTGTAATGAATTCACATAATTCCTTTTTTCACGATTTAGTACATATCTTTAAAAAACATTATAAAACTAGATTAAACCTTTTCACACTAGATCTTTATCAAAGTATCTCCAAACCCTATCTAGCACAAAAATATTTAATTAAAGTGTATTTAAATACCAAATACCATATATTCCATGTAATTTTGGCCTCTTATTTTTATCATCAACTTCCATGATATTCATTAGAATTTAGGCTCAGGTGTTTTGATGTTCTCATTTAGAAAACTCCTCAAATATGATGGAAAAATGATATATATAATTTTTCATTAACTAATTACTAGTGTCATTAATTTCCTTGATTTTAATCACAAAACCCATAACATAATAATGTTATCTAGAACATATATGGAAATAGAACTTCCTAAATAACCTCCAACATACATATTCCTTATTTTCCATATATAATTATAGTATATCATTCAATCATAATTCCATTTACTATATTATTAGCTTTTGAATCTACATCACCACCAACCACACATATTGACAGCTTATAATTATAAAATTATTCTTCATTATTAATAAAAAATATATTTTCAATATGGGAACATTAATCTCACCCATTTTATTTTTTGGAAAAAACATCAAATCCTTTTTTAGTCAATCTGTGTTCATGAATATTCATTTTCTTACAACCATTACTGACCATAAATTAAAAGTGACATGTATGGGAGTAGCTATCTAATATTATCCTTATTCTTCATATTCAGAAATGTTTTTACAAAAATATTATTCACTTACATTAAATGTGAAATCCATATGGATTCACATGTGAGAGATGGATGAAACAGTTCACAACTAAGAGAATATATTTTACGTCAACTATTATATCTCATTATTGGAAAATCTAACACAGAATATAAGAGAGACTTCCCCGATATACATCAAAACTATACATTATGTTTTTAGAATGTGATAGGAAATAAAAATATCTCAATTACGATGTTATACAATAAATTTATATTAAAATACATACAGCAGAAACAAAACAAAAAAATTGATTAGTAAATTTCAAGGAGAAGTCAATTTTGTCCCCCAATATATTTTCAAACACATAAACCATTACTCCCACATTATAAACATATTTTCAATGATCAAGATAGGAATTTTATGTGATATTTGAATATATTAAATTTAATTTTAGAAGTTATATATGTAATTTTGTATTCCATGAATATTGATATTTTTGACTACTCTGGTTTATGTTTTCTCTCATAGAGGGATGTACGAACGTCTTATCTATTTTTGTAACCATTATACTACATGATATTGTTTCTATATTTTTATCCAGTAGTGAAATCCTCATCTAAATCCCCTTTAATTTAATTTCCCTGAATCCCCAAGAATTTGATATGTAAATAAAATAAAATGAATTAGTAGGGTTTTATTTATTTTATCTATAGTAAAATAAAAAGGGTTGACATTTATGATCTCAACTTATATAGTCTTTTTTTTTCATGATAAAATGTTGTTGGAGATGTTCATGCCTATAATTAATTTTACATTCAACTTCTCAGATTATCTATGTATCGTGGACATATTCCCCTTATTAATATTCATTTCCTGTGAATTACCATCCTTAACAATTTATAATATCTAATTTCAATCAGCTAGTGTGTTTCATTTGTATTATATCGTCTTTTCCATTTCTTCCTGTGATGGATGAGGAATCAAGAAATATTTTTCATAATTTCCAAAAAAAGTCACCTTACACCCAAATTATTACCATTCATAATGTATTATTTTTTATATAATCTCTCATGATATCTATTTCCTTTATGTCTAATTAAATTTTTTAATTTATATTTTAAACTCACTCTATATTTTTCCCTCTTTCTTTACAATTATTGATTTATAGGGAGAACCGTTCTACACTCCTCCCTAAAATAATAAAATTTAATGGAATTACCACATAAATCCTTTAAATAAATTTTTACACATTTTGGGATCCTACAACATAATCTTCAAGGATATATTCTACCATTAAACCAATCCTCTTATCTCTCTCATGGATTGATTATATTTTTGAATTATACTTGCTTCTATTAATTTTAGCTTCAACTGAATGATTATAATACACTATGTTATAGATGATCATACCATATTACAACCATGTAGTCATATTTTTGACATAATTTTATATTTCCTTATGGATATACTTCTTTTTAGAAGTTTAATCACCTCCCATATTATTACTAACACTTTCATTTACCCGACCATCAAGAGTAAGCATCTCATTTTTTCTTCCATGTTTTACCTTCTACATTATATAATTTTTAACTCTTTATAATATGAACGATATTTTATGGACACATGGAAAGAATACTCATCACTATGAAAATTTATTTAAATAATTATCATATGTTTTCCTATCGTTCAAATATTTTCAATGTAGATAGATTCTTGTTTTTCGTTGAAGTATGATTATGCATGACATGACATCAAATATATCTAGTTATAATATCCTTTAACCAGGAATTATATATCTTTATTATATTTATATTTTATTCCAAAATTCACATTATTTATGTTTGAATCTCCAAAACACCAACTGTTTCCAATAAATATCATCCTTTTTCTGGTTGAGGTAATGAAACCATATTTACATGGTTTTTATTGTTTAATGGGATTTGTTGTTTATTATCAATTTTTTAGTTTGTAGTTTATTATTTATATTATAATAACTACTATTTATGTATTATTCTATTTTTTTTATAATTTTATCCACCAATTGTTTTCATCATTATCATTTCAAAATATGTACTTGCACATACGACATCATTTTTTAAAATAGAACTACTAGGAATATAGGTTATTATTTTCAACGATCCTAATGTTAATGATTAATTAGTTTAATGTGAGATATTTCTTATAACATTTTGTGCCCCATTTTATATTTTATTATCATTCTATATTTTTATGGATGTTTTTCCTACCTTAACTATTTGGGAATTTTCAATTTGTATAGATTCCCGACTATTCCATTTCCCCTCATGATCAAGGTTCTTCTTTTTATTGGAGTTTATTTCATTATCATCCAATCTCAACCATTTTTAAAAATTTGTTTTTATCTTCTTAAATCCATTCTTCATGACATTTGATATATTATTGTATGGAATAATCATTATAATTTATCACCTTTTTTAATTTCGAATTATGCATCCTTTTAGATTCAAATAATTTTTTTTGTTTTTCAAAATCATGTATAACTTCTTCAAGTATAATTTATATCACATATTACTCATAATAATTATGTTGAAAATATTACACTCTCATTTTTAAATCATATGTAATTTTGAATCCTCAACATTAAATCTAATATATATAGATTCTAATTTCTCTATTTGGGAACCTTATTATTTTCATTAAATCCTGACTTAATGTTTATCTTGAAAATAAATAGGGAAGAAATAGATTCAAGAATAATAGTCAAATTTGGGTCATTCTTTACTTAGGGAGTATGTGCCTCACTCACTGCTAGTATTTTAGAATATTTTGACTATTGTTCCTCCCCCTACTAGGCACCTGGATCCTCCACCGCTTGTGCCCGACTCTGGATTTGGCCTCGCCTTCCCCTCACATGATCACATCACCATTACTAAAGCTATCTCCTTCAGATCTCTACTCTGGGAACCATATTCTACATCCGTGCAGGTCCCCACAGTAGCATCCTTCCATCCCCTAGGCGCTCCTCTTTTACCACCTCCTCCTCTTGTGGATCAACGACCTTGTTCCTACATAGACGTGCTTAGAGGCTCGAGTGGGGTTCCCCCAGTTCATAGATTCTCAAAGTTGTCCCCATCGGCCTTTTTTACATCAAGTGGTGATTCCGGAATCTCCGTGGCCTATCCTGTGTCATCATTTTTGGAGGTGGAGGTATGCCTCAAGTGGACCCCTGTATCTCACTTCAGCTCCATGAAATCCCCCATTTCCATCTTCCAGTACTTTGTCGCCTATTGGGGTCTCCTACTTCTGTTGTGGATCTCACAAGTTCAAATGAATTCATTCTATCTCATTCTATCCTTGGAGGAAGATTTCGTATCCGCATTGTGCAAGGCTCCTAGGTCTATTGGTCACTGGTGTTTCAACATTCCTCGTTGGACAATGGACGTTCATATGGGTAAGGAAATCCCTTGCTGTTCTGTCTGGATCAACATACCCATGCTTCATCTCCCCTTCTAAAATAGGGTCTTTCTCTAGGCGATCCACGATTCCTTGGGTTTTTTCCTCTATGTGTATGACAAGATGACAAGCTGTGTGGATGCGCCTTCAGCTTGTATTGGTGTGGAGATGGATCTATCTCTTCCCATTATGGATCAGCTCTCCCTCCAGGTGAAGTATGGTCTCCCATGGGTTCAGGCCATCTTCTACCCAGTCTTCCGATGGTATAACTCTTTTTATATTCTCTAGTGGGACTCACTATAGGTATGAAATCATCATAGGTATAATGAAATTACTCCCTCCTCTAGTGACTAGTCCAAGAAGCCTCATTTGGGATCATGTGTTTTTCCATAGGTTACCTCCATCCGAAACCCTTTCCCTATTGACATGTCAATGGGGGAACCCCCCACTGCTGTACCAGGACCGAAGATATCCTTATCCTCAACACCTTCTCCATCATTTCTTACTTGTTTGGACATGGCTTCTCTCATCCCTAGAGCTATATCCTTCCCCCGACTGACTTCTTTCTCCATCCTCTACTACTCTCCATGTTGTCCTAGGTTTCTCTGCCATAGGGTTGGATTTAGAATGGGATGGCCAGGTTCCCAGGTATGTTGGATCTGCCTTCCCCCGTACCCCTGTAACCTGGTGGCTCCTTAGAGTTTCCTTATTTGACAAATTCAGCCTCCTTCCCACTTGGAGACTCCCCCAAGGGGTGGCCTGACTTTGATACAGTTTCCCCTAAGGTGTTTCCTCTAGGGGATTATCTGACTCACCTAATCTAGTCACCCTATTGTGTCCTAAGGATGAGGATTCTTACCTTAACCCCTGGGTGTAGTGGCGACATTCTAGGTCACCATCCAGTGAAATGGGAAACCATATTGACACATCCATGAAGGCTTCATCCCCCATTGTCCCATTGCTGCACAAAGGTGTTGGAGTACGTACACACCCTCGATCAAGGAAACAACTAGATTCTCTACCTCCCACTTTGATAGGGCCATTAATTCTGGGGCCAGTGCCAGAATATTGTTCGATAAATGATTCTAGTAATAATCTAGAATTCCTGGGGCATTGGAGCCCAGGTGAAAGAGAATTTCCTTTCCAAAAAAATCAAAAGCCACAAGGCCTTCATCTATGACATTCTTGAGCACAAGAAGAGCCCTGACATCATCAATGACTGCTCTATAAAGATCAACACGCATGGGTGCATGCATGCTGATCCAATCAACAACCATATATGGATTTTTGTGAATCAGAACCTCTCTATGGACTTGGTTTAGGCTAGTAATCAGTTCTTCACCACGAGGGTGGGGCCTGGATATTTATCTTTCATTATATACATCATCTACGGAATCATAGATGCTCATAAAAGGATATCCTTATGGTGTGACCTTAACTTTTTTGACCATGGGGACCAACCTTGAATTTTCATGGGGTGGGGGTGAATCAACGTGGTTCCTCCCTCAGAGGTGAGGAATGGACAAGGTCCGTTTCAATGAAATGAGATCTAGGAATTCGTTAATTTTATGGTAGGGAAAGGGTTCTCAGATCTATGCTTCTTAGGATACAGGTTCACATGGATTAATAACCAGAGATGGTGGAACCCCTCGTGGAGCTGTTTCTATCAATGAATAGACAACAAGGAAGCCATCTCCACATTCTCCAACAAAAAGGTAAGTCACTGTGTCTTAGGTCTTTCAGATCACTCCCCTATTCTAGTTTCCCTATCCTCTAGGCAGGATCATACCAAAAGATTCTACTATCACCACCACTAGGATTGTCTCCTAGGATTCCATGACATGGTTTCTTTCTCTTGGGAAAATCCCACATAGGGACATTCATGGATGGTGGTCCCCAACAAGCTGTGTAGTCTCAAGTAAAGGCTTCAATTATTGGAAGAAGATACTCCTCCCACTGAAAGTGATATTTCAGCCACCATGCACCATGTGGATTTCCGGGAGAGTATCTTGGAAGTCACCTATGATGAAAGGGTGTTGGAAGATTTATTCAACAATAAAATTTACCTAGAGGACATGCTCCTCATGAAAGAATGCTTGGTGAGGAAAAGGTAGAGGATCATGTGGAATAGGGAGGGAGACAGAAATACTTCTTTCTTCCATTTATGTATCATGGATTAGAAATGGATGGGGAATCCGAACATTATGATGGATGAAAGTACGTTCACTGATAATAGATATGTTTTGGGGGATATGGACATGCCCACCTTGCATGATCTCCTCACTAGTCCCGATAATATCATACCTAATGGATATTCGGGGGAGTACGGGGGATTTTTTTATTTGATTCAATACATTCTTTTGATTCAGGACAATGTTGAGTTAAGTTCCATTCCTAGTGATAAGGAAATTGCCGAGGCTATGCAGAGCCTCAACCCCGAAAGCACACATGGCCCAGATGGTTAACCGAGATTGTTTTATAGTGCCTCATGGGACGTCATCAAAACTGATATTACAGCTGCTGTTAGTGACTTCTTCCAGGGGTCATATCTCCAGGGTTTTCTGTTCCCCAACAAATTCCTTGTTCCCTATGTCTGAGATCCTTATGAATAACCAATTATTGGCCAATGTGTTTGAATTAATTTCCGTACAATATCTTGGAAAGAATAATCATTGAGAGGATGTCTTCCCACATCCACTAGTGGGTGTCCTTGGAAAAACACGGGTTCATAAAGGGACATTTATTCCATGGGGCCCTTTCCCTAGCCCAAGATATGATTAGGGACATAAAAATCAAGACTTGTGGATCCATTTTGCCCTAAATCGTGATATGAATAAATAATATGACCGATTGGAGCAGGGTTTCATCAAACCGGTGCTGGCTAGTATGGGATTATCCTCATGGAATATCAACATCTTATTCTGTTGCTTCAAATCCTCCTTGATGGAGGTCGCTTTTATGGGGAATTCTTATGGTTTTGTTCAATGCCAGTCACAACCAGAGGCTGGGTGATCTTCTATCCCCAAGAAACATCATTCTCTCATAGGATGTCATCAATCAACTCCTCCCTATGGGTATTTCTAGTGGTGAGGTTCTGGAATATCACTGAATAATGCCCCCTCTATATCTCACCAAATGATCGCAGATGACACATTCATCTTCCTGAATGTGATCATGACATCCATCAGAGGCCTCAACATGGTATTGCATGAGTATTGCCTATGGAGTGGGAAAGTTATCAATATGCATATAATAATTTTCTATATTTCCAAGAGAGGCTTAGCCACACAGATACCTGCAATTCAGCTCATCCTGGACATGTACAGGGGGAACATCCCTTTGGAGTACATATGTGCCCCCATTTCAAGGGGGAGGGGGGGTACATGTTGGTGATTTTGAAGACCTTATAAACCGGGATATAGACCAGATTATCAACTGGAAGAACATAAATCTATCGTTTGGAGGAGGGATAGACCTGGTTAACAGTTTTCTCCTCGTCACCCCTGTCCATTTTCTCTCATCCATAAAAATTCCGATAAGAATAATTAACAATATTTTTAAGATTCTTTAAGGTTTTATTTGGGAACCGCATTCAGAAGGAATGGACTGCTGGGATTCTTGGCTCAGGGTCGCAAGACTAGCTGGGGAGGGTGAAATCAATGTAAATTGGATCTATGATACCACTCATTGCATGCATGCAATGATTTCATGGGATGTTCTATATCAAAATACCCTTTGGAGGATCACAATGAAAAACTACCACTCTGGGTCTGAGGCCCCAAACTCTATTCATGTTTCTCTGTTCTGGTCTGTCATTTCCCCTCTCATCACATCCCTGAAACCCCACTCGAGTTGGATCATTGGGAGGGGGACATATATTTCTGTCATCATAACTGGTTCGGGATCGTCCTTGGTTTCCCTGGGTTCTTGAACACTACAATCACCTTCAAGGAGGCTGGTTCCCATATGAATTTTATCAATGAGATCCTGGATAGGGACCAGTAGGACATCTTCATCCTCAATGAGCTTAATTCTGAACATGATAGATGCACCTTCACTCATTCTCTAGTGGGGTCATTGTATTCAAGAGATGTCTGGTGCATGTTGGAGTCTCAAGAACAAAGAAATCCATGGGATGAATTTCTACGGTCCAAAGGTTTCCTGTTAATCAAAACATTCTTACCTGGATGTTTCATCACAAGGCTATTTCCACCAATTATAATATCATGTGATGTGGAATCCTTTCGGCTTCGCGGTGTGATTGTTTCTTGGACCACTAGGAAATGAGCGCGGGGAATTTTTCTTTGAATGAGATAGGGCTAGAAAAGTGTGGAAATATTTTGGTGATTTTATAAGTATACATGATAATCACATAGAGGGTATTCAATTTTATGATCAATGGTTCCATGGAGTGTGGTAGAGTGTCCCAGAGAAGATGGAACTTACGATGGTCCTCCATATAGGTTGTTTGTTGATGTGGAAAGCGATTAATATGTCCAAGAATGAAGGAATTATTTCATATGGCCAGGGCGTCATCCATCAATGTAGGTTCCCCCTTGTGGACATGGTCCAATAATAAGAAATCTAGAAGGAGGTTCCCACCCTTCAAAGGATTCATGATCACAATAATATCACTCATCCAGGTGGCAGGAATAATAGAGGTCATGTGGAATGTTGGTCACTGCCCAACAGTGGGCTCAAGTTTAACTCATATGGGTCTTTAAACATAGGATTTATCAGTGGAGGAGGTGTGGTTCACAACTCATCAGGTTTGGTCATCATGGAATTCTCTGCTCGACTAGGTCATGGATCTTCAATCCCAGTGAAGGAAAATGCGATGTTTTCTCAGATCCTATTATGTCCTCAAAAGGGGATCATACTAATGGTGGTCGAAACTGATTCCCAAATCCTTCACTACTCGATTAAGGGCACTGAATATATCCATTGCTCTATCCTTTAAACCACAAGGAAGTTCAGAGGCATGAACATCAAGAGCATGAGCCAACTTCACACTTGGCTTGAGGGGAACAAAGTCAGGAACCATCTAGATTCTCTTGATGTACCCAGTCTAGATACCATTTGTTATCATACTGTTATCACCATGAATCCAGAGGGGGTCAACCGGGTTAGGGGGTACCCTTGGCCTCCATTACTTTCTCCTCCCTTAGGCCTCCCATCGAAGGTTTTTTGTGTCTACCCTTGTTCTCTATTTTTAGTCTCATAGAATACAACATTACATAATTTTGGTTAACTAAGAATAAATATAAATCCAATTAATGGTGAAAATAAGTTTTTTTAATTACACTATAAGATCCATGTGGATCCTTTAGGGTCAATAATAGTGGTGGTGGGGAGGGGGGGGGGGGGGGGGTCAATTAACATATAAAAAATCACATAAAAAATTTATTTATTTTATTCAAATCCCCCCCTCACCCTTAAATCACTCTCTATGTTATTTTTTGGATCTATTATAGTACAATTTTCCTTCACCCCTATGTGTAATTAAGAAAAAAATGATAACATGGATGGTTTTTAAAAGGTTTGGTTACCTTTGTAAAAATTACCCCTTTCTTTGTTCTGATGTTTCAATTATACAAATATTATTGTCTCTTAATTGTATGAGATCCCAATTGTAGCACAAGCTGCTCAAAATCTAGATAACATCATTCAATTAATTTAGGTGAATATGAAACTCATTCATAGCCTCACACCATGCTTACATCGGAACCGACCATGAGATCTAGCATTACACTAAATGTACAAAGCCTCTCACAACTCAATCTAAATGATTTTAATAGTGTTCTTCAAGGGTCCTCAATACACCATTAAATGAGTTTTAAAGTATAGGGTCAGATAAAAAACATAATTAATGGTAAACATATTATCTATTCAATATCACTATGATATCGAATGAAAATGGATATTTTATCATTTTATGGTCCTGATACATATGAGGAATAAATAAAAAATCATTAACCTCTTCTATTTTCTAAGGGAATGGATAACTAAAAACACAAGAAAGGAGGGGATGAATTGAGTTTATGAATATTTATTTACATTAAAACCAATTACTTCATGGAAGGTATTCCGAATACATTTCCTTAACCAAATCATAGATTTTAATAGATAATACATCAAAGATAAAAAGACCAATCAAAATATATTCATAGTGGTTTGGTTGACAAAAATACCCTAGTCCACTCATCCAACACTCTACTCATTGTTCTTGGTTATTTATCTTGTGAAAACCTCTTTTTTGGAGCGCTCCCTGGTGAATTCAATTACATTTAAAATTTTATATTGGTCCAAGGTCTTTTAACTAGGATATCCCATCACAATTACTATTCATTACCTTAACACACTCAATTACGATAATTTAAAATTAAATATAGATGAATAAAAAATAACGTAATGATGAAACAAAAAGTTTCAAATGGCTATTGACATTAGACAAAGACATATTTCACGAAGATGATGATATTAGAAGAAAAACTATAGGGTTTATTCATTTTCTATATATAATTGTAATAAAAATAAAAAAACACTGAGTGAATCATATAAATGGAATCTTATTTTTACATGTATTAATTAATCATCTTATCATTGTGTTTATTGGTACATGAATATTATTTTTTAATTTAGCATCTGAAATTTATATTTATATCTCTAATTTGGATTTAAAATTATGAGTAATCAATAACCATAACATTTAAGTGGTTATTCTTATAAAAAGTTGATAATACACACACTTCATGGTGAGCTTCCATCATTTTGAAATATAGAACAAATATCTATGGTAGTTATGTAAGAAATATTTTTTGGATCGTTCCATTCTTGGAAAAATAACACTCATTCTAACACAAATCTCCTTTATTTGGGAAACTCTTATTATGATAAACATGAAATAATGAGATGTATTTTCTTGGGATTACCCCAACATTAATAATATAATCATGATGATTGGTAGGATGACTTATTCTTCTTTTGATAAACATTTTAAGGAACTATTTTTGTAAAAAAGAATTATTGAGAATATGCATAATATTAAAAAAATTTGTATTCTCCATAGGATAATTATTATTCGTAACATAATATCTTACTTTTATATGATAATCAACTTCCACAATATCAATTGAATATTGAAAGACGATAAATTTAAGAATTTATTTTTCATATGATAAAATAATTATCATAATTTTCCTTAGAATGATTTTTCTAATGTTGAGAATATGTAATATTTTTTTCTGGGGGGAAAATCATACATAGTAAGATAACACACTAAACACTATGCTTCCATAAAATAAAATACAATGTCAGAAGTTAAGGATTTAAAGTGGACACAAATTTTAGATCACAATATAATTACATTATGAGTATGATAATTACATAAAATTGTAAAAAATAAACAAAAAATCAAGAGATTAAATGACATTACATTCACATAAGATAAATACCCTATAAATAAATACAAATCCAATTATAAATGATAGAATATGGAAAAATTAAGAATGGATCTTTAGAATAAAAAATGTTATTTTTTGAATAATGAAAACACATAAAAAACTATGATATGTTGGAATAACATATGTCTACACAACAATATCCCCCTCTTCAATGATCAAAAAACATATTTAATGACAAACCTAAATTTTATGAAAAAAAGATTAAAATATTTTGAATTGTTTCATAAATCTTATTCTCCCCCTATTTGTGGTATGAAAATGATGGGTTATAATGAGAAGGATATGATTACTAATGCACAAGATCATGAGAAAATGATCTGTATAAAACAAATGGAATATAGAAATAATTTTTCTTGGTATTTTACTTAACAAATAATTAATAATATATACAATTACATTTTAAAAAATATATAAAAATAAATCAAATCATGAAAAAAATCAAATAGTTAGAAAGTAAGTATTAATTAATCAATAAAAATAATGTAGAGTGGAGAAAAAATTAATATTCTAATAAGATAGAACTAAAAATGATAAAAATTGAAAATATTCTAATAGTTGATAAATAATAAATAATTCCAAAAAAATTAATAGATTATAGTAATGAAATTAATTTTAAAAAAAGAATAAAAAATATTTGTAAATAACTATTCAAATGTTCATGATATACAACCACTAATTATGTAAATAATTATTGAAAAACAATTAATCATGTGGAATCGACATGTGTTGCAGTGGTGGAATCATGAAACATCAATATTGGTCATCGGTAAAGAATTTTTAGATGGCGTAGAATGAGAACTAACTCTAAAAAATATCTCATTTAATGAAAAAATAATCCAAGACAATATCTATCTTCATGAGTGATCTCGACTGAACAATATTCATTTTCTAACTTAGTTTACAGAGCTCTTGAGAAATATAAGTGGTTTCTACGAAAAAAAAACATAGAGGAAGATACAGGAATGGATATTAAACTTATTTTGAAAACCTAAGGATCTTCCTAAAATCGATTTCATCCAAATATATGATTTATTTCGATCTCCCATACGTGGATGCATTTTAGTTAGTAATGGGAGGTCCTAGAGAACATCTTCTATGAATATTAGATAGTACATCTACAAGAACGTATAATAACATCACCATATCTCTCTTGAATTAAACAAATAAAGTCATGATACTATTCGTTATTATCTGATAAAAATTTAAAAATAAGATATAAAAATCTTCTTTTATGGAAGAACATACAACTAAACTCTTTAAAACAACATATTGGTTATTGGAATATCCAACTATGCCATATGTAGAAGTATAAAATAATAAGAAAGTGGTATATCCTTCTACTTTTAGGGGACTTATGTCTCCCTAGGTGCACCAAATGAATCTTATTATTATTATTATGTTTGTAATATCATGATTTTTTACTTAAAACTGGTGTATATTTCTAAATTTCTATTCTCACACTTTGAAATTAGTGCCCAATGATCTAACCATGTTTTATAAACCACTGTTTATAATTATTTGTCCCATTATACTTGAGCTGAATCACTATGGATTATTTACAGTCAATCCTTTAATAAGGATCTTATTTCTTTATGAGAATAATAAATATTCCAAATAGATATTTATCGTATTATATATATATGCTCTCAATATTAGAAACCACATTTAAATGATGATAATAAAACAATTATTTAGAGAGAATCTCGCATTGCAATGAAGCTGGGGTGGAATTCAATATGTATAAGTGATAGATAGTTCTTCCAAATTTTATTATACATCAACGTTATCTACATATTTATTTTATGAGCATTCTCTACTCTATTCATTCAAAACATTCATCAAAAGACACTAAAAAATCGCATGTTTGTGGTGTTTTTTTTTGAAATTTTCATCCACTTAAATCGACACAAAACGTTTCTAGGATTGTTTTGAACAACCAAAAATAATGTTTATGTCGGCATCCAACATGAAACGGTTTCCCCCATTTATTGTAGTTTTATAATAACTCTTATAGAACATATATTTTATGTTTGGATTTTTCATTTTTATGGTGGTTTTGTGTCTAAAAAAATTGAATGGATGTATCCGCGTTTTAAACTTCTATGATATCTTAATTATATTTTATACTAGAAACCTACTATTGAAATTAAAAAAATCTCCCCTAATTAATAATGAAATTATATAGTGTCATTTATAATTTCCTATAAAAGAAAAACATTTTATAGTGGCAGTTTAGACCACCACTATCCAATAATATTTAATATTTAGAAATGGTTTAAATAGATGATATATCATAATTTTCAATAAAAATGTAGCTTCAGAATCTATAGAATCAGAAAAGGAGTGAACCTAAAAATAAAACCAACAATTATTGCATTATTAAACTATTGGGAGTTCTATAATATAATTTCGTTTTAGCCTCAAACATATTAAATTCTATATTACGAAGAATATTCCACTACCACTGGGTAACTACAATAATTTTTTTTCCACTAGCCATAATATTATCCCACAACAATCCATATACTCCCCCAGATTTATTTTTGGTGAGGTATTCATGTCCTCAATGTATAACTATTTTTCCTCAATTATATAAAACATTTCCAACTATGTCATCTTTTATAGCACCCATTGAGCCAAACATCACAAACATACCAATCATTATGGTTCAACTAAAAACCAACCAACAATGCATTTCATGCTATCAAACATATGCCTACAACCCATCAAATTCCAAAAAAAAGCATAAAAAACTGTCCATATAAGTCACTTGTTAATGACATACAAATTATCCTCAATATCATTTCATAAAAAAAAGAAATTCAAAAACACAAAAAAAATATCAATATCCAATAGTTCCAATTTTTGGAATTATAAAAAATTCATTAATTTCAATCACCATTTCCCAAAAGACTAGTCATTATAATGTTTATGTTATTAATCAATTTTTGAGAGGTGAAACCAGAATAAAATTAGATAAATGATACACAAGACGAAGAAAAATTAATGACTTTCACTAATAGAAGTGTCGTGTATCTAGCATATATAAAATAATAATGAAAATAATTTAACACCTGACATGAAACCCATTACTTAAATCTAATTATATATAATTATTTTTAATTATAATTACAATCAATGATATCCATTTGATGAAGAAAACAGATTTATTAACCAATCACTAGATGAAGGTAGTGTTCTGAAATCCCTTACTTCAACTATAGTATTACAACTTCTGTATTAGAATAAAATTAGGAAGAGATTTACATAAGAACAAACCCATGTGGGGGAACAAAAATCAATCTGGATCACAAATATTATTCATTAATTTTACATATAATCATTTATTAATTATTTTAATATCCACCTCTATGGACAACATAAATCACTACCCGATGAATGTTTCTCAAAACCCTTTCATTTTCCGTCTCCACTAACTAATATAAAATGTACATGACAATTATATTGAGAATTAAATAATTTTTAATCTTAATATTTAAACATAAAACCAATAATTTTTTTTGAAATAAATTGTTTTGAAGTTGTTTGATTTACCTACTCACCATCATTCATCGATGAAACATCACCGGTGATAGATGTGTTCACTTTCTTTTGTAAATATATCAACGATTTCTGTAAAGAATATATATGATCATACTTTTACCAAATTTTATTTTTTATATAATGAAAACCCCTCATAGAAACGTGAGGTAGTGAGTGGCTACATCTATTAGTAGATACAACTGAAATCCCTGATGGCCATCCAAAGATATCTTATATGGTAAAGGTCCCAAACCCATCCCGCACACTCATCCAAGATTTTCCTTCCTAGGGAATAAACCAATTGAGTGATCTTGATACTGAATTGATGAGTTAACAAAATTTCCAAATCGATTGAATCTTTTCACAATATCATCTAAGTATCTAGAGAAGATGGCGAGACACTCCTCTCTTAAATATCCATCATAAATAGAGACATATGGTTGATATTTATTTTTCACAAATGCTTTAAAATTCACAAGATATCATTGAAATAAATTAAATAAAACATATCAGTGTATTTAATGAAGTGACATGAATTTTGTACAGAATATTAAAAATAAAAAAATAAATATATTCCCTATTGGACACATCCATCTATAATGTATGGGTCTTCCTAATATAGACTCCTCCACAAAATTCATAGTCAAATGCATCATGAATGTAAAAAATAGATAAAAGGTTATCTCCATTAAAAATTGTGTCATTAAAAATATGTCTTGAAGTGTTTTAACCTCAAATGGAAGTATATTTTTCACACATAGTTTTCTAGTTAATGAGAAAAATTGGCATATAATAGGAGTAAACTTTTCCAATAACAATGTGGGCAATGCCCATGGAAGTAACTGCTGAAACAAATATGTGAATCATGACTTTTCAATCCATGTAAGATTTAGTATTTAAGTTAGCACACATTGATATTTTACTTGAATACCCTACCGACACTATAAAATGTTTTAAAATTCAATGGAATTTTTCCGTATTCCTATTTTTCATTAAAAAAATTTCGTCATTATACATTTTATTCTCATTAGCCTAGATATCACACTTTATGTTCATTGTTTGTTTTTATTTCCAAGAATTTAGATAGTTTTTCAATTTTCCATGCTCATTTATTAACGTGAAGATCACATTATCAGAATTATTCTTCTCAATATGCATAACATCATTATTATGCTAAAAATATCAAATTCCCAATATTGTTGTTTGAATAATATAATTTCTTCATCCATTAATCTGTTTCACTTTAACAGGATGATTCACTTCGATCTCGTTTCCCACAATCATTCAAATGACACACCTTCCAATTTTTTTCAACATATATATGTTTATAATAATATTTTAGAATCGACAATTAACTTTTTAGGTGGCCTAAGATCAATAGATCCATTGATTTTTGACTTGGTCAACCAAAATATATGGGATACATTGAGAAATATCCAATGACAGAGGAAAAACCATTTTTTTACTATGAGGTAGTCAATCGGGCTCAAAATCAACACTACATACGAGATAAACCAAACATGTGTAATTGTTTCAACCAACTAAATTTCCATTTCTATGGAAGTCACTAATGGTCCACATTATAGAATCTTTAATTTTGATCATATTTCTAGAAGAGGCATGATATATATCAATACCATTACTCTATAACAACAGTAATTATTCAATTAGAGGGTGCATGTATACATTAATATCATTTCTAGAATTTTGTATTCTTGGAATATTCTTTAGAATAAAAATATACTTTTATTTCAAAAACAACCTCATAAGATAGTTGTAAGGAATCAAAACAACCATCCAAATGATATAAAATGTGCTCAAAATCCGAAATTGGACAAATCCATCGACATCTAATCCAAATCGTACATTCCTAATATCAGATACAATATATGGATGTAATGAATTAATTTTATTCAATGAATTTTTATTTATTGGATGTCGTATTATCCCACATTGACTACCATCAAGAAGAAGGACAATTTTTGTAATCCATTATGCTTTTATCCTCTCCCAAAAAAGCATATAATCATTAGAACATGGAAATTAATTTTTATAATTCAGACCTTGCCTGTTATGTTTTTTTTCAAATCATATATAGACTCATGGATCTTTTATTTAAAAAATATTCCACATAAAAATTTAAATATCATGGAAATCACTTTATTTGTAATTCCACAGAGTCATTTGATATCGTACATCTTGGGGAGAAAATAATTTTTTTATTATTCGAAAAATCTCCCATACTACTCTTGATTTCTATCATCAAATAAACAATGAAACACATTTTACTAATCAGTGAAGTTATCTCTTACATTAGTCTTCATAGAAACAAGAGGATGATCCAATTATATGTTTCAATCACTATCTCTTGATCTTGTAGTCTCAAAAACCACACTTCTCAATTTTTTATTCAATGAACAATGTGCTAGTTGATCTGATAAGATTTGATGTTGATGTTTGGTTCTTATAATGATGAATGAATCATTTATAAGTTTTTTTATTTCATTTTCCAGTTTTGTTGAAGTTGGGAGGCCATTATCTCCATATACATCAATTTTGAAACTATCTGAAATGTTTGATTCTCCATTACATATCAAAAAACAAATATTATGAATGGAATTTATTCAATATCAAGTGTTCATAAATATAATATCTCTTCAACCATTTTATGATCTTACATTTTGTATATGAACATATTATTCTCCATAAAACATATTGATTGAAAATTAAAAAATCTAAAAACTCCTCCAAAACCCTTACCAGATGAGTTGTGTTCCTCGGTAATGTCATCATGCTTTTATCCATATATCTCTCAATGTTCTACACATTATTTTAAAAAAATTAAAATATATAAGTATTACTAATTATGAAATGAGATAAATGGTTGTGAAAAAGACACAACCGAAGTGGTTATAAGAATATTCATATAAGTACTAAAAATTTAAAAGTAAGAAACAAAAAATTACTCATTGATAATATTATGTAAAATAGTAGAAAAAGAAAAATCTTATAATCCTTAATTTAAAAGAGTAATCATGGAAGAAACACCCTTGGGTCACTATATCTAGGTGATCTTAGTAATTCTCTATCACTCTAGTAGTGTATTTAGAGTTATAAGATATCTATAACTAGGGGGTATCACATAATTATTTACAATAATTTTTAGTGGTGGATGACATCTTATTATAGGTTATCCTACCCATGAACCTTAGGTTTCTCCGAAGGATTAATGAACACGAACAAGCTGTAAAAGATAATATTTTATTAATAATTCAATGAACAAGTATCTTTGAAATACATATATCATTTAGAAAACTAGTGAAATAATCAATTGTAATTTTAAAGGTCGCAATTTTAATTATTATACCCATTTATAGTTACACGTTTACGGTTGTATGGGCATTTACAAAAAATTACATATTTGAAAAGAATTAAAGTATGATTTTAGCAAACATTAAATTAGAGAGAACCCCAATAAACGAAGTGGAAATCTAGTGAAACATGATTTCCACATAAAATATATTTGGAGCATAATAATAATTATTAGTTTATATCCAAATGATATATTAAAATTCCATCAATAAACATTATAATATTTAAAGTCACAAAACAAATGTTCACTTAACTAAAACTTGTTTTCCTTGAAAACGGTGGAACTATCCCACATTAACAAGGTATAAGACACTGTAGAGAACCATGTTGGGCCAAAAAATGATAAAAATCTATCTAAAATTGAACCAAAATTGAATAATGATCCAAAGAACAACCTATAATCAATGGAAATTCATCACCTTCAATTATCATAGCAAGAGTTTTCCTCCATCAAGGTTCATGAATGTTAAACACCCATAATGATCAAATAGAATAGCCAAAATCATGTTAGGATTTTGAAAGGTTGTGTGATTAGTGACACAAATGGAAAGAAGTGTAAAAAAAATAATTCTCAGTGTCATAACAAGTAATGATGACATAAAGGAATCCAATGTTAATGTTTTATATAATAATTCTTAAAAATGTAGGGAAATTTTCAAATTTATCATAATCTTTTATCCAATTAACTATTCACAAGATGCCTCCAAAACTGGAAACAAAAAATCCTTTTTATGATATTAAACACGTTGACATGGGAATCCCGGTGTATTGCATACAAATACCACAAATATATTTTTTAAAACAAATGATGTTGTTAGTATATGAAGGATATTGTATAACCGAACCTGTTAATTTCACTTTTACACTAGATAAAAAAACAAATTAATGACCAAATAATTTTTAGGAGAGAATAAAATGTATAAAAATTGTAAATGAAATTAAAATCCAATGCCCGTTAAACCAAAAATGAACTAATACACCAAGAGTACCAACATGGAAACCAAACAATGTTCAAGAAATCATTAACATAGTAATTAACATACACAATGAATAATTCATAAAAACATTTAATGTTAAAAAAAATATGGGACACACCAATTATATACATCCAAATGACCCTCATGAATTATTTAATTTTAACATAACAATAGAAAAAAATTAAATAGAGGAATGATAATCATCGGTATAAAATCAATACCCAACATCAAGTACACATTTTCATCCCATGTTCTTCTTATTCCCACTTGGAGATGGGATTAGGATCCATGATTGTTGGGGAAGGGAAAGTAGTGATGGGGAAGGGTCATAGATGATGTGGCGCAGTGGTGGGGTGGTGAATAGGAGGAGAAGGAGTAGTGACAGTTCAGGGGAGAGAGGTGTCGGTGGCTCGGGCTCAGGAAGGGGAGTTAGTGTTGAAGGGGGTCAACAACATAGACTAGGATTAGGGGGTGTTGGATATGAATAAGGCCAACATGGATAGATGCATGAGAATCATGGCTGGGAGGGGTCTAGGAGTTGATGGGATTGAAT
Source organism: Viscum album (assembly GCA_963277665.1). Classification (NCBI taxonomy): domain Eukaryota; kingdom Viridiplantae; phylum Streptophyta; class Magnoliopsida; order Santalales; family Viscaceae; genus Viscum; species Viscum album. The sequence goes on along the minus strand of OY728122.1, from coordinate 610,928,827 downwards.
GGAGAGGCTGTGGGGGTTTTAGGTTGGGGGGGGGGGGTGTTGGGGAAGCAATATCACATTTTAAGAAAATGTAAAAGTTTAGAGGTGGTTTTCTAAAAACCACCTCTAAAAAACCACTAATTAATGCTGAATTAAAAATGCGAGTGATCGAAAAAATATCTTCAACTCATGTATATAATCCTGTGAGAAATTTAGTTATTAGAGAGTCCTTATTTTGGATCTAGACATGGTTATATAATTATTCAATGTACATAATTCAATTAATATATTGAAAAAACTCTCTCATTTTCTTTTATCTATAGTTTCTAATTTTTTTTAAATTTTTTTTCTAGTATTATGTAAAAAAATAGGAGATAAAAAATCATCATACACTTTATCACGGTGACCAACAAAAACTGGTTGATTTTCTATATCTTGGGGTATATTATCAACATGGTCGGGTTATCTCAATTTTGGTCTTGATCTAATTCTATAAACAAGCTGAGTTTTTTCATATATTTCTTCTTCTTCTTCATACCCAACAATATTTATACCAAAAAACAATTGGTTTCCCTTTTTATCCTTTGCTCACTCTTCCCAAGACTAAGATATGTCAAAAAGTGGAATTAATAAAGATATTGTAGATATGATGTTCTATTGACCAACATTGACTAATTTTGATATGGATGAAGCCAGAACCCCACTTCCCATAGAAAAAGATGATATGTTGGACTAGGTAGTTGTATTATCTAGGGTTTAAAATGCTTGATTTGTTTTTTAGGGGATACCTAGAATGGTTTATTACTATGCTTGAATTTATTTTAAAATAAATAGTTGATATTTTCACTACATATATTCTAGAGTTTAATTATCTATAATATATATTATAGTCATAACATTAACTGGTTCCTCTTTGAGTGTTGGTAAATGTGCAGAAACGCGAAGAGGGTTTTTAGTAGTATTAGAATAAAAAACACTCCTTGAACTATAGTAGGGTCATATTTTACCTCATCCTTTAAAATGATCTAAATTAATTATTCAATAGAAAACTCCATTAAAATATACATCACTTAAAAACACTAGAAGTTAACTTTTTCAATCTATGAAAACCAATGGCATTGGCCGTTCAAAAAATCAATAGCATTACCAAAAAAAAGGTTAACAACCTTCCAAATGGGTAATATTTTACATATTTATTCTGAATATGGAAAATGTAATGCATAATCTATCATTCCAAATTCATGGGGTTTTCAATCATAAATAGATAAAAAAATGAAACTTCTTGATTTTTTTTCACGAGCTCACTATTTCAATGAGTAATGGCCGAATGAATGAACATCACAAGAACCTTTCTATCTATTTCTAATAATTTTATTATATTATTCTCGATGACAAGAATTAAAAAATTGAATTCATATTTTTTGAGGGCCTACATAACTGTTCGGAGCTAACGTGTTGCAGAAATCATAATATCCAAAGTGATGGAATAAAAAAATATCATTCCTTGTTGTTGAATATATAGAAAAATTATACTAGTTTATGATTTTTATACCCAAATCCTTATTTTGACCAAAATGAAACAAAGATATTTCATATAACTCTTATACTTCATTCCCATATATTTTTTTCTCTATAAATTGAAATCCCATCCTTGCCAATTTATATCATTTTAAAGTGATATATTCATACCTACACACCAGTTGAAATTGATACCTTTTCTCTACAACACTATTTTTGTAGCCGATGAGTTCTTGGATAAGTTATAGGTATTACCATATATTAACTTAGTTTTATTAACTGTTGAAAAATTTATTCTATATTGATGGATTAGGGTTTTTATGTTTTATAGTGAGGATACAAGGGTTATGACGTTCACAAAGAGTTTATACAGAGTTTTTTTATGAAGAACTAAGTTACTCTCAATTGTTTTATGATAACATAATGTTCACATAGAGTAATGTGTTGGATAGTCTTAAAAAACAAGCCTATGGGTGTTATTAATACCCAAAATGGTTGTTATAAATCACAAATGAAATAATGTAAATTTAAATTTAGTAAATATAAAATTTACACTTATTTATATTGTATAATAGTTAATATATAACCATGAAATATAAAAAAACATATAAAAATTTAATAAAATTAAGTCATTCATCAAGAAATTGTTTTTAAAAATTACTAATAACTGATTTTTTATATAAAATATGTCTAATGAGTTATCACATTTTTTGCATGATACCTTAACAGATGTTATATTAATTCAATGTGAATTTCTCTACAATAGTTTATCTAGTTTTTTGACATGATGATAAAACTTGTGTTATAATATTTTTTTGTCACATGATTACAAAAATTCCAAAATACATTCGATTGTGTTTCATCCAGAAAAATGATTTACAAAAAATTATAGATGTCATATATTCCACTTTAGTAGTTGATAGTTCTACCGAGTGGTTTTTCTTACTAGACTAGGATATAATGAATTTAGAAATAAAATGATAGGTTCTTGAGGTGTTCTTCTTCTATATTTTACACCGACATAATTCAGTATTAAAGTATGAAGTAAATTAAATGTCAAATATTGTTTTGGAAACATAAAGAGAAAAGACAAAACATCGATTTTTAGTATCTAAAAATCATTTTAGAAACATTTAAATGAGATTATTTTGGATTAGAATTAAATATAACACCAAGTCATAATGAAAAATAATTTGTAGTCCACTTATAGTAATGTAAAGAAAACATCCAATGATTAATCTATATAACTTATTATTAACTAGTTTTCTGTCACCATTAAAGTCAATTTTGTTATTGGAACTTAGAGGATTTAAATAGTTAATACAATTTTCTAGTCAAAATTTCTTATTTAATTCATGTATGTATATCTATCAGTTTAATATAAACAGAAATTATTTTTGATAAATTTGAAATCGAATGAAATTGTTTATCTCACACATTAAAATCATTCTGAACTTATTTTTCATTATTTTTGAAAATCATTTTTAAACCCTCCTTTTACCAATTATTGGTTAGTCTGGGGGTCTATATACTTGTCACTATAACTTGTTTCTCCTAAAATGGTTTTACTATTCTTACATTTATAAAACCCATATCACATCAGATAACAATTCTTCTACTACTCTGGGTTCTGAAAAGTTTAAAACTTATTGAATTATACAAGGATTCCTATATTTATTCTGTTATAAATCCCTTTATCTAAACATCCTATGAATGTTTCTTGGAAATGGCCCTTATGGTTTCTAGGTTTTCTAGTCAACAAAATTTCTGGTTCACTAGTATCAACTCTTATAGGATTTAGTTTACTAAAATATTGCCAATAATCAACATTTTTATTTTTAAAAATTATAAAATGTCTAATGATCTACATAAAGTCACTCAAGTCCTTAGTTTGAGTCATTTTATGATTAAAAGGATACAATTCATGAAAATTCACTTGAGTAAACACTTCAATAATCCATGAATTTTGTTGAAAATATATAATGTTTGGATGTAGTAGAATAACCAAGAAAGATTCCTTTATCAAAAAATTCATCAAATTTAGCAATATTATCTTTGGTATTGAATATATAAACCTCAAAACCAAACAATTTGAAGATTACTAACTTTATTTTTCTTTTGTTCTATAACGCAGTGGGTGTTTTATATAGAATATAAGGTTTATAACTATTTTAGTGACATAACATCTTGTGTTAATATGTTTATCCAAAAAAATGAGAAGGTTTTTTATATTCACATAATATTTTCCAAGAATTTTTTTTCAAGGTATTTTTATACCATTCATAAAAAATATTTTATTGAGGTTTCTCGGCAGAATAAAAAGTATTTTTAATACATTATTTTTAGAAAAATTAATATTAATTAGGATTCTAAAATTATCCTCAATGATCACTTATTAATGTAAAAATTTGGGAATATTTTAAAATTTTACCATGTTCAAAAAAATCAAAAAAAAGCTAAATAGTATTCACTCATACATTTCAAAATATAATCCAAAGCCTATCATTAAAAGTTAGTATCCAACATGTAATTTTTTTACAACATGTTTTTCTTTTCTATTAGTCGTGAACAGATCCATATGAATATCATCTAGGGGTCTAGAACTAGAAACCTTTTTGATTTTCGTAGAATACAACTTGTTTTTCATTCCTATTTTACATGCATCACATGGTATCTTTTTCTTTTCTTTATGGATTGGAAAATTAGAAATTTAATTTCATTATGAAAAATTTATGTAAGAAGAATCAATAAAATTTCTACGATATCAATGAAAAATAAAAATTTCATTTATCTAATCATTCAAAAAATTTATATTTTTATAAAAAAATAATTTAGAATTAAATTGTTGAAAACATTAGATATTATTATTCAAAAATTGAGTAGAAATTATTTGAAAAATAAAAATAGTATACATCGTCACATAGTTCAAAAATAATTATCCAGTTTTTCTTTAGACCTTCAATAAAAAGTAATCTATTGATGAGGATAATGTATATGTTTCCAAAAGATATTCTTCTAATAATTTTTATTTTTTAATTTTCACAAAATGTGTTATAGCCTCCATAAATCTCCATTGATGAGTGAATATTGGATAATTATCCACTCAAACTCTTTGAATTTCCACTTTCAATGAACTATTTTTATTACTATTTATGTGGATATTTCCTTATAATTGAAAAAAAAAACCAATTATTTTTGGTACGTAAAAAATCTAGGGTCTAGAAAAGTTAGCTATAGAATATTTTATGATCAAAATCTATTTAGGTTTCCTGGAAAATATAATAGTTAATTTTGAAAAAAGTATTGGGAATAAATTAATTTTTATTTCCAAAATAATGATGATTTTTCATATTATAGATATTTGTACAATTGACTACTTCTCCATAGTTAAAAAGTAAAATTACAGAGGCTATTTTATTAGAACTAGGTGGAACACAATTTTCATGAAATTTTTTCCTTTCACATTGAATTCATTCTAAGAGAATTATATTTATCTTATAATAGATCATACTAATTTTTATGACATGATACATAACTAATTTAATAATTCACATTAACAATATTCATTTTTTGACACAAACTCATGGTCATAAAAATATTATGAATGTTTCTCATTAGAATATTCTGGAATCCACATGTTGTACTTTTTACTAGATACTTAATCTTATAATTCTAAATATGTATTGCTTTTATAATATTTAGAATCACTCCATATGGATTTCATATCATTATTTAATCATTTCATATATCTTTACTTCTTAAGAAACGTTTTATTATAATTTTTTTGTTCTGATTTTTTTAGTTTTATCTTGATGTGGACATGATTTTTAACTAATATAATCCCACTTATTTATAACTCCCACAATGATTATTTTACATGTCTAATGGTGTTCTGAAAAATCTTATCTTATTATAGGACTTTCATAAATTTAGAGAAAAATTTCATAGTTCATCATTAGATCAAGAATTTTCAGTGGAAACATAATCATTAGAAGATTTGTCGATATATATAACCCTATTATTCTTTTCATCATTAGAAGTAAAACCTTAAAAACAATATGTTTGTTCTTATAAATATTTTTATCCATCTTCAACATTAATTTTATCCTCAAACATCAAAAAAATTATAATGAGATCCTTTAGGATGAAAATATTGACCCTTATATACGTCGGTAAGGAAAATGAGACTCCACCCAGCTATAATGGAAAATATCTTATAACATTAACTGCTTGATATGACTCAGCAATTTTTGTTCCAAGAGTAGAAATATTACTCAAAATATTGATGATTCATCCATTATGTGGAGTAATTCTGTATCCTTCATCCATTTTGAATGTGTAAATCATATATTTGGAAATATCATATCTTCGTACCTTCACATTTTCTATAATATCATAGGAAACAACTATAATATTCAATATTTCATTGTATTTTTGACATTTTAAGAATCAGTTAAATTCATATAGACCTTGTACACAAATTAATGAATTATTATCCCTAGATTTCGGATCACATAACACTTTAGCTTTATCCTTTCATGATTATAGTTTTGATTTTGGAATTTGATAAGCGTTCAATTATTTGAGAAAAACATTTATACGAAGACTCATCATATAAAAAGTTATTCTTGTCCTCTACAAACAATAACTTACACTATTAAAATATGGATATCTAAACATTAACATACATTATCTTGTAACAACCATATCAACAATTTTAAGAAGATATATAGGTTTTTGTATTTAAAAATTGTGTACTCAAGGGTCACAATATATGGTACTTATTTTTACACATATAATCACTAAGTATAAACTCAAGAGCGTTGAATTCATGTTTTGAAAATTTATTTACTTTAAAACCACCCTCTTTAGTGTGTTCATGATGAACATTTATTAATAAAGTAAGAAATATAATAAAGAAAATGTAAATGTAAAAAAGATCGAACAAAAGATATTTATAGTGGTTTATAAGAATAAATACAATAACACACTCCACAAACATTCTAATAGTCAAGTTTGGTGATTTTCTCTATGGGAACATTTTTTTGTGGATACTTGTAGAGTTCAATAAATTGTTACTTGTTTCCAAGGTCCAAGATATTTTAACAGGATTCTCAATTTATAAGAAATATACATGGCCTTAACACCCTTTATTACAATGATATTATTTGATATATAAATGTATTAAATTTTAAGGTATAATTTGGCACACTATTTCATGAAGCATATGATTTTAGATATATATAAGTCCAAGAAAGATGATGATCTTCAAATAACATCTCTTGATGTTCTTAGATTTCCAGATAATCTTTTAGTACTACATTCAAACATTGAGTAGAGAACATATTCTATTTATTCTATTTACACGTGTTAATCCTTCATGTTGTTAGTGTATTTGAATATACATGTATATTCCTTGTTCATGTAGTTTCTAGCATTCCTATTTATATGTCCTATTTGAATTTGAAATTAAGAAAACTTTATTATCACTATGTTCGAGTGAATAATCCTTTGTAATGTTGATAAGATAGTCTATTAATGTTGTGATCCATTTTTTTCCAAACATGGAACAATAATCTACTACAGAAATGTGAATAAACATTTTCTTATTTGTATCATTCCATTCCTTGTAAAATGACACTTGGTCTAAATTAATCTTTTCATATTTAGAACTCTATTTCTATTCTCTTAAAATCATGTAATTAATTATCTTGAGATTAATCCATAATTACCTATGTAATTATGTTGACATATTGGATGGAATATTATTCACAATATAAACATATGAAATTACTTTTCTCATAAATATATTTATAGATAAGTTTCCTAAGATAAAATAGATCACTATACATTGTTGAGGATAAATATTTTTCACAAAATGATATCTTATATGAATATAATAATCATCTTCCACCAATTTCATTTAATCTTGTAAGACCATCCTTTTACGAATGGCTTTTTTTGTAGAATATGAGACTTCTCATAATTCATATAAATATGATCTTTCTATCATAGAGAATGTGGAAGATAATATTATTTCCCCATAATATAATATATTACATTGTATGATAAACATTAAAAACCGGTCTTCTATATGATAGAGTACATTGTAATAGTCTACGATATCAAAAAAACATGATTTTACCCGATTTGATAATTATGTTACATATATGATAATTAATCAACATATGATATATTAAACATCTAAATTTCAGTAGAATAAATACATTTAAATTATTATATTATAAATTCTTTTAAAAAAATATCTCCCAACTTATAAATATAAAGTGTAAAAAACACATAAGAAAAAAATCATTGGAATAAAAATCATTATTTTTTAAAGGAACAAAACCAAAAAAATGAGTTATATTAGAATTATATAATTGTATACAACATCTTTATGTATTTTTATTTTTCTCTATACATGAACTAATGAATAAAATTGTAATATTTATTATTGATACATTTCAAATATGGTGGTGGAAAAAAATACTAGGTTCTCTTTCTTTAATTAGATGTAATATCCTCCAAATATATTCAACATCAAAGGGAATCTCAGTTATCAATTATAAAATCTTTAGAACCATTATGTATATGTATATTATTTTGAAAATGAATTTAGAAACTCTGTGACAATATATAGATGTTACATAATTTTATTATGAACCCTTGAATTATAAATCCTAATTTTATAACTCATTTACACTCCTTTATGTTTTATCTAGGATATTCCTCATTAATTCATAGAACACTCAACATCGTTTCCTTATTTTTTTTCACAAAACCTGATACATTAAACTATTCTATGTTATGAAAACACATAGACTTATGTATATTTCGATGTAATCTAAATTTTTTGTTTTATGATAATCTTTTGGGGAACACTTTCCATTTTTTTAGAAAATTCAAATGATCATGTCGTCCAATAAAAATTAACATTCTTCCTCAATGATATATAGTGATAAAATGGCATAAGATCATGAAAATTCATATAATTTTTCACATTACCTTAAAGGAACATGATTAGGAAACTTTGATTCTAGATAAAAATACATCCTGGAATGGACACCATAAATGTATTATATAGTGATTTATTCATTATTTATAATTAGATTAACTCTCATCCAAAACAGACATATAAATAGAAATGGTTAATTTTTAATGGTGTTTTTAGGTTTTATTGAAATCACTCAGTTTTAAAATATGTATTTCTATAGAATAAGAATCATTTCAGAATATTATTTTTTTCCTTGATGGGTATTCTACAATATGAATGTATCACTTATCATTTGATTCGTTGATTCTGATCATATAAGTTCATAATCCATTAAGTTAAATCACGATACCAAGCATCCTTAAAGAGAATTATATGAAAAACATGATTGTTATCTCAAATTCTTCGAGATATAAAAATTTGGGACATCTAATAAAAATTTATAAATCATTTAGTACCCATTCTTATATTAGGGAGATATTTATTTAACCTTTCAAAGTTCAATTTTACATTTTTATAGAAACTATATTCATGTATTACTAATACATAGGTATAATCTTACTGTTACATAACTCTCTAAATTACCTATTTATATGCTGTTATTTATGCTTACATTTATGAAATTTTTGTGACCCTAATGTAATTTTTCATCTAACATTAGGAAATTGGTTTTTAGTTACACCTTTTTGAATGTTGAAAAAAATATTTAAATAGGATTTTCAACTCTCAAATTTAACTTATAGGGAAGCTATATTTAATAAATTTCATTTTGACAAAAAATACAAATTACAGAATACATATATGTAGCTCTATGCCATATATCTAAGAAGCCAAAATACTTCCATATTTCACGTATTTTACCCCATAATATTCTTAAATTATAATTTAGTGTTATGTAACCCAAAAATATATTTTTGAAGCGTATTTAAAAAAATACATTAAATTATATATTCAAAAACCCTTGGATAGTTATCTTCAACATTAGATATATCCATCACAATTTAAGATCATTTAATTTTTGATTATCATTCAACCAACTCTTATAATTTTTTTGAATCTTATTTTAAATTCTTTTTCATTACCCAATGATGTTTTTTATTAATTTCCTTGAATTTTAGCACAAGAATAATAACATTATAAGTGTTTCTTGAATGTATCTCAACAAACTATCTTAGAAACACCTCCAAAATCATTCAACCTTCTTTTATATGTATAATTTATAATAATCTTTCAACCACACATCTCTTTATTTTGGTTGTCACTTTAGTGTCTTCTACAGTAGTTGAAACACATACTAAAACCTTATCATGATCATGGAAACCAACCTTGTTGGAAAAAAATAAAATTCCAATATGGGAAACTCAGAAATGGCAGGAGTACTATCCTATCAAGACATATACTTTAATTTAACATTATTTAATCATTTATATTTCATTTTAGATAAAATTTTTATATTATCAAACAATACAAAAAATGTTAAATACCAACCAAAACGATCCACCACTAATGTGTTGTGTTATGTCCGTCTTCATTTTCCCATTACCAAACCAATATTGATTAAAATTTGTAACTTCACTAAATAAAATTCACATTATTTTTTACTATAAAATTTCAACCATTTCAATAATAATGAGGCTCATATATTGACATAAGACCTCATATTTTATATGTACTATATCAGTTGTTTTTTATATAGAATAGATCCTTAAAAGCCCTTATTTTTAACTCTATTACAAATTCACCACAATAAATTTGGTAAAATAATATTATCACACCAATGATCTTTATACATTTATTATAATCCAATTTCAAAATAGATGTTCCCCTTGATGGAAATTTAATTCAATTATCATTGTCAATCTAAATTTATGATAACCTTCAAGAAAACCCAAAAAAATAAAATTTATAACTATTATTCATGACACATCAAATATTATTAAAACAATTAAAAATCATGTTAAACAGCTTAGAACACATTCTCAAATAATATATACAGATATATATATACAAAAATTCAAAGGAAAATAAAAATCAGATAAGAAAATAATAAATAATGTTATAAAAGTTGTATATAAATTTTTTTCCTAATTTTGACTGGACTTGAATATATTTTATAAGAAATGACTTCCATTATCCTATGTATTTCTGAGGTTCCATTGTTCATAAAAAAATTCTTGTGTTTTTGTAATAACATTTTCCCAAAAATTTATAAGGATGTCCTAACAATCCATTAAAATGATATGTTTTTTTAAATTTGATAGAATAAAGATTGAACTTCCAATGATTTGTATGTAGAAATTAAAAAAGGAAACATTAATTTCCTTAAAAATTGGTAATTAATGTATAGGGTTAGGATGAACTATCACCACATTATTTCTTAGGTTCGTTTCAGTCATTATTTAAAATTATATTACATTCAAAACCTCATTGTTTAATGGTGGAAAATTATGTCATAATTATTCAAAAAAAATGTTTTCTCCATCTTCGTATCCAATTTTACAACCAATTTCAATGAATCCCTTCAAGATTAATATGTTTTTTTTATCAGATTCCATTATTAATACCCCATTTACAGCATTATTCCTAGTTAAAGTTATTAGTCAAAATCATTGAAAAATTATTTTTACTCTCATACTCTATTTGAATATCATTTCAAATAAATATTATTTCAAATAACTTTTTCACATATACATCTATTGGGTAATAAAATTCGATGATCATTATCCTAAAATACTCTCAAGACATTATTCATTTAACTAATACAAACAATTGAATTAACACAATTCTAGTCTTGGTCACCCAATCACGACATTGGAGAGTTTTTCGCCAGAATAAAAAATTATATACATATAATTTAAAATATTCTATATATCATCAATCCATTTATCTATAAATGGAATATCATGATCTGCTGAGAAAATAAGTATATTTTATTTCTAAATCTTCAGAGACTAGTCTGTACATTCATCTAGGTCTCTCTATAATAGTCCATCAAAATTTTATATAAATTATGAAATTGAAATAATAACATTAGTAAATTTGGAATGGAAAAAATTTATAAAAATATCCACTAACATTATCATCTTGATATCCCAACATCCTTTATGGAGGATTACATATATAAATAATAAGAAAAATATGTTAATTGATAAAGGTAAAACTAAAAATTAAATCAACTATAAATTTTGAATAAATATATTTAATGATGAAAACATATCAAACAAATTATATTAAAACTCTAAATTTTTAGATTACTAATTTACTAGATATATAAATTGAAAGATAAACCACAAGGAGTATGTCAATAAACATTATAATAAATACACACTTTTTAAAATAAAAATATTCAGTAAAAAAATAATTAATCATCCTTTAAGAATCATAAATATAAAGGATGTAATTTATAATATATATATATATAATGAACGGGATCAATGTTTTATGTTTAATTATAATTAACACCTCACTTTTTATTTAATTTTGTTATGATAAAATAAATAATATATTTCAAAACACATTATGTATATAAAAAACACAATAATATATGAGATTTCAAAATATTATAGAAAAGAAACATAAATTGGGAGGTTTAACATATGCAAAAAATTTGGTAGCAGCATGTCCCAAACAATGTGTTAACTATTTGAATCACCTAGAACCATATTTATCCAAATACAAGGTGTGTGTATGGTTTTTAGAATAATCTAAAAAACCATACACCATGGATTTTTTTTCATATTTTCACTTCAAACATTCATAATACTCTAAATAATTAAACATTATCAATATAAGAAAAAAAGAATTAATATAAACCAAAATATCATAATGAAAAATTTATTATTGATGATTAATTAAAAATACAAATGAAATATTCCCATGGTAACTGAAGGCTCAACATGAGAAATATTTATTTATAAATTACCATATACCTATCACTAACATTCCTACGATTTTATTTTCTGTCAACCTTTACACTATAAATATCAGAGGTCCATAATACCATTTTCTTATGATGCAACATAGGTGAACCAGACATATCTCTTGAGATGATCATTGATAATTCCCAAATTGATTTCCCAATATCTATTTGTATAAATAAAATTTTGGGGTTATCAAATATAAATGCTGATAATTATTTCACTCCTTAAATACAATAAACTATCTTAATACTCTTTCTGGAAATCAAGAATGATGTTTTCATACATAATATATCCATGCTATGTACCTCAATAGTTTCCAAAAACTGACCTGTTGAAATATGGTATGAACAAATAAACTGTGGATAATCACCCCATAAAAGAATTTCTAAAAAATTATATCCTTGTTTATAAAAAATATATTCAAATAAATTGATAAAAATTAAAAGGACACCAATGTAGTGATAATAAAGTAATTCCATCCATGATGTATATAAGTCATAAAATGGGAATTAATCGAGGACTAGTGAATTCGATTTATCTCCTTGAACCAACATATTAATGATACCAAAATGACCATGAGTTATTAACCAAAAAATACACCACAACACCCAATCCACAATCAATGTTAAAATAACTTCATATACACCAATATGTGTATGTTTCATCTGAGATGATGACTAGTCTGATTCCAATAAGAATCAATATAATTCACCTTATAAATGAAATCAGTTATAGTTTGAAAATATAGAAAACACCTTTGAAAAATACCAAACACACAATTACATTTAATTTGAAAGTAGTCATTTGAAATAATGAGTATTTATAATTGAGAAGAATATATTATATATGTGTTAAAAAAAGCATTTATATAGTAAATATATTGAGAATTTATAATCATTACCTCCTTATTTAACCTTTTTAAAACCTTCATATTTTTTTTCCTAACATAATAATAATAATGAAATAAAAAATGTAACATTATAAAAGAATCATATAAAAAATTACCAAAATACAGACTATATCTAAGGAAAATTGAAATGAATAACATCATAACAAAAAAAATACAACATCATATAATTTATAAAACAAAATAATGAATAATAGAAAATAACACATCAAGATCAACAATACATCAGAAATGTAACATAATATTAATTACAAGACAACACCCTATGTCCTAATGTGAAAATATTATATGGTCTTCAATAGAAATATTATTTGGACTAAAATGTGATCCTACCAAAATAACCCCTTGAATTACTCTCAACTATCATCACTGGGTGATAAAACTTATCCAAAAAACAAAATAACTCAGGGATGTGTGCTTGTGTGTAATTTCAATTATCAAGGAACTAATGCATGAAATACCCATATATTCACCCATGTATTCTAATGAATTTTATAAATTTTTATGGGAAATAAAATAAAAATATAAATATACCACATCAATCCAGCATATCAAATTATCATATATCTCATTACCACACAACCAAGAATTTTAAAAACATTTTTATGCTGATACCAAATAATAATTATTTTATTTAACATAACTTATGTTAAAATACAACCCTTTCATAATGGGGAATCAATTATATGGGTGTAAATTATACAATGAACACATTATGTTACATTTATAAATTGACATTCAGTTGTATAAATTAAATTATATTGATAAAAAAATTCCGGAAAAAGCGTTCAAGAGTAATATAACCATTGAAATATCATTTTATTAAACATTGAATGAAAATAAACACATAAATAAAATTAAAATATAAATAATAATTTAATGAAATCACTACCTTAATTTTATAAGACAAATAATACATTAAATCAAAGAATACATTCCCAAAATTATTAATATCATTCATTAAAAAAACATATATCTAAACATTACTTGTATTTATCCTATATTTTAAGGGATAACCATAAAATTATTATTAGACACATAGTGTTTATAAAATAAATTTTATCATTAAATTTCATACTTCCATTGGGTAGTACTTTTATATCAAAAGAAAAACCACACAAATGAAGAAGATTATTTTATAAATAGATCACACATATCATAAACAAAACATATATATCTAAAAACATCTTAAAAACACACATGAATTAAGAGCTTCATTCAATAAATTATGGTTATAGAACCACCAATATTTAATATAAAGAATTTATGTGCCTTTTATTCCTAATAATAATGAGGGGAACTATAAAAAATTTAATATACTATAGAAACATAACTGATAAATTTTAATCATCATAAAAGATGAAATCGTTCCCTATGTCAAATTATTATTATTTGAATAATAATAGTGTGTAATATTAGTTCTTGTGAATTGAATAAATACGATTATAGGTTATGAATATATATTGCATTATTTTTTAAATTTCCTTTTTCCCTTTGAAAATAAACCATATGATTGGATACAGTTTATTTATATAAATTGAATCATTAGAACCATACATTGATAATATATGAATAATTTAATGAAAAAAATATAACCAATAGTTTTTTATGAGGATAATAATAAATGTGATAGGCTACACCCTATTGCAAGAAGTTGTTTTATTTGTGTATATATTGTCAAATTAAGTATTTGTATCGATTTAAATTGGATAGGTTTGATATCATTTTGTAAAAAAATCATCCAAGAAACTAAAAAGTATTCCATAGGTTGTACAATCACCAAAAGGTTACAATGATAAAAAACAACACCACCAGAGAAAGACCATTGAAAAAACCATGTCACTTAAACAACTAATGAAGGATAATCCTCATAAATACCCTTGTAAAATATTATAGTAACTACTTATAACCTCTCTAATAATCAGAAAATTTAAATTCCATTATGTCTGTATCCTTAGGATTACTCTATCTTCCATTATGAAAACTCTTTAAGGGTATTCTTATTATTATTTCCATATTATTCATCTATGTAATTTTGAATATTATGGTTTTTTGGATTAAACTACACCTCAAATTTAGTCACTTATTATTATTATTATTATGGTACTTATTATTCTTATTGTTACTTCTCACACTCCTGAGTCCTCTCTATCTCAACAAAAAATTATTCTTTCTTTTCAGTAATGACATCTACGTACCATTCTACACCAGTGGATACATTAATTTTTTGAAACTATTCAATATACTATAAATAATAATATTAGTTGTATCATGTATCTCAATAGGAAACACAATCTTCATATACCCAGTTTTATCTAAATCAAATTTCATTCATCTTTCACCCAATAGTGTCATTTGGATCTATCACCCATTCACAATTATAAAATACCAAAAATTCCATTTTTTTATCTTTTTATTTATAAAAATAAAAACAATGTATTAGTCCAATAAATTATTTATTTTGAATATTAAAATAATCAATGAAATATATTTGTAAATCTTTTAAATACCCAATAATAGTTTTCATTTTACTTTCACTGAAACATCCTCGATTCCTGGATTTTTAAACTTTCTTGTGAAATGATAGAAATTTTACTATAAAAAAAGAAATTATCTAAACCAAATAAAAAAAAGAATACATTTTACAATTCTGATTTAATATTAGTAATATTTTCATGCGATTATGGAGGTAGGGATAAATAATGAATCGTCAGAATTACATCTACATTATTCACGAAATAGATCATATTTCATTGAAGTTACAACTTATCATGTTATTGTAAAGTATTTTACCAATTTTAATGACTTTAGGTTCATATATTCTTTAAAAATCATGAATCATATTTTATTATAGAATTTTTAAACACTGAATTATTTCTCTAGAATCATCTAGTTTATTTTTATTATTCAAAATGCAATTTTGGAAACTCTATTTTTCGTTCAGTAGAAATAAAATATTTTTTATTAGTATGGAATAAATCATAAAAACATTTTTATGAATCCTAAAAAACATAAAAATCACATATACATACGGTTGTTTGGCTGGTACTTAATTATAGAGTCACTCATACTGTGAATTAAATGATTTATACATCAGTCAGATTAACACATACACATATTAATATTCCATTGAGATGATTTATATGAATTGTCAAAATGAATCATTAATTTAGATGCTTTATACTAATATTGACTATTTTTTTATTCTAGTACTTAACAATTTATACATTCCCAATATAGGATTTCAATATGTCATTAGATAAATAACATAATTACTCCAAAACATGTTAGGTATATTCAATGATTGAAATAAATAATCTATCCTTCCCCATCTACATCTTATAAAAATATAAAGATACTAAAATATGATTGAAAAACAATATGAACTTTTTTTAAAAAAAATATCTTAAAATTCAATCTCCCATTTTTTTAGAAACTCTATAAAACTATTTATCAAACGTCAATTATTTTTTGAATTCTCATATATCACAAGAGTAATCAAATACAAGCCTTTCTATAATGAGAAGTGTCTTACAGTCAACTATCATGTAAGATAATGTTATTGAGGGAATTTAATAACATAGTTTCATGCAATTTTTTCCAAGTGACATTGAGTTTTTCCCACTTAATTCACTATTACAAATAATCCATCCATAAATATCCTTATAAAATTATATATATTTTCCCCAATGGAAAATTAGTAGGGGTGAATTGATATTTCAATAAAGAAATGTACTATTTTTTTACAATAAAATTACCCATATGAAAAAATAAAATTTAACTAAATAAGTAGATATCAATAATTTAGTACTTCTCTTAGGGGATCAATGATAACCCTGTTGAAGAATTTGAAAATTATTTTAACTCTAAAAAAAATCTACCCACACTAAAATATGTACATATATCCCTTTCAAATGAGAATTTTTATAGTATTATATTTTAAAATAATTTATAAAAACAATATAGAATGTATGTTTGATGAAGATAATTAATGGTATATCATATTTTCTAGATAATGTACGAAAAAATAAATAAATACACATTAGAATTGAAAATTAAAGAGGTTCATTTCCATAATGGAACTTATTTCCTACCATTTTATAGTAAACCACCAAACAAGAACAATAATTAAAAATAATAATCTAATCTACAACCTAGATTGGATTTTATAGTTTAAAAGACCACATATGGTTATCCAGAAATAACCAAGCCTCTTCTATAGTTCTACATGATTGTATGCAGTGTAAAAGAAAGCTTGAATATGTTTTGAAAAATTATTATTTTAGTGTAGGAGAAGTGATAAATATATATAATATGAATAAAATAACATGTTGATGATTTATAAATACAGATAAAGGGAAAGGATATAGTGTGTCTGATTGAATATCAATCTATGATTGGCGTTACATGATAAATTTTCATTAAATGTTTCCTTTCAATAAAGGTAAAATGATCATTTGAATATTCTATTTTAGATATGGATTTTTATAACATAAAATATAGTTTTGATGATTTTATGTTAGTCCTTTTATCCTATCATATATTTTTTAGTCACCTTATATCTATAAGTCACTTTTTAATTTATAGAGAACTTCAATACAAGATGGATATTTAAGATAATTATTCTTAAATCCTCATACTGGGTTAGTAGATCTCAAAGGTTTAAATTCTCTTACATGAACATATATCCTCAATGAAATTCCATTGAAATAAAATATATTTCTCAATGATATGAACACATTTAATGAATCAAATTTTCCTGGTTTTATTTTTAGATATTTTTTTGGAAGGTTTTCATACTAGGTGTTGAGATGACATGCATTTTCAAGGCCTAGTGTTCCAAGAATGTTTTAAAGAAAATGTTTATGTTTTTAATAGCATGCATGAGTGGTTTTCATGAAAAATTGGAATGAATCTTCAATGGGATCTCATATTCAGAAAATGAGGGCACCATTACATTTTGAATGGTGGGTTTACCGAAGGAGTAACTTAACTATAATCTTCACAGGTCTCCAGTTAGAAAACCTTAATGGACATAAACATAAATAAAATTATTAAATAAAATTATATTATTTAAAAAATATAAATAACTCCTCAATTGTGACTCTGATTGGAAATACGAGACCACCACAGAGTTCGTAATGTGTCATTTTACTTAGGCGGCGCCTGACATCCACCAGCGTTGTTCAACTATGAATGATAATTTTTAGATATTTTAAAGGAGATTAAAATAAATAGAAAACGAACAATTTATATATTTTATATATTGAAAAACGATATGGATGCACTGCATAATAGATACTCAGTGATGTTGCAATGCAGCGATGTGGTAATGCTAAAATGCATGTAACATAGAAATTTTTATAATGCTAAACTCTGTTTAATGTTGAAACATGTCTTTCTCCTTTAACCATTTGTAGGGATACCTGATTAGAATAATGATATTTCCCTGTGAGTTATATAGAAGTTCTTTTGAGATTTCCTCTCATTAGTGAACAAAAGATGATGAAGAGATGAGGATCGAAGATCGATGAGATGACAAATCATGATGACTCTCTAAATATTTTCAGTGATGATCAGACCACAATGTCGTTGAATCCAACTTCTGGGTATCGTTTGATTTTTAAATATTTTTTCATTCCACATTCATCATCCCTCTGACGAACATGGAATAAAGAACAATGGATTAATCCACAGGTTATGGTTATTACAGGTTGGGATTTACTATGGGGGGTTTATTGGGGCTTGTTTATCAAATTTTTATTATCCTTTAATGTTGATTTTCAATTATCATTCTAATGGAAACAAACCCCGGTCGACATGAACATCGATCATGGTATGTTCCTATTTTATGATTCCTGATTTTCTCCATCCACTCTTCATTTATCATGAGAATTGATCATTTGGCCTATAACTCAGCAATTCATGATCAGTCTATCATTTCCCTCCATAAACGTAAAGTAATGATATGATATTGTAGAACTGGGGTGGACACAACATGTGAGAGGTGCGATGATGATGGGGGTGAATGGATCGAAGTGGTGTACGAGATAATTGAGCTCAAACGACTTTGCACTTACATGGGTCGTAACATGGGTATGCGCTCAAGATTTTGACGGTGGTGACCCAAGGATCGTAACAGTATCTACATCATGAAAAACATAGCAGCAAAGCAATGGTGGTGGCTCGGAGAAGTGGTGTCACTAACAGTTGAATAAGGTGGTGCCACCATGGACAGCGATGGAAGCCACAGCCAGTTCGGACCGTGGCAGTGCATACCGACAATGTAGTATAGTGCTGCATTGACCAAATGGAATGGAACCCCACATTGAGGAGGCCCTTTTGAGATATTCTACGTGAGTTTTTTATGAAATTTTAATTACAACCATATGTTTGAGGAGCAGGTTCTCCCATAACAAGGACACTACGAATTGTATCTGGTGGCTGGCTATGATGTGGAGGCCATGTGACTTGATGGATATGTGACAATGAGGCGACATGACTTACCAAGACATGCTGTCTCATTGGGACTAAGTGTATCATTGATACTAAGCATCTCATCGGGGCTAATTGTCTCCTGTGGACAATGTGTCTAATCGGGACTATGTTTTTCATTGATACTATGTGTTTTGTGGTAAAAGTATAATAATATTTCTTTTAATTTCTTAGAAATATAACCATGTTAGTAGACTCTCATGAATCTATTGGATTTGATATTGAGACTCAATGTCTTAGCGAGAACAAACGCCTCACGGATACATCATTTCTTATTAGGAGAAGATGTTATCTTGGATAATTTTGAAAGACTAGTTCTATGTGGTTACTATCATATAGCTCAAGGATTGAGATATCACAGATCAAGCATGCTAATATTGAGACCATATGGTTTACTGTGGAAGTGACCTTGATTCTTGGAATCCTTAACGAGTATTCTTGGATGTTCTTCTTATATGATATGTTCATATGTACCTGTGTTAAGATTTCTATATCTTATTAGTGGCGGTTCCATTGTGGACAATTACGTTGTGTTTTGGGGTGCCCTAATGTGTATCGTTTTACTCACACCTACACTAGATTTTCCTGCATGTGTTGTGTCTGGTGCATACAATCGATGCATTGATGAAGTACTTGGTGGAACGGGGCTAGGTGGTTCCTAGACTGACCCTACAACGAGGCATTCTTTTGAATCTTGAGACTATTGTTTTTGTACCTACCCTTATATTATGGTTTTCTATAGAGGAGTTATAGAGACATTTACTTATACTTTTCTTATTTTTTAGGCTTGAATTCTGGACAACTTTACCATCAATTTTCTACTATCATACCTTGTGTTTGAATACATAGTTTTTTCACTTTCCTACATATCTGCGTTGGACTCATGTGCGTGTGAATAGGAACTTAGTCAAATTCCTCCCATTTGTTTGGGTTATGCTTGCTCGACACTATTCTCCAACCCCTGGACTAAGGGAGGATGGCATGGGGTTGAGACGACATAGGCACATGGGGAAGATTCATGATAGAGTGGTATTAGAGGGTGGTCAGTCATACCATAGTAACCCAGATTCAGTGTGTTTGGTTTTCCGAAATAGTGTGAAGTGTTTCGAGTTCTTCTTTCAGGCTAGGTGATCCCGTGTTTGTCAGGCGGCTGACTTGTCGATACACCAGGGCCTCGAATTATTCATTTCGACATAGTACATGAAAAAAGTAGTTTCTGAAAAATTGATCATACATGCATCATATAAGAATGGTTTGGGTTTTCCATGTCCTTCCGGAGATAGCTCACCAAGTATTGTTTATTGATCGTGGTACATATTGTCTGGTTTCAAGATGTTTCAACATATAAATCCATCAAGGATCTCCACGTGAACATGCAGATGATTTGTGGGGTGATGATATTAGTATAAATTTATTTACTAGATATAGCACCTCTAGGTAGTGTGCCAGTTATAACACCTCCTGTGGAGTAAAACATGGTACTTGTAGTACCAGCGGATGAGATGTGTAAGGTGAGCACAATTTATGAGTTCCAGTGATAGAATACCACAGGGTTCTAAGGAGTTCCTTACATTTGGGTGTCTTAGGAATAGGTTGATGTGGTGACTGAGTTTTCTATTTTATTAGAAAATCATTAGATAAAATGCTGATTATAGCAGTCATCCTATATTTGGACTCAATAGGTTGATCGCAATATTTAGATTACCCGATCTCATGATAAGGTTTCACTTCTGTAAAAAGAGTTTTAGAAAAGTTTTCAGACAAGAAGTTATCACTTCAGAAGCTTTTGTCTATGCATTCCCATGTGATTCTACATCTCTATTGGGAAGTCTTTTGATATTTGTGTATTCATCGATTCATACCAAACTTCCTTGTTTTTCAAGGGATATTTTACGCAACCAGTGCTTCTGGGGTCGGATCTTTGAGTAATGTGTGATTGGGGACATTCAAGCCAATGTTATTCTTCTATGTATTCCTACTTGTGATTGGGTGGTAGAGAGTAAATTTTTGGTCGAAATTCCCTTTGCCGATAGGATACAACCAGTAGATTTCAACAATGTAAAAGTAGGAGAAAATACCATTAGAGTAAGAATACAAATACAGTTTCAATGACTCTGATGTGTGAGACATTCCGAAATGAGGTTTATGGAGTTGATGTATATGCAGGGTGGGAGATGTGGTAGAGGAGATGAAAGAGCTGTAAGACGTGGTATGCATTTCCACATGCTTCCACCATCACCCCATGTGGTTCACACCAGGTTTAGAGAGTTGGAGGAAAGGGGAATGGGAAACTGCTTGCGATCAAGGAATATGACCCAGGGTAACCAATTACTATTCGAGGTATGATCTGTGTCTACTCCTAGATTCTATATTAATAGAAAAATTTCATAATCATTCTTCATTATCACAAATATTGTTCGATTCCTAGAGTATCTAATCAAACAGTTTAATTGACCCTAACGTGTGGTGATACCTAAACAAGGATACCCTATAATCACCCTAGTGCTCATTGTTTGATCTGACATTTGAAGTGACTATTTCGGTTGGAAACTCTTCGTGTCATCATTGGGGCCTTATGAAATCATTATTTTTATAAATTCGATATCGATATTTCATATTTAGAATCAATATTTTAGTAAAAAGTGTATGGTATGTACATAGAGACGGAATGTGGATATCTTGGGATGGAATAAAGGAATCCCAGGCCCGATGGCATTGACTCAAGGTTATGAATGTGGAACCAATCACACATGAGTCGGCTAGACTTAACCTCATAGAAGTATATGTTATAAGTTTTCTAGTTCCCAACAGTAGTAGCGAGGTATGATGACGTCATCCCTAATTATAATGTGTTAGGTTGAATAGGGTAATAGAAGATGGTCTAGAGGGGGGGGGGGTGAATAGACCAGATTAAAATTTTTTATCAAATAAAATAATTATCAAAGTTAATTATTAAATTGAATTAGTATTAGAGAAGTTAAATAATGAAAGAATGTTTTTTATGGTAGTTCGGTCCAAAGTGGGCCTACTCTACTCTTATACCTCTCTACTCGGCGAGAGATAAGTGTGCACTAAAAATGATTTTCAAAGGGGAATCATAACCCAATTACAAAATCCTTTTTAGTGGAGGGATAACCATGACACTGACTTTTGTATTGGGAGTCACAACCCTAACAACATGACATTAGATACTGGGAGTCACAACCCAAACAGTCTTGAATTTAGATATAGGGAGTCACAACCCTAAGATCTGGACTTTAGAATCTGAGAGTCACAACCAGAAGAAAAAGAATAACAAATAATTCTTTTGTGTGAAAAATCATAAATAGTAAAATAGGAGTGCATGTAAGAGATGGGAAGTAGTGTTACAGAATCAAAACCATAAGAAAGAGAAGGAAAAAATTAAAGCATGGGTACTGGTTCTTGATGTTTATATTAGCACATATCATCAATGAAATTGTAGTCGAAGCAGAATTAATTCACCGCTTGAGAGACCGAGCAGGTGGTGAAGTAGAGTGTAATAGGACGTTGCAAATGCACAGAAGATTCAATGTTCATATCACTTTCTCTTTTGTATTTTTTGTTTCTTCTATTTTCTATAAGAGAGAACGATATATATTGAGAATAAAAATATCTAACAGGTGCTGCAACTCCGATTCCTTAGGATATTCAAAACAAATTGAGTAAAAATATCCCATAAATTTCTCCCTAAAAAATAGTAGCACAGTTGCCTTTTTATTCCTGTAGAATAAATATCTAATAAAATAAATCCAAATATTTTGGATAAGTCTTCCAATAAAATCTCCAGAATAATAAAATCATCGAATGGTTCAAAACAAAATTTTAAATTCATTTAAAATGATTTAATGGAAGTCAAAATAGTTCCTGAAAACTAGAAACATATTATGGAATTAAATTCAAACATTTTAATTTAAACAATCTTGAAACGTCCAAATTTATTTGTAAAATACTTTAAGAACGTTATTAAATTTTCTCTCTCAATATAGAAACAAAAGCATTAAAAACCCTTTCATTACGTTCCTTATATTTAATGAGGATTTTCCAGAAAAAAGCGTTAAAAAATAATCCATATATTTGCATAAAATCAATTTTTAAAAAATTACACGGAATGAACAGTAACTTCGGAATGAACAGTAACATCGAAGTGAACATTAACTTCAAAGTGAAGAGTGACTTAGGAGTGAACAGTAACTTCAGAGTGAAATGTAACTTCAGAACAAATAATAAATTCAGAGTGAGCAATAACTTCGGAGAAAGAAGTAAAATAACATAGGGTATGAATAGTAACATAGGGTATGATCAGTAAAGTATGGTATGAACAGTAACGTAGGGTGTGAACAGTAACATAGGGTGTGAACAGTAAACCATAATGTAAGGTAAACAATGAACCATACTTTTGAGAAAAAATGAACCATACTTTCGATAAAAAATGAACCATACTTTTGATAAAAAATGAACATTACTTTTGATAAAAAAATAAACCATACATTTGAGATAAAAATGAACATTACTTTGAATAAAAAATAAACCATACTTTTGATAAAAAATGAACCTTAATTTTGAAAAAAAAATGAACCATACTTTTGAGATAAAAATAAACCTTACTTTTGAGATAAAAATGAACCTTACTTTTTATAAAAAATAAACCATACATTTGAGATAAAAAATGAACCTTACATTTGATAAAAAAATGAACCATACATTTGAGATAAAAAATGAACCTTACATTGGATAAAAAAATAAACCATTCTTTTGAGATAAAAAATGTACCTTATTTTTGATAAAAAAATGAACCATACTTTTAAGAAAAAATCTTGACAGAATGTTTTGACAAACTTCAATGAATTTTTAAGGACTCTTGACAGCAGATTCAGACTTCGGTCAAAACGAATGATTTATAGAAAAAGTTATTATCATTACTAAAAAACGAATAAATTAAAATCGACATCTACAGATCCCAAAATCATTAAAAAACAGAAGAAAAACAATTCCGAAAAAACTGCAACTACAAAACATCATATTATAACATCATGTAATTAAAAGTCCATTCAAATGATATTTTTAGACTTTGATGTGAACTAATGAAATCATGATAAACATTTTATATTTCCATAGAATCATGTTACATGAAAATCAGAAAACTGTAGAAGTTTCCGCAAAATAAATGCATAAATGTTTTAAAATAGTGAAATTTAGAGTTTCTAAAAACATAGTAGCAACTTCATTTAATTTTTATAGAAATAGATAAGAATTTTCAAACTTCCTCATTCACTAATGAAATATAGATAAATATATTATATTTCCAACGTGATAAAAATCACAAAAATCCAAATAACATAAATTAGGATATCATCAAAATAAATAATAAAACTAATCAAACAAAATCATATGAAATCAAATTAAAGGAAATATGCACATGCACAAACAATCTCCCCCTCTTTGTTTGATTACAAAACCAAAAAATTTAAACCATAAATGAATTTTTAAAATTATTAAAACCAAATTATTTCTCACCAAAACTTCTCTCCAAAACTTCTCCCCCTTTTTGTAAATGAACAAAAAAGTGAAAACATGCTCCCCCTAAACAAATGCGAATTTTTTTTAAAAAAAAATTCCAACATACCAAGAGAAAATTTAATTTTCTCAAACTGAACAGAGTCTAAAGGCTTTGTAAAAATATCTGCAAGCTGATTTTCAGAAGGGATAAATTCTAAAATAATATCACCCTTATTTACATGATCTCGAATGAAATGAAATCTATGATAAATATGAGTTTTTCTAGAATGTTGTAAGGGGTTTTTAGAAATAGAAATTGTAGATGTATTTTCACAATAAATAGGTAGTTTGTCAAGATAAACACCAAAATCACATAAAGTTTTCTTAATCCATAAACATTGAGCACAAATACTAGCAGCAGAGATATACTCGGCTTCTGAAGTAGATAAAGAAATAGATAATTGTTTCTTAGATGACCAAGATATTAAACATTTTCCAAAAAAATGACACATACCTGATGTAATTTTTCGGCCAATTCTACAGCCTCCAAAATTAAAATTAGAATAAGATGTTAAATCAGAACAGTTATTTTTTGGATAAAATAAACCATTATCAATAGTTCCTTTAACATATCTAATTTTTCTTTTAACTGCTTTAATATGACTTTCTTTAGGATCAGCTTGAAATCTAGCACATAAACAAACACTAAAAAAGATATCAGGTCTAGATACTGTTAAATATAGAAAGCTACCTATCATACCTCTATAAACTGTTAAATCAAATGATTTACCAGATGAATCAATATCTAATTTACAATTATTACCCATAGGAGTTTTCATGGATTTAGAGGAATCAAGACCAAATCATTTAGCTAAATCTTTAGCATACATAGATTGATTATGAAAAATTCCATCTTTCCTTTGAGAAATTTGAATTCCAAGAAAGAACATTAATTATCCCATTAAACTCATGTCAAATTCAGAAGACATCAATAAAGAAATATCATTACAAATTATGTCACTAGATGATCCAAAAAATATATCATCAACATAGATTTGAAAAATTATAATATCATCAGAAGATCTTTTAATAAAAAGTGTGGGATCAACATTTCCATTCTTGAAACTATTTTTTTAATAAAAATAAATAAATTCTTTCATACCAAGCACAAGGTGCTTGTTTGAGGCCTTATAAAGCATTAGATAATTTAAAAACATGGTTGGGAAATTTTTCATTTTCGAAACCAGGGGGTTGAGAAAAATAAAATTCTTCATTAATAAAACCATTGAAGAAAGCGATTTTGTAAAGACCCGTAAAATTCAAGGGAAATTTTTTCTTAATTTTCTTTGAATTTTACAAGAACGCAGTTTATGACGGCACCTGATTCCGAGGCCTGGAGTGCCCGAAATCAATTTCCAAAGTTTGGATCAGGTACGTTCAGTGAACAAATGAGCGGGAATTTCTAACTTTTGAACCGTTGCCCGAAATCAAATTCCGAGGCCACCGATGAACTCGCAGCCCCGGTTTTTGCTTAGGAACTCCTGTTCCGGAGTTTCGTTTACAAGATTGTTGATAATAAAAATTGTGGAAGTTTATTTTATAACTACACTACAATTTTTATTAACTTACTCTAAGTGTTAGCTCATGGTGGAAGTTGGGTAACCACCCAACCTCCCTTGGGAGGTTATGAGGGTGGTAGGTCCCACACGAACCCCACCTCTTCATATCCTCTAAAACCCCTCAACTCCCACTTAAATGAATTTAACTTAGTTACAACTTATGTCTTAAATGAGTTGAATTTAATGTGGTGAGTTGTGTGAGTCTTTTGAATTTCAAACACTTGAATTTCAAAAGCCAAGTGAAGTTAATTAAATAAGTGGAGAACTTATTTTATTTGGTTGGGTTGTGTTGTTTGAGAGATTTTTGAAAAAAAGGATTAGAAGTCTTGAAGTTTCTTCATCCTCTTGACGAAGAACGCGAAGAACAATCAGACATCGACGAAGAACACAACGTTCTCGGGAACCGTTTTCCGCGACGCCATACCCGCGACACCGACGACGTCTTCTTCCACGACATCTCTTTTCACGACGCTGAATCGCGTCACCTCTTAAATCAAGGTAGGGGTTTTAACTTTTTAATGTTATGTGGATCTCTCCTTCGAACTTGAAGGTTTATATTTGTCGGGCCTTGTTTCCAAATCTTTTTATTTAATTTAAAAGACTGTGAAAGTTTATCGTTCATTAAAGGCCGATTGGTATCAATTTAACGTGAGGAGTTCGGACCGCACAAACCCGGCCGACCCTTCTCCTTTTTATTCGTGTTGAATCTTTGTGGATTGGTTCGGGAAGGTGTGGTGTCGTCGCACAATGCAGATTCAAGCGGAAGGAAATGCGCGGCGCCGTCACGCCGCGCCGTGGAAAGATTTCAAGAACGCGACGCCGTCGCGTCGGGACGAAAGAAGTCGAAGGCGCCGCGGCCGGAGCGGGGCCGCGGCGGAAGGGGCACGGTGCAGTCGCACCACGCCGGACGGCAAAGACCACGGCCGGTTCCGGGCCGCGGTGGAACAAGGCGACCGGCGGCCAGCCGGGCCGCCGGTGTCGAAAGCTGGAAGGGGACCGGCCTTTGCCGGTCCCATTGAGAGGGAGCCGACCGGCCAGGTCAGGCCGGCCGGAAGGAGGCAACCCGGGGGAATTAAATTCCCCCGGCAGTTGAACGGCCCCCCATAATGGAGGGGGGGGGGGGGGCGGTTTCACAATGGGGGGGCAGGCGCCCCCCCGTTTTCTCGAAGGCAGGCCCTCACATGAGGGGGCTATTTTTTTTCAAGGCGCGGCAGGTTGCCGCGCCGCCAGCTGAGGAAAGGTGGGGGATTTGCCCCAGCGCGCGGTGCTCATCGGGCCAGGTCATCGGGCCGGGCCGCCGCCCGGGCTGGGTCGACCCGGTTCGGCCGACCCAGGGGGGGGGGTCGGCCCGGGCCGAGACCCCCGTTTTCGGGCAACTTTCGGTCAAATGCCCGTAACTTGAGATACGGGACTCCAAACGACTCGCCGTCAGCAGCAACACGATCCTGGGATCGAGACGGTCGTTTCGGTATATTGCACTCAAGGTTTCGGATTACTTTGGGTTCGGCCGGGTTGGTTCGGATACGAAACCAACCGGGACCTCGGAGCGGAAACGCTTATATCTTGAGCTCCAAACGTCTGATTGACGTTCCGTCGACTTTGATGGAATCCTCTAAGAGAGGCAGATCTTTTGGCTTACTCCGCTCGAGGTTTGGATGCTGACGGAGTGCGGTCGGGTTGGTTCGCTCACGAAACCAACCAGGCCCCTAGAACAAAAAAACCAATAACTCACAGAACGGGCGTTCCATTGACGTGCCGTCTGTTTCGTTGAATTCTTCTTGATGAGATGGAACTTTTGGCATAATTCACCGAGTTTTGGATACAGTTGGTAGTGTCCGGGTTGGATCACACCCGAAATCCAACCGGGCCCCTGGAATGGAAAAGCTGTTATCTTTCAGACCAGACGTCCGTTTGACGAACCCTCAGCGGAGTTGGTGATCTCGTTGAGAAACGGTCCCTATGAGTATACCCTATGAGAGTTCGGGGTACACTTGACATACGGCCGGGTTTGGTTCGCTCACGAAACCAACCGGGCCCCTGGGACGAAAAGGCTAATAACTCACAGACCGGGCGTCCGATTGAAGCGCCGTCTATTGCATTGAGACCCGTATGAAGATGCGGTCCGTTGAGATACTTCTTCGTGGGACTTTGAGATACTTGGAGTATCGACTTATAGATCATGGAGCAGACCCTCCCAGAGACGAGCGTACGGAGTACGGAGACCGTGTAGCCGGCCGAGACCTGAAGACTGCTTGCCCGATTCGATTCAGAGTGACTTACGTAGCCCATTGGGAAGCACTACTTTGTGAGGTGGCAGACCCATAGCGGAGGAGCACTACTATGTGAGGTGGCAGACCCGCGGTACTCGACAGGAGGAGTACCTCTGTAGGCTATGAGGGGGGAGCACTACTGTGTTTGGTGGCAGACCCCGGCAGGAAGCACAACTGTGTGAGGTGGTAGGCCCGCGGTACTCGACAGGAGGAGTACCTTAGCAGTCTTAGGTTAGTGAGCAGTACCTTAGAGTCGTGGCAGGACCATTGTACACTCCAGAGACGAAGCTCTTCAGTATTTACGGTTTCGATAATGAAAATCCTGGTTTGAGCTGAGACTTTTGACCTTTGTGTTTCCTCATGATTGAGATGGGTCACTTGATAACTTAGGTATATTTATGGGCATATACCTGGGTAGTGGTTATCTGTTGATTTCACAATCCTTGTGTTTCCTCATGATTGAGATGAGTTACTTGATAACATATGTATATGTATGGGCATATATCTAAGTAGAGGTTATCTATTGAGATCTTCTTGTGGTTATCCTTGTTGGTTTTAGTGAGACCTTGAGGGTCTCAGGGTCCCTACTGAGTATCGTTATACTCACCGCTGCACGGGATATGCCCGCACTACGTTGTGTTGGTTGCAGACGACAGACAGTGTTGATCGTGGTTGAGGCATGCAGAGCAGGACGGTACCCAGAGGTGGAATACACGACGAGTCAGTACCCGGAGGTGGACTACACGACGTGACGACTTATAGAGGAGGTTGATGGAAGAGAGCGTGGAGGAAGCTATCTGTACCTACCCTTCAGGTGGGATCCGTGGTGGACGACCAGGAGCTGCGCTATTTGTACCTACCCTTCAGGTAGGATCTGAGGAGGATGACCCAGGAGCTGCTTCCTTCTTCCAGCTGTTTGTCTTTTTGCTGTTGTACCTTGTTCAGTTGTAGTCGTACTTTCTTTTGGGTTTGTATTCTGGCCCATTTACTTTCCAGAATTTTTATTTGTACTTAGTGTTTTTCTTCCACTTGTACTCTACGGTGCTTGTTTTTTATAAAGGTAATGCCTTCCCAGTTATTGGGATTTTACGCCTTTGGTGCTAGTCACCAGCCCCTGGCCTATGGAAGGTGGGTTTGGGGTAGTCACGGCACGGGCCCCGAGGACGGGTCATGAAAAATTGGTATCAGAGGAGTTCGGTTCTACCGTAGAACTTATAACTCTGATGTTTCTTTCTGTGAAGCAATGGTGTTAAGAGTACCGAGTGTGGTTTTCAGTTCAGGGAGTCCAGTGTTGGTGCGGCCGGCCGACGTATCCATACACCAGGACCCTGACAACTGATTTTCGACTTTGTGCACGAAAACACTGATTGCGTGTGTGTTTTCCAGAAGTTTTATTTAAATGTCAGCTCAAACCAGGTCAGCTCACTAGGTATAATCTTTTGACCATGTCACGTTGTTTCTTTCAGGATGCCTCCCCGTGGACGACCAGCTAGATCCCCGAGAGTGGTACGTTCTGACAGCCCGCCGAGCGACGAGGCCTCAGTACAGGGCCCTATCCCAGTTGAGGCACCAGCGGAGGCACCAGCGGTACTAGTACCCATTGGGCCACCGATGCCACCAGCCCCAGCAGTAGAGGATGCACGTCTCCTGATCACGCTACATGAGTTCCAACGCCAGAGGCCACCCAGGTTTCACGGAGGGACGGACCCGCAGGCGGCTGAGGATTGGCTGGAGGCTGTGGTGAGAGTCTTCAGGATAGTGGGGATGCCGACAGATTTCATGGTGATCCTTGCTGCCAGCCTTCTTCAGGATGTAGAAGGCAGATGGTGGAGCTTGATGCTCCAGATGCATGACGAGGCGACTTTTCTATGGGCAGAATTCGAGAGCCTGTTCCGGGCAGAGTTTGTACCAGCCACCCTTCGAGCGGTGCGTATACAGGAGCTACTTCAGCTGCGGTAGGGCAGCATGTCAGTGGAGCAGTACTCAGAGAGATTCACAGACCTCTCGCGCTACTCTACAGACATGGTACGAGACCCGTTCTTCAGGGCCCGAACCTTCGAGCAGGGGATCAGGCGGGAGAGAAGATCTTCGATTGTATCGCACAACATTCTGACGCAGACTGGAGTGTTGGAGTGAGCCCTCTTATTGGAGAGTTTCCTTGCTGAGCAGTCTCCAGCAGTTGGACCCACCACTAGCCGGCATGCGGTAGAGTCTTCTGTAGCGGGCAGTAGATAGATGACGCAGGGGTCCAAGAGGACCAGACCTACAGGTGGTCGACCACGTGACTCAGGGTCGGTAGTGCGGGGCACCAAGGGAAGTGATAGAGCCAGACCTGCCATGAGGTGTTACTCCTACGATGGAATTGGTCACATAGCACGTGACTGTCCGACCCACCATACAGATGACCAACAGTTAAATGATGAACCTCTGAGGCAGAGGCAGAGGTTCGGTCAGGGCGGCCATGGCAGAGGAGCTGGCCGGGCAGCTGGAGGTGGACGACGCTTCGAGGATTTGCCACCACCACCACCAGGAGGTCCGCCCCGACCACATGGAGTTAGTGGACATGCGAGAGCCTAGCTTCAGGCAGCTGAGGCCTTCGATCAAGGAGCTCTTGGAGTAGATGGACAGGAGAGGAACTAGTAGATACGTCCTTTGTACTTCTAGTTCCTTGTTGCTATTGTGTAGCATCTTTGTATTATGAGATTCAATAATAAAAGATGCTTACCTTTGTGATGTTTTCAGTCCTGTCCTCTTTTGTGTTGTTATTAAGAGGTTCCAGTTAAGACTGTTGACTTGACCCTCACATTCGAGTTTTCTACTGAAGGAGACCAAGTGACCACACACTAATGCCGACAGTGTAACTCGACCCTTGGAGGCGAGAGTGACAGTTGGATCTCTTGGTAGTTACGTCGAGGCCTTACGACGTCATATGTGGCATGAATGCATCATTCATGTCAGGATTGACTGTATTAGGAAACGAATGTGGTTCATCCAGGGGATGAGACAGGATTTATCTTATCGGCAAAGAAGAAATCATAGCAGCTCTTGTAAGACTAGAGAAGGTCCAGGTCAACCAAGAGCGGATGAGGACGGCAAAGGGGCGATAGAATCCTTATGCTGATAGGACTTGGAGGCCTCTAGAGTTCAAGGATGACCATCACGTCCTTAAACGAGTCTCACCTCGATGAGGTTTACGGAGATGTGGCCAGGGAGGCAAGTTATCTCCGAAGTTCAACGGACCTTTCCAGGTCCTCAGCTGGGTAGGCGAGGTGGTTTACTGCTTGGCCCATCCACTTTAGTTGCACGAGGTGCACGACGTTTTCCACGTATCTCAACTGAGGAGATACGTGCTCAACCCTCTGCATATCATCGACCATAAGGAGCTGGATGATGGCGATGGGGTGTCTTTCATGGGGGTTCCACTGGGGATTGAGGATCGACAGGAGTGGATCCTAAGAGGACGATCGATTCCTCGGGTGAGCTTTCTTTGGCAGTACGGGAACCTCCAGGTAAGCACATGGGAGCGGAAGGCTCAGATGCGTTCTCAGTTCCGCCTTTGTTTCCCTAAGTTTGTGGTGAAGCTTTACAGGGACGTAAATCCCTGTGGTGGGAGTAATGTAAAGACCCGTAAAATTCAAGGGAGATTTTTTCTTAATTTTCTTTGGAATTTTACAAGAACGCAGTTTCTGACAGAACCTGATTCTGACGCCCGGAGTGCCCGGAATCAATTTCTGAAGTTTGGCTCGGGTACGTTCAGTGAACGAACGAGCGGGAATTTCTAACTTTTGAACCGGTGCTCGGAATCGAATTCCGAGGGCACCGATGAACAAGCAGCGCCAGTTTTTGCTTAGGAACTCCTGTTCCGGAGTTGCGTTTACAAGAGTGTTGATAATTAAAATCGTGGAAGTTTATTTTATAACTACACTACAATTTTCATTAACTTAGTCTAAGTGTTAGCTCATGGTGGAAGTTGGGTAACCACCCAACCACTCTTGGGAGGTTATGAGGGTGGTGGGGCCCACACGAACCCCACCTCTTCATATCCTCTAAAACCCCTCAACACCCACTTAAATGAATTTAACTTAGTTATAACTTATGTCTTAAATGAGATGAATTTATTGTGGTGAGTTGTGTGAGTCTTTTGAATTTCAAACACTTGAATTTCAAAAGCCAAGTGAAGTTAATAAAATAAGTGGTGAACTTATTTTATTTGGTTGGGTTGTGTTGTTTGAGAGCTTTTGGAAAAAAAGGATTAGAAGTCTTGAAGTTTCTTCATCCTCTTGACGAAGAACGCGAAGAACAATCGGACATCGACGAAGAACGCCATGTCCTCAGGAACCGTTTTCCGCGACGCCATACCCGCGACACCGACAACGTCTTCTTCCGCGACATCACTTTTCGCGACGCCGAATCTCGTCACCTCTTAAATCAAGGTAGGGGTTTTAACTTTTTAAAGTTATGTGGATCTCTCCTTCAAACTTGAAGGTTTATATTTGTCGGGCCTTGTTTCCAAATCTTTTTATTTAATTTAAAAGATTGTGAAGGTTTATCGTTCATTAAAGGACGATTGCTATCAATTTAACGTGAGGAGTTCAGACCGCACAAACCCGGCTGACCCTCCTCCTTTTTATTCGTGTTGAATCTTTGTGGATTGGTTAGGGAAGGCATGGTGTCATCGCACCACGCGGATTCAAGCGAAAGGAAATGTGTGGCGCCGTCACGCCGCGCCGTGGAAATATTTCAAGAACGCGACGCCGTCGCGTCGTGACGAAAGAAGTCGAAGGCGACGCGACCGGAGCGGGGCCGCGGAGGAAGGGGCGCGGTGCCGTCGCACAGCGCCGGACGGCAATGACCGCGGCCGGTTCCGGGCCTCGGTGGAACAAGGCGACCGGCGGCCAGCCGGGCCGCCGGTGTCGAAAGCCGGAAGGGGATCGGCCTTTGCCGATCCCGTTGAGAGGGAGCCGGCCGGCCAGGTGGGGCCGGCCGGAAGGAGGCAACCCGGGGGAATTAAATTCCCCCGGCAGTTGAACAGCCCCCCCATAATGGAGGGGGGGGGGGGGCAGGCCCCCCCCCGTTTTCTCAAAGGCGGGCCCCCACGTGAGGGGGCCGTTTTTTTTCAAGGCGCGGCAGGTTTCCGCGCAGCCAGCTGAGGAAAGGCGGGGGCTTTGCTCCCCACGCGCGGCGCTCACGCGGCACCCAGGCCGCGCCGCCGCGCCGGAACGTGCCGCCGCGCCGGACCGTGCCGCCGCGCCGGACCGATCCGGAACGCGCCGCCGCGCCGGCCTTCGCTGCCGGGCCGGGCTGAGATTTCGGGCCGGGCCGGGTCATCGGGCCGGGCCATCGGGCCGGGCCGCCGTCCAGGCCAGGTCGACCCGGTTCGGCCGACCAAGGGGGGGGGGGGGGTCGGGCCGGGTCGGCCCGAGCCCAGACCCCCGTTTTTGGGCCATTGTCGGTCAAACGCCCGTAACATGAGGTACGCGACTCAAAACGACTCGCCGTCAGCGGCATCGCGATCCTTGGCTCGAGACGGTCGTTTCGGTATATTGCACTCAAGGTTTCAGATTACTTTGGGTTCGGCCGGGTTGGTTCGGATACGAAACCAACTGGGCCCTCTGAGCGGAAACGCTTATATCTTGAGCTCCGGACGTCCGATTGCCATGCCGTCGGTTTTGATGGAATCATCTAAGAGAGACGGATCTTTTGGCTTACTCTGCTAGAGGTTTGGATGCCGACGGTGTGCGGTCGGGTTGGTTCGCTCACGAAACCAACCGGGCCCCTAGAACGAAAATGCCAATAACTCACAGACCGGGCGTCCGATTGACGCACCGTCTGTTTCGTTGAATTCCTCATGATGAGACGGAACTTTTGGCATACTTTGCCCGAGTTTTGGATACAGTTGGTAGTTTCCGGGTAGGATCGCACCCAAAATCCAACCGGGCCCCTGGAACGGAAAAGCTGTTATCTTTCAGACCAGACGTCCGTTTGACGAACCCTCAGCGGCGTTGGTGATCTCATTGAGAAACGGTCCCTATGAGTATACCCTATGAGAGTTCGGGGTACAGTTGACATACGGCCGGGTTTGGTTCGCTCACGAAACCAACCAGGCCCCTGGGACGAAAAGGCTAATAACTCACAGACCGGGCGTCCGATTGACGCACCGTCTGTTGCGTTGAGACCCCTATGACGAGGCGGTCCTTTGTGATACTTCTTAGTGTGACTTTGAGATACTTGTAGTATCGACTTGTATCTCATGGAGAAGACCCTCCCAGAGACGAGCGTACGGAGTACGGAGACCGTGTAGCCGGCCGAGACCTGAAGACTGCTTGTCCGATTCGATTCGGAATGACTTACGTAGCCCAGTGGGGAGCACTACTTTGTGAGGTGAAAGACCCATAGCGGAGGAGCACTACTATGTGAGGTGGCAGACCCGCGGTACTTGACAGGAGGAGTACCTCTGTAGGCTCTGAGGGGGGAGCACTAATGTGTTGGGTGTCAGACCCCGGTGGGAAGCACTACTGTGTGAGGTGGCAGGCCCGCGGTACTCGACAGGAGGAGTACCTCAGAAGTCTTAGTTTAGTGACCAGTACCTCGGAGTCGTGGCTGGGCCACTGTACACTTCAGAGACGGATCTCTTCAGCAGTTACGGTTTCGATAATGAAAATCCTGGTTTGAGCTGAGACTTTTCACCTTTGTGTTTCCTCATGATTGAGATGGGTCACTTGATAACATAGGTATATGTATGGGCATATACATGGGTAGTGGTTATCCGTTGATTTCAAAATATTTGTGTTTCCTCATGATTGAGATGGGTTACATGATAACTTAGGTATATGTATGGGTATATATCTAAGTAGAGGTTATCTGTTGAGATCTTCTTGTGGTTATCCTTGTTGGTTTTAGTGAGACCTTGAGGGTCTCGGGGTCCCTACTGAGTATCGTTATACTCACCCCTGCACGGGCTATGCCCGCAGTACGTTGTGTTGTTTACAGACGACGGACAACGTTGATCATGGTTGAGGCTTGCAGAGAAGGACGGTACCCGGAGGTGGACTACACGACGAGTCCGTACCCAGAGGTGGACTACACGACGTGACGACTTTCAGAGGAGGTTGACGAACAAGAGCGTGGAGGAGGCTATCCGTACCTACCCTTCAGGTAGGATTTGTGGTGGATGACCAGGAGCTGTGCTATTTGTACCTACCCTTCAGGTAGGATTCGAGGAGGACGACCCAAGAGTTGCTTCCTTCTTCCAGCTGTTTGTCTTTTTGCTGTTGTACCTTGTTCAGTTGTAGTCGTACTTTCTTTTGGGTTCGTATTCTGGCCCATTTACTTTCCATCATTTCTTTTGTACTTAGTGTTTTGCTTCCGCTTGTACTCTATGGTGCTTTTTTTCTTTTATAAAGGCAATGCCTTCCTAGTTATCGGTATTTTATGCCTTTGGTGCCAGCCGACAGCCCCAGGCCTATGGAAGGCGGGTTTGGGGTAGTCACGGCACGGGCCCCGAGGACGGGTCGTGAAAGATTTTTACATCCATTTGATATAATTTAAAACCATGAAAACATGAAAAGGATAACAAAATTATAATTGACTCTATCCTGGAAACAAGTGCAAAGGAATATTCAAAATCTATAACTTCTTCTTGAGAGTATCCTTGCGAATCAAGTATGGCTTTGTTTTTGACAATCTATCCAGATTCATCCAGCTTGTTTCTAAAGATCCACTTAGTTCCAATTACCTTATTATCTTCAGGAAATTCTACTAAATTCCAAACATTATTTCTAACAAACTAACTTAATTCATCTTTCATAGAAACAATCCAGTTTGCATCTTTTAAAGCATCATTAATATTAACAGGAAAAAAATTAGAAATAAAAGCATAATTGGCACAATAATTTGAAATATAATTTCTGGTTTTGACACCAGAATCAACATTGCCAATTAAAGTTTCAACATGATGATATTTTTTAATCTTCCATGATCTTGGATTAGGTTGAGGATTATGCTCCCCCTCAATTAATTTATTCTTATCTTGAGTAATATCTTCACCAATATTAAAATCTCTAAACTCATCATTAATAACATTAGACTCAGAATTTATTTTAATATTATTTTCATCAAACATAACATTAACAGATTCTTCAATAACCATCATTCTTTTATTATATACTCTATAATATTTTCTATAATTAGAATATCCAAGAAAAATACCTTCATCACTTTTAGCATCAAATTTATCTAAATTATCCTTTGAATTTAAAATAAAAACTTTTCATCCAAAAACTCTAAAATAACCAACTTTAGGCTTTTTATTTTGGAATAATTCATAAGGTGTTCACTTTAGAAATGGTCTAATAAGAATTCTATTTAAAATATAACACGCATAAAAAACAGCCTCAGCACAAAAATATCATGCCAGATTATATTCACTTAATATAGTTCGTGCCATTTCAATAAGGGTTCTATTTTTCTTTTCTAAAACACCATTTTGTTGTGGTGTTCTAGGAGTAGAGAAATTATAAAAATATCCATTATATTCACATAATTTTTCAAAATATAAATTACGAAATTCACCTCCTTTATCACTACGAATAGAAATAATCATACATCCTTTTTCATTTTGAACTAATTTAGAGAAAACTGTGAATTTAGACAAAGTATCATTTTTATGAGCTAGAAAATATACCCAAGTAAATCTAATATAATAATCAACAATAACTAAAGTATATTTCTTTCCACCAAGGCTAGAAATTTGAGTTGGACTTAATAAATCAAGATTTACTAAATGTAAAGGCTTTAGAGTACTTATCTGATTGATATGTCTAAAGGAAATTTTTAGTTGCTTCCCTTTCATACAGGAGTAACAAACATGAAGTTGTTTATTCTTCAAAGATGGAAGATATAAAACATTCTTATGCTTTGAGAGCCTATGTAACATTCTGAAATTAATATGAAATAAACGTCGTTGCCAAATGATGTTGTCATTCTGTACAACATTCAAAAACTTTACATGTTAAGTAGTTAGTTCAGAAAAATCAATAGTATAAATATTATCTTTTCGATTAGCATAAAATAATAAAGAATCATCTCTAAAAACTAAAAATTTATCATTTTAAAATTTTACTTCCATTCCATCATCAGATAATTTTGATAAAATAAATAAATTATGTTTTAAACCATCAACATATAAAACTTTTGAAAGAAATGTAGAATTTGAAATTCCAACTTTACCAAAACCATTTATTCTTCCTCTAAAAATTCCTATAAAAGTAACAGCTCCTCCATCACATGTGTTGTATGATGTGAACTTTGATGGGTCTCTAGTCATATTCCTGGAGCATCCACTGTCCATGTACCATATGTTGTTCATGAGACATCCAAGGAATTTTCCCTACAAAAATCAATTAATTGACTATTTTGGTAACCGATCTACTTTGGGTCCAATAAGATTAGTAATAAAATTTTTAGGTACCCATAAAAAATTTAAACATGTATTGTAAGGTACTCTCGATAAAAAGGATTTAGAAATATTGGTTTATGTAAATTCCAAATATTTTTTAAATCTAAGTGAACAGTCGTTGGCATAGTGACCATTCATGCTACATTTAAAACAAGTAACAGTTGAAGTACAACCATTTTTACTTTAATTTTTTTTATACATTTGAGGTAATAGTTTATCATAACCAAACCCATATTTATTTTTATCAGTTTTAGTCAAAGACATCATCTCATGTTATTTTTCATGACCTTGAATAAAAGTAGATAAATTTTGTTTAGGACATTCAA
The DNA here is from genome assembly GCA_963277665.1 of Viscum album. Lineage (NCBI taxonomy): Eukaryota > Viridiplantae > Streptophyta > Magnoliopsida > Santalales > Viscaceae > Viscum > Viscum album. The sequence goes on along the minus strand of OY728122.1, from coordinate 610,889,825 downwards.
CTTCCCTTTTCAATTTCTCATTCAGATCTTGAGCAGTTTTCAAATTATCATAAACTGTTGAATGAGAAGTTGAAGCAGTGTTTATTAACCTATTATTTTCTTGCAAAATTACTTTATTTTCAGAAATAAGTTTTTCATTATCTTCTTTAAATTTATTATACAAATCAACATCTTTGAAAATATATTTTCTTAATCTTGCAACTTCATTATTTAATTCAAAAACATTGGGGTTGTCAGATTCATATTCAGAATCAGAACATTCAGAATAATAACTAGAATTACAAACCTTATACAGTGATGCCATGAAACACAAGTTAGAAGATTCTTTGTCATTTCTAGATTATTCACTAGAATCAGATTCTTCAGTACAACTCCAGCTAGTTGCCAATTCCTTTCTATCATTCTTTTTGTATTTTCCTTTATTCTTGAGTTTAGGGAAATCGGGATTGATATGACCATTCATTCTACACTCATAAAAAGTTACATCTGAAGAATTGTAATTTGTATCACCTTTATTATCTCCTTTATATTTTTCTTTTTGAAAATTTCTACTAAACTGGTTTTTGAAACCATTCTTTTTCATTCTTTTGTAGACTCCAGTTACATTCTGAGCCATGTCTTCCTTTTCAAAATTCTGTAGATCAAAATCAGAAGAATTATTAGACAGAACATTTATAGACTTAAAAGATACACCTTTTCTTTTCGTTGTCTCCTCATCAGCTATATTCTTCAGTTCCAGTTCATATTGGAGTAGTGATCCAACAAGTTCATCAAGTGTGTACTCTTTGAAGTTCTTTCTTTAATAAATGGAAACCTTCTTTGCATGACATTTCTTTGGTAATGCTCGTAGGACTCTTTCAACAAGTATAAGATTTTACAGAGATTCTCCAAGTGAATTAATTCCATTCCCAATGCTTGTGAATCTATGGAACATTTGATTTACAGTTTCATCATCACCCATCTTCATGTCTTGATACTCAGCACGAATAATTCCAAGTTTGGTTCGGATCAATTTTTCAAAGCCAAGGTGAGTAACTTACAAAATCGTCCAAATCTCATAAGCTGTCTTGCATGCAGAAACATGACTAAAAACACTTCTGTTAATAGCACAATATAAAATATTAACGACTTTTTAATTTAATACATATCTAGTAGAATCAATTCATGTAAGATTATATGGATCAGCTTCAGGAAGTGTGTATTGTTTTTACATGATAGACCACTGCTCAAATATCAACTGTTTGAGGTATGCCTCCATTCAGGATCTCCAGTATCCATAGTCATTGTCATCAAAATGTGGTGGCTTATGAGGAATCCATGCATCATTCTGGTTTAATCCAGCCATCTTATATGATCTTTATGCTTAGACTGTGAGGTCTAGGAATAGGTTAGCACAATAAAATATAAATGCAGATAAAAGAAATGATTGGATAATTTTTTGAAGGAACAACCAAGTTAAATGAGATATAAAGATAGTGAAAAACTATTCTTAAGAAGGTTACCCTTTGATACCAATTGTTAGTTCGTACAGGGTAATGAAAGATGGTCTAGAGGTTGGGGGGTGAATAGACCAGATTAAAAATTTTAATTAAATAAATTAATTATCAAAGTTAATTTTAAATTTTATTTAGCTGCGGAAAAATTAAATAATACAAGGACGTTTTTATAGTAGTTCGGTCCGAATTGGGCCTACTCTACACTTATACCTCTCTACTCGGTGAGAGATACGTGTGCACTAAAAATAATTTTTAAAGGGGAATCATAACCCAATTACAAAATCCATTTCTATTGGAGGGATAACCACGACACTGACTTTTGTGTGGGGAGTCACAACCCTTAAAACCTGACTTTAGATACTGGGAGTCACAACCCAAATAGTATTGACTATAGATATAGGGAGTCACAACCCTAAGATCCTATCTTTAGAATCTAGGAGTCACAACCCGAAGAAAAATAATAAAAAATAATTCTTTTGTGTGCAAAATCATAAATAGAAAAATGAGAGTGCGTTTGAGAGATGGGAAGTAGTGTTACAGACATAGAACCATATGAAAGAGAAGATAAAAATAAAAGCACGGGTACTAGTTCTTCATGTTTAGATTAGCACGTCTCTTCAATGAAATTGTAGTCGAAGCAGAATTAATTTAGTGTTCGAGAGACCGAGCAGGTGGTGAATTAGAGTGTAACAAGACATTGCAAATTCACAACAGATTCAATGTTCGCAGCACTTTCTCTTTGTATTGTGTTGTTTTTTTATTTTCTGCAAGAGAGAACATTATATATAGAGAATAAAAATATCTAACAGGTGTAGAAAGTCCGCTTCCTTAGGATACTCAAAACTAATTGAGTCAAAAGATCCCATAAATATCTCCCTAAAAAATAGTTGCACAATTGCCTTTTTATTCCCTTAGAATAAATATCTAATAAATTAATTAAAAAATATTTTTAATAAGTCTTCCAATAAAATCTCTTGAATATTAAAATCATTTAATGATTCAAAACATAATTTTAAATTAATTTAAAATTATTTAAACGAAGTCAAAACAGTTCCTCAAAACTAGCAGCAGATTTTGGAATTAAATTCAAACATTTAAATTTAAACAATCTTGAAACATACAAATTTATTTGTAAAATACATTGAAGAAAGTTATTAAAATTTCTCTCTCAATATAGCAACAAAAAAATTAAAAACTCAATTATTAAGATCCTTATATTTAATGAGTATTTTCCAAAATAAAATCATTAAAAAATAATCCATATATTTACAGAAAATCAATTTTTAAAAAATTGCACAGAATAAACAGTAAATTTGGAATGAATAGTAACTTCGAAGTGAATAATAACTTCAAAGTGAATAGTAACTTCGTAGTGAATAGTAACTTCGGAGTGAACAATAATTTTGGAACGAATAAAAACTTCAGAGCGAACAATAACTTCAGAGCAAGCAGTAAAGTAATGTAGGGTATGAACAATAACGTAGGGTATGAACAGTAAATTAAGGTATGAACAGTAACGTAGGGTATGAGTAGTAGCATAGGGTATGAACAGTGTTAGGGACAATAGGGTCCTATATACCTTGAGAGGGGGGGGGGGTGAATCTGGGTATGGATATTCTTTTTCAAAATTCTTCCCGCGCCACTGGATTTTTACCTCTTTATTACAAGGGTCACTTTGTTTGCACATGTGTGTTTATTATGATCACTTATTTTCTTCTTTTATGATAATTATGCTTCAAATGCAATGCAGTGAAGTGAGCAGGCAGACACAAAGATTTTTACTTGGTTCACCCACACTGGTCTACGTCCAAGGAGAAAACGCCGAAAATTTGTCGTGTGTACCAAATCCCACTAATCATCATAAGATGTGGATAAAAAATTTGAGCTAGATCACTTCTATGCATAGGCTCACTGCCTTTACAAAGTTTAGGTTCAGCTCACTACTTTCCGAAGGGTCACTCCCTGTTTCTCACTCTTTGGCTCACTACCGGTGGAGAGGATCACCTTTTTCCTCTTCCTATGCTCACTGCACTTGGAATGGATCCACCCAGAGTTTATAGACCTGTAAGTCTTTTAACTTGCATGAAAGAATGCATCCACAACTGTTGATAGATGCTCTATTAAATTCCAACTTTCATCCACTGATGAATACCACTTTTCCTCTGAACACTAGGCAACTACCCTTGGAAACACCTTCGCAAAGAACCCTACTTTGCTAGGCTCCCAATTTCATGAAGATCAAACAAGCCTTCGCGAAGCTCCTGCCTTTTCGCGAAGCACAACCGCGAAGCACAACCGTGATGTACTACCGCGAAGCTCAAGTAATTACAGAGCAACATCCCTCGCGAAGCTCACGGAGCCAATGTGGATCTCACAACATTCGGAGAGCTACAATAGCCGCTGCGAAGCTCTTCTTTCGCGAAGCACACTGGCTACGCGAACCACCATCTCAATCCGAGAGCAAAAGATATTCTCTGAAAATTCTCTCTACTTCTCTCGAGGTGGTCGGCCTCTATTTATAGGCGATTCCACCGACCCTCAAACTTTCCACGCGAAGTCAGCGCCACGTCATTGCCAATCGCGATGCTCCGATGTTTCCGCCCGAATTCTGTCAAAATCGCGAAGCACCACGAAAATTATCCGATCACGGAGCTCGTCGTAATCGTGGAGCATTACCATCAACATTCCTTCGCACCTTCGCCGCGAAGCTCCCTCATGAAGCCCTTCATCGCCGCGATGCGCTTCAACTCTGTCGTACGCGATGCTTTGACGTAATCGCAAAGCATCAACGCCTACATTCTTCTGGTCTTCACGAAATCCAAACCATGAAGCCTCTCTTCACGAAATTCATTACATTTCCATATTTAATTATGATCTTCTAGGATATCCACTTTTTGCGATGCTCACCAAACTCCAAATTTTGGACCCCAAAAATTTGGCAAACACTGGGAAACGGCGCCACCTTGTACTGCTCTTTTGTACCGCCTCCAGATCATCCTTTCCTTTTTCATCATTCATTGTCAACAAGGATTGTCAACAAATTCTCGGGAACTCGACAATTCACCATGGAAACCTTCTTTGTCAACAAACACAATCAACCCAAAAATATTGCAATGTTACCTTGAGGTATTTTTTCCCAACAAACAGTAAAGCATTTTTTTGTAAGATAAACAATGAACCATACTTTTGAGAAAAAATGAACCATACTTTCGATAAAAAATGAACCATAATATTGATAAAAAATTAACCTTATTTTGATAAAAAGGTAAAGCATAATTTTGAGATAAAAATGAACCTTAATTTTGATAAAAAATGAACCACACTTTTGATAAAAAAGGAACCTTACTTTTGAGATAAAAAATGAACCTTGATTTAGAGATAAAAATGAACCTTACTTTTGAGATTAAAATGATCCTTACTTTTGATAAAAATGAACCATACTTCTGAGATAAAAAATGAACCTTAATTTTTATAAATAAATGAACCGTACATTTGATAAAAAAATTAACCATACTTCTGAGATAAAAAATGAATCTTACTTTTGATGAGAAAAATGAACCATAGTTTTGAGAAAAAATCTGGATTGAATGTTTTGAAAAACTTCATCAAAATTTTAAGTACTCTTGACAGAAGATTCAGACTTCGGTCAAAACTAATGATGTGTATAAAAACATATTATCTTTCCAACAAAAAAGAACCAATTAAAACAGACATCTACAGATCCCTAGATCATTAAAAAACAGAAGAAAAACAATTCTGAAAAAACTACTACAACAAAAAATCATATCATAACTTCATGTAATTAAAAGTCCATTCAAACGATATATTTAGACTTTGATGTAAACTAATGAAATGAAGATAAACATTTTATCTTTCCATATAATCATGTTTCATGAAAATCGAAAAATGTAGAAGTTACAGTAAAATAAATACATAAATGTTTTAAAACAGTGTAATGTAGAGTTTCTAAAAACATAGTAGAAACATCATTGAATTTTTATAGAAATAGATATGGATTTTCAAACTTCCTCATTAACTAATAAAATATAGATAAATATATGATATTTACAAAATTATAAAAAGCACAAAAATCCAAAAAACATTAATTTATATATCATCAAAATACATAATAAAAGTAATCAAACAAAATCATATGAATTCAAATTAAAGGAAATATGCTCATACACAAACATAATATAAGTTTATCTACCTATAAGGAGATAGAATTATGCATTGTCATACACCATAAGATGGTACTGATATCTGCATTAGTATATCAGACAGCTTTCACTGAGCATCAAAAGTTGAGTGCGTAGGTGGAGGACTTGTAGAGAAAGGGCTTAGTAAGACCTAATGTTCAAGGTTATGAGTGGATTACCAGCACATTAACCATGATACCGTTGAGAATGAGTATCTTCTACCAAAGGGTTAAAAAACACAATGATCAGTTGAATGGTCAATCCCTTCGTCTGGATACAAATGTTACTGCTTGATTTTAATCACTTAAGACCGAGAGTGAATAGTTCCCCAATTTTGAGTTTTATATAGGAGGGAGTTGAGTATATAGTGTTATTCGATGCATTATGGAATATAATTGGTTGTGTCATGATGAAGTGGAAGGAGGTGATTGCATATTGTTCATGTTAGTTAATACCACATGAGTTGAACTGTGCAACTAATTCTCTTGAGTTGGAAACTGTTGTATTCGCAATGAAGATGTAGTGACACTACCTAATGGTTGGGAGGTTTATCATCTACTAAATCCACAAGATTCTTATGTATATATTTTCATAGTATGTTAAAAAATTGATATAGGGGCATTGGATATAGTTCCTATAGGTCTATTACATGGAGAGAGTCTATACTTCTGGTAAGGGAAGTGCAGTAGATGATACTCTCAGCATGAGATCCAGTTCGTTGTTATTGAATGAGGAAACATAGTAGTTGGGCTCGTTATAGTTATCTTTAGGGCTTGAAGATAATGTAGATTAAATCAATTTAGTGGTTGTTACCCCTCTAATCATATAGTTATTCTGGTAGACACATCTTTGGGACACCGATGGTGAGACGTTAGGTGCTCAACTATCCACGGGCAATTCTGTTGGTGGATTTATGAAAGGCAATGAGAACGTCCTTTCTTTTAGAGGATGCACAGTAGCAGCAGTGGATTCATAGTGTGAAAATATGCATCCACATATTCTTATGGGTGTCATGGTAGACACCGAGGATGATGGAATAAGTTGACGTTGTGCTTACCAATTTATATAAAAGTTTAGCACTTGTTTGAATTAGTTTTGCGGCTTGTCAACACATCACGTAGAGAAACATTATTTGAAATTGGTTTCTATTTTCTTCCTTGGGGTTCCAGGAAGGGAATGAGAAAGGATATCAATGAAGTTCATGATGGGTTTACCACATATGTCTAGGACACACGATACCATCTAGGTGATCATTTAATAACTCACCAAGTTGGACACTTCATAGATTTTTGGACCAGAGTTCAATAGAGTGCTTGGGATGCCTCTACTTGCAATAGATATCTAGACTCCATAGAATCCCATAGGTGATAACATCTGATTGGGATAATCTATTTTAATCCTATTCATGGAGTTCGAGGATTTGTTGAGAGGACCCTTTTTGTTTATTTAAATTCCTTTAGTGCTTTCCAGCAGGCAACACAAAAATCTCTGAAATAGCACATGGGAAGGGGTGGGGGGCCCAGATAATGATTGTACCCTCATTTTTTTGGTATCCCTTGGTATGGATTTTGGGTATGTAAATACTTATGGTGGGTATAATTTAATAAATAGGATTTTCTTGGATTTATTTTTAAAAAATTTATAATATAATTTCGAGACTAAGCGCTTAGACGACATGTGATTCAGAGGCCTAGTGTGTCTAGAATGGTTCAATGAAAAATGTAATGTTTTTAATAGTTTGCATGATCGGATATATGGAATAAGTATAAAAAATAATTAATTGGTTCCCAGATCATAAATCAAAGGGAACTATTTCATTCAGGATGATGGGTATTTCACTGGCTTCAGTTTACCTTAGTTGGCATGGGTCTCCAGTGAGAAAACCCAAAAAGGATGTAACATTAAATATAATAATTAAATAAAATTATTTTATTTAGAAAATATTAATTTCTCATGGACAGTGACTCATATTAGAAGTTCAAGACAATGGTTGATTTTTTAATGTGGAGTTTTACTTAGGCGGTTCCTAACATCGACCAATGTAGGTCGATTGTGAGTGATCATTTTTGGACGTTTTAAAGGAGAATTAAATAAAAATAAAATGATTATTTTATTTATATTTGATGTTACATAATGACAAAGAAGTAATACAATGTAGAGACTCAGTGAAATAGCAATGCAGCAATGCGGTAATGCTGAAACGTGTGTAATTCTAAAATGCGTTTAACACTCAAACACATTTAACGCTGAAATACATCTTTCTTATGAAACCATTTTAAGAAATACATAAATATATTTTTGATCGTTAACAAAGAGGACATAAAACGAAACATGGTGATTTACCCTCATTGGAGAATGATGGATGATGATGAGTTGAGGATCGAGGACCGAGGAGCGACAAAATAATGGATCGTGACGACTATTGATGGATCACCAAAGAGGATCAAACCCCGACGTTGACATATCAAAATTTTAGGTAGATTTTGAGTTTTTAATAAACTTTTATTCCCAATTGTTCATCTCTATGAAGGTCATGGATTAATATACCAATAGATTAATCCACAGGTCATGCATAATGTGATTTCGGTTTTTCTTTGGGGGGTTTATTGGGGACTGTTTATCTAATTTTGATTATACTTTGTTGTGTATTTTCAATAATCATTCTAATAGAAATAAAACACGATTGAAATGAACATCAATCAATGTACATTCATCTTTGATGATTCATGATTATCTGCCTCCATTCCTCATTCATCTTAGGAATTCTTTGAATGGACCATAGATCCAGAATTCAGGATCAGTCAATCATAGTGCCCCCAGCTCTTGGCCCAGTGATTTGATATTACAGACATGGGATGGACATGGAACTGTGGAGGTTCTATGACGATGGTGGTGAATGGATCAAGGCGTCCAAGAAGACATTTCACCTTGAACTTAATTCCCTCAGGATTGGTCATAGCATGCATCCCAGCCCATTATAGTGAACATAAAGACTTGAGAATCACAATAGTGGAACCATTACAAAAAATGGAGCAGTAGGGTGATAGTGGCAGCTCATAGAAGGGGATCCACTGGTGGCATGACCACAAGAAGTGGATGGGAATGCGATGGTGCATATATGGGTGGTGAAGGCTGTAATTTATAATGGAGGTCATGGTGGTGCAGCCGGATGATATGACATGGTGGTGTATCAATTGGCTAGATTGCAGTACCACACAACATGGGCGGGAATGGATGCTGGCTCAATGACCAACCACATTGGCTAGGTAGGGATGCGGTAGCCGTGATGTCCAGGTGGACCGAACCAACTGACTGATGTGGGATGGGTAAAAGATCTTGGGTCGGGACAACATAATGGTTATGGCCCAGCATGTCGAGTCTGGTTGGTCCAACTAATTCAGACTGGACCAGAACCTTGCTTGACAATTTTTAGTTAAATACAAATAGCATTCAAACCATGCTTCAATTTGACGGTTTGTTTGTAGCGTTGGTATCCTCACGATGAGTTGGCACATTAAAAATATTCTAAGTGAGTTTTTGATGATATGGACTAAGGGCCTTAGGATTGAAGAGTAGGTTCTTCTAGAACCAGCGCACTATGAACGTTTTCTTATGGCAGGCTATGATGGAGAGACTTGGTGACTTGAAGGCTACATGATTCTGAGGCTATGTGACATTATGAGATTAGGTGTCTCATTAGGACTAACATTCTCATTAGGACTAAGTGTCTCATCAGGACTTATCATCTCCTCATGACTATGTGTCTCATCGGGACTATATATTTCATCGATACTAGGTGTTTTGTGGGATACATCCGATAATATTTCATTTAGTTTCATAGAAATTTGCCTATGTGAGAAGAATATTGTAAATCTATTGGATGTGATATTGAGAATCCATGCCATAGTATGATTGGAAATCTCAGGGAAAATCATGAAATATCGAGACTAGATGTTGTCTCAGCTAATTTTGGTTGACTATTTATTCGTGCTTACAATGTGATAGGTTTAGGACTGTGGTCTCCCAGATTGATAATTCCACAAGAAAGACCATATAGATAAAAGTGGATGATCCATTCAATGTTCAAATCCTTTATGAGTATACTTATATTTTTTTCTTATATGTTTTGTGGACACATACATGTATTGATCTGACTGTATCTTCTTAGTGGTGGTTCCTTTGTGTTCGTTTTATTATTTGGGGTGATCTACTGATTATTGTCTTACTAACCTTTGCATTGGATTTTCCTACAAATGTCATGTCTTTTGTAGAAAATAGATGCTTTGATAGGGTCCTTGGTGGACCAGGGACACTTGGTGCTTATTGTGACCCCACAGTCGAGGTGTGCTTCTGTGGGAACATACAACTATTTCTCTATATACCCATCAGGTAGGATTTTCTATGGAGGATTTCCAGAGATATTAACTTTTTCTTTTTAGTTTTGTTGGATTGTATTCTAGACCAATTTACCATTATTTTTATAATTTCATAGCTTTTGTTGGTTTTCCTAGTATTTTCACATTCCAGCATTTGTGTCTTTGAGTGATGTGCATGTGTATAATAACTTGGGAAAACACCTCTCAATTTTTTTGGGAAATTTCTACTTGACTCTAGTCTCCATCCCCTGGACTATGGGAGGCGGGATTGGGGTAGTTACGGAGAGTCCCGCTAGTAATGGGTTGTGATAAAATTATAGCAGGAATGATAGAAATCAAATCATGGCAGAATACTTAGCGGACAATAATACATTAGTATCAGGATATTGTACACATTCCTTCTTGTAGCCACAAATTTCTTCATACTGTCTCAAAAGTATTCTTATTGTATGACTTCTGTCTAGTAATTATTGGGAACGATATATTTTTTTGTTCATAATTCTTTTAATGATAGAATTCATTCTTCTGATCAACCATTTCTTCTTTGGCTCATTAAATTAATCATGTGGTCCAATGATTCTTCTAATAATTATAGAAGTATTCATGTAGTCACAGGTTCCCCCATGTGGTTGGACATATAATCCCGTGGTTATAGGTTAAACTAAATATAATTTCAAAAAATAGTTATAATCAAGGTTTTCTACCACACACCACATAAAATAATTGTAATAATATAATCATTATTTTGGAACATTAGAATAATATCTGATGTCTCTAAAATATCATGTTGCACATGTTGAATATGAGTAAGGCTAAAAGGTCTAACTATAATAGAATTTATGGATGTTGGAACTAGAGTAGACATTACAACAACTATAGGAGAAACATAATCAGTTTGGGTATTATATAAATAGAGCTCCATCAACTCAATTAATTGACTTATTACTATCCCTCAAAGTTCTATCACTTGGAATAAAAATCACTAATCATGCAATTTTTTTTATAAAGATAGGATCCACAACATTCAACTGATTAACTTGTTTATAGAAAGATCTATTTAGAGGAAGTGACTTGAGATTCGTGGATAGATATTTGTAGTGAGTGGTGATTTTAAATTTATTAATGATCTTGGAAGGATAAGATAATAAGGATTTGAAGAACACCTCACTCTATTTACTAAATTCTTGAAGACATCATTTTAAAATATTATAATAGTGTTTCATGAAAAAAATTATCTTCTTGGGGTTATATTCTATAAAACTTTTATTTTATCCCACAGAAATTCTTAATCCTTTCCACCCTAATCTTTTTAATCTTATCTATATCAACTAGGATAGAATGAGGATATATAGTACTCATAAGTATTTGAGTATGAGGAGATTAGGAATTGAAAACCAAATATTTAGATATGAGAAAATCTAGAATACTAATTATGTTGAGATACTTTTTATTTATATCCACCAACATGCCTTGTAATAATGTGTGAGTCCCTCCAGTGTGTTCAACAAGCTACTTATTTTTATCTTATAAAATTATATTAAAAAAAACATTCTGTACAGGTGTGACAAAACAAGAGAAACAATGAAATATATATCTTCCAATATATTATTCTCCTCTACTGGGGGATATCTCCGAGTAACCTCTTTTATAAAAATAATAAAATCATACTTGGAAGCATCCAGATGCCCTATATATAGATAAGATGAGTTTGGAGATTGGGAAGGAGATATTGTAATTTCCAATATAGAGGGTAAAATTGTTCGAATGGTTGGAAATATCATTTTATTTTCCTTAACATCTTTATCCACTTCTTATGCTATGTTTTAAACAACTTATTATTAATGAATCTCAAATACTCCAGTCTCTCAGACTGAAAAAGAGAAAGAGATTACTCATTTCAATAGTTTAGAACAGTAACAGAAATTTTACTTCCATAAAAATAGGGAAAAATGGAATAGTGGATGAATCATTTCTTCCAAATGAATTCTGGAAATAAGAGATAATTAATGAACAACATAAAACTTTAGATGATTTGGAACGACATATCCATAGTGTTTAGGAGAACTATCACCATTAAATTCACCACCTGCCATAGAATCTGAGTAGAAAAGAGAAATCATATAAGATCTTGGTGATATCTCCCTATTATATATTTATCCTTATTTCTTTTTCAAAAAGGGATTCAAACATTAGGACTAAGAGGTATCACTTATGAAACACATGAATTACAAACAATGGTATTATTATGTATTTTCAAAAATGACGAAACTAGTTTAAAAGATTTATCACCACCCCCAAAATCATTATTATATTTTGAATATATTTTATCATAAGGCTTAGAGATGGAAATATCAGTATTATAAAAATAATTATTTGAAAATTCTATTTGATTATATGCAAGGGAGAATTGAGATTCCATAAATCCCTAAGAGGCAATATAAACTGCCACTATATCAGAATATCAATTCACGCCATCTTCTATAAAATAGATATCTCTAGCATCATTAATAACAAAAAAACATATTAAATTTCATTATCTCAAACATGTGATTATTACATAGAATAATGAATAGTAACCACATCATGTTCCAAACTATGTTCAATAAAATTAGGTTTTCATGATAGTTTATTAATATGGATAAAGTCCCAAAAATTATTTTCATTTTATGTGACCATTTTTTTATCCAAGAGTTTAAATTTTATTTCCACCTTATTTATTTGTAATGGAATAATAAAATACCACCATAAGATACAAACTTCTCCAACCCATTCATAATACGATTATTGGACACAAAAACAGAAGAGATAACTTCATAGAAGATAATTAATATAATATGGGAGTATTTTTGTGTTCCCATTCATATATCTCATAAGACATCAACTCAAGCTCACTCTAACTTTATTATTCAGAACATACAGAAAAAATAAAATCTAAAGTATTAAAACAATGAAGTAGATATTTATGTGGAACGTTAAATGCTTTATAAAATTTTAGAGAATTTGAAGCTCACTGTACAACCCCACAACATTTGGTCTCTTATGATTTGTACCCTTTATAAGATCACAAAGAGAATTTATGATTTGATAACTCAAATAACTGATAGGTTAACAACTCTAGAAATATGTAAACTCGCCCACATTAGGTTCCCTTAGGAATTTATCTCACTAAATTGAGGAGAAACATGTTATTATCCATTCACAAGAGTCCTTATAAAATATTACTTATAACTAACTCATATTCAAGATAAACCTAGAAATCTCTAACCAACATAGGACTGAAATGTTTTTTGATTTGGTAAAACCATTCATCTCATCCCTAGAAATATTGAATCATCTAAATCTGTTATTTATTAGTCCTTAGATAATTATTTTCCCTTTCTTTCTCGTGGAAAAATCCTTGTGTTGACATAAAATGAATTCAATGTTTTACTATAATAATAGTCGGGCCTATTGATTTCATACAAAGAGGTGACTCATCAAGAGAAACAAAAACAACATGTCACTTTATCCATGGAATTATTAATGATATTTAGAAATGATGGATGTACAAATTTAGTTTATAGATAAATATGAAGGAACTGATTGAACAAGAGTTTAGTTGAATTAAGGTTTAAAAGGGTGTGATTCAAATTTTGATTTGTGGTTTAAAAATAATTTATGGAATTAAATAAATATAAAATTTATATTATTTAATTTAATTTGAATTTTATACGTAATATGGAAAATAACTAAAATTATCCTTTGGAACATATATACTTATGAAAAGATGTTCACAGTAGAACATCCTCAATAGCATGTTTCTGGTTGCAAGCTCATAGTAGCATAATTATTGTAAAATACTCATGTAAGCATGTCTATGGTCTCAAACACATGATTTCATACTCACGATGTCTTGTCCATGGCATCAAATGAATTTTTTACTTAACTTTACCTGATTTGATAATAAATGAAATGTTATTTAAATACAAAAAGTTTTAATAATTGAATATTTATATAAATAAAAATTTATTAAGGAATTGAACAATTATAGAAAATTGTAATAATTTAAAATATTGAAATACTAAAAGATTATGAATAATTAATCATTCCATGTCATGTCTGAAATAGTAGAATATGTAAATATTCAAAGGCACGATGAAAACAACAACTAGTTTTTTTTCAGTTTTTTTGAATTAAAGAGTGATGTGACAATTTTAAAAATGATCTCTCTAAAATTTATGTCTTATATAATTTTTTTTATGAAATCACAAACCATATATTTTGAAATATTTATAGCAATAATGTTATAAGATTCTATAGGGATATGTCAAAATATATATCAATATTATACTAGTGTTTGTTTAATCCATAAAAACGTTTCATAGAAACTACCTAAAACTATGTATTTAGATTCTATAATTGATATAGAAATAGTGTACTATTTAACACTACATCAAGATACTAGTGACATTTAAAAAATAGTGAAATGTATGAGAGGTTCGTTTTCTATACAACATATATCCACTATAATCAGTATCTATATAACTAATTAAATCAAAAACAGGTCCTCTAGAGATGAAAATTAAAAATTTAAGGTATATAATTGTAATATTTTTAATTATTTAGTACTATCATTCATATATGTTTCCACGGGGTTTCTTGAAAATGATCACACATACAGACTCTAAAAATATAATCAAGCCTACTATCTATTATGTAAGGTAATCTTACAATCATACCTCTATAGTGTGTTTGTAAACAGTCCTCTAAAGTTCAGAAAAATGTTGTTTATAGGATGTAATAATTGGGTAATAACATCCTTTTTGGATGTACATGAAAAAATTTGATAAGATATATAGTTTACATACACGGAATCAAAACATTTTCATCTTGATTTTTAAGGATTTTAAAATCAAGAAATAATTTTTTTGTCAAATAATCTCATTCAAAATTTATTTCTATTTTGTTTTGAAATTTTAATACAAAAAAAGAATAATTTTAAAAATATATAATAATTTCATTGACCTATTTTTTTGACCATCACCTATTTTGTGGTTAATTTCATAGAATAGTAGGATTGGGAAAACATTTTTAATGATTTATCTGAAATTAGAGAAGTGATGAGCCTATCATATAAGATTCTAAGAGATTGTTTTAAATAATGAAGTGATATATAATTGTAAAACATGTTTTGGTAAATAAACATAAAATAAATGGTTTTTCTCAAAAAAAATATACAATAATATTAACCTTTATGAATTCAATCCCAATATACATTTGATATAGTTTAAATTTAGATTCATACCATTAACATAAAATATTCAGATTAAATCAAATCTAGTTACAAGTTCGATGTTCTATTTATAGTCAACAACTTACACTTAACTGTAACATTATGATCCTATATAACCGTCATTATAATTATATATATAGATTAATAAAACTTGTTTCTATATACCCATTTAGATACAAAATTTTATTTGTATTTGGATATTTAAACTAGTTCCCATTCTATACTGCTTCAAACTAATTTAATTCTTATTTCATATCCATTACCCAATGCTCATCGTTGATTTAATCTGTAATGTTTTTTGGTTCATGTTGGGAAAAGATGGATTTATATGAAAACTAGTTTCTAAGTGACACATGGGTTAAGGTTCCTTTTTGAAAGTCCACTAAAATAGAATCAAATTTATGGTATCTATAGAATCTAATTATTTATGTAAGAGAGGAAGTTTTACCTTTAATGAGGTCCACAAGTATAGTTTTCTTTGTGATGTCAATATTAGGAGATTTATAAGGTAAAAAAATATCATGGTTACTGGTATTTGTGGATTTAATTGTATTTAAATCAGATATACCATCATCCTAATTTAATATGTAAATATAAGACTCATATGGATCTTCCACATTAAATGTCACAAGAGAAGATAAATCATGATTATAGACATGTTGTGAGAATAAAAATTACTAATATTCATTTTAAAACTCATGACCATATTAACTTTTCATTCTCATAATAATTATTCTACAATTGATTTCAACATATTTGGCCTAAATTTTAAATCATATACAAGCAATAATTTTTGGATCTTGGATATAAACCCATGTAAATCTTGAATAATCACAAACTATTACATAATCAAATAATTTTTTGGAAAAAACATGAGACTATAGAGATTCCACAGAAGTCTGTGTGAGATGGTTTTAGGAGTTTAGAGGTATAAAACTTTTTCTTTATTTTGAAACCATTCCATGTTTTCACTTTTGATAAGGGCTTTACACTTTATCATTTGGGAAATCTAATTTGGATAGATCCTTGAATATACCATTTTACCTGATCTATAAGAGTGTATCTATTTTTAGTTTTCTATTATCTTATTTCAAAACCATGAATCTTCATGAAAAGTATTTAAACAATATATTTTTTAGAAAATAAAGAATTTAACTCTACTACATAATATCTTCCCTTCCTTCAATTAGTAAATACAATTTTAAAATTAGTATCATAAACCATTCACGATCTATTCTCAAACATAACATGGGAACCATCAACCAAAAACTGAGGTACTCTTTCTAGATTATATTTTAATCCATAAATAAATAAAATATTGTAAATTAAACAAGTTTTATAACAACGTAATTGACTAGGGGAAATAATATTTTTTTAGTATTATCACTAAAGGTAACACATGTTCCATCTACTTTGGACAAATTTGGAAAAAACGTTTAGTCTCTTATCATTTGTCTAAAAAATCAACATAAATGAGGCTATAACATGTTATTAATTCCTAAAATATAGGTATCCAATAATAAATAAAATAAAATGTTGTTTATTTACCCAAATTTATGTAAGAACTAAAATTTAATAAATTAAATCATTTGGAATCCACATAAATTTGGTTGAGTTATTCCTAGATATTTGAATAGGTTTAAAATAATTTTAAATGGTTAGATCTTTTTAATCTAAACTATATTGATAACAATTTATATATCCCAGAATTAAATTTTAGTACAATTTTATGTATTGTATAAAAACTATATATTAAATAGATTTGATAGAATTTAATTTTCCACCAATGCTAATAACTAAAACCTGATTTTGGTTTAGGTTTAACAATAATTCCACGAATTTTTTGAGACATGTAGTTCTATCTCAGAACCCTTTAATATATTTATTTTTATTCCATTTTATTGAATTTAATTTATTAATTTCCATGAGTATAATTTTAAAATTTTAATTTTCTACAAGAATATTATATTTAACATTGGTAGATAATAAATATTATTTACATAATTTTTTATTTTTATCTTTCAGTTGATTAATTATTTCTTATAAAATATTTTTGTATTCGAATAAGTCCCCATAAAACATATAAAATTAATCACGATTTCATTTTTTTGAAGAAAATGAAGTAATATTTGTTACCTTTGTGGTAATTCACACAATTTGTAAAATTTTCCATCACATGAGAATCATCCCATGATAAATCTTAACAACTCATACTATCCTCTAATACACCAAATGTTTTATTTTGGGATTCATTTAGTTAATTTCTTTGACACTTATATTTATTTTTATACAACAATTTTGGTCATTATGTATTTATGTTTCCTTTTTTTCACTCATAAAATTTAACATATCCTATGTTATCATACAATTTATCTTATAGTTTATTATCACTATTTTACGTTTAAATTTTATTTCCAAAATAAATTATTTTTTATATTGAATTTATTGAATCTTCTAGTGAAGGGAATTATCAAATTATCACAATCAGAGTAAACAACCCTTCCTGCAGTAATCTATTTCTGATTACCAATTTATATTTTTATTGATATTTTTAAATGCCATTTAATTTTTGGTTTTATAATATTCATAATTCACATTAATATATTTTTAATACATCATTAGTATTAAAATAAATGCCTTTATTGATATATTTATCACTAGAACATTAATCATATCATCAAACGTATTTCCCATTTAATTCATCGTGTTAACAATCTCATTAAATTTGGGATGCATATTCGAATGAGATTCACCATAAAAGTATCACACTTAATAGCGTATGTATATAATCCCTTTTTAAACATTATATGTTCCATCTTGTGACAAAAATACTTTATACAAAATTTCATAGTTTGGAACACATATAAATATTATATTATATTAAAAATACCATAGTTTATAGAAACACTATTAAATTAAATGCAATTATAGTCCCAAGTATCCTTTGAGACATCACTCTGGTCATCTCCGGTATATTTTGTTTTTATATATCTATTTTCAATAACTGCTTAAATGTAAAAACCCATTCTCTCAAGATGAATTTTAATTTTTTTCTTTAATTGATAATAATTTTTAACATTTAAATATGGAGGTATTTTTGTATCATTTAACTCTAGTTTTTTATTATATATAAATATAGATATTTTAAACAATTAAATTTAGATATTTTATAAACATGATAAAATAAAGAGCAAGATAATTAAAAACAAAATGTAATAAACATACTATGTTGGAAAATTCTTATCCAGGTATAAAACACAAATAGGGGAGAATTTATCTTCTAAAAAAACATACATTAAAAACAATTTCAAAATGATCCATTTAATAAAAGAAGTAAATATATATAATTTATTTTTTATTTTGAAATATTTAGAAGGGATTTATGACAATATTGTAAAAAATTTGAAATTCCATTTAATTTTAAAACCAATATAATGAAGAAGACGTTGTATATATATATATATGTATATGTAAGTCCAATTATTAAGGTATTTTTGAAATAAATTATAGAAAAATTACATTATATGTGTTTGGAAATATCATTAATAATGTAACATTATTTTAAAACATATTTTAAAAACACAAATAAACATAAAATGGAATTTATAATTGATGCAACTTAGTTATAATATGGAACATAGTCCTCTCCTCTTGATAATAAATCCACTACCAGAAAAATACATTATAACAAATAAACTTATCTAAATCATGTATTGGGTTTAAAAAATGACAATAACACAATGGTTTGTGCAGAATTAACCAAGTATCATAAATAGTTATACATGGTTGAATTAAGTGTAAACAGAATAATGAATATGCATATGATTACATAAGATTTTAGTGCAAGAGAGGTGCTGATCAAATATTCATGTAATACAATATCACCTCGAATATTAAGCTTAATAGATTGGGATATTAGAAAAAGATATTGTTTTTTTTAAACCCAATATATAATCTTCTTTATTTGATTAATTTTCATTAAATATGTCCTCAAAAGTAAGATGAAATAATCCTTCAAATCATCTCTTTGAGGTGTGGTTGGATAGTATTAAAAATAGAGAGTCACAAATATTCTGTGATTATTCACATGTTATTCTCTGTTTCATGATTTCCTTAAACATGTAAGGTTATTTTGAATTTATATAGAACCTTTTAAATGATATTTCTTTTATAATAATAATTCTTATTTTTCCACTCAAAGTGAGTATAACATAAAGACATAAATTCACGATTTGTTATTTAATTCCTCAATGAATATCTATTGGATGAAACATTATTTTAATTTGAGATACGCATTGAATCACTCTGTAATGATAGAAAAAACACATTGAAACATAATTAAGGCACAATTATAGATTCTTCTCATTATCACTAGAATAATAATGATTCTAGTCATAGAATTATTCTTGATGTTACAAAACTATTATTATAGATTTACTTTATTATTATATTTTTTGTCCAATATTTCTTATTCCGGCCGCACAAGGAATCTTGCGGTCGTAATTATTTATTAAAGGACGAAATTAATTCTTCAAGTTGAAGAGTTCATTATATTGTAATAAATATATTATAGTGGTCATAAAAATATACATGTGTTTATTAGTTCCATTACACAGTCGGCATTATATTCTTTCTGTCACGTCATATACTTAACTCATTTTAAAAAAATCAAGAAAAATTGTTATCTACAATTCACCAAAAAAAAATAGTATTAAATAAATAATGATGATTTAGGATCAATAAAACAATGAATTTATGAGATAATTATTCAATATTCATAACATTATATACAAACATATATGGAATAATGACACTGCTCCATTAAGAATGAATAACTCCCCATTTGACATAACGTGTATCACATTGTAATAGACGAGAACTCCCCCCTTGGAATGAAAATAAAAATCCATATGGTAATGACTACCACACATTAGTAGGTGATGGGTGAATGTAAATACTGAATTTTATAAACTAATGTATTAAACCCATCATTTTGAAATGCATTATGAAAAAATCTAAAAAATTTCCATTGTGAAGAAAACTCGTGATTTACATCACATTATCTGAAATTATATTTTATGAAATTTTAGAAGAGATAAATTTAATTTGACCTCAAATGTTAATCTAAATTCATGGAAATATCAATAGATTTTTTATTATGAAAAACAATAGTAATGGGTTCCCCAATTAAAATCTCAAATAAGGTAGTCGAAAAGACATCCATATCATCATAGTAAAGATATGTGTTGTTTTTAGTATTCAACTTCATAAGTTTTCACTGATACTAATGTTTTATTACATAAAATAAATTCCACCAGAAACCCCCAAAAATATTTTTCTCCATTAATTTTATTTCCTATCAACAAAATCCCTTACAAATTTAGAATATGTAATTTCTTATAATGCTAAATCTGTAATGGTTATGTTCATAGTGCTTAAACTCAATTTATTCTTAATAAATCATAAGATTAGATTGTCTTCGAACATGTAATATTCCTTTCCATAACTTGGAAATCTAACATATAATGTGATCAGAAATATAATTTCGGGGTCAAGAAGCTATTAAGAAATGATGGAATAAATATAAATCAATATATTTCCATTGATTCACTTAATTTCCATCCCAATCATTATTTAGTTTAGTTCCAAAAAATAATATAAAAAATTACACCCCAATACCATTGTACTAACCCTATTAAAAAATTATCAAGATTATTTCTCTTATGATAAAAAAATGATCATCCCCATGAATGATTTGATATCCTAGAAAATATGATATCTCACCCATGAAAGGCTTCTGAGAATATATTTTCATTTCCTCAAAAAATCCCACACAGAGATACTCTTTTTCATCGATAAAAATAATTTCTCCCACACATCCTATGACAATGAGAGTACCTATATAAAAGTCCTGCAAATAGATATTATGGTCAAATTTTCCCTTGTAAAATTCCATGCCACTCAAGAAATCCTCAAGACATTGACACCAAGATCAAGAGGAATTTTCTCGACCATATAGTGATTTTAAATAATTATAACCATGTTTATATATGCATCAAGAAGAAGTATACCATGTTTTTTAATGCAATACTATTCCCCAATATCACTTTTTTATAAGAAATATTTCAAATAAAGTATATAAATATTGATAATTTTGTGTTATACCTCTACCAAAGATAAAATTATAGTCTCATTTTAGTACAATAATTAATTTTTTCTTAAAATTTAATTACGTATGTTATAGGATATTCATTACAAACCATCTATCCCTTATTAATTTTGATATCCCATTTCTAACATTTCTTATTTCTAAAAATAAAATTTTAAAAAATTTTGTTCTAATTTAAATCTAATGAATCTAGTTCCCTAAAGGTTTTCATCCAATTTTTGGTTCCCCATTCATAGAATAATCCATTCTACATGATCAATAACCTCATGAGTTGTTTAGGTTTAAATCGAGTGATAAGAGATGTTTGTTATCAATTAATAACCATAATCTGTTTTGTATTGGTGCATCTTATTGACCAATAATATTATTTAGATCAACATGATTATTTAATTTTTTATGTCATTTACTCTGATTTTATTTTCCTTCTTCATCACTTGATTTGTATGAATCATCATCAATAAAAACCATAACAATTCCTACATTATTAACCATTTATTTTTTAGAATTTTTAATGTTACTAAAAGATGTTGTTTCAGCTTCAATATTATTAAAAACATAAATAATCTGTTGTCATCTGTTGATGTTTTATCCCATTATTTTCTATATATCTATCAAATCATTGTATTTTTCCATTTTTAAACTATTATACATATATTTATGTATGTAGTCTTTAATATTGTTGTTATTGTGTATTCTATTTATATTAATGAGTCGAATAACCACTTATTTATGATTCATAAAGAAAAAATTTGTAATACGGGTGTAGTTATCAATTAATTTAATGAAATAAATATCACAATTGATTGAATTGGTAATAAAGGACCAAATACATGTAAATATATTTGTCCCAATGGTCTATTTGACTAACTATACACCATATTGGTTGTCACTTACACTATGATCCCCCTTTTTATGTTTGAAAAATAACTTCTATTTACCATTTGAGTTTGGGAGGTATCTCAATAGTATATGTTTTGATATATTACATATGTTATTTTAGATAATATCTCTCTCACTTTAAAACCATAGTTTTTTCATCTCTGTTTCTTCTCGTATTTCCATCACAATTCAATATTACAAAATTTCCTTAATTCATGTGTTCCATTAAAAAAACATCATTTCCTTTATTACACAATTTTCCAATATGAATTAAAATATATTCAAAACCTTAAAAAAGTAAGCCAATTTTTTATTTTATTCCTCTTAAGTAAATATCAACAATTTTGACAAGTTTTATTCTTAAGGAGTATATATTTCATAATGTATCTAGTTGAACTTAATTATCTTCCATGTTTTTATGATATTTGTGTACCTTGTTATGTGCTAGGAAAACCAACTATCACAGATCCATGTTCTTCTTATCATTCATTCAATTAATACAACATCCATTATGAATGACTTGTCATCATGATTTTTCATTTGTTATTTTTTACCAATTTCTATATAGGTGAACTATACATGAAAAATTTTCATACAATATTTTACATAATGTTTGAGTTCCAGACATTTTCTAATAAATTATTTTAAAATTTAAAACCTATTATCTATAGCCATACATGAGATACTTTTTTTCTCAACATTATTCTTATTTTATGATTATCAAATTTTAAATTCATAGATTCTGCCCCATGACTTATGTCTTATTCTAGGTAGGTACATGTTGTACAATAATGTCAAGGCATTGATACTGAATATTTAACAACACAAACATTATATACTAAATCAAAATCCTCTATTATTTATGTTGTTCTCTCTAAAAGAATACATTCTCGATTCCTTCATATATTTTCCATATCCACTGTGATCTATATTTTTCATGATGGAGGTTCATTATTATTTCATTCTTATCTCTACCTAAAACATATAAGATTGTTTCTCATTATATTTTCAACATAAAAGATGTGTAGATTTTTATTAATGACCTACGTATTACTGAAATAATTTTTTTTAAAATTTTACAAATATTTTTAACTTAATAAAATGTGATATAAATCTAAGATAATATATATGATCCATTCTTTTAATGAAAATTCGTTTTTTGAATAATAATTTCTACTAATTTAACTCTTATTAGGATGTGATTAGTTTTGATTGCAGCTTATTATTTCTACTTCTTTAAAATAATATTTTCATAAAGATATTTATTTATATTAACATGATGATAAACTTTAATATTTAAATTTTGAATACATGCAATGACTTTAGTCTCTCTTTTTAGAGTTAATTAATTTTTTTTTATTTTATTCCAATCAATTTTTTTTGATACTTTATTAAAATTTTCATGCATTGGGTTTTTATCAAGATATTATTCTAATTCTAATCTAGTAATATGCTGTAAATATGTTTCGGTAACATCTTCATAACAAATACTTGAGGGTATTCCATTCCTATCCACATGTTCCATAAAGATAGTTTTATCATCAAGTTATTTATTTTATGATTTGTTTCAAGAGGAAGTGACATATTATTTCTGTTTATGCCTCAAACTTCTTCTTTTTATTCTTTACAATAACTAATTTATCTCAAAAATATTTGTCACTAATTTAGAGATTTTCCCCAATTTCATTATATGATGTTTCTCATCCTTTTAATCTATTTCATACTCATAAATATTCAACCATGGAAATTTAACTACAAAGTATTTAATCATTCTAAATTTGAGTAACATCAAGGGTAATATCCCTTTATATTTATGATTTCCATTCCAGAAATTTTTGGTGATAAGAGTCCTAAATAAATTGTTGTCATTATTCATATCCTAATCATCATAATAATTACTAAATTTTTCCGATTCTTTTTATTTTTACTTGTGTTTACTCATGGAATTAAAATACAGAAGTTATTTAAACGAATATTTTAAAACATGTTCCCTTCTCATTCCATAATTTATTATATATTTTTTAGTTATCCAAATAAGGGATCCTCTAAATAATTTATTAAATAATTTTTTTGTTCAAATAAGTCATGAAATTTCATTATGAGTTTCCTCAATATAATAAAATCAACTAGTTTTCACAAAAGTCTTTTATTTTTATCACAATCTCATATACTCTAGTGAAGTAGTCATCAATGGATTATTCCATATCTATATTTATATATTATGATATGATCATCTAAATTTATATCATTTCCTCTTTATCTTTAAAATTTCCTCTAAATCTACGTTCATTTTTATCACATAGTTTATTATCATTTATCACACCCTTCACTTTTGTAAACATTTTTTCCAAATGATTCATAAGTATGGAATTCCAGGATATGGAATCAAATTAAATAAATTATTAGAAAATTGTTCAGGAAACATATTTTCATGAGTTTAAATCCCATAGTAAATTCATTAAGAACAATAACACCCAATGAAAATCAGTATGAATGAGTTATATTGTTATAATAATTGAATTTATTTTCATAAAATTTAAAAACTCTAATACTATTTATGAATTTTATTTTAGTCATCTTTATGAACAAATAGATGAACTAATTGAGTTAACAAACACCAATGATACAAACTGTTTGTGATAGATTATTGAATGTGTACATTGAGAGACAGGGTAGTGGTAAATTCATGTAACATTACATTTTCAATTTCCTTTTTTTACCTCTGAAATTTAATCGATTGACCAGTTATGTTCTGATTTCATTAATTGAATGATTACACATGACTTTGGATGATATATGTTGACATTTAAGAAGATAGAGGTACAAAAAAAATTCTCATTAATTTATCCTTAATATTATATCTTACTCATTGATGTGAACAATTATTATCCATATTTATTGATATTACACTAGAAATGTTTGACCAATTACAAGTGGTTGGATAAGGTATCATCCAATAACCCAAGATTCATAAGAACTATAGTTTTTCCTATAAGTTCTAATATCTCCATATGAGTTATAATGAATACAAACACTACCACTTTAGAATTAATTTTTATGGTCTCATATTGCATCAAAAATTAATTAGAGATCCCCTTATTCAAACAGGATGATAAAAAGCATATGAACTCCTTCTCACTTCATCATGAAAAACGTCACTAAAATTATATAGTGTGAGAAACCTATGAAATTCTCATTCTCAATAAAATATAATTATTCAAATGTCTACTGAATTTTCTACACCCACACTCATATTTAATATCCCGTTTATGTATGTTTTTTAAATCAGAATCTACCTAAATTTCAGGCTCTCATAATACTTCATCTATTTCAAAGATCATCAGAAATGTATGAGTATTGTCTAAATAATCATAACTTTCTAATTTTTTTTAGTAAATATATTTTATCTATTTGGTTCCCTTTTTTTATTAATGAATCTTAATTAATTATTCCAGGTTTTTATATATATATAATTGTAATATTTCATGCCTCAAATCTCAAAATACAAAACACCATGATCATATGCCTATTTGAATATCCACTATCTTTCATACAAATCTCACCAAACACTGGAACTTGGAATAGTTACCAAAATCCACTTATGCCGATACAAAAATGGACAATTTATTCGATCTAGTTTTACAAATAATTATTTCTCAAAAAAATAGAAGTTTGATATTAATTTTATAATACTCATGAAAATTTATTTTTCAATCCCATAAATACCCAAAAATAATATCCTTTAAATTTAACTGGATCTACCTTAGTTCTCAATTTATTTATCATACTAATGATATGATAAAAAATTCACCATAAAAATAAAATTTAAATCTCATCCTCTTAAAAAATAAAATTTATAACCACTAAAAGTGAATCATTTCAATATTTTCAAGTGATTATGAAAATTTAGATCTCCAAAACATCCTCACAGTTATATCTATTGTATTCATGAATATAAATAAAAATTAATTTTATTCCACTCTCATCGAGTAGTTCTATTTTTTGTTCTAATTATTCATATTTGGGGGTTCTTATAATTTTAAAACAACATGAACCAAATTTTAATTGTTATATTATAATAATTAAAGAATAATTTTAGAATCATTGTGATTTTAATTCCTCTTCAAAATAAATTTTTTGAAACTCTAAGTTCATTTAGAAGAAATATCATATTTTTTCTACATTGAGAAGACTTATATATATTATGGATATCACAAATATTCTTACATACTCCAAAATGAAATTTTTATTTTCCAATCACTTTCAAAGGGGAATGTGAGAACCCTGACATAAAAATAGTTTTAACACACAAACATAATACATTTTTTTGAAGAAAATATTGAGCCAATTGGAATCTATCTCATTAAACAATATCAAGGGAATATAAATTACTTGGGATTATGGATCATACTTCAATATGTATTTATAATGTTTTTTCAATGATGTACCAAGATTTCATGTATTCATCCATGTTTATATTTCCCATGTTGATGCCTTTCTTCAAAATACGTTTTTTCCTATCAATCCATGTACCATTCCCCTTTATAGTTTCCACATGAAGAAATATTCCCATCATTTGTTTGATCACTTCCTTTGATTATTTAATATCCAAAAATTTCCCCACCATTTATTCATATGAGTGAAAAATAAGGTCCATGTGTTGCAGAACCGAAGCTATCTAATGTTGTGGGTCTGCATGGACGCTTGCCTCACGCTGCTGCCCCGGAGGAAGTGAAACCTCTACCCAGTGCACCTCCTCTAACATAAAAAGCCCCTTCCCAAGCTAGTCCTTAATATTCTCTTCTGTCTCCCCTTGAGGAGACGTGGCCTCAGCAGCATTTGGGGGTACAACACCCCCATAGGGAGCGTACTCCTGATCTACCCCACCTATGATCCAGACTCCTTAGATGTGGAAACCCACACCTGATTTTCATTGCCTTTTCACACCTTCAAATGATGTTTGTCTTTATTAGAGGGCATGGTCATTGGAGGTACTGGTATGTTTGAGTAGTATTTCCATTGTTACGACCTCATGGTATGTTTGATAAAGTATTCTGAATCTGTAATTATGTTCATTCCCTTCCTTGAAGTGGCTCTAGAAAAATCCCTTACAATGACCAATTCCATTCATTTAGCAGGGGATTACTCAACTGAATCCATAAACACTTGAAAATACTCCTTCCCCGTAAAAGGATAACTATGAATGACAACATACACTACATTTCCATCCCTTAAATCACGTCCCTCAACATCACCCAGCTCTTGAGAATGTTTGTGAGAATTATTATAAATCCCTCTATATTTGAAAATTTCAGCATAGTAAGGTTTGTTCTGCAAGTCCAGCACATGAAAATTAGATTCACATGGTTGTTCAAAGCCACTCTCCATGAATTGAAAATGTATATCTCTTAAGACCTGGCTTAGGGGATGCTCACCCATGTCTATCTCCACTCCAACATCCCTATTCACCTTTGCTGCATTAAGTGACACAAAATTCATACCCTTACCTTTGTCCTTGTCAACATCCAACTGCACCTACCTCTCCATTGGTCCAACCTCTTCCTAGATTGTACCTACACTCATGTTAGCTCAAGTAACCTCTTCATAGTGCAGAACAGACAAACAGAGAATGTCCAAATCCCTTTTCACACGATTAAAAACCTCCGATGATTTTTGATTCAAATGTGTATCCTTTGAAGCCATATGGGAAAACACCACCTCTTCCAGGGGGAAGTACTAGAAGGGAATGGACTATGTTTTTAACCTTCATCAGCACTAGAAGGGCCACACTGACCAGTACAACTAGACCATTCCCATTGAAGAGTCTGCCTTCCTTACTAGAAAGAAGAAGGCATCTATCCAAGATGAATGCAATGAAAGCATAAATATTTCCATGACTCAAACACAACAGGTTGCTTCCACCAAAACTCTTCACCAACTAAGATCCAAATCTATTAGACCAGATGTTTAGAGACATCTACTTTGACACCGATGTGTGAAGAGATTGGATGACAGGCCACGTTGATTTTCAAGTCCGAACATATATATATACTGACCATGTTTGGAAGCATTTGTTTAATAGTGGGTTTCTGGAAGGGGTGAGGGAGTTCCAGAAAACATACGCACAGACCTGTCGTCAGAGCATCCCACTTCATATGTCGATCAGGGAACCATCTTATCAGATGAGAGTGGTATCCAACATAGGAATGAGGAGCTCGAGACCGCGTAGATATCAGATCTTCCAGGGAAGAAAAACAAATCAGAATGTGCCGCTTGTCGAGGAGACCCACCATCAATCATTCCAAAAGTCCCCAAAAGGAAAACATAAAATTGTCTAAGATGTCAACCGATGGGCACCACAAGCTGAATCGGGAGACCATGGTCTGGTTATGGAGAGCCGAAACATTATAAAATTCTGAAATCAAATATTTGAGCTAAGGGAGACCCTCGTGAAGATCCTAGACCATAGGGAAAATCTCTATTTCGGGAAATGGAGGGATGTGTTCTAGAAAGGATAAAAATATTAAAGAAGGAGAGAGATCCAATTTTTCTTGGTGGTTCCCCTCCCCCACCGACTAGAGAGGGGTTGTGGCGACAACCATCATGGCCTAGGGCACAATCTTGGACCAGAGCTGCCACAGAGAAATAATGGATTATTTAAGTAATAGGTTTTATGCACAAATTCATTTATTGATGAATCATATGAAACTTCAAAATGATAGACACTGAGAATCAAATGAATCTTATAATATTATGTTTAACTCAGAAAAAAATGAATTTTCAATTGAGACAACACATACATAGAATGATAATGAAGCAAATAGTTTACAACATAATATTGATATGAACATACATAGATTCTAGAGACTATCCATTTTTTATTAATCAATACAATATATTTCTATTTATTTATATAAATGACATAATTACTTTATATCATGTCAGGGAAGTTCAATGTTTCTATGAAAACATTCCAACATCCACCATGTAAATTTTAAAAAAGTATCATGATACTGAAATATGGTTTATAAACAATACATATATCATTAAAAATCATAATGGTAACATCATAGAATTACTGAGGAGAATGATAAGAGAGGAAATAGATGTAATATCTCAATTTTTCCAGTGTATTTTTTTAATTATATTGATTGACATTGAGACAATCTGCTGAGATGTTTTGTGATTTCATGTGCCAAAATTCCTAGAAAAATTGTTTAAAAATTTATAATCTTCTAATATATCACTCATGGTTTTCCTCAAAAAGTGTAATTACTATTAAATGGATGTTTGGATGAGAAATTCAAGGGAACCATTCTTTTTATAACATTATATTTAACCACGGTCTGACATAACTTTTGTCTGCATGGTTCGTCTATAGAAAAAGTATTGGATGATGTAAATCAAAATAAAATAATTTTTATACAAACATTATTTTGACATAGGGAATTATTTTTATTTAGTATTTTTTATGATTGCACCGTTAGACTCATAACCCTGTTATTTCTATAGGGATGTAGAGAAATAATATTTGGAGAATCTATTGGTGGACAATGATAGATCTATCAAACGACAGGCCATGATTTATATGAATCGAGGATCGACGACGATGTACCAACAACTCTTCTTCTAAGTCCAATACAAATTTAGGTAAGGTGGGTTTTTATATGTTATTTCCCTATTCATTATTTTTATGATGAACACGGGCCAATCCAAAAATAGATTGATCCACAGTTTTATCATTATTGGATGATTTATAATTATTTGGATTATTTTTTAGAGAATTTTGTATTCTTCATAATTCTTCATTCTAATAAGATAAAATTGAGGTCAGTACAAAATGTTGTATTTTTTCCCTTAGGGGGTGATTTGGGATTTCCATTCCCTCATTCATCACCATTGGACACCTCAGTCCACGGTTTGACTTTTGGGGTGGCTCTGAATGAGATCAGACCCCTAGATTAGAGTCAAAAAGACAAGAGAGGTATAATATGTGTAGATCGGGACCCAAAGAATGTGGATCATTGAATATTTCAAATTTGGAGCATTAGACATGGATTTTTGGTCTACTGGATGTGCCTTTATTGTGGGTCCAGTTTTGATTTTTGTTGTGGTGAAGAGGCGACGTCGATGACCTTGGAGGAGTAGATTTGGGTGGAAGCAGCCATGTGGAACATATAAGGCGGCCATGTGGGATATGGAGGGAGCATATCACGATATTAGCAACATGAGACATCGTAGCAGTTGCGTGGATCAAAGTATGTTGATGTTGAAAGGTGGGAGGTGTGAAGAGGCCCACATGCAAGATTGGAGAGCCCCATGAGAGAGGTTGTGCAATGGAAAAGTGGTCCAGGACCAAGGGTAGAGGGCCCATCTAGGAAGAGTGGGTCAGGCCAAACGATCCAATCCAAGTGGGTTGGACCCGGTTCGAGCCTTGACATTGAGTCTATCCTTTTAAGATAATGTGGTCTATTATTAGTTTGGACCTCTGTAGGTGCAGAGAATTTCCTTGGTCCATTTCTCAAGGATTTAGTATGAAATTACATAAGCATCACTAGATTATTATCCTCTATAGAGTCTGAGTCCAAAATATATTATGGTATCCCTCGATGGAACTGAAGTGCGAGCCTCTATCAACCCTATTAGAGTTTTCTGGAATCGATGTGCCAATCGAGAGCATGGAATTGGTCCCCTACCCAATGGGCCACATTAATAGGGTTAGTGGTGATCCTAATGGTGTCTAGGTAGGATCCTATTTGTAGAAAATTGTTCTAGATTGGGTATATAGTATGACCATGCATGTTAGGTTGTGATCCATGGTATCCCCCAATGTTCCTACGTTGGATTCCCACTTTGTATATCATAGTCATCCATGACCAATAAGTTGTTTTTGGGTGGGGCCCAAATGAAATAGACCACATCGTGGGTATCTCCCATGATGTCATGGATCTATGAGTGAGTTATCCCAGAGTGAGCATGGTTCGCGCAATATCTTGTGGCAGGTAATTTTTTGTGACATACCTTTAGAGTTCATGTCATAGACTAAGTATAACTAGATATTCTAGATACATGTGTTTTAAAAATATACCTTTGTGTATCTAACAGCACATTAAATTATGGTATTCATTTATGGTTATACATTGTGGTTTGGGGGTTTCCTAATGGGTACTGTTATAGTCACCCATGCACGGGATTTTCCCGCAATTGTCATGTCTTCTGTACACGATGGACCTTTGGAAAGAGTTCTAGGAAGACCTAGAGCATGTGGTACATAGCGAGGATAGACATATTGAGGTGTGTTCCAATTGTTCAAACAACAACCCCAATAAATATTTTCTTACAGTTTGGACATGTTCTATAGAATCTTTATTATGGGCTTGGTTTGGGACCTATTTACATCTAATATTTTTTTATGTCATACTCAGGTGTGATATCATAGTGGTATTCAATAATTTTTTACATAGTATTTTTATATTTCAGTATTTTGTGGCATGGAGATGTGTGAATGTCGACAGGTACTTTGGAAAATCACTCAAACTCGTGGGGTATTAATACTCAGTTCTATTCACCAAACGCTAACCCATTATAAACGAGATTTTTGTATTCAGGGAATGGGCCACACTAGGATGGGTCATGAAAGTTTCATATCAAAGGGCTCAGTTCTAGGTTTTGACAGGGAGTTTTTAGGTTGGTTTGGGGAAAAAGTGTTGACATTATTATGTTTTTATTCTAGGCCGAGGACTTCTGTGTTGGTATAGTTTCTGAGATATCCATACACTAGGACTCTGACTACCTACGTTTCAACTCGGTACATGAATACATTGGTTGCGGAAAAAAACAACAGTACATACATCATATATGAATTGTTGTGTTTTCCATTTCCTTATTTAGTTATCTCTCTAGATATACTCAATTGACCATTATACACATTCTATTATTTCTGGATGCCTCCCAGAATACATCCAGCCAGGAATCCATGGAGAAATCAGGAGGATGATCCTCTTAGTATCAAGGCATTGGTGCAGGGGCATGTACTAGAGATAACACATCCAGGTGGTCTACCAACAATACTACCAACCATCGAGTAGTAGTTACTAATAACTAAGGAATCCCTATGTTTGAGCACAGTGAACGATTTTCAGAGGTAGTGACCTCCCATGTTTTTAGGTGATCCCTAACTCTAGTTGGCCGAGGATTGACTAGAGGTATTCACTCATATTATCCAAATTATAATGACTCTTTCTGACTGGATGGCAGTCCTCACCATGAGTCTTCTTCAGGGATCTGCAGGAAGATGTGGGATGTTGGTTGAATAGTTTCATGATGAGATAACTCTCTCAAAGATAGAATTATATAGTCTATTTTGAGATAAGTTCTATCCGGCCACGTTATGATCGTTGCACATATAAGAGCTTCTCCATATCTAGTAGGGAAGTATGACCATGGTGGAGTATTAAGAAAGGCTTACTGATCATTCAATCTACTCCATGGACATAATACATGATTAGTTCTTTTGGGATCATACCTTCGATCAGGGATTACACCTAGTCATCATGGCATTTGTTGTATCCCTCGCCATCCCTACTTATGATGGGTTACATATGGGAGCCCTACTAGTGGAATGTTTTCTAGAAGAGAAGTCACCGATAGTGGGAGCTAGTAGTGGGAATTGTGTAGATTATATCTCACCAGACGGAAGATGCATGTATTAATAGGGATCCAAGTAGAAAAAATTCTTCAGGGGATTATCCCAAGACTCAACGTCAATGGTACATGGATCCTAGGGTGACTCAAGTCATCCTAGGTATGATTGGTGTTACTCTTTTTGGTGTCGGGGGCATCTGGCATGAGGTTACCTGACCCATCATATAGTTGATTAGGGGATGGTTGAGGAACTACCAATGTATAGGCAGAGGATGAAGCAGTGTGGTCCATAGGGTGGAGGATGTGGATGGGGACCATAAAGGGAGGCATGACGTGGTTAGAGTTTTGAACAATTACCACCACCACCGCTAGGTCGTCCATGCATAGCTCAAGGAGATGGTGGATAGGGATGAGATCAATTATAGAAGATAGAGTATTATGACCTTGAGGCTCTAGGGATGATACAAGGTAAACATATTTCTTTTCCACCATAGCTGTATATTTGATTGAAACAGGTGCCAGCCATTCCTAGCTTCCGTGAACCTTATTCGAGAGTCGGATATTATAGTAGAACTATTGACCAAACCCGTACAATTTCACACTCATATGGGAACATATTCAAGGAAAAAACCCTGGTGAAGACCTTGTGATCTTAAAATTGGAGGATAGTGTTTCAGCTGGGATATCCTGGCAACGACGTTGAGCCCCTATGAAATCATTATTGTAATGGATTGGATGTCCACAATTCATGATAAGATTGATTGTTTTAGGCACACTGAGCTTTGTGTTCACAGTGATAGAACTAGGTTTTCTTTTGCTGGTTTAAATTAATTTCATTAAGTGCTTGATATAATCACACATAAGAGTGTGAAGATGATTACTCACTAGTTGTATACCATCACCCAAGGTGTATTGGTTTATAAGAGTCCTCAATTTCCTATAGTGGTTGAAAGGTATGAGGAAATATTTATTGATGATTTTATTGGTTTAACTGCCCACAGGTATATGGGATTCTACATTGATCTACACACTAGGAAAACCATAATACCTATATTATCATATCTAATGACTCCCATAGAGCTTCGGGAACTAAGGGTGCAGTTTGATGACTTTTAGGGGAAGGGCTTCATGAGACTGAGTGTTTCAAATTGGGATAACCTAATTTTCATTTCCATGAAGGAAGATAGGGGCATGAGGATGTGTGAGGCAGAAAAATACCTAAACAAGGTGATCATGAAGACAAAGTATCCACTATTAATGATTAATGTACTCTTTGATCCGTTTAATGGCGGTGTGATTGTTTTCAATGGTTTACCTTAAATTAGGCTATCACTAGTTGCAAGTATGGGATCAGGATATATCAAAAATAGACTTCAGGTGTTTCTAGAGTCATTTTGTGTACATTTTGATGCCATTAGGCATGATGAATTCCCCAACGGGGTTCATCGGACTCATGGAAAAGATCATTCACCCTCAGACTAGTTCGTGATGGGTTACATTGATGACATCCTAGAGTACTCGATGTCCAAGGAGGTGAACATGAGACACATTATGATGGTTATAGACACTATCCAATAGAACTATATTTATGGAAGGATCTCAATGTTTTTGTTCTAGATTATTGAGTTCCATTTTTAGGGACATGTCCTCTAAATGGAGAGAGTTTTAGAGGATCCAACAAATGTTGAGGTAATTATTTATTAGGAATGACCCAAGCATGTCACTGAGGTATAAAGATTCGTAAGGTTGCTAGGATACTGTCAGATGTTTGTACTAGACTTCTTTAGAGTACCAACACCATTGATATATTTGACATGAAAAGGGAATCCTTTAATGTGGACCAAGAAGCACAGACAGTGCTTTCAGGAGCTGAGGCATAGGGTGATGAGTGCTCCCATTTTATGGATTCCTAAGAAATTCATCGAATGAGGGGTGTTCTGTGAAGCATCAACAGCTGAACATGGTTTTTTAGAGATATAGGGGTATGCGGTGATTTCCTATAGTTCAGGCCAGTTGATTCCTAATAAACAGAATCACATGATCCATGATCTTGTGGTTGAAGTGATAGTCTTACCATTGAAGATGTGGTGACACTACATATTGGGAGAGTATTTTGTATTCTAATTTAATCACAAGAGTATAAAGTATAAAATATTTCAAGAGGATCTGAACTTGAGGCAGAGGTTATGGATATAGTTCCTCCAGGACTATGAATTTGAGATTGTTTACAATCCTAGGAAGGGGTATATGGTGACAGATTCTCTCTATAGGAGATCTAGTTTGTATTTGTTGGACGAGGCATCAGAGAAGTTTACCTCATTGATGATATCCTTTTTGGATGTATAAAGAGAAACATACCTCTAGTTTATGGTTGTTACACCTTCACTCTTATAGGGAGTTTTGGAGGAGCATCTTGGGGACACTGGATACAAGACTAAATGTTATCTGATGTCCATAGGACCTGTTCTTGAAGAAATTCAAAATGTGTGGAGCGTGTTGTTATTTTATGAGGGTGAATAGTAGTACAATTTGAAATGTTGGAGTAGGTTTTGAGGGATTTCCATACACCCCCTTTGGAGGTACATACAGGTGTGTTAAAGATGTAATAGGACCTATAAAATCAGTTTTGGTGGTAGGGGATGAAGAAGGGAATTTTAGAATTTGTCTCTCAATGCCTCACTTATCATTAAGTGAAGGCTGAGCACCTAGTTCCAGCAGATTTAGCTAATCACCTTTGAGGTTTCAGAATGAAAGTTGGATCTGATATCGATGTAAATGAAGATACGTTTACCATGTATGTTCTGAGGACACAATACCATCTTGGTGATCAATGAGAAACTCACCAAGTCATCACACTTCCTAGTTATTTTAGAGTAGAGCTCAGTAGAGATATAGGAACACCGTTATGTGATGGATATAGTTCGGCTCAATGTAGTCCCATTGATTATTGTTTAATATCACTATTCTATCATTAAATACCAGATATGGAATAGATTACTAGAAGAATTTGGGACCCAAATATTCATGAGCACAACGATTCACCCATAGGAGAACAACAAGAGAATGTGGACCATTCATGTTAAGTAGTAATTTTTTTTGGTGTTCATGTTAGACTTTGGATATAGTTTCGTGTCTTTCCTACCCTAGTGGATTGTTATTAAAACAATATCTATCACTGGTACATTGTTATGTCACTATTTAAGGCCTTATATGGGTGACCCTACAAGTTACCACTTAGTTGGACAGACCCTGGAGAGTCTGCACTATATGGCCTGGATGTAGTGAAAGTACTATGGAGAAGGTGATTATCATTTAGGAGAGGATGAATACTTCATAGATCCATAATATCTCTTATTAAAATAGGAGATGGAGGACATTGAAGATCGATAATGTAGACCATGTGTTCCTTATGGTTTCACCTCAACGGGGATTATGAAGATTTTTTAGGGTGGTAATCTATCTTTAATGTTCATCGACCATTTTCAGATACTACATAGAGTTTTCTTGGGGGACTACCACTTGGTTCTTAAAACATAGTCCAATTGTGTAAATGATTTCTTCCACATGTTGCATATGAGGAGGTACGTGTATGACCCATCACACGTCATCGACTGGGGTGAGCTGGACATCGAGGCTGGGGAATTTTTTTCAGTATCGGATGATGATTTAAGATCACTAGGAGAAGATATTTCATGGGTGGTCAATTACATTTTTCAATGTCCAGTGGTAGTTTGTGAATCTATAAGAGATACATGGGAGGTGGATGCCTAGATTCGGGCTCACTACCCTCATTTGTTTGATTATCCATTGTTTTCACTTTAAAGGACGTAAATCCCGAAGGTTTGGAGAATGTAACACCCCTGATTTTCCTGTGTAATATTTGTTACAATTATTTAGATTTATGTTGAGACCAGGTGCTAAGATGACATGTGATTTTAATGAGTGGATTTCACAAATCAATTATTTGAAAAATATTTAACATTTAATAGAACACAATGAGGGGTTTTCTAAAAAAGTGTAATAAATAATAAGTGGGAGACTTGTTTAGAAATTTTAGGTCACTATTGAGTTTAGAGAAGTTGAATTACTTTAGGAATGACATAAATTTTATCAGTGTGGTTCGTCTGTAGAAAAAATCATAGAGGATGTAACTGTAAATAAAAAAATTTATAAATATATTAATTTGACATAAAAACTCTCTTTATATTAAGTCATTGTTTGAAATTTAGGGTTTTCCTCATTACCCTGAAGTTTTTGTGGGGAAGTGGAGAAATAACCTCTATAGAATCCATTTTATGAAGACAGATTAATTGTACTGCACCCCTTGGATTCATTGAATCAAGCATCGATGATGAAACTATGACCGTTCTTCATCTGTGAGCTATCCAAATCTAGGTAAGGTGGTTTTTTATTTTTTATTTCCACATTCTTGATTTTAAAAATTATTGTGGGTTGACCCAATAATAATTTTATCTATGGTTTGATTTTATCTAGAAGGATTATAATTGTAGGGAATATTTCAGGAGTTCTCTAAATTCTTTTTCATTCAATGGTGTAAAGGGAACGAATTGAGACTACCACGAAAAAGGCCGACATTTGTTCCCCAAGGTGTTGAATATCCTTTCTTATCTACCATTATTCTCTGTTAGACATCCATGCCCACATTTAGATATTCTGAGTGAAACAAAATGTGATCAAATCCTTGGATTGGAGGAAAACTGACAAAAGAGGCCGAGTCTATGTAGATCGGGACCTGATGAGCGCATATCTACAACTGTTTTTAATTATTTGAATCGAAGGTTCCACTAATGCCCATGGAAGGGACCTATAGGCTAGATCTAGTGTAGATTTCTTTTGAGGCAAGGAAATGGCATCAGAAATTGGGGCAATGGTGATCGGGACAGCGGTGAGAGGAGGCAGCGGCGGAAGTCGTGTGCGATGCGGCAGGAAACCGTGTGGGAGATGATAGAATCTATAGGAGAGGACCACCACAGTTACAGCATAGAGAAGATGCTGGGGATGCGGCTTGGTAGTCTGGACATGAGAAAAACAGGACAAGGGGGATATGTTGAGCATAGGTGTAGTGGTCCGAGACTAGGAGGACTGGGCTAGTCCGACCTGTCTAGGCTGAGTGGGTCGAACATGGTTCAGACATAGGGGAGACCAGGTGGGAACTGATCCACGTTTTACCATAGAGTTTGTTCGTGATCCACTTTCACTCTTACAGCCATGAGTCCATGATACCTTGGAGCTCAATTGACCTTGTGGTCTTTCTATATGTCCAGTAACCCCCAAATTTTTGAAACATCGAACTACAATATCTTTATAATTTTACATCCATTTGATGAGCCATATATGAAGTTGAGACCCTCACAATGTGTTGGTCTATTTTGGATAATGTGGTGGGTTTTTAATTTGTAATATTATAGGTGGAGAGTGTTCCATTTTTCTTTTCCTTTTGGGTTTAGTGGATGATTATGTCCAAATCATTAGATTGTAATTCTCAATAGTGGATGAGTACCAGATAGATTATATATCCCTTAGTGGGATTGGAGTGAAATCTAATATCACCCCTAATGGAGTTTTTTTAATCGACATAACCACTGAGCGAAGGGTGTTGGTACTCCATCTAAAGTGCTGCATTAGTAGGGTTATTTTTTTCCCATTGTGTTTAGGAAGGATCCTATTCATTGCGAATTAATCCAAATGTGTATTTAGTATCACCCAGTGTGTCTGGTTGTGATCTGTGGTATCCCCCTGCATTTCTGGGTGTGATCCCCTCTCTCTGTATTGTATTATTTTTTCACTAATACATTCCCTTTGGCTGGGGACCAAATAAAATAGACCTCTCCCTTAGTGTCTCTAATGTTTTCATGGCTCGATGAGTGAGTTCTCCTCTTACGAGCATGCTTTGAGAAGAATCATGTTGTAGGAAAATGGTTTCAGATTACCTCTAGACTGTGGGTCATGGAATAAGTATATATATAAATATTTACTACTTGTTTCATAGATATATATATATATATATATGTAGAGATGAATTCAATTTCCTTTTTGGTTTTACCTTTTGGTTTTGGGGTTCCCTACTCAGTATTCTTAAAATCATACTTGCATTGGATTTTCCAATACATATCATGTCTTGTGCAGATTGTTAGCCTTTAGATGAAGTGCTAGGCAGATTAAGACCAGGCGGTGCATAGCAAGGAAGGATAGATCGAGGTGTGTCCTTCCAGTTCAGACAAAAATCCCAATACCTATTTTACTACAAGTTGGACTTTTTTATAGACTCCTTGTGATGAGATTTTGTTGTTCTTATTTACTTTATATCATTTTATTTTCGTACTCTATTGTGAGATGTTAGTGGTAGGTAGGAATTTTTTACATAGTGATTTTAATTTTTAGCATTGTGTTGCTTGGAGGTATGTGTGTGTGTAGAAATACATAAGAAAATATCATTTATGGGATATTACTACTTGGTTATAGTCTATATCGCATGGCCTATTAAAGGACATCATGGGTTAGTCACTGCATGGGGCCCCACTAGGACATGTCATGAAAGTAGAAGAAACCATTTACATTGATTTAGAGGTTGAATCATCAAAAAATCAACATGAATTCATTATTATGGGAGAGAAGAATAAGGGAGATTGATGAACATGGTTCCATGTCAAGATCCTTTACAACCAAGTCAAAATAAAATATATCAATAAATTAGAGGAAAATGTGGGAAAATAAAATTATGGTTTATCTACATGATGAGAGGAACCATGAACACATTGGATTAATATGCTTCCCCAAGGATGGTCTAATCAATAAATTATCATAACTATTCACCTAATCTTTAAATTATATATAAATTTCTTAAAATTAAAATTATTTTAAATACAACACTACCAAATAGAGGAAAATAAATAATAAAAAATAAAGTTATAAAATTGATATTTAGTTGGCACAAAGATGTGAAAAAATCATGATATAAAAGAAATTTTATATTTGTTATATTCTTATGAAACATATGTGTGATCTAGAACATAAGAAATAAAAATTATGATCTCAAATTTATTCCAAAAAGATTTTCCAATCTATGTTTTTTAATAGTTAAGGATAAAATTGAATATCCTGTCATTCCCAATTAATCATATTATGTTTGAATAACCATAATTTTATTTCAACAATGATTTAGAAAGGTTAAAACGACATAAATTTTGAGATTTTTTTAAATATTTGAAATTCAGCATTATTGTTCCATGAGAGTGTTATATATTTAGTTAATTTAATAAAATATTGATATTAACTCAATTTTTTATCCACCCATATATTTTTCATTAAGGGATGAAACATTATAAAAAAATTAATAAATCATATGATATGATTTCAATTGATTTTATCTTTAAGAATAGGTTATGGATTTATATGTGTTATTTAATTATAAATATTTTCAAAGGAGGATAGTAAAAAATCTAAAAAATTATGATAAAATTGTTGTAATTTTTTCCACAACAATTCAGATTTATTAAATACTTTTGAAATGTTTTTAAAGATGTTTAGGGAATTTTTATATTTCTAAAAAGTGTATAAGTGAGTTAACAATCAATATTTTTGGAAATTTT
Source organism: Viscum album (assembly GCA_963277665.1). Lineage (NCBI taxonomy): Eukaryota > Viridiplantae > Streptophyta > Magnoliopsida > Santalales > Viscaceae > Viscum > Viscum album. The sequence continues at coordinate 610,849,180 of OY728122.1, read as the reverse complement.
TTTTCAAACGATAAGTAATTATGAATTGACACTATATTTGTGATAAATATAAGTACATTTGGTTATGTAAAGGAAAAAATTTGTGGAATAATAAACTTTATATAAGAATTTGTACATAAAAATGAGTACTTTTTTATGTGTGACTATATACTATGTTGATTTTAATCTTTGAGAAACCAGGTGATTTTTAAATAATTTCCAATGTCTAAATTTATAATAAATAATTTGATGAAAATAAAAAAATACCTCTTCGAATGATTTTTAAGGATGTTCTTATTGAGATTATTCATTTCCTCAATCAGAATATTGACGTGGAGATATATTCTTACTAAATTCATATCTCACAATGAATCAAGATTTTGATAACTAATTTCCTGATGATATTTGTTAATTGCATATTATTAAAAAATCAATATATACATTTTTATGCATTGATTATTAAATAAATCAATGAGAAGAAAGTATGATATACTAAATAGATGATAACAAATAATTAATGATATAATATTTAAAATTACAAAATATTTGGATCATATTAATTAACATTGAATTGTTGAAAGGCCTAGATAATATTATGATCCCGAGTTTATTTAGAAAATAGAGAATAATGAACAACTATATTAATAAAAAACTATTTTAATGGATGTACATATACGTATTAATTATAAATAATTATGAAAATATGTTAAGAACATATTTTTTTTTTCAGGTTTTGGTAACTCATTGTTAATCTGTGGGATCTAGTATTAAATTATCATGTGACAGTGTGATGAGAAATTATTTTGGTTAATGGATAATAACCAGTCATTTTTAAATGATATCTCACAATTAGTAGATTAAATTTTACATAAATTTCACTGATCGTAAAATGTATATAGGGACCCATATTGGGTGTGGATTATTTTAAAAATCATTTTTGATTTGTTTCAATGGATTATAATTTTCATAAATGTTTTTTCATGTTTATTGTTATGAGGGTATCTCATCTTTAACTAGTTATAAAGGATTATTTCTCTAAAGAATAATAAAATGTGGTAACATGTATTAAAAAATCCCTCCTCTTAGTTTTATAGACACATAATTATTGATAATCTCAAGTGTTATGATTGATAATGAATCATCCAAACATAAACTACTGTTTTTTCATATAATGGATTTATATTTATACAATGAGGTTATTATTAATGAATTCTATTTATTAGTGGGTTATTGATAACAACCCCTTATTTATGTATATAAACTTTATATCTTTTTAGATCACTAATCAAAAAATTTCAGAAATTCTCACTCGACGATGATAAAGGTTTAGGGTATTTGGAGACTAGTTATAGAATATTATTTTTTTACAAATTGATATTCAAAATATCCCAAATATTATTCCCACAAATTATTCTTCTTATATATTCACTATATATATCCTTCTCTATAACATGGAGAAGGGAAAATTAAGAAAGAGTGATCTCAAATTCCTAGAATACTCATATAAGGGAGATATTTATTGCCACATAGGAATAACATGGGAATATGGGTATTGGAACATGAGATTTAAATTTTAAAACCATACCCTTCCTAACATAGATGACAATACTAATTCATTGAATAAATATTGATATTGTATAAATCATAAATCATAATATAAATCAGTGATAATGATCTATAAGAGTATTACATAGACATAGGAATGTGGGAAAATGTTATAACATTGTGAGAATTTATAATTTGAAATAGGTTCAGTCATTAAGTTAAGGACATGTAATCAAGACCTCACAAAAACATATAGACATGAAACTAGGTCCATAAGTAATCTTATTGACAAGAAAGAAAGGTCGAGGCATAAACATATGGACATGATGACCTGGTAAATCATTAATATTATTGTCCTGAAAACATATTCTATCCATGAAAGTTGTATAAAAAATCTAGTTCAAATAAAAAATATTTTCCTAAGGAGTTATCTTTATATAGAAAATGAGTTTTAGGCTTTTTTAATTACCCGTCCGAATGTAAGATAAATAAAATCTTATTTATGTGAGCTTTAAAATAATAAAACATTCATTATGGAGTATCATATATAAGGTATATCGGTTTCATAAATATTTCATCAAACAGAAGAAATGTAAAATGAATGGGTTTCATTAACAATTCATCATTGCATTTCCCATGGAAAACAAAAAGGATTAACAGAAATCAAATCTTCATAATCTTAAACCATCCGTAGTACAAATACAAATTCATTACCATTGGATCATATCACTGATTGATATTTGAAATAAATTAATATTTCATATTTGAAGGATAATTATTTGAAAAGATCATTTAAATCATTCCATAAGGAAAATAGAATTTCTGAATTGGAATAAAATTTTAAAATATAAAAATGGTTTAATTATTAAATATTTTTTTTAATTTATATTGACCTTGATTCCTATAATTGATGATTTATAAAGTTTCATGGTCATGATAGTTGGAAAAACCACTCTGGATGTATATGTAAAAAAATATTCCATTACTATTTGCAGTAAAAACTAAAAATTTCCTCATTCATGGAAAAACGTGTATTTTTTACTTTTTTTTAAAAAAAGTTAAATATGGGTAAATTTTAATTATTATTTCTTCAAATAAAAAAGTAATTTGAAATATTTTTTAAAACATGGATATTGAAGAAAAACGGTATTTGACCAAAGAACAAAATAAAGTATGTATTCTTTAAGAAGAATAGTTTTGGCTCTAGGGCTCATAAAAAGAGGCAAATGAAAATAAAACAAATAATTTATTGAAATAAACATAGTATAAGTATATTTATGGAATTAATGAGAGATATAACATAATATTGTTTCACAAAACACTTAATCATATACAATCCCAATAAATAATGTGATTGTGACATAAAATCGTTACCACTTTGGTAAAATTTGAATCATAAGCCCCATGAAATAAAAAAAGTTATATTATTATTTATATCACATAATATTACAAACCCAAACCATATAATACAATCATTATAATTATATAAACCACACAAAATAAACAAGTGGTTTATATGGAATGTGTACCATGGAAATAAAATTGTGATGAAAATCCCATATCTCAAGTATCAAATTACAGATACATGTTAGAAACTCTTATATAATTGGCATAATATTATTATAAATATGTTATAGGGCCATTATAACCTATATCATACAATATAATATTTACTTATACCAATTTAGAACCATCTTATTGACAATTTATTATTAAAAACAATGATCGAGGTGATCTCCGCTTCATTTTTCATGTTTTTTTGAATTGGTATTTTTGGTCCTTATACATTGATTATGGTTCCATTGTATAAAAAATGTTTGTAATTATATATATATAATATATATTAATTTTATACATATCTATTTTCATCCATAAAAATTTGATACTGAAAAATGAATTATAGTGTTCAACGAGATAGTAGATTGAACTTACGTATGTACAATGTTTCCATTTCATCATTGGAGACAATGAAATAAAGGTAAATATTTGTGCAGCATGCCAAAATCATAATTATATCATATATATAATATATATTAATCAATCTTATCCTTATTTACATTCATTTTCAAATAAAATAGAAAATTTATTACTTTGTCTGATGGAGGTGGTAGCCCATTTGTCGGCATGAGTGGAATTATAGTTTTTCAATAGATTGGAATGTAGTAATTTTTATGTGACATTATATTTATAGAATTATAATAATGTTTTAAATATAATTAATATACATTTTATTTTTAATTATATTCAACCCTGGGAGGCTGTCATGAAAAACAAATAATATTGTTTCATGATGTGGTAGTCCACCGTATGCACGATTGAAATATTCATTTACCATTTTATAGAAGAAGATATTTATATACATATTTTTAGAAACATAATAAAATATAAATATACTGATTATACTTGTGTTATAATTTCATCATGGTGGAAAAAAATTGATGGATTTAGAAGAATAAATAAAATAAATATGCATGGTTAAGGATTGCACTTCTTCATTAGAGAACCTCTTTAAGGTTACAACTAAAGCATTCTTTGTCGCGTTTCCTAATTAAAATAAATCATATAAGATATTTGAATTTAATTATGGAAGGTATTTGAGTAGGTATTGGATGAACCTATATTTGTTCACTATATAGAGGGGTGAGGAGAGGATATAAACTTTTATATGCCTGGGAGAGGAACCACATGTATACATCATGGAAATTTCCCAAAAGAATACAAAATGCTCAGTCAATTACAATAATAAATGACTCCAAATTATCTTATATTAATATTTAGGACTTTATAAGGTTTATATTTGTCCATAAAAGTGGATTTAGATATGTTTTATATAAAAAATGGCCTTTATTTTTTGTTTAATTATAGGTAAATGTGTTTTTAGCTTCAACTTGTTAATTAATTTGTATTATTTTTATTATTAATTATAGAGTAAAATAAAGATAATTTTTTACATAATAATAAATATTCTAATTTAAAATATATAATTTATTTTACCAAAATAAATTTGAATATACTGTCAAAGTTAATTAAAACGTAAACTACAAACGTGACAACATATTTGTTTTCCAACGAAAAAGATTTTAAAAGTATTAAAGTATTTTACAAAAAAATTATAATTTTAGTTGATTAAAATGAACTAAATTGGATTAATAATAATATAAATAAAATATTTTTATCTTTTAATTTAATTAAAATATAATATATCTTTTTTAATATATTAAATAAAAAAGAAATGTTTCGATCAAAATATGTTTTGTTAATTATTCATCAACAACTAAATGTTTTCAAAAAATTATAAACATTCATTATAAGATAATTATTACATGTTTAATTAATAAATTAATTTCAACTTTTCAAATAAAATTTATAAAAGTTGAAACAATTAATATTAATATAATTTTGAAAATAGCATGAAACCACTTATAAAAAAGATACAGTTTTGATACATAAAACATGATTTATCAATATCCCAATCATTGAGAAAATATAATATGAATGATAAAATTTAATATTGAATATAAAATATATAAAATTTCATCAAAAATAAAACTCTGATAGTGATTAATATAACTTTATATGATAGAAATATTTGGTGCATATTTTTTTCCAGAGAATCATTTTATTTATTTTGAAGGGATTTTTATTTTATTTTATAATAAATTAATATATAATTAATTTATTTAATAAATTTTTGCACCATATAATTTCCATAATTTTTTTCTTCTAATTCTACCCATTTATATTAATAGGAGGGTTTAAACATTTATGTTTAAATAATTTACAATTTTATTAATGTTTTTTTTAAACTAAGTGTTCCGTGTAACTCATGCTATTGAAGATATTAAATTTATTTGAAAAAAAAATTATAAAATCTCAATGTGTTACATTTTATGCCCAAAAATAAATTTCATCTTTATAATATGAACATTATCTCGATAATCATGGTTCTAAAACATGAAAACATATTTTTTGTAACCCCATATCATAAAATGGTTGATAAATGTTCACCTTAAAAAGGGGGAAAGGGAAAACAAAAAGGTCACATAAGATGACACATAATTTGATTTTTGAATAGTATATAATTAGTATAAATTGAATATATAATCATATAGGAGATTCCTAACACCTTAGAACAAATAGAGATTGATAGAGAATGTGGCTTGGAGAAAGTTAATGACCACATGTGATCAGTGAAACGGTCAATCTCTAATAAAAAATAAACTTTATTTTAGAATACTTTAATTTACAGATCCTTCTTATAATTTTGATAATTTTTCATGACATGGATTACATAAATGATTTAGTTACATTTTATAAGTAGTATATCACCCTTTTGTTGTGATTCAACAAATTTACTCTTCATCTCCTACATAAAAAATAAATATAAAGATTATTTTTTTACATTATTGAAGTTGAAAAATTAAATTTTAATGAATCATAATATTTGAAAAAGTATATAACTTTATTCATCTTATCTATATATATTTATTATAACTAAAATTGATAAAATAAGTTATTCAATAATTATAAATATTTATGTTCTTAAAAATCAATAATAACACTCATTGTTCCATAAAAAACAATCCTTAAATAGTTATCCTTAAGGCTCCTTCAAAAATAGGTCTGACCAAAATTAGACCCCAAATATAGGAAGGGATTTATCTCAAATCCACCCATGATCATCACAAACATTAACTTATAATAAAATATTCAATAATAAATTCTCATTTAATGATATATATACTATAATAATCTCTAAAATAAAGTCACAATAACATCAGGCATTGATCCCAATGTTACATGACCCAGTATTCATTAAATAATATTATACTATATCCATAAAAAAAATTTCATTGCACATTTGGGTTCATCCTAGAAATAATAGAAAGTCCAAGTATAATTTAAAATATCAAATGTGATTTCATGATTTTAAAATCTATATAGAGATAGATAATAAAATCTCATAATAAATCAATTTTCACTGATGGGTGAACAATTAGATTCTAATAGTCTTCCTTCATATAAAATCTAAAAGGAAATTCCCATCAATGGAGAGTAGGATTATCATGTCACACTTAGTCAATTGTGAATGCATAAAATTTACCTTTGTCCTTTGTATTCAAAGGTCATTGTGACTTTTTTACCCTCCATATCCTTATGATTAGGACATTGATTCTCATAATTGAAAAACTATTTAAATATATATAATATATAAATTGTTTTTGTTGTGTTCTATTGATCCCTCTATTTAATAATTTCATTGAATATATTTTTCAAATTACATTAGTAATAATATTATTAATCCAAGGTTTCGAAAACATGGAAGTAATTTGTGTTCCTTCAAGGCATTTAGATGAGTGTCATTTCCTACATTTTTGATAGTATTAGGTTGAATATTTTTCTTATCTAAATGTGATATTCTACTGATGAATGCATGAAACTCTATATTCCTTTTCATACCAGTAGAACCATGAGTGTTTCATGTTTTTATTTTAATTTTGATTTCAGATCAAACTGTTTTTTCTTATCTTCCATATACCCATATAGAAAAATACTTTTGACAACACAGTTTAAAACAACTAATAGGTCAAATGAATTTGAGTTAAATGATGATGATTAAATGAGAATCATAAATTTCCAGTCTTATAAAATTTAATGGAATTACCTGCTAAAAAACTCTTTAACACATCATATTCTATGGAGTCAATTTCGTACCCTTTCTCATATTATTAATAACATTAGGCCATTATTATTCTTCATATTTAAATAGATAAACAATTAAGACAACTATTTAATGGTTCTATCAATGAATAATATAAAATTTATTTTCCAACTTGTCGATCCAATTATCAGCAACCAATAGATCTCGATCCCTATAAAAGGAGGGTGGATTTTGTGATTAAAAGACTCAGTGGAATGTTTCTCCCACCATGGTAAATTTAGAAGCTAAACTACCTTTGTTAAAAAATATTGATTGAGTGTTTAGAGTGACCATAGTATTAAAATATTCAATCCTAGGTTTCTGTCAATTATATTTATAGTGAGGATGATCATTTCATTTTCGGTCACATTTTTTACTCACATGATGAGTTCAATTTCCATTCATTTAAAAAAACCAAAATGAAAAGTGTCATCATCAACTATAAGTGTGAAAAAACACATAATCATGAAAAATAATTTATAGTATGTATAAATCAAGAGTCCTCATTTTTATTCTGTTATACCTTGGGTTTTACCAGGGTCGTTAATTATAATTATCTATTTAGTTACATTATGATGGTTTGTAAAGAGTTAGTGAATTTACAAAACTTATTCCCAAGAAGTGTGAAACAAGGTGTGATGGAAAGACAATTTTCATGCACTATTTTATGATTGAGTGAAATCCTAATGCAAAAGTTTCAGAATTATTACCATAAAGTAAAACTATTTTAGATCCACATCAAATAATATTAACTATACAAGGATTTATCGCTTTGAAATCAAAAGAAAACATTCCTAACTAAAACATTAGTATATTATCATATTAATAGAAATCACCCCAATATTTTGAATTAATTATACTAAACATGATATGAAAATATTGACTAAATAATTTTTATGATACCAACTATAATGTCCTATGATTTTTAAATATAAATACTCGAGCTTTTAAGAATAATTTGAAATATATTTAATAAATAAACCCTTCAAGGAATATATGGTTTATTGTCTTTTAAGAATATATATATTTTAATCATACTTTTGAAAATACCTATAACATGTCCCCAAATCGTCTTCGCATGTATTCTTCTCCCCACACATTCCCTATATAAAATCATTATTTATAACATGGGGAATGGAAAACATAAGAAAGGGTGAGCTCATATGCTCATTAAGGGTAATAGGATGATATCTATGACCACATATTAAAAACATGGGCATAGGGGTGTGATTACATGTGTTTAATTTTGAAAACCAAATCCTACACAACATAGATCATAATCTTGGCTCACAGAATAAATCAAAACAGTTCATGAAACAATAATCCTTAAGGAAATCAATTAAAAAGATCCATGAGAGAATCACATAGAAATAAGAACTTGAATAACATATATTTTTTAACAATGTTATCTTGTATAAATTAAAATAGGTTCACTTGTAAAATTATGGACATGATTGTAGGCCCTTGAATAAATATATGGACAGGAAAACTAAATTCCCACATAATCTTATATACATGATTGAAAGGATAAAAAATAAAAATATAGACATAAGGCTAGGTCCATGGTCATTCTTATGAACCTGAAAACCTAGTCCAAGTATGAAATTGTGAACATGAACTATAGTTCATGAATAAAATATTTACCTCATGGGTTATCCATATTTACCCAACTCATTAGAGGGTTTTAAAGTTATAATCCCACCAATAAAATAATGAAAATAACACTGTTGTTTATGAAAATATCATAAAAAATTAATTATATCAAAGCCATTATAATTTAAATGGGTTTTATAAATAACTTATCAATAAACTACTTGTGGAAAAATAAAAAATTTCATTTCAATTTCATAATTTCTTTATAGATGAACCCATTGAAAAGAAAGAGGTATCATAAAATTTTCTTTCATCATAATCAATATCTGATACTATAATTAATATAATCATGGTATAATATTACATTTATCCTATTGATATTAATAAACAACATATTATTTCATCATATATGAAAATTGATTTAAAAAATTCACTAGAAATATTTTCTTCAGAAAATAACCTTTTTTCTTCAAAATAAATTTTTTAATTTAAAAATTTTAGAAATATTAAATAAAATATTTTATGTCTAAATAAACATTAAAATCTATAAATGAATATAAAAATAATTTGGTGGTTATGAAGGTGTAAAATACAGTTTTTGTAAGACATGCTAAAAAATAATTTCTATATTTTCAGTAAAAATATAGAAGTACTACATTCCTAAAATGAAATTATATTTTCATTTAATAAAATTTATATAAATTCATAAAAGGATTAAAATATGTTTAAAAAATTATTATAAAATATTAAAAACGTTATGTAACAAATTTTAAGAAATCATGGTCATTGAAAAAGGGGTTTTCAACAACAGAATCAAATAAAGTCAACTTTCCATAATAATAATATTTTAGACTATTAAGTACATAAGGAGAGTAAAATAAAATTAAAAAAAATATATTTAAAAAAATTACAAGAGGAAAATAAAATTCATGATATTATAGAGAGATATATCAAAATATTTGATCACTAAATACCTAATCCTAAACAATCCTCACACACAATGACATTTTGGCGTAAACCACTTACCACTTTTGCAACTTTTGAATCTTATATACCCTGAAATAAATAAATTTATTCTAATATTTATAATAAAAAATTTTCATTTTATATATCATAATGTAAATTCATTTTTAGTAAATAATGTTCAAAAAATAAAAAAGTGTCGATTATGGAATGTGTCACATGAAAATATAAGTGAGGCAAAAATACCACACCTCAAGTATATAATTTCATTGTAAATATTAAATACTCTTCAATAAAAAATATGTGTTTATTATATATATATATAATATAAAACCATTATAATGGATATCATAGAATATATGATTTACTTATACCACTTATATCACACATTTGTTAAAAACTAATTTTTAAAAACATTTTTCTGGGTGACACCTGCATCCTTTTTAATATATGTTTGGGTTTGGAGGTTTTGTTCATTGTGAAATAATTATGGTTCCATAATATATAGAATATTATTCATGATATAAATATAATATATATTTATTATATGAAAATTTATTGCAATACACAAATGTAATATATAGAGAAATGAATTAAAATCTTAATTGGATGGTATGTTGTATATATACATTAACATTGATTCCATGTTTCATACAGATTGAATGAATGAAAGGTAAATATTAATTTTACTATAACAAATCGTTTTTATATTATATAAATGATATATATTTTGTAAATATATCCTTTTTAATATACATTTAAAAATTAATTGAAAAACTTATCCAATTATTATAGGGAGGCGGTTGTCTATACGTATGCACCAATGATATTTTCATTTTTCAATAGATAGTAATGTAATAATATATTAGTTATATTATAAATGAAAACATATAATAAATTATAAATATAATATATAAACAATAAATCTTTCATTATATCCAACCATGATTTGTGTGGTTGGAAAACGAATTAAATCATTTCACTAGATAATAGTCCACTATACACATGACTGACTATTGGGGTTCCCATTTAATGGAAGAGAATATGGATATAGGCCATGAAATCTACATAACAATACATATTTACATTTAATATTATGTTTTTAATATTTCATCAGAGTTTAATAATATTTCAAGGTAATAAAAGAGGAAATTAATTGAAAACAAATGGATGAGTACTATACCTCTTCTTATAAAAACCTCTTTAGGTTTACACTTAATTATTCTAAGGAGGGTGTACTAATTAAGAAAATTCCTCTAATATATGAGTGGGTATGTATGAATGGGATTTGGGTAGTTATTTTGGGATTCAAAAGGGTAATCATGTGGGGATAGGAGTTGTTAAGAGGAGTCCTTGTGTCAATGGGGAGAGGACCCACAAAGAAATTTCCGAAAAGGATAAAAAAAATAATTAATTGACATGAAAGATGCTCAAAAATGACATTATATTATAATTTTGGATATTATACTGTATAAATATTACCATTAAATAGGATTTGGGAAAAATTATGTCAAATGTTCCCTTATCTTTTGGTTTATACCCACATTAAACCAAAATTATGTTTAACTTATTATATTATATTAATGATTTTGATAATAAAAATTTAATACTTAAAACCAATTTCAATTTATATAAGTGGTAGAATTTATTTAAAAAATAAACATCCAGGCTCGTAAAAAAATTGGTTTTCTGAAGAACAAATCACTATAAGTACAAAAAACTTTTATATGAAAATTATACTAGAAATTTATTAAAAAAACTTATTTAGATTTATAATAATGTAATTTAATATAATTTAATTTTAATCCAATTTAAATTATAATTCAACATTATAAATACGTTAATTTAATATGGATGTTTCAATAAAAGTCAAAATTTTCACTATTCATAGAGGAAGTGGTATATTTAAAAAATACTGTAAATTTATCTCTAAAATTATATTGAATTTATGATTTCAAAAATTCATTTGATTATTTAAGAATAAATTTTATAAAATTGCAAAAAAATTAAAATTATATATGTCTATAAAATAAAATGAAACAATTTTTAATGAAATATAGTGTTTAAGCATAATACTAGATTTATCATTATCACATGATTATTAAAAATAATAGATTAATTAAAAATAATATATTGAATATTTATTTTATGAATTTCCCAAAAATCATTTTTAAATGATATTTATTTTAATTTATTAAAATAAAATACACTTTATGACCATAAAAAATAGTTTATTAGATACATATTTATTTTATATTCAAATGAATTTTTAAAATTTATAATTAAATCATATCCAATGAATCCATGTTTTAAACATGTAATTTTTAAAATTTAGTTGTTAATATTCATAACCACCAATTTAATTACTTCGTCAAAATTTTCACATTTTAATAGGATATTATTTATTAAAGTGTGACGTTCTATGTAAGGAAAGCTATCAATGAAATTATATTTATTTGAAAAAAAATCATTAAATATAGTTGTGTTACATTATCACCATTTTTATTTAGAAAATTGTGATGGATTTATTTGAATTATCATTGAACTTATTTTATGTAAATATATGAGAATATTTTATGATGAAAATTATTAATAAAATATTTAATTGGAACAAATTTTATAGGAAATTATTTTTATTACATTTTTGGATTACTCATGCATGAGAACATCTGGGGAGTCATTTTTTAAATCCTACCAAGTCTACATTCACCAAAACATTAATATCTTGAAAATAATCTACACATGGGGCAGAATTCCCCTAAAATAGAGACACCAATTTTATTAGTGTTGTGTCATAGATCTTTATTGAATATTAATTCATGGTTTATGTGGCTTAGGATGAGCGAAAAAATAATATTTTTATTAGTTAACGGAGTTAAATGTTTCATTTAATGTAATTCAAAAAAACATGATGCAGTTACACAATGTCTATAATTTTTAAATGGTTTTAGAAAATATTTTTTACATCTATTATATTTTTTTTCCTACAATATCAAGTCTTTAGAGGAAAAATAATTCACAAAAGGATTTAAATTATGCCTCAGCACAACTATCCAACCTCTTGATATAATGTCGTGTGTTTAAAGACATGTGTAATGTATAGTTCCTGTCCAAATAAAGTGGTCAGAACTCAAGAGGAACCTATAACCAATATGAAATAATATATATTTATAAAGATCCTTGAGTTTTTTTTATGGTAATTATATAATAATATGTTATTTAAATAGTCATGTATTATTATTTTTTAATTCCTTGATAATTTCCACATCCCATTATGGGTTATTTTAATCCCATGGATGAAGCCGTGTTGCATTTATTTTTAATAAGAAATGATGTCAAATACATATTTAGATGAGTGTGTTGGAAGAATATTGATGTACCTAGGAAAATAAATTAATATGAATTTAGTTGGAATGATGAACCATTTTAATGATATAAAAGTAAAAATTACTAAAAATATTTAATTTTAAGAATCACGTGAGAGTATTGGTTTCTAGGTTTTATAAAATCATAACATGAACAATTTATTTAATGAAACCCATTGTATTAAATAATGAATATTCACTAAATCAATATAAAATTATGTATAAAAATATAAATGTGCATACGTATTTTTTCAAAAAAAAAACACTATCTAAATATAATATATTTTAGGGAGATAACCATGAAGCCAAAAAAAACTTATCATCTATAGAGAAAGTACACAATATACTACATTAATTTTACTCTTAGTGAGGACACATTGAATAACCTTAGGGTAATATAACCTTCCCCTCTAATATGAATAGATAATATAAAGGAAGATAAAACTTTAAATATTTACATATAGTATTTGAAAACACAGTAATTGGTTAGTTAAATCCTTATATAATCCACATTCATTTAATGATGGAGGTTGAGGAATGAATGAAAATACATGGTAGAGAACATACATTACATAGAAACATATCCCCATTGGTTCTCTTTATCATTAAATTTTTTTATAATCATAGAATGTTTATCTAAAGATAAATTAAACAACTTATTATTCAATGAAATTTGAAATTGATAGTAAGATAAAGTGGAAGCCACAGACAAAGAAACCCATATTCAAAACCAATTATTCAATATAATAGAGGATTAAAATTTCCTTAATGATATATCTATTTCATAGCCTACGATACAGAACTTGTTCATATAAGTCATGTTATATAGCATAATTATATAATAATGATGGAAAACTATTAGTTTATATTACACAATCCACCATTTACATTAATATTCCAGACGGACATGATAAATGACATAAAAAATATTTATAAATCTATTAGAAATTCAATTAGATAAAGTATATCAATCTCCAATAATTTTAGAATTATCACTTTTGACAAAATATAGTTCTTATTTAATGGTATAATATTATGAATCAATAATATACTGTATCATTGATAAAAAATAAATTCTTTAATTCAATTATTAATGAAAAGTAATATTCTAGATAAAAATAAATACTGATAAATATAACAATTGTTATGATGTGTTCCCAATCAAACACAGTCATACCCTCATATAAAAAGTTCCCCATAAAGATGTATCTTTTAAAATCTATGTGTAATAATATAATTCCTTTAACAATGACTACGAATGACCACCAGACATGGATCATGTCATTCTTGAATAATACATCTGACGTGTTCATTATTATCAGAAATACATTGACCATTTTTAATGAATAAATTACAGGGAATTAATATGGTTTATTGAGTACATCACATTTCACAAAATAAATCATGGTTATTAATTTCCTTATCATAATCAATAAATGGACTAAATGTATTTTCATGTGATATAAGAGGAAAAAAATCCCATGTTGGTCAGGCTCGAACTAACAACATGATCATAAATATAACCAATCACCCCTGAGAATTTTATCCTATGGTTTTTATATAAAAATAATCAATGTTTATATAATCATTGGATATGAATCTCATAAACCATAGGAATCGTAATTTTTAATTAGAAAACAACCCAAAGCATATCAATGACTATATAAACATTTATATGATATACATTAGTGGGTTAGTTAAATAATAAATCATGGCTTATTATCTCATGATGATATTATTTTAATCACATAACAATCAATGTATCCTGTAAATAGTTCTTCTAACACTAATAAATACACATCATTACAATCCCTAATACTATGTGGTGATAATTAGTTTGGGACAAATAAAATCCATACTTTGAGGGGATATTATCATTATAATATTAATGCAATTAATATAGAACAAATGAATGAATGATAAATTAATATATTCATTATTATATAATCATGTTACATTTATCAACCATTACGTCCAATTTATAACATTTCTAATACCATGAGATTCAACATGACTCTCATGATTTTTTTATTCCAATTGTTTTGTTGAAAAATAAACTATATTTTTAAATATAGAAGCTAAAAAGGAATTTACATTACCCTCTCATGTATCTCCTGTATGATATGTTTTTAGAAATAATTTTTCATTCCATTGATGATTCAATGATTCATTATTCTGAGAAATAGATCTATTATTTTCAAAGTAAATCTTGATTTCTCAATTTATTCTAGAAACCACCAAAAAATTAGTTGTTAAGGTATTGATAAAAAATAGTTATTATCAATATCTAAAGTAGTAACATATCCTACATCTTTTATCAAGTCTACTATAGTATAGAATTCATAAATCTTTTAACTAGAAAATCCACTATTTTTAAAAAATGTGAAATGTTTTTGAAATATCATGTCATAATTGTTGAATTATAAAAACTTATTATAATAACCCCATAAAATGGGTTAACCCGCTCTTACAATTACCAACAACATACCTTTACTTCTTCTTTTGTAGTTAAGGAAAATCTTGTGTGTAATCAGTTACTCTCATCAGTTTTTTTATGAAAAAATATCATATTACATATAATTTATAAGAAATCATATGAACCCATTCTAACATTTATATAGATTTTTAATTTTCCTAGTATTCACTCTATAAACCACAGATAAAATCATTTTTAGAGTTAGTCATGCAAAACCACTATAGCACTTTACCAATATATTTGTTTTAACTCTACCAAAGAAACCAATTTGACTTTTCACTGAATATCATTCCTAGTATGTTAGATTCCTATAGATCAACATTAATTGGTTTTAAATTTTATAACCATACATTTTTGTAATTTAATATTCAGATATAATTTCAAATAAGGAGTATATCATCAACAAACATTAGTAGAAAATGTATCTTTAACATGTCGGTTTTAATGGTCATTATTGGATAAAAGATATTAAAACTCTATCAACGTGGGTTTTAATTTTACTAATTCAATAAGAAATGAAAATTTAATATTTTAATGTCATCCATTTTGCAATATATATTAAATATGGAGTTTTAATGTCAATTATATGATAATTGATGTTATAAATTTTTAAGAAATTAAAACCATTTTGACATTTTTATAATCATTATTTAAACAGCTGATTTTTTTAAATCATAAACTTTGTAACTCATAAATGTCCCAAATCTAATTCCTAAGAATATATCTCTCGTCCTCTTTACATCATTTATCCGATCTCTTACCTCATTTATTAATCTTTTCTCCCATTTAACCACCCCAACCTTATATATTTAACTAAAGCTATGTACCACCTATCTCATTCATGTTACACCACCATAATCATTATATATTTATTTTCATCAAAACCCCACAATCTTGGTTTGTAAACCGAAATTCATATATAATTGTTTTAGATATCTTGAACATGGTTCTTCAACATAAATCTCTACATTTTTTTATATTTTCCTTTTTTTATAATATCTAATAATTCATTTTTTATAACATATATATATATGAACATATATGTTGGTAAAAAAATGTCATGGGAATTTTCGTCTGTTTAGAATATATTTTTTGATTAAAATTTTATTTATTTTGTATTTTGGGTAATAAATTGATTACAGTCATGATTGTTTATATTTATAATATTTTGTAGTGTAAAAATTGATTATGGTTATATGTTGTTTTATAATTATTAATTTTTTTTCTATAATTTTTTATGGTTATAAATTATATCTATTTTATTGGTAATATGTTTTTTGAATTAACAATTTCTTGTTATAGATTTTTTATGAATTTTATTTTATTTATTAATATATATATATAATAATTTTAGAAATAATATTATATGTTTATATACTATCATTTTTAGGTGTTTTTATAATTTAAATCTATTTTTTTTATATTTTTATATTTTTATATTTTTATATATTGACATTTATGTTCATTTATAAACTCATATATATGATTCAAAAAATTATTTTAAAATATATTTTAAAATTTAAAATTGTTTTAGTTAATTAATTGATCAAAATTTGATAAATTCCGGAAAAAATAATGAATATGTTAATGAGTTGATGATTTCTTGTAAATTTTAATGGAATCCTGAAAAACATGACATTTTTTTCCACACATAATGTGCTTGAAAATCAAAATGTGGAGTTCTAGAAAAATCCATTATTGGATGATTTTTAATGATATCAATCATAGTTATACATGTGGAAAGTTTCTAGATAAAATAATAGAAAAATAAAGATCTAATTTTGATGATTATATCTAGTTTGGGGTAAAATATTTTATTAATAATTTAATTCATGATATAGGTATTTAAACCATTAAAATGGGAAATTTTTTAATGATTGTATACATATTCTAAAAACCTAATATTCTCAGGTTAAAATGAATTTATAGTCCCATCAAATCTAGTATGATTTTTCAACCTAAAATAATTAAATTGGTTGAGAGAGATTTTTTATTGAATTTCATAATATTTTTACAGGGATATTTATTTAAGACAACATTCTTCAAGATTCTATTGATGATGAAACAAATATAATGCCTAATGAGATTGAGATATTAGAAAATACATTATTTTCCCAATATCTGTGTGTCAAATTTAAAATAATATGATTTTTTATAAAAATTTATCAAATACAAGACAAAAAAATATAAAATTGACGTGAGATCAAACAATTAATAAATCTTGAGGACAATCCCCAAAACTCAAATAAAAAAAATCTAAAATCATTTAATAAATAAATGTTTCAGGAATTTATTTAAAAATTTAAATTATTAATAAAGACTATTATGGAATAATATCATGAACCAAACTAGAAATACCTCCTTAAAGGTATCTATATTAGATATACATGTCCCGAAGTGTGTTCTATATCACCATGAGATGATTATTATTTACTGAGTATCAAAACAAAAAGGATAGAAACATTTCCCACAAGAACAACTCCTGAAGATAAACCAGAGGATATGAAACAAATAAAATATGGATAAAAGAGACATAAAAAGAGATAATAACCAGAAATAAATTGATACAAGTCCAAATTTAGTACACCAACCATAGATATTTGAATAATCCAACAAGGAATCATCTATGAAGTTACATTCTATGTGTTGACCACTTACTCCCATGGTCACCACATACACTAAAGGTGCTGCTAATCAAATAATACCACCACCTTGTAGTGGTTAATTACCAATTCTTTGCATTCAAATAATAAAATCAATAAACACCCAAAAAAATGTTAGGGTGTGATAAAATAATTCGAATATGGTCTTACATGTAATTTCCCATGAGATATATAAAAACTTATGATTTTTTTCCAATTTTGAATAAAACAATGAATGAAAATAACTTCACATGTCATATCAATATATTAATATTTAAAAATTATATTTTATATTTAAAAATATATTTCGAAATGAATTTATATCAAAATAGGGTATTATAAGCTTATTTATCCAGAAGAAACATGAATAAGTATTCATCAAAATGGAAATGAGTAAATAATTTTAGTTAATCTTTGTAATTTAGAGAAATTTTTTAACTACAGAACCCTGGTTAAAAGACCAGGGATAGATTAGTGATGTCATTATAACATATTTCAATGTACTGCATCTCTAGGTATGAACACACTCCCATGATTCCAATCATATAGTGCATATAAGAGAATCCCAAAGAACAAGCTCTTGTCACTAAACATAGTTTAATTAGCACTATCAGCATCAATCCTTGTATTCTCCATATCTAAGTACCTAGGACACCATGTGAGTCAATCGAAATAAATAAATTATGGGGATATCATTGATATCAATTAATCTCAATCATTTCAAATAATAGTTTCAATCATCCTCATGTTCATGTTTCAAAAGCATGCATTTCATTTCAAAAGAAAAGAATCATATGGTTTTCATATAAAAAAATTAATTTTATTTAAAATTATATAAATTTAATACTATTTCAATAAATGGAAATCATTTTGGATTTTATTCATTTCAATCAAAATATTTTTCTAGAAATCGATAAATAATTTTTAACAGCCACTATCAAGCAATTTCACTTGAACACCATAACATTTAAAAGAATTTATCAGGATACCCATGTAAAAATTTAGAAACCACTAGTAAAACCAATTTATATTTGACAGGAATAAATGGTTTTAGTTGATATTGATTTACTTACGAAACCACCTACCTCAGTCAATATCATTAAAATCTAAGACATGATTCAACAACAGTGGATGGAGGGATAAAATGCTCAAAGGATAATCCTAAAATAAAAATTAAATATGTCAAGATAAAGATCCCTGAATGAAATGTGGAATTAGTAATATCATAGAGAAAGTAAAGTTGGTAAAAGATATTCTATTATAAAGTTGTGATCATTGATTTTTAGAAGATATCCAACACACCATCCAACACTTTCATCATTGGAAAAATGATGTTGTTAGAAACAAAATCTTTTCTAGAGTGCCTTTGTAAATATTTGGGATGAATAAAATTAGAGAGGGCTATGAAATAATCTGGGAATTAAAATATGATTTCATTATATTATCCTAACATTTAAGGGCTCCTTTAGTGTCACTGAATATCTAGGGAGCTCCACCATCGTTCCAAGGGTTCTGGGAATAATTTCATACCCACTATTAGTTCCATCAACTATTTAGTGGGATTCTACTAGATAGCTGATTATATTGTTTCTATGGTCCAAAAACATTATCTTCTAAAATGATGGACGGTTACCCTCACCAGCAAGTAGATGTGTATCTTAAATCTTTTCTTGCAACATTGGAATTCCTATCTCATTATAAAATTATCATCCATATTTAAACCACTAAACCTAGAAACAAAACCACTCCCACACCCCTCTAAAGCCCACTGAATGGGACAGAAATTAAGAAAATATTCATAACAAGGTAATTATTAAAAAATTACATATAAAAAATAAAATAATGTGAACCACGATTAAAAAGGAAATTGCATGAATTTTGGTAAAATGATGTTACAATATCTCAACCAGAAATTCTATATTCCGCCTGAAATTTTGTCAAGAATAATCCATCATAATTTATTGAGTGCAACACTCTCTTAACACACCCTTACAATCCCATGTAACCTGATAAAATGCAACATTATTCCTTAAAATTCAAAATAAGGGTACATATAATAAATAAAAAATCATTTGTAGAAAAATCAGTAGTCCAAACTAGCAACTCAGTCTGGGATAAATCACGTTATACCACACGGTCCACCCAGATCAATAAATTGAATGGGTCAATGATGTACATTTAAAGATGATAAATTAGAAAATTTTATCGATAGATGTCATATGTGGTGGAAATTAAAAAATTTAATTCACCATAACAATCCACTAAAAAACCCTTAAATGTACCATATAACTTAGTGATGATATTCCATTTATTCCAATCAGTTGTTGTAAAAACTATTGTAAAACACTCAAAAAATCTAGTACACTAAACATGAAATGAAATTTGAGTTGATGACGACTAACATAGGATTTATAATAGACTTGTGATGTCAATATTATGTGATGGATAAAATGAATCAATATCATCATCAATTGTATAAAACTAGGAACAATGGGGAAATATTTACCAATATTGGACCAACAAAGAGGAAATTTAAGTGAATGACTTTACAAGTCCTCAAAGGGTTCCATGTTGATTTGTAAATTGTAACTATTATAGTAGAAACACTAAACCAATCCCAATTTTTTAATTTCAATCCACTTAAATTTCAAGAAAACAACAATAAAGAATGTACTAATGATTATATATAGATTTTTATTCTAGCCATATTTTTGTGGATTAAATTATATGCTATAATTATCCTAAGATTTCACCTTCTCCTTGAGTCCTCTCAAAAAATGACATGTGAACAGTCAATCTATATCAAAACAAAATTGAAACAAAAAACACTGTACTGTCACGACCCGCCCTCGGGGCCCGTGCCGTGACTACCCCAAGCCCGCCTTCCATAGGCCAGGGGCTGGCGACTAGCACCAAGGCGTAAAATTCCGGTAAACAGGGAAGGCATTGCCTTTATGAGTAACAACCACCACAGAGTCAGCAAGCGGAAAGTAACTACAAAGTGCAGAAAAGTAAAGGGGGCCGGAAATACAAGCCCAACTGTAAAGTAAAGTACAACTCGAAAGGGAAAACAGCAACTGAAAGTACAAGCGGCTCCTGGGACGTCCTCCTCGATTCCTACCTGAAGGGTAGGTACAGATGGCACAGCTCCTGGATCGTCCACCACGGATCCTACCTGAAGGGTAGGTACAGATAGCTCACAACTCCTCGGGTCCAACTGTCCGCTCCGAGCACGTCCCGTTCAGTGGTCCTCCTCCGGGTACCGACCTACTCCGAAAGCCTCATCCGCAGTCAGCGCTGTCCGTCGTCTGCAACCAACACAACGAAGTGCGGGCAAAGCCCGTGCAGGGGTGAGTATAAGCTACTCAGTAGGGACCCCGAGACCCCTGAAGGTCTCTCAAATCCACAAAGGATAAACCGCGAAGAAAAGTAACAATCACGAAGTAACATCCAGTATTGATTAGGTATATGCACATACATATACCTATGTCACCAATTTCCGTTCGGCTCCAACACCGAGCCCAAGAACAACCCAATCCACAAGAAGAGTAAACAGTAAATCCACACAGGATAACAGTACAAGATCACACAGTTTATAACAAGTTTATGAAATCAACGGATAACCATTACCCAGGTATATGCCCATACATATACCTAAGTTATCAAGCGACCCATCTCAATCATGAGGAAACACAAAGATCATTGACTCAGCTCAAACCAGGATTTTCATTATCGAAACCGTAGTTGCTGAAGAGCCCCGTCTCTGAAGTGTGCAGTAGTCCTGTCACGACTCCGAGGTACTGCTCAGTAACCTATGACTGCTGAAGTACTCCTCCTGTTGAGTACCGCGGGTCTGCTGCCAACTACGGGGCGCTCCGTCCGCTGAGGGTCTGCTGCCAAATACCGGGCGCTCACCCAGATAGCCTACTGAGGTACTCCTCCTGTCGAGTACCGCGGGTTTGCTGCCAACTACCAGGCGCTCCGTCCGCCGTGGGTCTGCTGCCAACTACTGTGCGCTCCGTCCACTGGGCTAGTCGACTCACTCCAAGTCGAGTCGGTCGAGCAGTCCTCAGGTCTCAGTCATCTACACGGTCTCCGTACTCCGCACGCACGCCTCCACCGTCGCGGGTCTGTCGCTACAACCAAGCGCACACACTCCGTAGAGTATCGCGGGTCCGCCGCTACAACCAAGCGCTCCACCGCCAAGGGTCTGCTGCTGCATCCAAGCACACCACCACTGTCAAGTACCACGGGTCCGCCGCTACACCCAAGCGCTCCATCGCCCAAGGTAAACAGAAGATTCAGCTCACACAGGTTCGGTAGCACTGCTCCACGTAGGATCGCTGAGTGCTGTATTCGTCGTCGTCGAATCCACACAGGATCTCTGTACTGTCGTCATCGAAGTCACAGTAGCATTCGTAGCAGTAGAACAGTCGTAGCCAGCACTAGGGTTCCCGCACACAGTAAGCTCGTTCGGAGGATCCGCTCCACGAGCCGAGAGGCTGATACATCAACTGTCACAAAGACCAGAGTTGATGTATCCAAAAGTTCCGCATCGACAACAGGAACTCAACGCATCAGACGGCGCGTCGATCGGACGTCCGGTCTGAGAGTTATTGGCATTTTCGTTCTCGGGGCCCGGTTGGTTTTTAAGGCAAAACCAACCCGACCGTACTCCACCTACATCCAAACCTCGGGCGGAGTATTCCAAAAGATCCGTCTCACTTAGAGGATTCTATCAAAGTCGACGGCACGTCAATCGGACGTCCGGAACTCAAGATATGAGCGTTTCCGCTCCGAGGGACCGGTTGGTTTCATGAACGAACCAACTCGGCCGTACTCCACCCGCGTCCAAACCTCGGGCGGAGTATACCAAAAGATCCGTCTCACTAAGAGGAACACAACGCGACTGACAGCGCGTCAATCGGACGTCCGTAGCTCAAGATATGAGCGTTTCCGCTCCGAAGGCCCGGTTGGTTTCGTGAACGAACCAACCCGGCCGAACTCAAAGTAACCTGAAACCTTGAGTGCGATATACCGAAACGACCGTCTCGATCCAAGGATCGCGTTGCCGCTGACGGTTCGTCGATCGGAGGTCCGAGGCTCAAGTTATGGGGTAAAAACCAATTCTGGTTCGAAATGGGGGGTCCGGGTCCGGGCCGACCCGGCCCGACCCCCCCTTGGGCGGCGCGGGGGCCGGCGGCAGCGCGGCGGTGCGGCGGCGCGGCGGCGCGGGGTGCCGCGGCGGCTGTCGCCGCGAGGGGGCGGCACGCGGGGAAACAAACCCCCGCGGTTTGTTTGAGGGGCGGCGCGGCCTTTGTGCCGCGCCCAGAATTTTTTAAACGCCCCCCCACACGTGGGGGGGGCCTGATTTGAATGGAACGGGGAGGGGAGGCCGGCTGCCCCCTTCCCTTTAAAAAAAATAAAACGCCCCCCCTCATAAAGAAGGGGTTTTGGGTGATGGCCGGGGGAATTAATTCCCCCGGTTTAATGCCTTCCGGCCGGCCCGCTGGCCGGCCGATTTTCTCCAACGGGACCTGAATTTCCGGTCCCCCCTTCGGCTTCCGACGCCGGCGGCCCGACCGCCGGTCTGCTCTTCCGCCGCGGCCCGGAACCGGCCGCGGTCTCCTCGTTCTGCCGCGGCCCGGAACCGGCCGCGGTGTTCGTCGTCCGGCGCGGTGCGACGGCACCGCGCCCCTTTCGCCGTGCCATGATTTCTTTCAACGCGGCGCGACGACGTCGCGTTCTTGAAGATTTTTCCTCGTCGTGGCGCGACGGCGCCACATAAAATATATGCACGATCAACCGCGTGGTGCGACGGCACCACGCCACTTGCTTTCTTCCGCAAAATTAAACAAGAACGATGGAGGGGGGTTCGGCCGTGTTCATGCGGTCCGGCCCCCCCCTAACGTTAACGCAACTTTAAAATAATCAAGTGTCTCACGTTAGACGTGCTAGATCCACGATCAAGAACGAAATAAATAAATATTGAATTAACAACCCCTACCTTGGGTAAAAGTTCGAGGATTTGACTAAGTCCGCGAAAGTCGACGTCGCGGAGATCGGGCGTCGCGGTAGTCGTTCGTCAATTCCGTTGACGAAGAGATACGTCTGATGTGATACGTTGTTGGCGAATCTTTGTATGCCGACGAAGAAGGTCCGAGGAAGAAGTGGTGTCCCCTTCGTTGACACAGTGAACGAAGAAAGGAGGTGCGGCGTTCTCGATAGTCGCACGTTGACGTAGTCGTGAAATATCGGTGTCGCGGAGGAAGAGTCATTGTCGAATCTTCGTATGTCGACGAAGAAGGTCCGAAGAGGAAGCGGCGTTCCCTCTTGTTGACACCGAGGACGAAGAAGAGAGGCGTCGTTCTTCGTCGGAGTTTGAGCGTTCTTCGTTCTTCGTCAGAGCTTGAAGATGAAGAGGAAGCTCTCCAAAAGCTCTCAAGGAGACCAACAAACAACCCAACATAAAATAAGATAACATCTTATTTTATTAATACAAAACACATAAGAATTTCAAAAGTTTGAAATTCAAAAAGGGTTTAACTCCCAAAATTAATTAAGTAACTTAAGTCAATTAAGAGGGGGGTTAAGGGAACTTGAAAAGTCTAGGGGTTCGTGTGGGCCCCACCACACTTAATCCTCCCAAGGGAGGATAAGTGGGTGTGGGTCCCACTTCCAACCTCCTTTGGTAGGTTTTTAAGAAGTTAAAATAAAATTTGTTCTATACAAATTTTATTTAACTCAAACTAAAACCCCTTAAAATTAACTTTCAACCCGCAACAAACGCAACTCCCAAAAAGGTCTCTTTAAGCGAATATCGGCACTGCGAGTTCATCGGTGCCCTCGGATTTCAATTCCGAGCACCGGATCAAAAGTTAGGAATTCCCGCTCGTTCGTTCACTGAACGTACCCGAGCCAAACTTCGGAAATTAATTCCGGGCACTCCGGGCCTCGGAATCAGGTGCCGTCTGAAACCGCGCTCTTTTAAATTTCGAATGAAATTTAAGAAAAAATTTCCCTTGAATTTTACGGGTCTTTACATTACTCCCACCTCAGGGCTTTACGTCCCCGTAAAGATTCAACTCACACTTAAGGGAAACAAGGTAGTACTGAGCACGCAAATGAGCTTTATGCTCCCATACGCTCACCTGAAGATCTCGTGCTACCCGAGAAGCACCCCAGAGGAAGCAACCGTTCACGTAGTACCTGCTCCTGTCGATCCTCGATCTCTACTAGAACCTCTGTGCTTGTCGCCTTGTCATCGACGTCCAACTCCCCGGGGTCGATGACGTGTGAAGAAACATACACGTATCTCCACAGCTGAGACACGTGGTGGACTTTATGCACCCGGTGCGACTGAGGTGGTAGGGTCAAGCGGTAAACCTCTTCGCCTACCCTGCTGAAGATCAAAAGGGTCCATCGAACTTCGGAGATAACATGCCGCCTCGGCCACATCTCCGAAACCTCATCGGGGTGAGACCGTATAAGAACGTGTTCGTCACCCTCGAATTCAAGAGGTTTCCCTTTTTAGGTTAGAACTGAAACTCATAACTCCTGCTGCCACAAGGGTAGGGTTGACCAACTCAAGAGTGATCGGCCACACCCTCTTATGCCTGAGTTTAACATGTGCTGCCCAGGGTTTCCTTTTCGCCGACCAAGGAAAACCCATTCCGACGTTTGCCTAAAACAGTCAACCGGGGTATGATTTGTGAATCAAAACCATACCCAGATCAACGTCGTAAGGCCTCTACGCTGCCACCAAGAGATTCCAACCGAAACTCTCGCCTCGAGGTCAAATCACACCGTCGGCGTAAGCGTGATTATCGAGTCTCCTCCCAAAGGTATCTCCAGACGTGAGGGTCAAGTCGACGGCTTACCCGGAACCTCTTGGTCTGGGACATGATTTGTGGAAGGGTATAATGATTGGTTCTTATGTCTATAGATATGGCAGCTCGTAGTAGACATAATCCGTACCCCGAATCATTCTTAGAGCTCCTGGGTCACACTCCTTGACCGTAATGCAGCTACTCTCCTCCCCAGCCCTCCTGCTCCCTGAGCCTGGCGGGGACTACTAAGTCGGGTGGTCGTAACATGTCGAAATGTACACCACCACATGCTTCTCTCCAAGCTCCGCTTCCACGTCTGCTACCCTGCAGATTCATCTGTCCTTAGCACTTCCTCCTCTTGAAACATTTTTACACGCCCGAGTCTCTGAGACTGGCACTAGTTTCCTGCCTTTCACTGCTAACGTTCACAACCACAAAGGTTCTCTCTAGCATCCTAACATAGGTAGGAATGCATAGAGGAAAATAATTGGTTCGGATGTCCTTTAGACACACTTCTCTCAGAAGTTCGAGTCTAAAGAACTGATCACAACGCAACCAACGAGTACCAAGATTGATTGGTAAGCCACGTTGAGTGCTCTGCTTCCGACATGTCGTACTGTCGAAGCTGTATTAGCTCCAGAAAACTCACAACCACTTCCTCAAGCCAGTCCTCAGCCGCCTACGAGTCAGGCTCACCTCGAAACTTGAGGGATATCTGGTGCTAAAACATATGTAAGGCACTAAGCCTGTGAGTCTCTGCTACCGGTACCGCCGGTAGTGTCTGCTGACCAACAGGTAGTGACATAGCTGGCGCACTACCCGTAGGTACTATCCCAGGTATCGGTTCGCGTAACGAAGCCTCATTACTATAAGGACCAACCTCATGGTCACTCACTGGAAACAACAGGAGCTAAGATCATCATCCGCTCTACTAGAACAAAGCTAGGCGTTGAACTCTAGCAATTGCCTCCATCCAGTCCACTGCTGCCTGGGAAATCTATCTCGCCTCGTATCCTCAGAGGCCTCTAGTGCTGGAACTCGTGCATCGCGCTCTGCTAGCGTGCATCGTCAGCTAGTGGCATCTGCTGCCTAACGGGTGGTGGTGCTGCTGGTACACCACCCGAAGGTGCCAACACTGAAAAAGGGCCCTGCACTGGAGTCTCGCTGCTCGGTGGGCCATCATCGAGAACTCTCTCGGAACTCTAGCTAACTATCTGCATGGTGACATCCTGAACAGATGTGTCACGGTCAACGATTTATACCTGGTGAGCTGACCTGGTTTGAGCTGACTTAAACCTTTTGGGAAACACACACGCAATCAGTGTTTTCATGCATTAAGTCGGAAATCAGAAGTCAGGGTCCTGGTGTACGGATACGTCGGCCGCCGCACCAACACTGGACTCCCTGGACTGATAACCACACTCAATACACTAAACACTATTGCTTCACATAGAAAAGATCAGAGTTCGCGGTAGAACCGAACTTCTCTGATACCAATTTGTCACGACCCGCCCCCGGGGCCCGTGCCGTGACTACCCCAAGCCCGCCTTCCATAGGCCAGGGGCTGGCGACTAGCACCAAGGCGTAAAATTCCGGTAAACAGGGAAGGCATTGACTTTATGAGTAACAACCACCACAGAGTCAGCAAGCGGAAAGTAACTACAATGTGCAGAAAAGTAAAGGGGGCCGGAAATACAAGCCCAACTGTAAAGTAAAGTACAACTCGAAAGGGAAAAAAGCAACTGAAAGTACAAGCGGCTCCTGGGACGTCCTCCTCGATTCCTACCTGAAGGGTAGGTACAGATGGCTCAGCTCCTGGATCGTCCACCACGGATCCTACCTGAAGGGTAGGTACAGATAGCTCAAAACTCCTCGGGTCCAACTGTCCGCTCCGAGCACGTCCCGTTCAGTGGTCCTCCTCCGGGTACCGACCTACTCCGAAAGCCTCATCCGCAGTCAGTGCTGTCCGTCGTCTGCAACCAACACAATGAAGTGCGGGCAAAGCCCGTGCAGGGGTGAGTATAAGCTACTCAGTAGGGACCCCGAGACCCCTGAAGGTCTCTCAAATCCACAAAGGATAAACCACGAAGAAAAGTAACAATCACGAAGTAACATCCAGTATTGATTAGGTATATGCCCATACATATACCTATGTCACCAATTTCCGTTCGGCTCCAACACCGAGCCCAAGAACAACCCAATCCACAAGAAGAGTAAACAGTAAATCCACACAGGATAACAGTACAAGATCACACAGTTTATAACAAGTTTATGAAATCAACGGATAACCATTACCCAGGTATATGCCCATACATATACCTAAGTTATCAAGCGACCCATCTCAATCATGAGGAAACACAAAGATCATTGACTCAGCTCAAACCAGGATTTTCATTATCGAAACCGTAGTTGCTGAAGAGCCCCGTCTCTGAAGTGTGCAGTAGTCCTGTCACGACTCCGAGGTACAGCTCAGTAACCTATGACTGCTGAAGTACTCCTCCTGTCGAGTACCGCAGGTCTGCTGCCAACTACGGGGCGCTCCGTCCGCTGAGGGTCTGCTGCCAAATACCGGGCGCTCACCCAGATAGCCTACTGAGGTACTCCTCCTGTCGAGTACCGCGGGTTTGCTGCCAACTACCAGGCGCTCCGTCCGCCGTGGGTCTGCTGCCAACTACTGGGCGCTCCGTCCACTGGGCTAGTCGACTCACTCCAAGTCGAGTCGGTCGAGCAGTCGTCAGGTCTCAGTCATCTACACGGTCTCCGTACTCCGCACGCACGCCTCCACCGTCGCGGGTCTGTCGCTACAACCAAGCGCACACACTCCGTAGAGTATCGCGGGTCCGCCGCTACAACCAAGTGCTCCACCGCCAAGGGTCTGCTGCTGCATCCAAGCGCACCACCACTGTCAAGTACCACGGGTCCGCCGCTACACCCAAGCGCTCCATCGCCCAAGGTAAATAGAAGATTCAGCTCACACAGGTTCGGTAGCACTGCTCCACGTAGGATCGCTGAGTGCTGTATTCGTCGTCGTCGAATCCACACAGGATCTCTGTACTGTCGTCATCGAAGTCACAGTAGCAGTCGTAGCAGTAGAACAGTCGCAGCCAGCACTAGGGTTCCCGCACACAGTAAGCTCGTTCGGAGGATCCGCTCCACGAGCCGAGAGGCTGATACATCAACTGTCACAAAGACCAGAGTTGATGTATCCAAAAGTTCCGCATCGACAACAGGAACTCAACGCATCAGACGGCGCGTCGATCGGACGTCCGGTCTGAGAGTTATTGGCATTTTCGTTCTCGGGGCCCGGTTGGTTTTTAAGGCAAAACCAACCCGACCGTACTCCACCTACGTCCAAACCTTGGGCGGAGTATGCCAAAAGATCCGTCTCACATAGAGGATTCCATCAAAGTCGACGGCACGTCAATCGGACGTCCGGAACTCAAGATATGAGCGTTTCCGCTCCGAGGGCCCGGTTGGTTTCGTGAACGAACCAACTCGGCCGTACTCCACCCGCGTCCAAACCTCGGGCGGAGTATACCAAAAGATCCGTCTCACTAAGAGGAACACAACGCGACTGACAGCGCGTCAATCGGATGTCCGTAGCTAATGATATGAGCGTTTCCGCTCCGAAGGCCCGGTTGGTTTCGTGAACGAACCAACCCGGCCGAACTCAAAGTAACCCGAAACCTTGAGTGCGATATACCGAAACGACCGTCTCGATCCAAGGATCGCGTTG
This sequence comes from Viscum album, assembly GCA_963277665.1. Taxonomy (NCBI): domain Eukaryota; kingdom Viridiplantae; phylum Streptophyta; class Magnoliopsida; order Santalales; family Viscaceae; genus Viscum; species Viscum album. The sequence goes on along the minus strand of OY728122.1, from coordinate 610,819,351 downwards.
CCGCTGACGGTTCGTCGATCGGAGGTCCGAGGCTCAAGTTATGGGGTAAAAACCAATTCTGGTTCGAAATGGGGGGTCCGGGTCCGGGCCGACCCGGCCCGACCCCCCCTTGGGCGGCGCGGGGTGCCGCGGCGGCTGGCGCCGCGAGGTGGCGGCACGCGGGGAAACAAACCCCCGCGGTTTGTTTGAGGGGCGGCGCGGCCTTTGTGCCGCGCCCAGAATTTTTTAAACGCCCCCCCACACGTGGGGGGGGGGGTCTGATTTGAACGGAACGGGGAGGGGAGGCCGGCTGCCCCCTTCCCTTTAAAAAAAATAAAACGCCCCCCTCATAAAGAGGGGGTTTTGGGTGATGGCCGGGGGAATAAATTCCCCCAGTTTAATGCCTTCCGGCCGGCCCGCTGGCCGGCCGGTTTTCTCCAACGGGACCGGAATTTCCGGTCCCCTTTTCGGCTTCCGACGCCGGCGGCCCGGCCGCCGGTCTGCTCTTCCGCCGCGGCCCGGAACCGGCCGCGGTCTCCTCGTTCTGCCGCGGCCCGGAACCGGCCGCGGTGTTCTTCGTTCGGCGCGGTGCGACGGCACCGCGCCCCTTTCGCCGTGCCATGATTTCTTTCAACGCGGCGCGACGGCGTCGCATTCTTGAAGATTTTTCCTCGTCGTGGCAGGACGGCGCCACGTAAAATATATGCACGATCAACCGCGTGGTGCGACGGCACCACGCCACTTGCTTTCTTCCGCAAAATTAAACAAGAACGATGGAGGGGGGTTCGGCCGTGTTCATGCGGTCCGGCCCCCCCCTCACGTTAACGCAACTTTAAAATAATCAAGTGTCTCACGTTAGACGTGCTAGATCCACGATCAAGAACGAAATAAATAAATATTGAATTAACAACCCCTACCTCGGGTAAAAGTTCGAGGATTTGACTAAGTCCGCGGATGTCGACGTCGCGGAGATCGGGCGTCGCGGTAGTCATTCGTCAATTCCGTTGACGAAGAGATACGTCTGATGTGATACGTCGTTGGCGAATCTTTGTATGCCGACGAAGAAGGTCCGAGGAAGAAGTGGCGTCCCCTTCGTTGACACGGTGAACGAAGAAAGGAGGTGCGGCGTTCTCGATAGTCGCACGTTGACGTAGTCGTGAAATATCGGTGTCGCGGAGGAAGAGTCGTTGTCGAATTTTCGTATGCCGACGAAGAAGGTCCGAAGAGGAAGTGGCGTTCCCTCTTGTTGACACCGAGGACGAAGAAGAGAGGCGTCGTTCTTCGTCGGAGTTTGAGCGTTCTTCGTTCTTCGTCAGAGCTTGAAGATGAAGAGGAAGCTCTCCAAAAGCTCTCAAGGAGACCAACAAACAACCCAACATAAAATAAGATAACATCTTATTTTATTAATACAAAACACATAAGAATTTCAAAAGTTTGAAATTCAAAAAGGGTTTAACTCCCAAAATTAATTAAGTAACTTAAGTCAATTAAGAGGGGGGTTAAGGGAACTTGAAAAGTCTAGGGGTTCGTGTGGGCCCCACCACACTTAATCCTCCCAAGGGAGGTTAAGTGGGTGTGGGTCCCACTTCCAACCTCCTTTGGTAGGTTTTTAAGAAGTTAAAATAAAATTTGTTCTATACAAATTTTATTTAACTCAAACTAAAACCCCTTAAAATTAACTTTCAACCCGCAACAAACGCAACTCCCGAAAAGGTCTTTTTAAGCGAATATCGGCGCTGCGAGTTCATCGGTGCCCTCAGATTTCAATTCCGAGCACCGGATCAAAAGTTAGGAATTCCCGCTCGTTCGTTCACTGAACGTACCCGAGCCAAACTTCGGAAATTAATTCCGGGCACTCCGGGCCTCGGAATCAGGTGCCGTCTGAAACCGCGCTCTTGTAAAATTCTAAAGAAATTTAAGAAAAAATTTCCCTTGAATTTTACGGGTCTTTACATGTACAATATGATAGTCTTTTATAGATAACGATTTCCCATATTCCTATATCATTGGTATCAGTAATGGGAATACATCGTTCCAATTTAGTCAATAATTATATCACTATAATTAACAATATCATCCCTTGAGGTGTTCTGAGAAACACGAAAATAAATTTTATCTATAAGTCATTCCATTTACAAGTTAGTACATGAAATGTCTAGAAAAGTCATAAAGGCAAATGATGACCAGTATTAATCTTATGAAAAATATAAAAATGTTAAAAGGAATACGCAATTTATAATTTAATACATGGCCACCAGAAATTATTTCTCATATCATTATACATATTCACGTTTAAAAGTTATTCCTCCCACTATGAATTATTTAAATACTTGATATTCAACTTTTGCACCTTCAAATTCATATGGTAATGGAATAATCTGATTCCACTCATTTGAATATTAATTTTGGGATTAAGCTAGATTTTCTTAATCAATACATCATTCAACATTCCAGGATTATTAAAGAAATTTTATATAAGGATTTCAGGTTCCCCAACCACAACCAATACTGAAGTGTATATTATTTTTTGAGAAGATTTCACTAAATATTTAATGATCAGAGTATAAAATAATAATCTAATTGATAATGTAATTTCACCACTCTTATGTACATTCTTCACATTTGTGTGTTCGGGATCAATTGTTGGATTGTTTATCTCATGAGGTAAATGATGAAAGGAACTATAAATCCCCATTTGATCTACATGCATGATAATGAACCACAATCCCAAACCTGATGCATCAAAAGGTGACCACATAACCCATCCCATACTCTAGTAGATAAAAAAGATATCTTTATTTAAAACAATTATTTAATGTATCAAAGTAATCATGCCACATTTAATTCCAATTATTATAGTGCAGACACACCCTCTACGATCAAGATATCCAAGACACATTCTTTACATAATATATTAGATACCATCTATAAAATCCTATATATAACATCTATAATAAAAAAATTAACTATCATTGAATCCCTACATCTAAAGTATCCTTTAATATTTATTGATTTATTGAATTAAAAATACAAATAAATCAATAAATCCCTTGTTATTTGTAACAAATGGAAAACATTCACTCTATATATAAAACTACATGATTTATGAAAATTCTGCAACATCTCCCAAAAAATTCCTAACACACATTTTACTTCTAAACATGTCACTTTTTCTAATTTTCCCCATAACATGGGGAAATTAGAACATGAGAAATGGTTAGATAATGTTCTTAGTAATGCCGATATATAAAAGAAATAATCACGATTGATACACGACATAAATATTATAGCGTGAATAGGTTAACAACATGAATCCATAGTCAACTTGAAACTGGGGAATGATATATTCATAAAAAAATAAAAGTATATATATCAATAATACAGATCTCATAAAACATTAATTCATAATTTCTAACATAAAAAAACTCCTATCAATGACTTGATAGAATATATTTTACTTATCATCAAAATAGTTGATATGACATCTTATATTCCCGGATTTTTGATAAGATAATATCCTCTTATATGATGAGTAATACACAAAAACCAGTCCCAAATTATTTATGATACCTATACATGAATTGAGGGGATATATAATAATGGGACACACCCATATATTTATTAATCCCTATTAGATCATCACAAAAGGCTAAAAAACATTTTATACCATTCCCTAAAGAACATTTTTCCCAATAAAAACATATTTACCCATATAATATTGAATAAAACATAAAAATAGATGATCAAACTTTGATATCAGTCAATAATAATCAATAATTTTATTACTTCTCTCAATGAAAAGGAAATGGACAACTAGATCATAACCCATATAGAGAATTTAGGTGGATGGTTGGACAATAGATTTCCAATGGGTTGCTAATCGTCCATTTTAGAATAAAAAAATATGGAACACAAATAAATTTCCCAAAGAAAATAGAAAAAATATTTATAGTTTAACATAATCCAATCTGATTTATTTTTAATGTAATGTACAAACAACAAAATACTATGAGTATATGGGGAAATAAGAATCTGAATATCATGATAATAATCCCCATGATGATGGAAAGTGGATAGATTTAAAATAATATATCCCATGAAGAGAGGAATTTCATCCCAGTTTTTCATTTTCTATGAATTTATATCCCCAAAAATTTAGAGAATACAATATTATATAATCAATTACATGATGTGTCCACCTTATTTGAAGTAATTTGAAGAGAACGATAATATCTCAAGGAATGAAAGTTGTGTTTCTCAAAACTGTTAGTACAACAAATTTAAATGAATTAATTGAAACATGGATAATATAAAATTATTTTACATTTAAATAAAATTAAAAAGGATTATCATAAAAAATATCATGAGAATTGAATAAACAATACAAAGTAAAATTGTGAAAAAGATTCATTATGTTTTAAATAATCAGAATTGAGACCAAGAAAGCTCATGTAACTTCATTAAAACATTTATAAACACAACTTTAATCAGAGGAATTTCAGATAAAAGAACATTAAAGTATAATTAATGATATTATATATCAAATAATTATTATATAGGTTAACAAATTAAATTAGGGGTGTGATAAAAAATATGTCCTAAGAGAGGAATTTAAGATGAAAGCACATTCAAAATTTTGAAAAATGAGAACGAATACCATGAGGAGGCTAAAATAAAATTACAAATTTCATATAAATTCATTTAATAGAACTATGATATAAATATATCAATGGGTATTTAATTCCATTATAAATAATAAAACATGGTGCATAAAGTAAACATGTCTCAGTGAAATGAAATTCAGATTGCAACCCTTAACTCTTATCCAAATATCCCTGAATGTAGATTAAACTCATTTATCAAAAACACAACTATATTAATCTCTTAATTCCTGACCATACTCATATCTATTTTCATTTATAATTTTCCTCGTTTTTCATTCTCTACATTAATGATTCAGGTATTTCATGTAGGGTGTTTATACTTTTGGTTTTTTATACTATATATATAATACCAGTGTTCGTGATCAATTTTCATTAAAATGTAATAATTAATATATCATATTTGATGATTTCATATATTTTAAAATATATTTCAAAATTATATTAATTCATTTCATTTTAGTTTTGGTTACAAACCGCAATGTTGGAATCAACGATGATCTTGTTTCCCTGATTCTTAACTAATGAAAGGTGTTTTCATAATGAATTAGTTAAATGGTGATATAATATTAACAAATGAATAAAAAAATATATAATAATCAATATCATATTTGACCATTAAATGTGCACTTATATTCATCCATGATATAAAATTAGGGCATTGTTTGACTATGTCATTAAACCAACCCAAATATGACTATACCATGATTTAATGGATAATTATAATGTGGATTAATTAAAATATAATTATAACATTTGTGTAATTTTAATATTTTATTATTATTTTTTGATGTATCAGAATTATAATTCATTAAAATAGGAAGTAATTTATATGAAAATATTACACAATTGATTAATTTATTTTTTTTATTGGCACACTTGTTTTAAATGATTAAATTAATGATCATTATTATATGTTCATATAATTAGTTGGTCAAACTATTAAACAAAAATAAAAATAAATGACATTAGAAACATTTTATTTATTCTATAGAAACATCATTAAATCCATCAATTTATGGAAATGTTGGAAAATGATACATGTTATGCAGTGGAGGTGGTAATCCTCAAAATACATGAATTACCATTAGGTTTTTGTTAATGGATGGTGTATGTGAATAAATAATGGTAATTTTTTTACAATAATATTAAAATATATTAAAATGTTATTATTATAATGGTGTCCTTAGAAAATATTTTGGGACAATAAAATTAATAATAAATATATGTAATTGATAAAACTCACATAAGGGTCTTAAATTTTCCTTTGATGTCTATTTGGATTTGATGGAATAAGAATAAATACAAGTGACCAAGGTAATATATTCCAGACAACAGTTTATAGTTCTTATAAAATAGAATATTTTGATAGAGTAATTATATGGAAGGTTATCTCCTGATGTGGTAAAGATGTTTCCCATTTATAAGTGAAGGAGAAAGTAGTTTTAGAAAGAAAAACATAACATTTTTCAAAAATGTCAAGGAACTATTCATGGGTCAATTTATCTATAGTGAGTTTTTTTTGGGGAAATGATTCCTGATAGATATAAATCCAAAACATTTATTTTTAGGAAGGGTTTTTAAATCTTTTTTCCTTATTCATAAAATTAAACTCATTTTACCAAGTTAATTTTTACCTTGGTAATTTATTTATAAACATAATAATTTGTTTTAATGAAATATATTAGGATTTATAAATTTAAAAAATTGTAGAAATATTATTTAAAATTTGATATTAATTTTATAAAGTATAATTTTTAAACCTGAGAAATGTTTATTTTTTAAATATAATAAATTAATCCCCTAATAATAGTTTTTTTTTGAAAATAATGTTTTGAATATATAAATTTCTAATAAAATTATCATTTTTAATGATTTTAAAGAAATAAATTGGTTTAATGATTTTGTTGTGGTTTTGTGGTGAAGGTGTGGGGTACATCAACACTATTATTTTGGAGGATCGGGGTTCGATTCCTAGGATCCCTCACTTGGTAGAATTCTCCTTCCCCGAGGATCCAATCGTATTTTCAGGTCCCTCAATTCCTGACTGTTCGGTCTGTGGAATGACCCACCAATGCTGACAGATAGTTGTGTTGAATAATAATTGAGGGGGTTGTAAAATTTTGGGCCGCTCTGTCTTTTAAGATGGAATCATCTCTTTCCCAGCCCGGGCCTCTTCAGAGTGATCCCTTCATTAGAAGGTGGTTTCTTATTATGGAGGGATTAAAAAGGACACACCTAGGAATTAATTTTTCTAATGAATATTTATATAATTTGGTTTATAGTGAATTTTCTGAAAATTGTGAGTCCTCCTTGGAAATTGAAAAACAAGCTTCATCTTGAATTAACTTGATTTAATGATATGATCTATAATATTTTGGTTATTAACGTAACCTTTATATTAGTTATACATAAAATTTACATAGGTTTTATGACTTAAAATAACATTTCAAAAATAATTTTTTTATTCAAAAAATTATTATTTAATTACTGAATTGTTTTTTTTAATATTATGGGTTATTCATACATAGTTATAAAATCCTGTAAATTGAAAATTTCATGAATCCTTTATTTTTAAACAAAAAATAAACCTTTTAAGAAAATTCCAAATAATTCACACTATATAAAATATATTGCAACAAATTACAATTTCAATTTCTTTTTTTATCTCAAATTCCAGAAAATAAAAATGTAGTTTATAATTAAAATCATAAAATATAATGAAAAATTGTTTTATCCAAAAATTAAATTATAAATTATTAACTTGTATTATTATTTATTGATATTATTTGAGAATACTGGTTTGAGGTAACTATAAATGTAAAATCTAATTTATCAATAATCGTATGTTTTTTTGAAATTGGATTTTTTGTCACTTCAATGAATTTTTTTTAGAAAAATAATTATTTACACTATAAAAGATCATATTAGTCAATTTCTGTAATATAATTGATTTTCATTAATAATAGTAGTAGTATTTATTCTATTTATAAAAATATTTCTGTAAGTGGTAACACCTATTCAATTACAAATGATTCAATGGTTAATTGTTAATGGTTTCAGATAAATATTTATATTTTATCTAAATATATAATGGTTTAATTTATATTTGGTGTTTCCTGATGATTTCTCTATCACAAAAACATGAATTTCTATAATGGTAATGATATATAATAATTTTATAGCATTACATCCCCCACAAATATTATCTTATGAATGGCCTGAATTTTGTCAATTTTTTTTTCATTTCTTATAATCCCCCTTTTAAGGGTTGAAGGGGAACCCTTACATGGACCCTAGGCTTCATGAAAATAAATTACCCAAAAGAATTCATCCCATTATTTAACTACTTGTAATATCCACTCCCAATTTCCACAACGAGATTAACCCTCCATCTATACATGGTTGTTCGACTAGTTATCCTATGAAAATATGAAAAAGCCTAGTATTGATGGAAACTGTCATACCCTATCATTATTCCAAATACGATAACTCTACTATGGTGAATTTTCCTATTCTGAATCCACCGCAGAAGCGTGTTCCTTAAAGAATTTGTCTTGTTTGAATCTTCACATCATGTGGCCCCAAAGGAAATAAGGTGGCCCAATGTACTTGAGAGGGCCAAAAATCTCTTAGGTGTCCAAATATCCTTTCTGACCAGATGTCCTTGGGGGCCCAAAGGTCTTGAAGGACTCGATGAACAAACTGGTGGCCCGAAGGAGTATTGTTTCAGCTTCTGTAGTACCAAACAATACCAAACAATACCTACTACAATACACACTTCAACACCAGCTACAAAACCTTCTATATTGTTACATTCTTAATTTCACATAGAATTATTCAATATGATGTTTTAAAAGATTCATAATGGGTAAATTCTGATAAACCCTAAAACATATTTACAAAATAATCATATCACTAGAGTTTTTATAATTCAATACTCAGTAGTTGGTGAACACTTACATGACATAGGACTCTAGAAATCAAGAATGTGAACTCACTATCAGAATAATTAGTATTAGTTACATAGGGGTTTCATTGTTTTAATTGTTTTTAGTGACTATCTCTCTTATTGTCTCCCATATTAGTACATTCAATCACATAATGTCCGAATCACATGCAATTAAGGAAATGATTTTTTCCACCTTATATCTTTCCCTAACATCTTTGAGTCTAATGACCATTGTTACATGATATTTTGTGAGATTACATGTTTCTATTCTTTTGTGTGTTTGCGACTTTTAATATGATCTTATTTTTAATTGTATTTCATGATAACTAGTTTGTCATAATAAAATTATTTACCAATCTAGATCACATTCCAATGGGTTTTTTATCGTGGTAGTATCAATATTTTCCCCCATACTCTTGGTTCCATATAATTCTAAACATTAAAAAAACCAAACAATTAATAATAAGTAATTTTTATTATTTGTGAGTTATAATAAATGATCATTGTAAAATTTAACCACATGATTTATCACTTTATGATATTATCATGATAGCCTATAAATCATACGAGAAAACATTTATGAAACATGGTTCAACCGATATCAATTTCGTATATAGTACTTATTTCATCCTAATAAACATTGATTTTGTTTATCTCATATTTTTTAACCAAATACATAAAATATATATTATAAATCATTCCGTAATATATTAAAATATTAATAACATAATTATTATTGAAATATATGACCTCAAAATAAACTTATGATTCCTTAAAAAAAATTCATTCCTAAAATCCTATTCCCATGTATATATATACCATAATATTGTACTCTCTATAACATATCTTTACAAAAATCCATTTAATTCTCTAAATATTGAAACCACAACGATGTTATATAATTTTCTAAAAATTAAGTCTATCATTTTCCCTAAAATTGGATAAGGTCATCAACTTTTCTTTATATATTAGTATCTTAAAAATGGGACGAAATTCCTTAAAAATATTATGAATCAACTATCAATCCTATTGTTACCAATTAATATCTATGTTACTTCTTCACGATCTATCCAACCATTATTATCTCTATATTAGGTGTATATTAAACATAAGAGTTATCAAAAGAATAATCATTTGTTCTCTAAAAGTTATACAAAATAGCCTTGACTGAAAATCAAATTTCAAGGTTATTGTTACCAATTTATATCAATCACCATACAATTAAAGTAAACATATTGTATAATAATCCTTATATATTTCACATAATCCTTATAACATTAAGAATATATTAATATATAATTTATTAATATATCTATATAATAAAAATATCTAGGAGTTTTTTGATTATATAATTCAAATTACCAATGTAAAGACTAGAAAAGACACATTTCTCATCATAAAAGGTATATAATTGAATTTTTAAAAATTTATGTATTCTACCTGATTTGGTTATAAGAAATATTTGTTTCTAGATTCATACCTTTATCATATTTATCTTGGTGATCTTATTTTAACAAAATACTAAAACTAAAATTGTATTGATGATATACAAAATAAGAGAATTAAAACATAAATATAAATATATCTTCCATTATTATTATTTTTTCAATATACGTTACTTTTGGATAAACATGTGACTCTGTTTTATAAATTATTCGTTGTTCATAGTTATTCTTTTTCTATTATTTTTTCTAACCTAGTTAGTTACCATCATTATTTAATATTTCACAGTTTCTATTAATTAGAATTTGAATAACCAATGAATATACCATGAAAATGTATCCCTATATGTAATGTCTTTAGCCCACCTATCAGGTATCAGAGTGATGATTTCATCAATGCTAAAACAATTATTTTTGGGGTGATTAACCATATGTGAATATGTACCGCAACAATATTTTCTTTCTTGTATCAAGATATATATTTATTAATATATAAAACCATAGAATATGTATTTTACTAAAAAAAATTATTTTATCCAATAAATAGATTTATCTCATTGATTATAAGGGGGTTACCTGACCCTAATCCCCAAAGGACATGTTCCTTATTACCCTAAAATCATTTCATATAATATTCTAATGGGTAATATATTTCTTCCAAAATGGGGTCATTATTTACTTAACAACTATAAAATTTTCATCAGCATACATCCAAATCTCAAATGTTATCAGAACATTTCTTTTCATGCCAACTATTATTACCTGGACCAACACTCCTAGATCAGATGTCCATTGAAAAATATTGTACACACATTCATTGATTCTATAAAATCCATGACATATCCATCCTTAATTATAATAATAATAATGATGATAAGATCTATATATCCAAATGATATTTCACTTTTTAGAGCATTTCATATTCTGGAAATGATAGAAACTGATAAATTAGATGTTCTTTTTAAGAAAGGGTAAATTTTTACACGATATATGAAACTATTTGAATCCTAAAATGTATTAAATATAATCCATAATTTCATTAACATGTGGTACCCATATAAATATGAAATTGTACTAATTTATCCATGAACATGGTTAATGGAAAAAATAGTGCGAGATCAATTACATAGAATGGGAAACATAAAACTATAACAATCATTGAATAAACATGGAATAAGAATTTTTTTAGGAAAATGTAAACAACATAGTTTCATAATCAACATGAAACTGGGATCATGATATATCCCAGAAAACAAATGATATCATGGAAATCAATAATGTTAATTTCATAAAAATTGAATTCATAATTCCAAGAATCCAAAATTTATCGTTAAGGCATTATGCCAAGACACTTTAGTTGACATTGATAGGAAAATCAAGTTATCCTACTAATCAAGCGTTGTGCTATGAAAATAACCAGTTCATGAAGAGGTACACAATAAAACCCAACATATATTTTCTAAAGAGACCTATAACTGCATGGACCAGAAATATTATTTTAGGTCCCACTAGTCTTTTGGTTAGGACTAATTATGTTATCAAAAGATTCAACCACACATTTCAAAAAATTCCCTATGGTGACTGTGTGAGAGTAAATACATGTTAGTTATATAATGAATAATATTTAATAAAAATACACTATAAATATATGATTAAATTCAATAATGAACAATAATTTCTATTCTTTTAAACATTTTAACAAATAGGATAACCAAAATCTAACACATATATTGAAATAAAGTGGATAGGAAATGAACACATAGTCAATATTCTAGTAATTATCATTATTTTAACAAAAAAAATTTGGAATTATAATAAATTACCCCAAGTAAATTGAGTAATAGTTTATATACATTAATATTATCTAATATTATTTGTGAAAAATTTAACATTCAAAACATATAGAACAATGATTACATGATTAAGAAAATACTAGAATATCAAGATCATAATCCATATAGAGAAAGAATGTGGATGGTTTTAAATGATCATACCCTAATAAGTAAGGCATTTTATAAAAGGTTTTATGTGTTATAAAATTAGATCACAATAAAATGAGAGAATAACTCATAATAAAATCTAGGGCATCACGTATCTATGTTTTGTGAAATAGATTCGAGAGATTTATCATACCTAAATGAAGGAAATTTGTTTTACCAAAAACTATTAGTGTCTGTGAAATAACTAAATTAATACCCCCTTGGAAAATAGAAATTAATTTGGATACTAAATCATATTAAATAAAAAAATATGATTAAATATATATCAATGTATATTTAATATAATATAAAAATGAGACATGATGATCCAAATTCGTTATGTATGAATGAATAATAATTAAGACCAAGAAAAACCTTACAGCTTGGGTAGCTCTTCAACCAAAACTCCATGAAAGATATTGTATAAAAATAGAAATAAAATTAAAATTATTAAAAGTTAATTCGTCATATTATATCTAAAATTTTTATTAGAAACACCAAAAAAATTTAATCATGTGCGCAAATACTATAATTGTATCAATGAACGGTAATGGAGAAGAAAACAATTATAAAATTAGTAATATTTTAATTGAAAACCCTTAAAATAAATGGTGTCAAATTGAACTCAATATAAAATGATAACATTAAAATTCATTGTATAATATCTCAAATATGAAGTATATACATCAGAAAAATTAAATTATTACCACAATACCAAATATTTCTGAAGAAAATAATTTTAGTCAAAGAAACCTGTAACCATTGAGAAATTAGAACAATAATCCATTGATAATGATAAAATTATATGGGAAATAGAATATGATTAAAAAATTGACAAAATATATAAATATTAAAAATGGGTGGTAATTTCACCATATAAAAGCAAACATTGAGAATAACGTAAACAAATCTCAATAAAGGGAAATTGGGACAAAAATACTTAGCTATTGTACTGAGTTCTATGAACATATTTTAAAACAATTTATCACAAAAATAAAAAACCCAATCAATTAATTAGTAACCTAAATAATCTCCTTTTTCGTTCACACTCTTCATAATTAGTCATTCTCTTTTAAATTCATTCCATTTTCCACATCGGTTGTTTATTGTTTTGTCAATTTGTACTCATATAATAATTGTACTGTCCTTGTTTTATATTATTTAAAATTTTGTCATTAATATATAATATATGATACTATGATATATATTACATTATATTTGATAATGTTGTGATTTCATTTCTTGTCATTTTTGGTTATGAACTATGATGATGAAATCGATGATGATTATGTTTTAGTGATTCCTAATAAATTAAATGGTATTTCATAATTAATGATATAAATTATTTTATAACCTTAAATGAACTAAAAAATAACCTCATTTACATATATATATATATATATTTCATATTTTACCATTAAATATGGAATCACAACCATATATGACATAAATTCGTTGCTGTATATAGTTAGGTTGTTAAACTAACCCAAAAATGAATATACCTTGTTTTAAGGAATGATTATAAGGTGGATTACATGTCATATAATTATACCAAAATGATAATGAAATTATTTAGTTTTAATAAGTATGACTTATAAATATTATAAGAATTGTTAAGATAATTTAATGGAAATGAAAATATGAAACCATTTAAACAAAACATTATCCTCTTAGTAGTCTTATTTTTTATAATTAAATTCAAAATGATTTTTTTATTCATGTAAATAATAGGATATTATATTTTCCACAACATAAACAGAATTATATCATATGAAATATATTTATCCTTTAACACCATTTGTGTATATGTCCTTGTATTCCGATAATAGAAAATAAAACACATTACTTAATGGAGGTGGTAGTTCGCCCGACAAACGGATGACAATTTTGTTCTTCATAATGGATGAGGTTTATAGATAAATAGTGGTAGTAAACGAGATATATTCCTATTAAATTATATAAATGATTTCACGAAACTTATATTAGTGTTACTAGAATAAATTTAAAATAATAAAATTAAGGAGAAAACTAATTATTTTTTAATACTCAAGTCGATGGATTGAAATTTCATTGGAAGTCTCCTTGGGTTTGATGGGAATAGGATTATAATGAGTGACCCAGGTATTATTTCAATAGGGGAGGGTTATTGGAAGAATAAAATGGATCTGTCTCATTGATAAATTCAAATGTATGGTGTTCTTCGGTGCGGTGAATATGTTACCCTTTTATAAGTGAAGGAAATGGATGTTTTTTGAATTCCATTACAATTTCCAATAATTCCATCACACTATTAAATGGTCAAGGGATGACAAGTAAAGAAATTATTAGGGGATTATTTTTTTGATACATTGCTTACTAATTCATTCAATTTCAGGTTTTTAGTTTCTTTAGAACATTTAATATTCAATAATATCAATTTCCCCTTTCACTTATCCTTGGTAATTAATTCCTAACCTTTATGATTGATTTTTTTAAAATATTAATATTTATCCTTTTACTGATTTTAATAATTATGATTTTAAATTTTGAAATATTTTTACAACATAGAATTTTTAAATATGTGGAATGTAAATTTTAAACTAAACAAAACTAATATTGTAAAAATTTCACTTAGAAAAATAATGTTTTTAAACATTAAATTAAAAAATAAAATAATAAAATAATATTTACTAATTTAAATGATATAAATTTGTTTATAAATAATTGAATAATTTTTTGATTCATACGAGGAAAAAAACATAACATCAGTTGATCAAAAAGGATCTTTTTAGTCATATTATGTAAAACCATTTATTTTATTCATATTAAGAGATGAATTTATTTTCTATATACATAGATTAGAAAAAAAATTTATCCCTATCCATTCCTGCTAATTTAATATCTATTTTTTAACTATTGTACATAAATTTATATATATTATATAAATATATCCCTCTTTATTTAATGTTTAGTGTTATCTAAAGAATAAGAAATCAAACAAATAAACATAATTAAAATTAATTATACATTGGAATTTTGGGGTCTTACATTAAGAAACAATTACATTTATATAAGTGATAGTTGTCAATGGAGAATCCCAGTTTTAAAAATCCATAAAAAATGATTGTTAAAAACCTCAAATCCCAATAATATATTAATATGAAAAACCTTATGTGGTTCCTCCCAAGCCCTAAATACATTCACCATCTCATAATTAACTAAAATACCATACTGAGAAACAACATTTCCTAAGGAAATTTCTTCATGGATCTAAAAATATAATTAATAAATCAGGGCTGCATTTTTGTGATATATCATGATATCAAGAATAAATCAAATTTAATTCACATGGAATTCCATAGTTTTTGAGTAATACAATATGTTATCCACATATACAAAAATTAAATAAGTGAGGAATTGATGGAAATGATATTCATAAACACCATAAAAATAAGGGGCATCGGTTCAGTGAAGATGATTTACAAGGCACTTTTAATGACAATATTTTCTTATGAAGGTGCTCATAGGGGTATTATACTCCTTAAATGTACGTTGTTGATAACCAGAATAAAGATCAAGATTTTATAATCACTTCAACCCTTTCATATGGTCAAAAATACCATTAATATTGGGGATAATAAACAAGTTCTTAAACATTACCTTATAGGTCCTTTGTTTGTAAACATATGGGAAAAGGTTTCCATTGATATTTATAGAAAAAATAATTATAACTTTCCATGGGTACATGTTGGGTCTAATTAATTCATTAGATAAAAAATCATGTTAAATTGGTCTCTAATTAAATTAGTTCAACTAGCATTTTTCAATAAGGTAGAATAGAAAAATTTTGGGTTCCTAGACCTATTTGGTAGTAAAATACCCTTACCTCACTAAAATAAAACCAAAAAAATTCAAACAAGTAGACATCAGGGAACACAACAACTACAAGGGAAAGATCGCCACAAGAATAATCTTACTCTAGTTCAAATATAAACAAGGTATTCAATCTACCCAACCATATTACATATGGTCTGAATTGACTCAACAATATTTTTCAACTTTCCTGAGACACGATACTCACCACCAAGGGTAATAAAATAGTCCAATTAAAGGTAAAAATCAATGTAATATTTATAATAAATATTATAATCCTTCTTGAGAATGACATCCATTGATTTCATATCCAGAACCAAAAAGTAAGAAAGAAGTTATTCTTTAGATAAGGAAAATGTTATAATGTTGTATTGATAACTCTATCACCTCATTTTCATGAGAGGGTTAGAAATATCCATATTATATATAATGATCTTGATATAAATATTTAAAAATTCCAAAAAATGGATAGATATGGAAGAATGTGGTAAACCATTATCAAATAAAACATTATTTTAAAATAAATAAATGGTAATTGTACCCCTCATGGCCTAAGGACCCACATTAGCTTCCCTTATAGACCTATCTATTTCATAAAGAAGTGTATTTACTATTATCAGTGGTTGAAAGCCCTTTATTCATGAATCATTTGATGATGCCAGAAATCCTCCCAGTCCTGTTGACACCATAACCTTTTATGTAGTGGTAAATATATTAAAATATAAATATAAGTTACTTATGAATTTGCAAGTGCAATAGATCATTAGCATCTCTATGAAATCATGGTTTGAGTGCCCAAATATTTTTGACTAGAAACAAGTTAGTGTTATTTTATGAGTTATTATAAAATATTTAAAATAATTTTTATGTTTATATACCCCACTATGGTTTCCTCCATGAAACTCATCCTACCACCCATTCCTTTTAATTAGGCCAGTGAATCCACGACTAAGGTTAGGATGAACACCCATCAAATATGACTAGCCGTCTAGGTAATGTTCTTCCAATGATGCACTGTTATTTACATCCGCATATGAGTTAATATTCTGAGAAAAGTATTGATATAATATATATTTTCAACGTCCCATATCAAATAAAGATGATTTTATATTCTCATTTAAAACTACATCAGATGAGAAATTTACTATCTCGATAAAACAATTTGCATACATGGTCATCATTTGATCATCATGTTATTTTTTATGAAATTAATTCAACATAGAAAATGGAATCGATTATATATAGAAAATCTTCATTAAAAAACCCATAAGGTTATTAACATCCAAGTCTATAAATCTTCCATCTATAAATATTGAATCCTACCTTCTTTATTCTAGTAATTTTATGTATGAAGATAACACATTTAACATAAAATGAATCTGTAGTCTCCAAAAATACCAATATCTTCTAAAAAATCTTAAACCAAGATTATACCTCATGAGGCTAAGTTATACAGTAAAAATGGATGATTATTTAAATTAATAAAAATATGGATGTGAAACCTTATCAATTCTATATGAGGAACATCCACTATAGCCTAAACATGAATATGTGTAGCTACCTATTCTAGTTCATGAATTTGTTTGAAAATAACTAATATACGGTTATGATATACTAGTGGGTTCACATTCCAGGGATCTTTGGAGAAACCTTCTGATATCCATTTAAATACGATTTTGGTGGTATGGTTCATCACAATATCAATATATAACAAGAGAATCAGTAGTGAAGACACATGACATCACCTAACTCTTTAAATCAAAATTCAACTATAAAAAATGAATATAAAATTAAATCATTTAAAAAAATATAATTAAATAAAAAATTAAAATATTAAACATTCTCTCCATGGTAACATAAGGCATGTTACAATTATATCATTCTAGTTACATACTCGTATCTTACCCATTAGGTCCAAAAATTCTTCTCTCATATCTTACAATACATAACCAAAAACATATCAACATTAATAAATGAAAAAACCATTTTGTAAACATTTATCATGAAGAAAACTAGATAAACTACCTAAACAATATCCATATCATAAATAAAATGGCATGATGGGAATTCCCAATCCCACTAGCAAGAAAGTTGTGTCTGGTCACTATAATAAATTAGAGGAAATGATTGTTCTATAAGAAATTATCATAATGAAAAAGTATATGATATAAAATTAATATAATTAAGTATAACTAGCACTACATAGTAGATAAAGAACCAAAGTATGAAAAATGAAAGTATTAAATGATCTTTAAAGCATAGTCATTAAATTATACCTTCAATAATCATCCCAGAAAATCAATCCCACATGTTGAATATATGCTCCACCAGGCACATCCAAGTCATAATGATCCCCTAATCTAGAATATCCAACACTAATGAGTTGTTATTTCAATATTTATGGTCATGTTATAACAAAATTAATCAATTTTTTTTGGAAAATCATGATTGTGTTCAACAAAACCCAGTGGGGTCTCTCAATTTATTTCATAAGAAGTATAAAACATAGAAACCAACATTTCAAAATTTATAATAAAAAATTACATAGAAATCATTTCACAACTCATATAAAAATATATATTTTTTGAAACATTCCAATTTCTAATATAATATGGGTTTCAATGTGAATTTCAATCAAAATATATACTTGCCAAATTGTTTTCACTAAAACAATAATGAATAAGGATATATTTTAATACAAACATGAGTAAGTCATTTCAATCAATCATCATTAATTATTAAATTAATTAAATATTTTTTCTATATTAAGGAGACCTGAGGTAAGATTAGTGGAGATATTCTCACACATCTCATAGAAATACATATGTTGGTGTGCAAAAACTCTTATGATCCCAAGACCATGGGGTATATGAGATAATCAAAATGAAAAAACCCAACCCTTATAATATTTTATTTATAATTTTTATTATTATTCTGTGGGGTCCCCCCACCATACTTCCTCATATCATATGCCCTTAATGTAAAATCAATCATTTATGGTTTATTTTGTAAAAATATTAAATTTCAATAATTTAAAATAATAATTTCAATAATCCACAAATTCAATTTTCACAATATTTCCATTAATATAAAAAAATCATAAAAGATCATGCTTTATTTTCAAGTCACCTTATTTGAATTTATAAAATATATCATTCCCATTCATATCAAAAAAATCATACGTCAAATCAATCATTTCAATGAAAATAATTGTTTGGGAATCAACACATAATTATTAAAATACACTATAAACGTATTTCATTGTCCACACTATTTTATTGAAAATAATTTATCAAGATACCCTATTAAATATTTAGAATTTATTGTATAAACCAATTTAGATTATATAATAATAAATGTATTGAATTGATATACATTTCCATGGGAAACAAAATTACCTTATTAAGATTAATAAATTCCCACACAAGACTCACCAATAGAGAGTAGATGTCAAAAAATCTCAAAGGAGAATCCTATAATAACAATTCATTAATTAAAGATCAAGATCCCTATGTGACATGCAGAATCACCAATCTCAAAGAAGGAAAGAAAAGATGAAAGGATAATCGATAATAAAATTGAGATCAATCTTACCATAAGAGGTAATACACATAGTCCATCCCCTTGATATGTCTAGAAAGATGTTGTGAGAGCAGAAATCCTCCCTAAAGATCATCCTAGTAGATTGGGGACCAATAAAATTTAATAGAGGTGATTTCTACTAAATTTGGGGATTAAACAAAGGTATTTTATTATATTAACCTACCATTTATTAGCTCTATTAGTGTCACTAACTAGTTAGTGGCCACCACTAGTTACCATATGGTGTTTAGAATAACTCCACACACACTAGAAGTCGCATCATAAGGTTTATGGGATTCTCTAGCTTCTAAATTAGATTCCAATAGAAATCCACTATTTCCATTCTCATGCTGAATGGATAGTGTACCTCATCAAGTAGATGGAAGGACACCTTTAGTATATCAAGGTAATATATCATACGCACTACCCTTATAAAAGTATCATACAACCCTAAAAACTAATAAAAAATTCTATCTCACTCCCCTCTAAATATCAAATGAGGGGGGAAACCAGAAAAAACATTAATAGCCTAGGAGTGATAGAAATCATTAAGACATAACTATACTCATTACATTTTTATGATGAATTAAGAGTATAATTATATTTATGTTTAATTTTAAATATCATTTAGGTTTATAGTTTTACAAAATTATGAAAAAGTCTTACAAACTAAACCCATACATTACATGTGAACACATATTGTCAATATCTATTTTTTCACCAAATAAAAATCATAAAATAGATTATTTCATTTGTGGAAAAGTATTCATAAATTTAATATGTCCATTATCCTATTTCATAAACTTCATTAAAAGAGAATGGAAATAAATTAAAAAATATCAGATTTGAAAAAAAGTATTATTAAGTGGATGAAAATGAAAGAAAACCATTTATCTTGTAGAAAATATAAAAATCTATAATATACAAACCTTTATCAGTTTATTATTTGAGCTTTTGGAATGACTAAACTATATAAAAATCAACAATGTTTTATGAATTACATTTTTAAACCCCATATAAAACATAAATAAAAAATTATGGGAACTTGGGGCATTATTGGAGTGACCATCATAGTTACTCATGAAATATATTCTTAACATCCAAACATTACCTCTGAGTAACAATCAAAGCTACCCACAGAACAACTATATTATTTAATTTTGAATAACCACCATAGAATATTTCCCTTATCTCTTAGGAGAAAACAAATTAGTTAACTTTCTGTCATATATGGAAAAACTAAATGATTGACTTCCATACACAATCCATTGGTGGTTATAACCTAACCATCATTCTATAGTTTATCACGAAACTAACCAAAATTGGTTAATAAAATAACCACTGAAGCTTTATTATTATATAAACACCAATAATTAGAACATTGTCCACGAACTAGAACATATTCATAAATCATGAATTATTTCATGCAAAATATATTCATAAAGAAATTCACCTTTTTAGTTCGGAATCAGTTTTATTAGAAAAAAATGCACATGAAAAAGATATAATATTCTTTAAAAAACCCCATGTAAACATACAAAGGAAACATAATATAAAAAATTGAAATTGTTGTGGGAATATTCTCTAATTCTATAAAAAAATATTTCTTTTATACTTTTGTAAGAAAAGACAAATAACACATTGATTTGAAAATGACAAAATAATTTCTCAAAACCAATTTTTTTTAATGTAAAAAATGGAAGAATAAATTTAAGAAATCATGCATTAATTTTAATAACATTCTTTAAATCATTATTTTGAACAAATTGATAAATATGAAGAATAAATTTTTTAAGGTAATCATTTAAAAATTATTTTTAAAAGAATATCCCATACCATGAGTCCAAATCATTGCATAAGTTATTTATATTCCTGAATAATAGATATTTTAATTTTATAATTTCTCAAGAATAATATTAGAGCCTATAACTCCTTTTATATCTCTTATATCCATGTTATATATAGTTACTTAATCAGTTAAACTCACATTGGATGTTTTGACGATATTTGGTGCTTATGTCCAAATTACATTGGAAGGTCAACTATAGTTAGAGAGGTAGTTATTAAATCATATAAAAAATAATAATAATGACATAATTATTTTTTTTCATCAACTATACTTTCAAATTTATCAATATAATATGGATATGAGAAATTATTGATGCTATAATCATAAAGAATGTAGGTTGTATGTACCTAGGAGTTAGATTTCCACTTCAAAAATTTCATCATATAAATATGGTGAATATAACTTTATAATTATATAATGATATTAATATAATAAATATCATTTTAATGATTGTATATTTATTTACATGATTTAATATTGTTTTTGAGATGTGGAAGAAGATACAAAAAACTTACAGATAAAAACATCTCCATCTTTGGAAAACCACCATTACATAACACCTTAAGACCTTTAATATATGTTTCCAAATAAAAAATATATCTAAAAAAAGGGGAGATATTACAGAAAGGTATTTGGGAAGGTATTTTCATAAAATTTTTAGTTTTAAGTGGTGTAATTGGTATAAAGATATTATGTTTTATAAGAGTGGGGAGGGGAACACTTCTAATTTCACAAAATATTAAATTAATATAATTAATGTTCTATTAGAAATATCTCCAAAGTGATTTATTAATGAGATATGATTCATAGGTATCTAAATTACGTCATCCAATAAAAATGAGACATGTCTTTATATTTTTATACCTTTATCCTTTTGATTTAACCCCTATTTGATCCCTTTAACTCCTACCTCAACGATATGGATTTTTAATCTTTGACGGGAAATATAGTTACTATAAAATTGATAAAATACCCCAAAAATACACCATTGTAGATATTTAAAACTTTATACTAATTAATTAATATAATTTAACTTGTTTTTAATTTTTACTTCGTTTAAAAATATTATATACAATAAAATATACATAATGTCAATATATAGAACAATTTATTACTTTGAATTCAAAAATTTAAAAAAAACATATAAAAAAATAAAATAATATTTAAATATATCCTATTTTTTCATGATTATATATTAAATTATTTTAACACATTAGTTAGATAAATTTATTTATATTTTTATATTTTCAATGTCATTTATTTTATTTGTCCCGGAATTAATTTATTACTAAATGAGTGTTGTTCCAGAATTTTAGTTGAATATTTATTCACTAATATTTAAAAATAAATTACATTTATTTAGATACATATAATATATTTTAATATAATATTTATATTTAATCATATCCTATATTTTAAACAATTTTAAAAATATAATAGTGAATAAGAAAAATACTGTGACACATTTGGAATTTCTTAAAATAAAATAAAATAATAGTCCTAATCTCAGTCAGGTGGCCTCGAAAGGTCATATCTTAATCCTCTATAAGAATAAAGTAGAGACAGAATAAATAAAATAATATATATGTATGTGTTTTGTTCTTTTTATTGTTATTATTATTTTATTTGTAATCAAAATTAATGAATATACTCTTTGTTGTAGTAATATAAAGTAATATGTTTACTATTCATATTATCCAAAAGTAAAAGTTACAAATTTTATAAATTTGGAACTCCTAATTTAAAATATGGAATCCTTTTAAAAAATTCATTACATATATGTTTCAGAATTTAATTTTCAATTAATCCTTCAATGTACAATGTAAATAAATTTCTGGAAATTTTTTATTTTAAGCAGAAAATGTACTTATAATAAAATAATGAATAAATAATAATAAAATTTAATGAATTACATTATATATAAATAAATATTAATTAGGTTACACAAATATAATGTTTCCAAAAATATTCTCGTAGAATAAAACTAATATAAATTTATCCTGATTAATTCAGAAATTTAATTTAATTTTTTTTCAAATAATTTATCTAATACAACCACAAATTAAATATAATATTCACCCATAAAAATCAATGATACCCACATTTGAATAAAATTAATTTTCACTGAATAAAATAAATGTATTAATAATAAGAGATGTTATTCACAAATAATTAGTTAATAAATTAGAAATGAAAATGTTCATTATTTGTTTTAAAATATCATCAATACTAATCATTCACACCTATTGTTTTCTAGGTTATAATGGTCACATATAAATAAGAATATGTTCTGGTTAGTTTAAGCTTGTTGTTCCATATCTTCAATGCTATTAAACATAATGTTGAATTTTGAAATCTATGGATGTTTAATTCAATCCAAAATACCTTTTAACAAATCACATTATTTCTATTAGAAATTGGTTTTGGTAAAAAGGTTTTTAAATTATAAAATACAATTTTTATATCACACTTTGTCAATGGATTAAAAAAACAACGACATGAAAAAAGAGAAAAACAATTTATGACTGTCATGTGAACTGACACATACTAGGATTAAAAGTTGGAGAACATATGTGGGAAGAGAAAACATTGATATAGAAGAGAATGTTATCTCCCATGAACTGATATAGATTAATAGGGTGCATGGTCATGAGAAAATTAACCACCACAAAACCGATAATCATTGATGGTTCAAATTGACTTTGATCTATCATTAATAAATGTAAAAAATATCATTTTTTTCAAAATAATCGTCCAATGTTTCTTATTATATTAATATCCATAATAATAATGTGAGGAAATCTACTTAATGGACATGTAAAATTTCATCCATTAATCAAATTTCATAAAAATTGAATCTTTTCTCATAAATGATGAGTATTCAATATGAATTTATTCAACTATAAAACATTATAATAATCATTAATGGATCCTAAAATCCAAAAAATAATAATTATTGATTCCTCCAATATTTAATAATCAACCACAATTTTTTAGTACATGATAAAAGTAAGTCCAAAAAACAAAACATTAAATGAAGAGAAAATACTTTTATTTAAAAAAAATCAATAGTAATACAGAAAGAGTAAAATTGATCATTTAGTAAATAACTAACCTTAAAAATTGCTCAATAACATACGAGACTAATATTGATTCCTGAAATATTTAAATCACATGATCCAATTGTCTTCTCGGATTATTTTAATATTTATTACCAAAAAATATCAATCAATATTAATGTCTCATACCAAAATTTAATTTCCCTAATCATATAATCGTTTTGAAACTCTAATCATTTACAATAACCTTTTAAACTACCATATATCCACATTATTGTCATATATTATTCCAAAAGATAATTAAACCTTTATTTGTTAAATAAAATACCCTAATATTCTATTTTCTTTAACCATATAATGTTCCCCAAAAAATACAACGATCTTCTTCCAAAATAAAATTAATAACATAATCATCAAATAATTATCCATTCACAATGTTAATCTGTTTGATATAAAATATATTCTACAATCAACATATTCGTTTACATAGTAAAAATAATGTTCCGTAATATGTGGGACTCCACGGATGTCAGTGGTAGGTGATGAATATTTTTCACCCTTCAGTTTTGGGTTTCAACTTCATGGCCTTAACGGAAGTGACATGTTGTCACCTGATCGGTGAGTTATCCTTTTTCTAAAACTGTAATGCCTATGAAATTTCTATAAATCTTAGAAACATCAAATGAAATAACCATAATATATTCAACATTTTGTAAATGTTTTAACCATAAAGGTTATATCATTGATTTCATTTTTCGTCTCAAAATATAATAAATCAAAATTAAATGAAAAATAAATATCTCCAAATATATTATTAGTCAAATTAATATTTCATAACATAAAGTCTAAAAATGGTTTTATAAGAAATTAATCATATGATCAAACTTAAAATCATTAACCAATAATGGTATCTAAAACTCTTAAGATAACCTCACATTAAAAAATCCTAATCTTCAATGATATCTAAACCCTACTAAGATATCAAAATTATGTACCCAAGTTTATACATTACATATTTTAGTAAATTTAAACTACAATTACCTTTATTTAATCCCCTAGTATCCTTTAGGTTTATAGTTTCAGAGAATTTAGTTAAATCAGATATAGTAAAACAATATTTTATAATTTGACTCTTATAGCAAGTATCTATTTATCCACAAAGAAAAAATATTTAGAAAAATATGAATTTTCATGAAAATTCATCAAAATATTGATCCTTAACGAATACTTTTCCATAATCTTCAATAAAACCCTATGAAAATAATTTTAAAATATGAGATTATTATGAAAATATCAGCAAGGTATATAAAAATTAAGAAAAATATTAATACATAGAAAAGAATGAAAATCCATAATATACATAACATTATCAAATTATTTATTTGGGATTATGAAATAAATAAATAATATAAATTTTTTTTATCAATTAAAACTCCTAAAACTGATATAAACCATATATTAAATTTGTTAAAATCTTTTATTGTCATTGGAGTAACCAACACAACTACTAATTAATGACCATCATGGTTAAGACTTGAACATTACTTTCGAGTGACCATGGTAGATAATCATTGACTATCAATCATAATTATTATCAGAAAAAAAATCATAATATATTCTACATATCTCTTTTGAGAATCCTAATCGATTTACTATATCTTGCATATATAATAACCATATGGTATTACTTCCATACCCAATGAATTTGAGAATATAACATACACACTTATCCCTGGTTTAACACAGAACCAACCTAAAAAAAAATAAAAAATCACCACCCATCATATCTTTATTAATGAGAAAACCATCATCATAACAATTCTAAATGACCATAACATGTTTATAAATCATGTAATCTGGCACAATAATGAAATTGTTATGGGAAGTATCCTTTTAATTTGGAAATCAATTAATTTTTTAAAAAATAATTCTTGTATAAAGTAAAAAAATCATTGAAAATATACATCTAAATTATTAAAGGAAATTTTTTTATTATGTTGTGAAAACCATCTAATTATATATAAGATAAAAAATAATCATTTTCAACTTTTATAGAAAAATAAAAAAGTTCCTCATTTGGAAAAAAATAAAAAGATTCATTTCAAACCATTTTATAAAAAGTAAAAAATAAAAAAATTGTCTTTAAAAAATATTAGGAGAATAGTGAAAATAATTTTTAAACATTTATAAAAAAATTAATATGAAAAAATAATTTAAGGGAAAATTATCAAAAATGTATTTTTAAATAAAGTCCTTTTCCTTTAGTCTGTCTCATCTATATGTTTCTTATTATCCTGAAAATATAAATTTAATAATGTATTTCATTCAAAAGACTATTTTTCTATTTTATTTTTCCATTTATATAAATTATTTCCATGTTCTCTAAAATTACTTAATCACTTAAGTTCACATCATACATTTTGACAATGTTCGGTATTAAATAGGGTTATGAAAAATTGACTACATTACTATCATGGAGATGATATGTTGTACGTAAGCATGGGTTACACTACCATTTTTGAATGATCATTATGGAAAGAAGGTTAGTATTATTTTATCATTGAATAATTAACATAATAACATAAATACAATATATAATCTTCAAATAGACTCATATATTTCATCCATTTTATGTGGTGATGGAAATTGAGTCGTATCACTTCATGGAGGTGGTAGTTCACTCGTACGCACGAACAAAATTATAATTTTTATATGAATAATATGTTATGATTTAAATGATATAATATAAATAAATAATTTCAGAAATAAATAACATAATATATAATCATTAATTCTAATACAATAACTAGTAATGAGAGATGGTTATGAAAAAATAATTAGATTAGTTCGTGAAGTGGAAGTCCACCACAAAAAAGAATGAAGAATTTTCTTCTCATTTGATTACATAGAAGATGGGTATAATTCATAAAAATAACATAATAAAATATAATAATATTATGTTTATCATATTTTTTTACATTATCACAGATGAATAAGGATTGGGGGATGTGGAAGATGAAACAAAACTAAAACATTCAGATAAAAACTAGACATCTTATTTAAAAAACATCCTTTACATAACAACATAGGGCCTTTGATATTATTTGTATGTGTGAACCGATACATATATAATGTGTTTAGGGAATCAAGGAAGGTATTGTTTCATGTATTTTCTAAACCAAGAGGGGTTTTAAATGTGGAGAAATGAGAATAAGAGGTTCCTATTTATAAAAAAGTAGAGGGGTGCTCTTAGAATTTGTTAAAATATTATTTTAATGAAAATTTATTTTCAACTAAAAAGGGAAAAAACTAAATTATTTAGAATATAATATGGTTATGGTTCTAAAACACATCTTCTAATAATATTTATACCTGATTTTCTATATTCGTACCTTTATCTTTTGGTATTATCCCCTTTAACTCTTATAATGACAACATGGTTTTTACAATATGAGGGTCAATATATTGAGAATAAAATAAAAATAGAAAATTTAATAGAAAATTATTAATAATTTAATCCTTATCCTAATAAATTTTTCAAAATTAATAATCATATAAATTGTATATAAATTTAAAAAATAATATTTAATATAATATATTTATAAAAGAAAATTTTAGAACTATTCAATTTTTTCACATAAATAATATAAAAAATTATCAATATAGAACTAACCAATTTCTTATATCCCAAATATTTTTTTTAATATATAAAATTTATTTCACATACAATTCATCTCAAATTATAATTTTTTGTATATTTAATATCAAATATTTTAATTTTCCATAAATTAATTAATTTGTATACCAGCATTGTGCAATCATTTAGGAAATTAATTCTTAAAAATGAAAAATATACCATTATAAATATAAATTATATGTCTATAATAGTAATTTTTATAGATTAAAATATATTCTATGAAACACATTAATAAAAATATTACACTTATTAAAAATAAAATTTTGACATATTTGACATTTCTTAAATTAAAATAGTAAAAATGTCATAATATAACCTAGGTGGCCCAAAAAGAAAATAAATTTGACAATTTGATGAAAATAGTCGATATATATTAATTAACATTGATTTATTTTGTTGGTTCATTTGGTGGTTGTCATTTTATTTGTAACCTAAATTACTTGATTAACTCTTTAACCTAGTAATACAAATTACTAAGGTATATATTCATATTTTCCAAAAATAAAAGGGACCTATTTGATATATTATTACCTCTAGATTAAAAATATTGAATTTTTTTTTTTGAAATTCCTAACATATATGTGGAATAATTTAATTTATATGCAATCCTGTAATGCGAAATGCAAAATGGTACTATTAAATTTTGTTTAATACATAAAATGTACTTATAAAAAAATAATGTATAAGGATGGTTAAAATTTAAATAATTATATTATTTATAACTAAATATTATTTAAGAAAATTTAATATCAAATTAAATCATAAAGGTACTATTTAATTTAATGAAAATGGTAGTTTTATAAATAACATTCCTTTTCTATAATCATTGAAAATATTATTTTTAGAAAAATAACAAACAATAATACTATGATAAATTTTAAATAGTGAATTAAAAATTAATATTAATTTTTTAATTACTTATACTAAATCATCAATAAATAAAATATAATATTAACACATATGAATCAAGAGAAACTATTTCTGAAGTAAATGTATTTTTGAATAATAGTATTAATTTACTAAGAATTTCAGTTCTTATTTTCAAAGACATAATTAATAAATATTAAAAGAGTATTGAGATTATATATTTCATAATAATTAATATTATATACATTCCTTCCTATTAACTATTATGTCATAGAGGTGAACTTTAAAAAAAATTTGTTTTTGTTTCTGCTCGATGTTTCTTATGTTGTACATTATCGAAATTAACGTATAATTTTAAAATAATGGGATGTTATAAAAAGAAATGAATATATATATATGTGAAATAAATGTGAACATTGAGATGAAATGTTATATATAAAAATTATGGTAATGGTATATTATACATATAGATGAAATAATCTCAAATGGAATCCTACATCTCTCTGTTGATTCACCTCATTGGAAATGATTTGATATAAACATCATGATTTATATAATGATTTTAGAAACCAAATTATGGATCTATAAATATAATAAATAAATTGATATCAGATCCTCATAAACCCATATGGTTTTTGAACTATTATGGATATAATTAATCACATGTCCACAATGATATATATAATGAAAATAACATGTTATTGTGAGTATGGATATTTTTTGACCAAAATATCATGAAAATGATATTAATGATTATATTTAATCATTTATTGATGATGTAAAATTATTATTAGAGGATGGTATTAATTTTTTTTACACAGAAAATAAATATTATTTTCATTTTCATGTTATAGTATATTCACTCTAAATGTTTTTCACATATGAATTCATTTATGGATATAATGTTAAGGGGCATAAAAATTTTATAATTATAAATAATGGGACTTTATATATCAAATTAAATAATCAGTGAAATAAATATTTCCTCTTTAATTTTATATTTTACTTAATTTATTACAATTATAAAATATAAAAAGTGGAATTTATTAGTTTAAAAAAGCATATTTTCCCTTGCGACATTGTTCATCTATTGATTATTTCTCTCCTTTTTGGGTAAAATTTTATATTCTTCAATTTAAATTACATATTTTATGATTAAATATTTAATATCCCATGTAATTTTTAAAATAAAATAAAATAATTTATAATTAATATTCATTATTACATTTTATGCGGGCTTATTCTGTATAATAATTTTAAGCAATTTTTCAATCAAAAAAGAAATAGTTTTATTCTAACTAAATTGTTATCCATTAATTATATTGTTTTATTTAAAGATAAAATTATAAAATTATGAATTTATATATGGTAAAAATAAATTCGTATTTAAAATCATCATACTAAATGGATAATATATTAATGTTTTAGTAATTTTCTGAATGGATTAATTATGAACTATAAAATGACAAATACCATTTTTTTTGTAAATACTATAATTTTTATCCAAGTATTTATAAATTCCCATTAAATTAGGTATTATTTTTAAATAAAAATAAATCACATTTTATGAAAAAATAATCCAATTTATGTCATTATACTAATAAAATTTCATTATTTTTCCATAATTTCTTTTTTAAGCTTAAGAAATTGTATTTTTCTAAAAAACTATATTTTGTTGTGTTTTGTGCACTTATAATAATAATAATATATTTGAATTATATCAATTGAATATTTAAAAATATATATCATATTTTGAATTATGAGGATCAATTTTAATAGTTATTTTAATTTAATTTTTGGTCTTTATGAATAGGTATTGTGTTAAAAATTAGTTACCATGCTAAAGGGTAATATAGATTAATTAATGTAAAAACTATGAAATAAATTAAATAAAAAATATTTTAATTTTTATTGGATGAGTTCATTTTTGACATAATCATATTATATTTAAAGTATTATAGTTTTATCCACATTCTAATGATATAATTTATATTATTTTAAAACATTGAATCATTGGAATAGTGTCACTCCCCTCACTTATAAATACGCGACACCTATACACTATTATTCACATAACATGATTCATTTATCTGGACAAATATCTACCGAAATTTCTTATCTAATCCCATTGTCAAATCTAAGAGGTATTTATCACCCTAAAGGACCAAGCCTAGGATGACTAAGATGTAAGGCAAAGGAGGTTTTGGAAGAAGACACATACCTCTTAAATTCATGTTTTATTTATTATTTTTCCTTCTAAAACAATAAAATATTTTTTAGATATAATGATATAATAACATAAAATTCATAAATATATTAATATTTTATTATTTTAATGGAACAATAATTTTTAATATCCATTTCGATCCTATGGTAAATGAAAACATAACACTTTTGAATTTTTTGGTGACATCCTCCATGAAGTGATGTGTTTATTTTTCCATTAGAACCTCACATGACATATTATAATGATAAATCTAATTAATACATATTATTTTTAGTAAATTATAATTATTATAAAATATAATATATTACATACATTCTTACCCATCCTTATGTTGGAAAATGATAATGTCACTCGTGTATATTTATGTATAACCACCTCCCAATGATTGGTGATTATTTTTTCATATATACCTTACATTAATGGTTATAAAATTGTATATATTTTAAAAAATTATAATCATATTATTTTTTGTATTATAAATATTATTTAATTATGAACCCTTTGATTATGGTTAATGCACCGAAGTGATTTTGATGTTGAAAACTAAACTACCCCAAAATGTTAAATGGTAAATTAGTCTATTTAATAAATATGAAATACATGGTAATAAATGAGATCAAATATATTGTGATAATTTATTGATCATTATATCTTATAATCAAGGGTATGATTATAAAAAGTTAATTATTTTTTTACGTAAATGGCATACATTTCCAGTTTGGAGGAGAGGTAAGTGTTTCTTTTTAAATAATTATTTTAAATGCTTTAAACTCTTTTCCTCCCTGGTAATGATATTTTAAATCTTTCCATAATTTTATAATATATATTTCAAATATTTTTGACTTTTATTTTAAAATAAATTTTTTAATTTCATTACTACAGCTTAAAAGGGATTTGATAATGTTTTCCATAAAGGTCGTTTTTTTACTTGCCTTATGTAAGTGTACAAGGAATGTTTTCTACATATGTAGCATGAAAAAAATTCATATCATAAATTATGTTAATTAGTAAAAATATCCATCCAAATGATTTAAAATTTTATGATATAATATTTTTTTCTATGTTGTTTTTTATTTGTCAATTTAATACATTTAAATTTTTTTTATCCTTATTCTTATGTGATGTGTAAACGTGATTCGTTATATGTGTTAAGCGTAATATTTTTTGTATCAAGCAAAGATTTTATGAGATATATTATTTCAATTTCTTTGATATTGTATCCAAAACCAATATTATATTGGGCTATAGGCAACACTATATTAGCTTTCTATATATGCGAAAATATTCTTGGCTTGTGTTTCACACCATTTCAAGTTATTTTGATAGAATTTATTTCATCCAACACTGAGTAATTTTTTTTAAAAGTATAAATGAACTAATATAGTATTATGTTATACGCAACACCACAGGAATAATTCAATACACACATCATTGTCTTGGATGACATTACAAGCAAGAGAGAGCATTACTCGATAGCCCGGGTTGAACGTGATACCTAGTTTCACAAAAAAATTACATGATATTAAAATATTATTATTTGTTGGTATATAATTTAGCCTTTATGAATATTATTAAAAATATTTTTAATTTTATATAATATTATCATTCAAGTTAATCATTTTATAGTTCATGGTATGAGAAAAAAAAATTTCGGGTAAAATAATTATTAAAAAAAAATGATGTTTTATCTCTTTTTGATATCACACCCATTTTAAATAAAGTTTCTAACACATTTATAAGTAAAAAATGGAAATATAAACTTCTTATTCGAAATATAGACTTCAAAATTTACTTTTGTTTAATTATTGGTATTTATTCTGATAAAATTAAATTTTTAATAAATATTTAAAAATACAACATTTTAATTCAAAATTTCCATTACATATATTTTATTTATATAATTATATTATATTTTTAATTAGGTTTAAACTGTAATTGGATTATATTTTTATCATTTATTCAAATGTTGGTCATTACAAGTAATATCACTTTTAAATTCCATATAAGCACATTTATATCTTCTGATAGTTCTTAATTCTAGAAAACCCATTTTTTGGTTTTGACAACGGGAATTAATTTTAAATTAATTAATTCAAATTCTGTATTCTGAATTTGGAAAAATTGAATCCATATTTTGAAAAATAAGTTTCTAAAATTATAAATACGCCCCCTTTTGGACATTATGAATTGTAACTTGAGTACTTATTTTACTAACCATGGTTAAAGAGTAAATCAATCAAAACAAGGTAAAAATAATATTATAATAATATTAAACTACCATAACAGATGTCATAATAATATTGTATGAGATATTTCCAACCATATTCATCCTTGGTTATATTTTGGGACCCCATGGAAATACATGGATTTGAAAATGAAATTTTATAAGTATTATTTTAAAATAAAGAGAAATAAGACACAAAATTGAACCTTCTTGATAAAACAATTTTAATATTACGTCATAAATAATTTTAATTCAAATATAAATATTAATTGAAAAGATAATAATAATTAATATGTTAGCTAATTTTATTTATAAATTTTAGACACCAAATAAATAAATTTATTTATAACACAAGAAGAAATGGTAAGAGTTAAATTAGTTAACTAATGGTTAAAGATAAAAGATAAAGATAAATTTGAGACATAAATTTTTTAAAACCTATTGGTCAAGATGATTTCAAAAAATAATCATTCTATATTAGAATTAAATGAGTTTTGGACATTTTTAAATAGAAAAAATGTTTATAATAAAATAATATTTCAATACCTTCTTAAAGTGCCCCTCCTCCTATCTTATAAAAATGAATCTCCTGCAACATTTATTCACACCTGCGTGAGCCTTCTAGCTCAACAAAACCATGACGAATTCTATAGTAAATATTCTTAGTTAACTTATGAATATCCTGTTTTTCAAAATAATCCATCCCTAGTGTGACTAAGACGGTATTTAAAGGATGCCCAACGAAGTAGAGGTTCTGACATTAGCAATTCAAACCAATTTATTTTCTTCTTCTACTTCCTATTTTTATGCTTATTCCATAATAAAGTAATAAATATAGTATATTATACATGATGAGATATTATTATAATTATTTGACTACCATATACCTACTTTTATCTATCCTATGAATAATAATATCACCATGCATGCATACGTATGGCTTGCCGTCTCCACACCGTGGTGTAATTGGTTACACAGAAATACATTATTAGGATGGGTATAATAAAGAGTATAATAAATTTATATAATTAATTTTACATGATAATTTTATTTATAACTATTATAACATCAAATTACATACCATTTAACCGTCAAGAGAAAGATATCGTCATCCGTGTGTATGTACGACCTACTATATACACAACTTGGTGGGATTCGTTCTCCACATTAACAATTAAAGAATGAATATAAAATTTTTATGATGATTGAAAATAATAATAATGAATAAAATTTCAAGAATAAAATAAATCCTATGCATAAAAAATATAACTGTCATGGAAAAATTAGAATTGGAAAAAGTAGCAGTTATGACCTCCAATAATGGTAATATTGAAATACTATTAAAAAAGGAAATAATAGGATCATATATGATATCATGCATTTGGATATTGTCCAGGAATAATTTAATAAGCTGATTTAACCATTATACAAGTAGTGAACACACCCTAGACTAAAAAAAGTTCATGGTAATGGATAATTTTGTAGTCTCATTATTATAGGAGATTGTTTATTTTTAAGTATTTACATTAGTATATTTATCATTGATTTCCAGGTTTCCTAAAAATATAATATTATTTCTATTACTATACTAAAATTAAATCTGAATTTTAACCACTGGAATATTTTTATTAAACAGTATGGAAGGAATCTTTCTTTTCATTTTCCATTAGAGGTACTTTTTTACTTTTTCTGCATGACTACAAGAAGAATTTTTTTTAAATTATAAGAAACGAA
The DNA here is from genome assembly GCA_963277665.1 of Viscum album. Classification (NCBI taxonomy): domain Eukaryota; kingdom Viridiplantae; phylum Streptophyta; class Magnoliopsida; order Santalales; family Viscaceae; genus Viscum; species Viscum album. The sequence continues at coordinate 610,784,247 of OY728122.1, read as the reverse complement.
CGGATTTTTACATCTCCATAACTTATTATTACAATGAATCATACTCTATATAGTTTTTAGTGTATTTAAAATTAAATACATTTCTTGTAAAATTGAGCTGCATTATGAAAAATAAACGTTTTTGAGGAAGAAGGGATATTTTTCTCAAGATTTAAGTTCAAGTTTTTTATGAAAATTATTTTCCATATAATATTAGATATTTTTATGTTTATATTATATTATTATTTTGATTTTATTTTATTTATGATGGAATTATATTTTTTAAAACCATTTATATTATATAAACAATGATGGAATGTTGTTTAAGAAAACCATTTTTTGTTACTCGGGTTATTCTATGATGTATGGCTTTGGTTTTTGTGGAACATGTAAGAATGATTTCATAATGGGAAAAGTGAGACCAATATCGCCCTTCAATGCATCTAGTAATGAATTATATCTCACAAGATAGACATTACTTGATCAATGAGTAAATCAAGTTTAGTAATATAGGGATGGAATGCAATGTAAATTTGGTTCAATAATTCATTACTGAAATGGCATTTAAACCATGTTTAGAAGGTACATTTTCCATAAATATGGTCTTGGAATAAATTAATTGTATACTATGTAAATCATATTATGTTCTTATATGTTTACCATAATCTTGTGTTTTATTCAATTGATATTTTACGGTTAATGTTCCATTATGATATATGTATTACTAACTACTAATATTTATTTCATGACTCATGATTATGATATTTAATCATTTGGTTAATTTTTTCACATACTTATATTTATGGTTTGGTTTATGTTATCAATGTTTACCTTTATTTAGTGTTTGAGATCACCCTTCTCTATGTTTTCTTATCCATTCCTGCTAATTTAATTTCTACTTTTTAACAGGTGTACATAATTTTTTATATTTTATATAAATATATCTGGCTTTATTTTATGTTTAGTGTTGTCTTAAGAATATGTAATCAAACAAATAAACATAATTAAAATTACTCATACATTTGAATTTTTGGGTCTTACAGTAAGAAACAATTACATTTATATAAGTTATAGTAGTCAATAGAGAATCCCTGTTTTAAAAATCCCTAAAAAATGATTACTAAAAACCTCAAATCCCAATAAATTTTTATTTTGAAATTCATTATGTGGTTCCTTATAAGACCTATATACATTCAACATCTCTTGATCAATTAAAATACCATATTGAGAGACCACATGTCCTAAGGAAATATCCTAATGGATCTAACAAACTAATTAATAAATCAGGGCCTAATTTTAGGGATATATCTTGATATCAAGAATAAATAAAATGTCATTCACATGGAATTCCTTAGTTTTTGAGTAAACCAATATGTTATCCGTATATACCACAACGAATTAATCGAGGAATTTATAGAAATAATATTCCAAAACACCATAAAAAAATAGGGGAATCACATCAATGAAGAAGATTTACAAGTTACTTGTGATGACCATATTTTCTCATGAAGGTAATAATAGGGATATTAAACTCCTTGATTGTAAGTTGGGGATAACCAAAAAAATGATCAAGATTTGAGAATCACTTCAAACCTTTTATATGGTGGAAAATATCATTAATTTTTGGGAGAATAATTGTGTTCCTAAACATTACATAATATATATTTTGTTAGTAAACATATGGGAAATGGTTTCCATTGAAATGCATAGAAAAAATAATCAGAACTCTCCAAGGAAACATGTTGGGTCTAATGAATCCCTTGGATACAAAATCTTGATAACTTTGTCTCTAATTACATTAGTTCAACTAGAATCATTCAATAAGATGTAATAGAAATAGGTTGGGTATGCGGACCTAGTTGATAGTAAAATATGCTAAACTCACTTTATTAAAACCAAAAAAAATCAAACAAATACACATCGTGGAACACAACCACTACAAGGGAAATATCACCACCAAAATAATATTACTCTAGTTAAAAGATAATCATGGTATTCATTCTACCAAACTATATTACAGATGGTCTGAATTGACTCAACATAATTTTCAAATTTTCATGAGACATGTACTTAAAAATATTTCCCATTTTCCAACATGGAACTATCTGTTGGTAAAAATGTATTTTCTTTTGTAAAACTTTTTACCAACATATATGTCTCTATCACTAAACAGTCAGTAAAAATGAAGTCGCTAAATGTTTTGAAATAGGTAAAATAGTTCTGTTACAATTATAATAATACCAACATATAATATATATGTGTTGTTTAAAATGTTTAGCGATAGGTTCTGTTGACATTTTTTTCTTTTGGTAATAATATTATCAATATTTAATATATATTTATAAATTACATTTGAATAAAAATATATTTTTTATTTTTAGTAAAATTTCATATCATATTTATTAATTTATCATAATGTAAAAAAGAAGACAATTTTCACACTTATTAAAAAATAAATTATATTACTAGTGAAATTTAATAAAACCCCAAAACAAAATCCACCCCAACCATCCATGTCATGCCAGTGAGTTAGCTCCAGCAACAGGGACCAGCCAACGAGTCAGCTCTAGCACTCCATGACAGTGAGTCAGCTCCAACACCAGGGACCAACGTGCACCGACAACTCGTCCATGGCCCAGGGCCCGTGATCCTGCTCCAGCTCCTACGATAAACCTCACGTCAATGCTACCAAGCTCCAACATTGTAAGAAAAAAATCAAGTCTGCACCAGTACTAGAGAGAAACCTCATGTCTCTATTATGACACACCCTTTATCTCTAATATCTACATCAAAAAACAAATGATCATACACACACATCAGTGCAAAATAAATACATGAATTGAATCCAAAATAGAAATACATTCTTGTTTATAAAATTATTTGTATAGTGAGCATTTTTCTTCATTCTAGTTGATATCTCAATTGTTGTTAACTTGGAAATGGGAAATGGGCCACCTAAGTATTGGGTGTAAACTAGGAATGGGAAATGGAAGATAGAAAATGTAAAATATAAAATAGGCATGAACTGGGCAATGGGAAATGGGATTCCTAAGGAAATGGGCATAAACTAGGCAATGAGCATACCTGAGCAATGAATGATGGATTGAACTGGGCAATTGAATTTCCAGCTCTTACCTGAAACTTGATACTTAAGGAGTGAATCAATGCTAGAAACATTGATGAAGTCGCCAAATCCTAGAATAAATATGAATGGTTCACACCTATAAGTCTCCATTAACCAAAAAACATCATTTATGGATAGAGTGAGAAAAACAGAGACAATTAAACTTGAACAGACAAAAACTAAACAAGTAACCTAAAATGAATTTTTGTTCACAAACCGTTATGAAATAAAAATATTGAGAAAATATACTAGTCATGGTAGACGTTAATAAGTCCATGGTTTAAAATACCACCTAGTGACCACGACAAAAGAATTATCTATCCAATGGAAATTGTAACCATAAGATAAAATATGTACTAACTTGTGATGCATTCATTAATACATTGAGTGATACTGATATTTAATGAAACCAAGATATGTGTATAAAATAAAAATATTTAAACATCAATACATTGAGTGAATGAATGAGACAACATAGCATCTGTAACTATGGTGGCTGGAGAGCCACATATATCGAGAAAGCTCTTATTCGCTCCAATCCACTTTCAAAACCCTAAATGATAAGGAAAAGGAAATGCTAAGGGTGATAGATGACGATGGTATGCGTAAAAGTATGCGATTTGTACATATGATGGTATGTAAGAACTTGTGATACATACATTAGATATGTATAATGTATAAAAATATGCAATTTGTAATAAATAAATCACTTGGATTTGAACCGATAAATTTGGGTTTTTATTCTTCATTTAGTCGATACAACTACATATACTTTAACCTGAATGTAAAAACCCACTCTCTCTCAATTTATCTTAACAATACATAATGAGAACTACCGTTCTTGGTTAAGTGTGGTACTAATGAGCTTTAAAATCAATATTTCCAAAGATAAAAAACCCCTAAATCAATGGCATAGTGAAAATAGAATGACAAATTTATATTTATGCATGTAATGTTACTTTTTCATTACAATGAATTTATTGGTGGTTGGATATTAGGTGTTCATAGCCTTCCATGAAATATTTTAATGGAATGGTTGTCACCATCTAACATTGGTGAAGAGGGGGTGTTTTCATGCTAAAATTAAGAAATACAAATTATCTGAAATTATGAATGACACTTGATGGTGCCATCGAAAATTCTAGATTAAGTAACACAAAATGAAATAACAGAGTGAATTTATATAAGAGAAAATGAAACAATAAAATCATACACTTAACTTTTTTCATCCTATGCTGATATAATTTATAATTGTATGTTGATTGTGCTTACCTCTAAACATGTATTGATATCCAGAAGAGGTTTGCTTGACCTGTTTTTCCTTCAAACTTCAATTCACCTACAACTTCATTTTTTACCATTCATACAATGATCAATGTTTTGAAGAACATAAAATCACATTTATTCACTAATATTTTCATTTCTTCAATCTTCATCTCCTTTAGAAGAAGTTGTATCTTTCCATGACGTGCTCCTAATGAATCCGCCATGGATGTGAGTTGTTTTCTGTTCTTACCTCAGTCTCTTCCTCTAGAATATCCAGAGATCATATTTTATTTTCTAGCTAGATCATATCCTCTCAACATCACCTCTACTGTGTGACGGACACATAAAAGAACTAATTGCTTGTCTTTGAGTCACTATCCTTGCTACTCAAAAACTCTTCATAGAACTACCACATGAACATGAGCATTAATTTCCAATAATTCACAAGACACGTTCGCCTGGTTAATTATCATGAATAATAAATCACAACCAACCTTGATCATTGGCTATACACATTGAACTCACCTATATCAAAAATAACTCAAGAACTATTTGATAAACATTACCTCACCGCCTCTACCTCAAATCAATCATTCCTCCATGATAAATACTCAAACCAGTGCACTATGAATGCACAACACCTTGCCAACTTTGACCCTACACAAGGAACATCACATGAGCATTAATCTTCTCATAAATTCTTCTAAAACTCATTTAAGCAACATCAAATTTCAATGACTTGTGTAATATACTCAATCAGAAAATTTTATCTAGTAATGCACTGCTCGGTTGACTTCAGAATCCTCTTCAAGCATGCATTCCGGATTTTAGTAATTTTGGAATTTCCCAAATTCTTCTGTCACACCTCACATATTTGGATCTCACCATAATTGCATGGGGAACATCTAAAACCCCAAATATAGATTCAAATCTTGCTCGAGATCTCATTTTCTACCTACTAAAAATCATGCTTTGGTAACTATTGAGAAATTTCACCTCACTCAAGCTCCATCTCGATTCCAATCCTTGGTAAGGCAACTGTCAGATTCAATCGGCACATCCTTGGTTTGATGCAGTTTACTCGGCAAGATACCATGACTAATAGACCAAGTAACCTCTGGTTCATTCAACACCACTTGACTATATACGAACGAAATTCATTTTCTTCGTTTTATTTCGATCACACCTATATCTGGACATTTCAAGATTTTCATTTTCCCAAATCTCACCCAGTCTCGCTTCCGTCTTCGGCGTGATGAGATCTTCCTCGATGCGAGCTTGGGAGGACCTCGATCTCTCTGATAACTTCATCATTTCAAAATTCTCCACCCCATTCTCAATCCTGGCACATGGGAGGGGATTAAAATAAATAAATACTAGGGAATACCTCGCTGCTGATCGATTGGGTCAAATGAAGAGGCTGAAAACAATGCTGGCATGGTCCCGTGGGGAAGGCCAGGGATGGTTGGAATCGAACGGGGAAGGTCGGCGATGACATGGGCCAAGCGATGAAGTTCGGAGATGATGGGGTCAAATAAAGACGGTTGGGGTCTTCCAGTGAGGAAGAAGAGGATAGCGCGATAGTCTCTGAATGAATGTGGCGGGTCGTGGTCGAGTGGGGGAGTGCCGTCAGCGGAGAGTCGCGGAGGATGCGGTGGGGATGGCCGAGGTCATCAGTAGTTGTAGAGGAAGCATGGGGTGCAGAATAAGGGTAAAATAAAGGTAATATTTTTTAAAAATAAAATAAAATAAAAATAATAATAAATATATTTCATTATTTAAAAATAAAATTATAATATATGTATGCATGAACAGTAAAAAAATTATAAAAAAAGTTATTTTATAATATAAGATAAAATTTCAATATGTTGATATTTTCATTTCTTAATTATTAAATTTAAATAAATAATTTTTTGAAATTATTTTTGTTATATTTTATTATATTTATTAAATTAAAATATAAAAATTAAACTAATATGTATATAGAGATTATCAATCATTTATGTATATATATGAAATATTGTAATTATTTTAATTGTTTTAAAAATATATTTTATTGTTTATTAAATTAACAGCATTAAAAATTATACACACTATTTATATTTAGGGAAAATTAAAAATTAAAATGGTTGGATGAAATATTTTTAATATGTCGTAAAAAATGGATATTAACTTTGGTTGTAAAAATAATAAAACATAAATAGTTGGTTTTTATTAATTAGTTGTTGATAAAATCTTTTTTGTTAATGCTGTAATATTTTATTATTGATGGTAAATGATTTTTTGTTCAATATTATTATTACTATCAAAATCATGTGTTGGTAAAAAAAATTGATGGTATTAGTATGATAATGAAATGGATTTAACTATCGCTAGAAGATGTGTTGTTATTGAATGATTAACATCTACAGATATATATGTTGGTAAGAATAAGTGTTGGTTCTTAAAATTACTACCAATTAATGTGAATATCTATTTGAATTACCCATGTTTACAGAAAGATATATTATAAGTCAACAAATTTCTGTTGGTATAAATTATTTTTCTTATAGTGACGATACTCTTCACCAAGGGTAATAAAATAGACCAATTAATGGTAACAATCGATATTATAATTATAATAAATATTATAATTCATCATGAGAATGAAATCCATTGATTTCATATCCATAACCATAAAATAAGAAAAAAAATAATCTTTAGATAAGGAAAATGTTATAATATGGTATTGACAACTATGTCACCTCATTCTCATGAGAGGGGTTGAAATATCCATAATAGATATAATTATCCTGATATAAAGATTTAAAAATTCCAAAAAATGGATAGATATGAATGAATGTTGTGAATGATTGTCAATTAAAACAATATCAAAAAATGAGTAAATGGTAATTGTACCCCTCATGGCCTAAGGACCCACATTAGATTCCCTTGTAGACTCATTTATTTCATAAAGAAGTGTATTTCTTGTTAACAGTGGTTGAAACCGCTTTATTCATGAATCATTTGATCATGGAATTAATCCTCCTAGTCTCGTTGACACCATAACATTTCATGTAGTGTTAAAAATATTAAAATATAAATAAAAGTTACTTATGAATCTGTAAGTGTAAAAAATCATTAGTGTCTCTATGAAATAATTCTATGAGTGCCCAAATATTTTTCATTGGAAAAAAGTAAGTGTTATTTTATGAGTTATTATAAAATATTTAAAATATGTTTTATACTTATATAAACCTCTATGTTTTCCTCCATGACACTCATCATGCCACCTATTCCTTTTAATTAGGCCAGTGAACCCACAACTAAGATTAGGATGAACACCCATTAAATATGACTGGCCATCTAAGTAATGTTCTTCCAACGATGACCTATTATTTACATCCGTATGTGAGTTAATATTTAGAGAAAAATATTTAGATAATATATATTATCAAAGTCCCATAACAAACAATGATGATTTTATATTCTAATTTAAAACTACCTCAGGTGAGAAATTAACTATCTCAAAAAAAAGATTGCATTCATGGTCATCATTCAGTCATCATGTTATAGTTTAAGAAAATAATTCAACATAGAAAATGGAATCGATACTAGATAGTACATCTTAATTAAAACATCAATAAGGTTATTAAAATCCAAGTCTACAAACATCCCATCCAAAAATATTGAATCTTACCTCCTTTTTCTAGGAATTTTAAGTATGAATATAACACATTTAATATAAAATGAATCTGTAGTATCCAAAAATACCAACATCTTCTAAAAAATCATAAACCAAGGTCATACCTCACAAGGATCATTATACAGTAAAAATGGATGATTATTTAAATTAACAAACATATGTACATGAACCCATTTCAATTCTCTCTGAGGAACGTCCTCCGTATCCTAAACATGAATATTTGTAGTTACCTATTCTAGTTCATCTATTTATCACAAAAGAACTGCTATACGGTTATGATAAACTAGTGGGTTCGCATTCCATGGTTCTTTTTTGAAACCTCCTGATATATCTTTAAAGACAATTTTAGTGTTATGGTTCTACACAATATCAATATATAATGAGAGAATAAGTAGTGAAGAGATGTGATATCACTAACTCTTTGAATAAAAATTCAACATGAAAACAAGAGTCTAAAATTAAATCATTTACAAAATTTAATAATTAAATAAAAAAATCAAAAGAATAAACATTCCCTCCTTGGTAACATAAGGCATGTTAAAATTTTATCATTTTAGTTACATGCTCGTTTCTTACCGAATAAGTCCCTAAATTCATCTCAAATATCTTCTGATACATCCCCAAAAACATATCAACATTAATAAATGAAAAAAACATTTACTACAAATTTATCATGAATAAAACTAGATAAACTACCTAAATAGTATCCATATCATACATAAAAAGGCTATATGGGAATTCCCAATCCCACCTGCTAGAAACTTATATTTGGGAACTATAATAAATGGGAGGAAATGATTAATCCAAATTAAATTATCATAATGACAAAGTATAAGATATAAAATTAATTTAATTCAGTATTACTAGCACTATACTGCAGATAAATAACCAAAGGATGATAAATTAACGTATTAAAGGGTCTTTAAAGCATATTTATTAAATTATAACATAAATAACCATCCCAAGAACTCTCTCTAACTAGTTGAATATATGCTCCACCAGCCACATCCAAGTCATAATGACCCACTAATCTAGAATATCCAACACTTATGAGTGGTTCTTTCAATATTTATGGTCCTGTTGTAATAAAATTAAAAAAATAATTTAAGAAAATCTTGATTGAGTTCAATAATACCCAATGGGTTCTCTCAATGTATTTCATGAGAAATCTAAAACATGTAAACCAACCTATCCAAACCTATTATAATCATGACATAGAAATCCTTTCAAAACTCATATAAAAATATATATTTTTTAAAACATTTCAATTGGTAATATAATATGGATTTGAATGTGAATTTCAATCACAATATATACTTAGAAGAGTTTTTTTCTAAAACTAGAATGAATATAGATAACTTTTACTACAAACATGAGTAATTAATTTCAATAAATCATCATTAATTATTATAATGTTTCAATATTTTTACTATATTAAGGAGACCTGACGTAAGATTTTTATAGATATTCTCACACATCTCATTAAAATACATATATTTGTGATATCAAAATCCTATAATCCCAAGACCCGGGGGTATTGGAGATAATCAAAAAGAAAAAAACACAACCCTTAAAATATTTTATTTATAAATTTTTTCATTATTACATTGGGTACTCCCACCATACTTCCTCATATCAGATGTCTTTAAACTAAAATACATCATTTATGGTTTATTTTCTTAAAACATGAAATTTCAATTGATTAAAATAATCATTTCAAGGATCCACTAATTCATTTTTCAAAATATTTCCATTCATTTAAAAAACTCACAGAATCTCATGTCATTATTTTCAAGTCACCATATATGAATTTATAATATATTTTAATCCCATTTATATACAAAATTATCATACGTCAAATCAATCATTTCAATTAAACTAATTCTTTTGGAATAAACTCATAAATGTAAAAATAAACTATAAATGTATTTCATTGTGCACGTTATTTTATTGAAAATAATTTATCAAGATACCCAATTAAATATTTATAAAATATTGTAAAAAATACTTAAAAATATACAATATTCAATGTATTGAATTGATAGAAATTGCCATAGGAAAAAACATTACATTATTAAGATCAATAAATTCCCACACATGACTCACCAACAGAGAGTATATGTCAAAAATCTAAATGGACAATCTTATAATAAAAATTCATTAATTCATGATCAAGATCACTTTAAAACATGTGGAATCACAAATCTAATCGAGGGAAAGAAATGATGAAAGGATAATCGATAATCAAATTGAGATCAAACTTACCATAAGAGGTAATACACACCATCTATCCCATTGATATGTCTTGAAAGAGGTTTTGAGAGCTAAAATGCTCCCTAAAGATTGTCCCAGTAAATTAGGGACCAAAAAATTTAATAGAGGTGATTTATAATTAATCCGTTGATTAAACAATGGTATGTTATGATATTAACCTACCATTTATTCGCTCTATCAGTATCACCAACTAGTTAGTGGCCTCCAATTTTTAACATATGTTGTTTGGAATAACTCCACGCACAATAGAAGTCACATCATAAGATTTATGGGATTCTACTAGCTTCCAGATTAGATTCCAATAGAAATCCGCTACATCAATTCTCAAGATGAATGGATAGTATCCCTCTCTAGATAGATGGAAGGACACCTTTAGTCTTTCAAGATAATATATCATACCCACTCCCCTTATAAAAGCATCAAAAAACCCTAAACAACTGATTAAAATACCTGTCTCACACCCCTTTAATTATCAAATGAGGGGGGAAACATGGAAGAACATTAATAACCTAGGAATGATAGAAATCATTAATACATGACCATATTTATTATATTTTTATGATGAATTTAGAATAGAATAATATTTATCATTATTTTTAAATATCATTAAGGTTTATTTTTGTTGAAAATTATTATAGAATCTTACAAAATAAACCCATACATTACAAGTGAACAATATAATCAATATATATTTTTTCACCAAATACAAATCATAAAATAGATTATTTCATTTGAGAAAAAATATTCGTAATTTTTATATTTCCATTTCCCTTTTCCATAGACTTCATTAAAATAGTATGGAAATAATTTAAAAATATGGGATTAGAAAAAAAAATTATTAAGCGGATTAAAATGAACGAAAACCATTTATCTTGTAGAAAACATTAAAATCTATAATATACATACCATTATCACATTATTAATTGATCTTGTGGAATGAATAAACTATATAAAAATGGATAATGTTTTATGAATTACATTTTTTAAACCCCATAGAAAACAAAAATAAAAAATAATGGGAACTTGGGGAATTATTGGAGTGACCACCATATCTACTCATGGAATACCTTCTTAACATCCAGAAATTACCTTTGAGTAACACTCATAGCTACTCATAGAAGAACTATCTTTGTTACAATTGGAATAACCACCATATTATATTTCCCTTATCTCATAGTAGAAACCAAATTAGTTAACTTTGTGTCATATATGGAATAACCATTTGATTGACTTCCATACACAATCCATTGGTGGTTATAACATAACCATCAGTCCCTGGTTTATCATGAAACTAACCAAAATTGGTTAATAAAATATCCACTGTAGATTTTTTATTATATAACCACCCATATTTTGATCATTTTCCAGGAACCAAAACATATTCATAAATTTTGAAGGATTTCGTGCTAAAAATATTCATAATTAAATTCACCTTTTTATTTTGAAATCACATTTATTGGAAAAACAATGCACATGAAAAAGATATAATATTCTTTGAAAAAGACCATGTAAACTTACAAAATAAACATAATAAAAAATTTTAATTATTATGGGAGTATTCTATAATTCCTTAGAAAATAGTTTTCTTTTATACTTTTGTGAGAAATGTCAAAAAGTACCTTGTTGGGAAAATGAAAAAATAATTTCTCAAAACCCATTTTTTATAATTTCAACAATGGATGAATAAATTTAAGAAATCATTTATTAATTATAATAACATTATTCAAAACATTTTTTTATAAAAATTTATAAAGATGAAGAAGTCATTTTTTAAGGTAATCATTAAAAAAATTATTTTTAAATGAATATCCCTTACCTTGAATCCAACTCATTGCAGATGTTATTTATATTCTTGAATAATAGATATTTTAATTTTAGAATTTTTCAAGAATAATATTAAATCCTATAACTCCTTTTATATCTCTTATATCCATGTTATATGTAGTTACTTAATCAGTTAAATTCACATTGGATGTTTTGACAATATTTGTTGCTTATGTCCAAAATTACTTTGGTAGGTTGACTATAGTTAGAGAGGTGTTTATTAAATCATCCAAAAAATAATAATAATGACATAACTATTTTTTATCAACTATACTTTCAAATTTATCAATTAAATACGGATATGAGAAATAATTGATGCTATAATCCTTGAGACGGTAGGTTGTACGTACATAAGAGTTAGATTTCCTTTTCTCAAATATCATTATATAAAGATGGTAAATATAAATTTATAATTATATAATGATATTAATATAATAAATATCATTTTAATTATTCAAATATTCTTACATATTACCTCCATGTGCTGTGTTGATGAAAAATAAATCACAACAATTTGTGGAGGTGGTATCCACTATGTACACACGAATGACATAATAATTTTTCTATGAAGGAAAAAATAATATGTTAAATGATATATTATCATATAGTAATTATAAATATGTAATTAATATAAATAAAAAAAATTAAAACCATCATTATAACCATTTTTTAGATACAGTGATAGAAAACGAATTACATTTTTTCGTGAAGCTGTAGTCCATAATACAAAGAATAAAGATTTATTTATCATTTGGCAGAAGAAAATATAGATATAGGTCATTAAAATTACATAATAACATATCATCTTATTAATTATAGAATATTTATTTATATTATTTAATATTGTTTTTGAGATGTGGAAGAGGAAACCAAACAAAAACATACAGATAAAAACATCTCCATATTTGGAAAACCTCCATTACATAACACCTTAAGTCCTTTAATATATGTTTTTCCAAAAACTACATCTAGAAAATGGGGAGATTTTAAAAAATGGTATTTAGGATGGTATTTTAATAAAAATGTAGTTTTTAGTTGGAGTAATTGGTATGAAGATATTACCTTTTACAAGAGTGACGAGGGGAACACTTTGATTTTCAAAAAATATTAAATTAATATAATTAATGTTCTATTAAAAATATCTCTAATGTGATTTATTTATGAGATATGATTTATAAGGATCTAAATTACATCATCAAATAAAAATTAGACATGTTTTTATATTTTTATACCTTTATCCTTTTGATTTAACCCCTATTTAAACCCTTAACTACTACCTCAACGACATGGATTTTTAATCCTTGACGGGAAATATAGTTACTATAAAATGGAACAAATACCCAAAATATAAGCCACTATTGATATTTAAAACCATATACTAATTAATTTATATAATTTAATTGGTTTTTAAATTTTACTTCATTTAAAAATTTTATATACAATAAAATATCCATATTGTCAATATTTTGAACAATTCACTACTTTGATTTTAATAATTTAAAAAAATATAAAATAATGATTTTTTTTACCTATATCCAATTTTTTGAGATTATATATTAAATTATTTTAACACATTAATTATCTCAAATTATATTTATTTTTATATTGTTAATGTCATTTATTTGATTTTTTCAGTAATTGATTTATTACTACATGAGGGTTGTGCCTTAATTTTAGTTGAATATTTATTCACTAATAATTAAAAATAAATTACATTAAATTTGATACATATAATATATTTTAATATACTATTTATAGTTAAACATATCCTCTATTTTACACAATTTTAAAAATATTGTAGTGAATAAGAAAAATATTATGACACGTTCGGAATTTCATAAAATAAAATAAAATAATGGTCATAATCTTAGCCACATGGCCTATAAATGTCATATATCAATCCTCCGTATGATTAAATTAGAGACAGAATAAAAATAATAATATATAGGTAAGTGTCTTTTTATTATTATTATGATTTCATTTGTAACCTAAATTGCGGAATATACTCTTTATTGTTGTAATAAAAAGTACTATGTTTACAATTCATATTTATCCAAAAGTAAAAGGTTCAAATTTTCTAAAATTAGAACTCCTATTTTAAAATATGGAATACTTTTAAAAAAATCATAACATATATGTTTCATAATATAGTTTTAAATTAATCCTTCAAAGCACAATATAAACAAATTTGATGAAATTTTTAATTTTAAGAAAAAAATATACTTATAACAAAAGAATGAATAAGTAATAATTAAATTTAATGAATTATATTATATATAAATAAATATTAATTATGTTACATTAATATAATATTTCAAAATAATTCTCACAGAATAAAACTATGCTAAATTTTACCCGATTGATTCAGAAGTTAAATTTATTTTTTTCAAATAAATCATCTAATATAACCAGAAATTAAATATAATTTTCACCCATAAAAACCAATAAAACTGATTTTTGAAAAAAATAAATTCTGGATGAAAAAAATAAATCTATAAAAAATATGATATTTTATTCACATATAATTAATTAATATATTAGAAATGAGTATGTGCATTATTTGTTTTAAAATATCATTAATACTAATCATTCCCACCTATTTTTTCTAGGCTATAATGGTCACATATGAATAATAATATGTTCAGGTTACATTAAGCTTTTCATTTCTTATCTTCAAAGATATTAAACGTAATTTTCAATTTTTAAATCCATTGATGTTTAATTCAATACAAATTCCCTTTTAATAAATTACATTATTTCTATTATAAATTAGTTTTGGTAACAAGGCTTTTAATTTCCAAAATACAATTTTTAAATCACACATCGTCAATGGATTAAAAAAACATCGACATGAAGAAAGAAAGAAAGATGTATGCCTATCATCTAAAGTGACACATACAAGGATTACAAGTTAGAGAACATATGTGGAAAGAGAAAACATTGATATAGAAAAGAAAGTTAACTCCCATGAACTGATATAGATTGATTGGGTGCATGGCCATGAGAAAATTAACCACTACAAAACCGAAAATCATTGTTGGTTTAAAAGGACAATGATTTCTCATTAATAAATGTAAAAAATATCATTTTTTTTCAAAATAATCTTCCAATTTTTATTATTTTTTTCATTTCTATAATAATAACGTAAGGAAATATACTTACTTGACATGTAAAATTTCATCTATTAATCAATTTTCATCAAAATCGAATATTTTTTCCTAAATGATGAGTATTCAATAAGAATTTATACAATTATAAAACATTATTATAATCATTTATGTGTCATGAAAACCACAAAATAATAATTATTGATTCCTCTGATATTTAATAACTTACAAAACTTTTTTAGAACATTATAAAATAAGTCCAAAAAACAAAAAATTAAATGAAGAGAAATTACTTTTATTTAAAAAAAATCAATAGTATTACAGAAAGAGTAACATTGATCATTTAGTAAATAACAATCCTTAAAATTCTTAAATAATATACCAGACTAATATTGATACCTGAAAATTTTAAAGTTATTGATCACATAGTATTCTAGAATTAATTTTGTATTTATTCACAAATAATACCAATCAATATTAATGTCTCATAGAAAAATTTAATTTCTCTAATTATATAATCCTGAGGAAACTCTAATCGTTTCCTTAAATCTTTTAAATAATTATATATCCACATTATTGTCATATATTCTTCCAAAAGATAAATCAACCTTAATTTCTTTAATAAAATACCCTAATATTTTATTATCTTTACCCAATAATGTTTCCCAAAAAATTTCAATGATCTTCTTCCAAAATAACAGTTATCAAATTATCATCAAATAATTATCCAATCACAATGTAAATTTGTATGATATAAAATATATTCTATACTCAACATATTCATTAACATAGTCAAAATAATGTTCTATACTATGTGGGACTCCAAGGAGGTCAGTGGTATATGATGAATCCTTGTCTCCCTTCAGTTTTGGGTATAAACCTCATGTCTTTAATGGATGTGACAAGTTATCACCTGATCGGTGAGTTACACTTTTTCGATAACTGTATTTCCTATGAAATTTATATAAATTTGAGATAAAGAATAACAAATGACCATAATATATTCAACATTGTGTGAATGTTTTAACGATAAAGGTAATTTCATTGATTTCATTTTTCATCCCCAAATTTAATAACTCAAAATTAATTGAAAAATAAATATCTATAAATATATCATTAGTTAAATTAATATTTCATAAAATAAAGACTAAAAATTGTTTTATAAGAAATTAATCTTATAATAAAACATAAAATTATAAAGCAATGATGGTATCCAAAACTCTTAAGATAATGTCACACTAAAACATCCTAATATTAAATGATATTTAAACCTTACTCATATATCAACACTAAGGACCGATGCTTATACATTACATATTCTAGTAAATTTAAACTACAATTCCTTTTATTTAATTCCCAAATATCCTTTTGGTTTATAGTTTTACTGAATTTGGATAAATCAGATATAGTAAAATGAAATATTATAATTTGACTCTTATAACCAGTATCTATTTATCCAAAAAGAAAAAATATTTATAAAAATATGATTTTTAAAGAAAATTCATTAAAATATTTATCCTTACCAAATCCTTATCCCTAATCTTCAATAAAACCCTATGAAAGTTTTTTTAGATATTGGATAATTATGAAAATCTCAGTATGGTACATAAAAATTAAGAAAAACATTAGTACATAGAAAAACATGAAAATCCATAATATACATAACATTATCAAATTATTCATTTGGGATTATGAAAGAAATAACTAATATAAAAAAACACAAAATTTTTTATCAATTAAAACTTTTAAACCCCATATAAAAAACATATTAAATGTGTTAAAATATTTTATTTTCATTAGAGTTTCCAACACAACTAGTAATGAAAGACCATAATAGTTAAGACTTGAAAATTACTTTCAAGTGACCATCAAAGATACAAATTGACTATCAATCATAATTATTCTCAGAAAAACAATCATAATATATTCTACATATCTATTTTGAGAATCATAATCGATTTACTATATCTCATATATATAATAACCATATAGTATTACTTCCATTCCCAATGCATTTGAGATTATAACATAAACACTCATCCTTAGTTCAACACAAAAATTACCCAAACAATATAAAAAATAACCACCTTTCATATCCTTATAAATGAAAAAACCATCATCATAATAATTCTAAATAACTATTACTTGTTCAGAAATCATGTAATCCTGCACAATAAAAAAATTCTTAAGGGAAGTATCCTTTTCATGTTGACATCAATTATTTTTTTAAAAATAATTCTTGTATAAAGAAAAAAAATCATGGAAAATATACAACTTAACTATTAAAGAAATTTTTTTTATAAATTTTTTTATTATAGTTTGAAAAAAATTTAATTATATAAAAGATAAAAAAATTTCATTTTCTACTTTTATCAGAAAAATAAAAAGTTTCCCCATTTGGAAAATGATAAAAAGAATCATTTCAAACCATTTAATGAAAAGAAAAAATTTGAAAATATGTCTTTAAAAAATAATATGAGAACAGTGAAAACAATTTTTAAACATTTATAGAAAATAATAATGTGAAAAGGAGAATTTTAATGGATAATTTTATGAAATGAATTTTTAAACAAAGTTCTTTTCCTTATGTCTGTCTCATCCATATGTTTCTTATTATCCTGAAAATAGAAATTTAATAGTGTATTAATATTATGAGACTATTTTTCTATTTTATTTTACCTTTAATATAAATAATTTACATGTTCTCTAAAATTACTTAATAACTTAAGTTCACATCATAAATTATTTCGATATTCGGTATTAATGTTGAAAATGAATTTGGAAGGTTGAATTTTGACAATGAGGTCATTATTAGATAATATAAAAAATTATTATAAGTTAATTAATCTTTTTAGGCTTCAAATGTACATTTAAATCATTCAATTAAATATGGTTATGAAAAATTAACTATGTTACAACAAGGATATTGTAGGTTGTACGTAAGCGTGGGTAATGCTTACATTTTTTAATGATCATTATGGAAAAAAGGTTAGTATTATTTTATAGTTGAATAATTAAAATAATAACATAAATATTTATATATTCTTCAAATATACTCATATATTTCATCCATTTTATGTGGTGATGGAAAATGAGTCATGTCACTTCATGGAGGTGGTAGTCCACTCTTACACACGAACTACATTATCATTTTTATATGAATGTTATGTTAGGATTTAAATGATATACTATCAATAAATAATTAAAAAAATAACATAATATATAGTCATTAATTCCAATACAATAACTAGTCATGAGATATGGTGATGGAAAATGAATTAGATTTGTTCGTGAAGCGGTAGTCCACCACAAAAAGGAATGAACATTTGTCTTCCCATTTGATTAAATAGAAGAGGGGTATAGTTCATGAAAATAACATAAAAAAATACAATAATATTATGTATAATTCATTTTTTTACTTTATCAAAGTTGAATAAGGATTGAGGGATGTGGAAGAAGAAACAAAACTAAAACATTCAGATAAAAACTAGACATCTTCTTCAAAACCATCCTTTACATAACTACAAAGGGCCTTTGATATTATTAGTATGTATGAAATGATACATTTATAACATGTTTAGGGATTCAAGGAAGGTACTGTTTCAGGGATTTTCTAAAACAAGAGGGTTTTTAAATGTGGAGAAATGATAATAAGAGGTTCTTTTTTTAAAAAAGTGGAGGGGGTGCTCTTGGAATTTGCTAAAATATTATTTTAATGAAAATTTATTTTCAACTAAGAAGAGCCAAAAGTAAATTACTTAGAATATAATATGGTTGTGGGTAAAAAACATCATCTAATAATATTTATTCATGATTTTTCAATATTTGTGCCCTTATCTTTTTGTTTTATCCCCTTTAACTCTTATAATGACTACATAGTTTTTACTCTGTGAGGGTCAATATATTCAGAATAAAATGAAAATATAAAAATCAATGGAATATTATTATTAATTTAATCTTTATCCTAATAATTTTTCTAAAATTAATATTCTTATAAATTATATATAATTTTAAAAATAATATTTACTATAATATATTAATAATAGTAATTTTTAGAACTGTTAAATTTATTCACATAAATAATACAAAGAAATATCAATATAGGACCACCTAGTTTCTTATATCCCGAATTTTTTGTTTTAATATATAAATGATATTTCACATACAATTCATCTCAAATTATAATTATTTTTATATATTTAATATCAATTATTTTAATTTTCCATAAATTAATTAATTTGTATACCAGCATTGTACAATCATTTAGGAAATTAATTCTTAAAATGAAAAAGATACCACGATAAATATAAATTATATTTATTTAAAAGTAATTTGTATAGATTAAAATAAATTCTACGCAACACATTAATAAAAAAATTACAATTATTAAAAATAATAGTTTGACATGATTAATATTTCATAAAATGAAATAATAAAAATGTCATAATATAATATTGGTGGCCCAAAAAAGATTTTTTTTGACAATTTGATTAATATAGTGGATATATATTAATTCATTAAGATTTATTTTTTGGGGTCATTTGGTGGTTTTCATTTTATTTGTAACCTAAATTACTTTATTTGCTCTTTACCCTTGTAATACAAATTAAAAAGGTATATATTCATATTTTCCAAAAATAAAAGGGACATGTTTAATAAATTCTTATGTCTATATTAAAAATATTTAATCTTTTTTTTGAAATTCATAACATATATGTGGAAAATTTTAATTTATAAAAAAATCCCATCATACACAATAAAAAATAATACTATAAAATTTTATTTAATACAAAAAATGTATTTGTAAAAATATAATGTATAAGGATTGTTAAAATTTAACAAATTAAATTATTTATAAATAAATATTATTTAAGAAACTTTATTATAAAATTAAATCATGAAGGTACTATTTAATTAAATGAAAATGGTATTTTTATAAATAACATTATTTTTCACTATTTATTGAAAATGTTATTTTTATAAAATTATTAAACAATAATAGTCAGACATTTTTCTAATAATTAATTAAAAATTGAAATAAAACATTTAAATACTTATTATAAATCATATAGAAATAAATTATAATATTAACTCATATAAATCAAGAGAAACTATTTACGATGTAAATGTATTTTTTAAGAATAAAATTTATTTACTAAAAATTTTAGTTCTTATTTACAAAGCCATAATTAATCAATTTTCAATGAATATTAAAAATATATATTTCATAATAATTGAGATTATATCCATTCCTTCCTAATAAATAATATGTTTTAGTGGTCAACATTAAATAAAAATATTTTGTTGTTCATTTATTCTCGAAGTTTCTTATCTTTTACATTATCAAAATTGATATTTCTTTTTAAAATTATGGGATGTTATAAAAATAAATGGATATATATATATATATATATGAAATCAATGTGAACATTGAGAAAAAATGGTATAAAAAAAATTATGGTAATGGTATATTATACATGTAGATGAAATAATCTCAAATGGAATCCTTCATCTCTATGTTGATTCACCCCATTGGAAAAGATTTGACAAAAAAAATCATGATTTATAAAATGATTTTAGAAACCATATTTTGGAACTAAAAATATAATAAAAGAATCAATATCAAATCGCCATAAAGATGTATGGTTTATGAACAATTATGGATATAATTTATAACAAGTCCCCAATGATATATATAATGAAAATAATATGTTATTCTGTGCATCAAGATTTTTAGACCAAAATATCATGAAAATGAAATTAATGATTATATGTAAGCATTTATTGATAATGTAGAATTGTTATTGGAGAATGGTATTAATGTTTTTTACACAGAGAATAAATATTATTTTCCTTTCCATGTTATGTTATATTCGCTCTAAATGTATTTCACATATGAAAACTATTATTTTTATAGTGTCAGGGGACCTAAAACATTTTCAATTATCAATGATGGGACTTTATATATCAAATTAGATAATCAGTGAATGAAATATTTCCTCATTAATTTGATATTTTACTTAATTTATAACCATTATAAAATATAAAAAAAGGAGTTTATTAGTTTAAAAATTAATGTTTTCCCTTGCGACCTTTATCAACTATTGATTATTTCTGGTCTTTTTGGGTCAAATTTTATATTATTAAATTTAAATTAGATATATTAATATTAAATATTAAATATCCTTTGAATTTTTAAAAATAAAAAAATTATAATTAATATTAATTATTACATAATATTGGGACTTATTCTGTATAATAATTTTAAGCTATTTTTCAATTAAAAAAGAAATAGTTTTCTTCTAACTAAATTTATTTCTAGGAATACTAGTGTTTATTTAAATTTAAAATTATAAAATTATGAATTTTTATTTTTTGAAAATAAATTCCTTTTTCAAATCATCATACAAAATGAATAATATTTTAATGTTTTGGTAATTTTCTGAGAGGATTAATTATTAACTGTAAAATGAAAATACAATTTTTTTGTAAATACTATAATTTTTATCCAATTATTTAAAAATGAACATTAAATTGGGGATTATATTTTCTTTAAAATTAATCAAATTTTATGAAAAATAATACAATTTATGTCATTATACTAATAACAATTCATTATTTTTCCATAAATTCTTTTTTTACGCTTAAAAATTGTATGTTTCTAAAAAACGATATTTGGTTGTGTTTTGTGCACTTATATTAATATTAATATATGGAAATTATATCAATTGAATATTTAAAAATATATCTCATATTTTGAATTATGAGGTTCAATTTTAATAGTTATTTTAATATAATTTTTGTTCTTTATGAATAGTTACCATGGTAAAAATTAGTTACCACGCTAAAGGGTAATATAGATTAATTAATGTAAAATATATTAAATAAATTCAATAAAAGATAATTTAATTCTTATTAGATTATTTTATTTATGACTTAATCATATTATATTTAAATTATTATAGTTTTATCCACATTCCCATGATATAATTTATATTATTTTAAAACATTGAATAATTGGAATAGTGTCACTCCCCTCACTAATACATACGATGAACCAATACACTATTATTAACATAACATGATCCATTTATCTGGACCAATATCTACCAAAATTCTTTATTTAATCCCATAGCGAAATCTATGACGTATTTTTCACCGTAAAGGACCATACCTAAAATGACTAAGATGTTAGACAAAGGAGGATTCATAAGAATACGTATACCTCTTAAATGTCTGTTTTATTTATTATTTTTCCTTCTACAACAATAAAATATTTTTTAGATATAATGACTTAACAACATAAAATTCATTAATATATTAAAATTTTATTATTTTAATGGAACAATAATTTTTAATATCCATTTTGATCATATGGTAAATGAAAACATAACACATTTGAATGTTTGGACGACATCCTCAACGAAGTGATGTGTTTCTTTTTCCATTAGAACCTCACATGACATATTATAATGATAAAGCTAATTAATACATATTATATTTATTAAATAATAATTATTATATAATTATAAGATATTACATACCTTCTTTACCCTTCCTTATGTTGGATAATGAAAATGTCACTTATGTGTATTTATGTACAACCACCTCCCAATGAGAGGTAATTATTTTTTCATATATACCTTACATTAATGGTTATAAAAGTGTATATATGTTAAAAAATTATAATCATATGATTTTTAGTATTTTGAATGTTATTTAATTATGAAACCTTCGATTATGGTTAATTCTTCGAAGTGATTTGGATGTTGAAAACTAAACTACCCCAAAATGTTAAATGTGAAATTAATCTATTTGATAACTATGAAAGACATGGTAATAAATGAAATAAAATATATTTTCTGAAGTTATTAAACTTTATATCTTATAATCAAGGGTAAAATTATAAAAATTTTATTATTTTTGTATGTAATTGACATAAATTTCCAGTTTGGAGGTGAGGTAAGTGTTTCTTTATAAATAATTATTTTAAATAATTTAAAATATTTTCCTCCCTGGAAATGAAATTTTAAATCTTTCAATAATTTTCAAATTTATATTTCAAATATTTTTTATAGTTATTTTATAATATTTTTTGAATTTCATTACAACAGTTTAAAATGAATTTTTTAATGATTTCAATTAAGGCCATTTTTTACTTTCTTTATGTATGTGTATAAGGAATGTTTTTTACATTTGTAGCAGGAAAAAAATTCATATCATAAATTATTTTATTTATTAAAAATATTCATCCAAATGATTTGAATATTTTTGATATAATTTTTTTGTTATATTTCATTTTTTATTTATCAATTTAATACTTGTAAAATAATTTTTTTCTTATTCTTATGTGATGTATGAACGTGATTCGTTATATGTGTTAAGCATAATATTTTATGTATCACCTAGAGATTTTAGGAGATATATCATTTTATTTTCTTTGATGTGGTATCCAAAACCAAGATTATATTTCTCTATACACAAAACTATATTCGCTTTCAATATATGCGATAATATTCTAGGCCTGTGTTTCACACCATTCCAAGTTATTTTGATAGATTTTATTTCATACGACACTGAGTATAAATTTTTTTAAATTTATAAATGCACTATGTTTGGATTATGTTATACACAACACCGATGGAATAATTCACTACACACAACATTGTCTTGGCTGGAGTTATAAGCAAGAGAGACCTTACTTGAAAGCCTGCATTGATTGCAATACCTAGTTTCAAAAAACAATGATATGATATTAAAATATTATTATTTATTGTTATATGAACATGCCTATATGAATAATATTAACAATATTTTGAATTTTATATAACATTATGATTCATCTTAATCATTTTATAGATCATGGTATGAGAAAAATGTATTTTTGCGGAAAAAATAATTATTTAAAAAAATGATGTTTTATCTCCTTTTGATAGCACACCAATTTTAAATCTATTTTCTAACCCTTTTATATGTAAAATTATACAAAATAATCTTCTTATTTGGAATATTGAATACAAAATTTAATTTTTTTGAATTATTGGTATTTATTCTGATAAAATTCAAATTTTAATGAATTGTGATAAATACAGAATTTTAATTCAAAATTGCCTTTGCATATAATTTATTTATATAATTAGATTATATTTTTAAATATGTTTGGAATTTAATTGGATTATATTTTCATCATTTATTCCAATTTTGGTCATTAAAGGTAATCTCACTTTTAAATTGGACCTAAACACATTTAAATGTTCTGATAGTTATTACTTCTTGAAAACCCATTTTTGGGTTTTGACACCTAAAATTAAATTTAATGTAATTAATGCAACTTCTGCGGTTTGAATTTGGAAAAATTGATTCCATATATTGAAATTGAATTTTCTAAATTTGTATATAGTCCGCTTTTTGGACATTATGAATTGTGTCATGAGTAATTATTTTACTAACCATGGTTAAAGAGTAAATCAGGTAAAAAGGGTAAAAATAATATTATAATAATATTAAACTAATGTAACCGATGTCATAATCCTATTTTATGAGATATTTCCAACCAATTTTATCCTTGGTTCGATTTTGGGACCCCATGAAAATACATGGATTTGAAAATGACATTTTATAATTATTATTTTAAAATAAAGAGAAATAATACATAAACATGAACCTTCTTGGTAAACAATTTTAATATTAGGTCATAAATAATTTAAATTCAAATATAAATATTTATTGAAAATATAAAAATAAATCCTATATCAAATAATTTTATTTATAATTTTTAGACACAAAATAAATAAATTTATTTATAACCCAATGATGATGTGGTGATTACCTTATTAATGAATAATTTAAATAAATGAGAATTTAAATAGTAAAATAAATTTATTTTGAAACTTTTTATTCTATACACAAATGTTATGGATGATAATGACTGGTTATCTATGAATTAATGATTATTTTTACATAATTAAGTTATGAGTTTTTAACAAAGTCATGATATGAATAGTATAGAAATTGACCTAAATGAACTATAAAAAAATATTATTTTTTAAAATGATAAAATAGTAATAAAGTATTTGACCCTGTGAAATTACATAGATAATTTTGAATAATTCATTCATGAACCACATTTTTTTATTGTAATTTTACAGTAAGTATATTAGCTATATTGTATGAATATAGAAGAAGAAATTATAAATGTTAAATTAGTTAACTAATGGTTAAAGCTAAAAGATAAGGATAAATTTGATACATAAACTTTTCTAAAACCTATTGGTCAATATGATTTCAAAAAATAATCATCCTACTTTAGAATTAAATTATTTTTGGACATTTTGAAACCGACATTTGTTTTACAATAAAATAAAATTTCAATACCTTATTAAACTGCCCCTCATCCTCTCTTATAAAAATTCATATCCTCTCACATTTCTTCACACCAGAGTGATCCCTATAGATCAACCAAAAACATGAAAAATTATCCTATAAACATTCTGAGTTAACTTATGGATATTCTGTTTTTCTAAAGAATCCATCTGTAGTGTCCCTAAGACGAGATCCAAAGGAAGTCCAAGAAAGTAGAGTTACTGAATTTACCAAATCAATCCGATTTATTTTGTTCTTATAATTCATATTTTTATGTGTATTTCATAATAAATTAATAAATATAGTATATTATACATGATGAGATATTATTATAATTACTTTACAACAATATTCCTCCTTCTATCTATCCTATGAATAATAATACAACAACGAGATAATACGTACGACTTACCGTCTCCATACCGTGGTGTAATTGGTTACTCAGAAATACATTATTATGATGGGTATACTTACGAGTATAATAAATTTATATAATAAATTTAACATGATAATTATTATTTATAACTATTATACCATCCAATTACATACCATTTAACCATCAAGAGAATGATATTGTCGCTCGTGCGTACGTACGACCCACCATATCCATGATGTGATGGGATTCGTTCACCATATTAAAAATTAAATAATGACTATAATATTATTATGAAGAGTGATAATAATAATATTGAATAATATTTCCTGAATAAAATAAATTCTATGCATAACAAACATGACTGTCATGGAAAAATTGTAATGCGAAAATGTAGCAGTTAACACCTGAAATAATGGCAATATAGGAATACTATTAAATAAAATGATATAATAGGATCATATATGATATAATACATTTTGATATTGACTAGGAATAATTTAATAACCTTATTTAACAATTATAAAAGTGTTGCACACACCCTAGACTAACGAAAAGTTCATGGTAATGGACAATTTTATAGTCTCATTATTGTAAGAGATTATTTATTCGTAAGTATTTACATGGGAATATTTATCAATCATTTCCATGTTTCCTAAAAATATAATATTATTTAAATTCTTATACAATAATTAAAATAAAATTTTAAGCATTGGAAAAAGTTTATTAAACGTTATGGAAGGGATCTTTATTTTCATTTTCCATATGAGGTACTTTTTTACTTTTTCAGTAAGAGAATGAGGAAAATATTTTTTTAATTATAAGAAACGAATGGGTTTTTACATCTACATAACTTCTTATTTCAACGAATCATACTCTATATAGTTTCAAGTGTATTTTCACCTAAATTAATATCTTTTAAAATTGTGAATCATTATGAGAAAAAAATGTTTTTGACGAAGAAGTGATATTTTCCTCATGAATTAAGTTCAAGTGTTTTACAAAAAAATTTCCATGTAATATTCGATAGGTTTATGTTTCTATGATTTTATTACTTTTAATTTATTTTATTTATGATGGAATTATATTTATGAGATCTGTTTATTTTATATAGATTATGATGTAATGATGTTTAAGAAACCCATTTTTTGTTACTTGTGTTATTCTATAAAGAATGGTTTTTTTTGGCACATGTAAGAGTTATTTGATAATGGGATGGGTTAGACCAATATATCCCTAAAATGCATCATGTAATGATTTATATTTCATGAGATAGACATGAAATGATGAAGGAGTGAATCAAGTTTAGTAATATAGGGATGAAATTTTAAGTAAATTCGGTTTAATAATTCATTGCTAGAATAGCATTTAAACCCAGTTTAGGAAGGGACTTTGTCCACTATGATGGTATTGGAAGAAATTCCATGGATACTATGGAAATCATATTATGTTCCTCTATGTCTTCCACAATACCATGTTTTATAACATTTATATTTTATGGTTAATGTTTCTTTATGATATATGTCTTACTAATTGCCATGATTTATTTCATTACTCAGGATTTTGATATTTAAACATTTGGTTCATATTTCAAGATTCTTACATTTATGGTTTGGTTTATATTATCAATGTTTACAATTACTAAGCATTTGAGCTCACCATTTTTATTTTTTCTTTTCCCTAGTATATAATGAATGGTTTCAGGTGAAAGAATGAAAGGGGAAGATATTTAGGGGACATTTTGTAGATTCTTCACTGAGTAAGAAGATAATATTCCATTTTTCCAAGAACAATAAACTAATATGTTCTTGTTTTTTGTTTTTTGTCCTGTATTAAGAGGTCCAAAAATGAAATGTAATGTCTATGTATGTCATTATTGGGTTGTTATAGTTGGTATCAGAGATAAGTTTTAGTTAACCTTTGGAGACTATAATGCGAAAGCTTTAATGAGATCTCTAGAGTTAATTCTAAATTATGTCTAGGGATGTAAATAATGTTAAGTATAACTATAGATTACTATCATTGAATTATGGTATTGTTCCTAAATAAAAATGGATTAATTCTAAGATGTTAGATATTGAAAGTACACTCCCTTAATTATGTGGTTTTGCTAGTATGTTTTTTTACCTCACACACTACTGTGTTTTAGACAATGGTAAAAACCAAAAGGAACAAAATTAATGTTGGATACGTCTGTGAAAGAAATGTTTGTCCACCTGAACAACCAAATGTTATGGGAGATAGAATAAAGAAAATTGTTCTTATTACCAAAAAACATAATAGGCTTCCAAATGAAAAAAAGTTTGAAAAAAGTTCTCTTGAATATTTCAGAAGGAAACATCCACCATATTTTAGTGGAATGGACAATCCACTAGTTGTATAGAAGTTAATTTGTATCATTGAAAAGATATTTTTCATTCTCCATTGTTCAGAATGTGATAAGGTAATGTTGGGAACCTTTACATTAAAGGTAAAGTGAGTCTGTGGTTAAAATTTATCATGAATACAAGGAATCAAGATAAAATTGACTCAATGGATTAGGATGAGTTTAAAAAAAAAATTCATTTTGTACAATTCTATTAGTCCTCTTATAAAAAGGGAGATTTCAGTTTCTAATTTCTCTCATGGTTATGATATGAATATGAGGATATAATTCAATGGAAACTATATTAATTATAGATATAATAAGATTATATTTTCTTTATGCACAAAGTATAAAATGAAACATAGAGGAAACTGTCATAAGGGGACTGATAAATGTTTTATGTGTGGGAAAAAATGTCATCGATCATTTTATAACTGATTTAATGGGAATAAATATAAAGCTCAAATGAATGCACCTCCTTGAAATTAGGTTTACAAGTGCGATTAAATGGGGGAATTATGATATCCAATGCCCAAATCCAAGGTTTATGAATGATTATCAACATAAACAACTAATTAAGGCCAATGAAAAATAAAAATCACATTCGATAACTATTGGTGATGTGGAGTATGAAAACAAAGTGGTTGAATGATTATGTATTTATGTAACAGGATTCCAAAATAGTGTTGTTGAATCTATTTTATAATATTATGGAATATTGGAATATCTATGTATTTCCCATAGTGGTTTTCCATATGTATATCGTACCTATAACTATGAAAAGTCATTAAACTATTTTTGTAAATCACGTGATATGCACATAATGAAGGGATAAATAGATAATGAGATGTTTTATAGTATTAATGAGCTCATGTATGATAAAAATAAAAGTGATGTCATGGTTTTCATATATTTATTTTTAGGTATTTTTGGTTTTTGGAAAGAGTTAATTTTGACTCAATTCAAGAATTCACTGAGGTTCTATGTTAATTTATGGTATTATCATGTTTCGAGAGAATCTGTGATTAAGTTATTCACATGTTTGGAATTTGAAAACCAAGAACTGCCAAATGAGATATGGGAAAATAATATTGAGTCGATTTAGTTCACCACTTCTAAATATTTATATTTTCAATTTTTGGAATGATTGTATTGTTATCCATTTATGGATAGTATAAGTTATACTCTGGTTTATTTTTGTTATGTTAATGTAATATCTCACCATATATAGACATATTTATATTTGAAAACCTCTATAACATTTTTTGTGACAGATGTATTGACATATCATTCTATTTCATGATAATTTAACACTTCAAGAATGAAATATTCATTATCATTTCTTTAAATAAGAGATGATGTGGAAATTGTTCTGGGAATGGCCAACGGTGATATTTTACAGAAATCAAGTAATTATTTCTCATCATGAAAAAAATCATCATATTTTGGAAAAGGATCTTGAAAAAAAATGATATCTAAGTACATTCTCATCTGATGAATTAGATGGCCCATTATATCATTATAGATTTATGGATTTCTTATTTTTTAACTTTCCCCAAAGCTTATTTTCTATCACTCTCCATTACAACCTAATGGTTAGATTTATCTTCCATCTCCATGTTTTCACTTACCACCTATATTATCCTACGTGGAAAGAGAGTGATGAGTTAATTTGGGTAACATTTATGTTTCAAAGATTCCTTTTTTAAACTGATGTTTTAGTATGCCTTTTTTAGTATGTGGGTTTCATTAAAATAAACTATCAAGTAGAAAACCATTTATAACCATGATTAATTTTGAGGGAAAAATTCATTTTAAGGGGGGTAGAACGTAACACCCAATGATTTTATATGATTTATTATCTTAATTTCTTTGATGTTGTACACTAAACCAGGATTATCATGAACTATACACAATGCTGTATTAGCTTGCCGTATATGCAATAGTATTCTTGGCTTTTGTTTCAGACAATTTTATGTTTTTTGATAGAATTTATTTCATGAAACAATGATTATATAATTTTATCAACTTCTAAAGAAACTATGTTTGGAATATGTTATATGCGACACCAAATGAATCTTTCAGTACACCCATCACTAACATGGCTTCCATTACATCCAAGAGGGACATTACTCGATCGTTCGCATTGTATGTGATACGAAGTTTCCATAACCAAAGATATATTATTAAAATCTTATTATATAATGTTATATAAACTTAGTATTATGAGTTGAATTAAACTCTTTTCTAATTTTATATAACCTTATAATTCAAAGTACACATTTTTTAGAACATGGTATGAGAACAAAATAAATTTGTTTTTATAAACAATGCATTTTTCAATAAAATTCATTTTTACCACCTTTTGATGGCGCTCACATTTTATATCTAGTATTTCACTCTTTTAGAAGTAATATTTTTAAATATAAACTTCTTATTTTGAATCGGGACATCAAAATTTTATGTTGTTTAATTTTTGGAATTTTTTATATTAGAAATAAAATTTTAATAAATAGTAAAAAATACTACATTTCATTCAAATCTACCTTTTCATCTAATTTATTTGTAAAATTAAACTATATTTTTAATTGTGTTGAATGTGTAAATGGATAATATATATTTTTTAATATATTGAAATTTTGGTCATTTGAAGTAATTTCACTTTTATATTGGACATAAACATAATTTATTCTTTATATAGTTATTACTTCATAAAAACCAGCCTTTCGGTTTTGACTATATTTTCTAATTTTAAATTAATTACTGTAAATTATGTTTTTTGAAATTGAAAAACCAGATTCCATTTTTGGAATTAGGAGGTTTAGATTTTGTAAACGGGACCTTTTATTTTTGGATATTATGAATAGTATTTTCAGTAATTATTTTATTTACTATTGATAAATTTTTAATCTAGTAAATAAGGGTTAAAAAATAAAATTATTATAATATTAAACTATCCTAACACATTCCATAATCCTATTGGATGAGATATTTCTAACCTTGGGCGTCGTTTGCTCAATTTTGGGACCCCATGTAATAACATGGATGTGAAAATGACATTTTATATGAATTAATTTATAGTAAAGAAGAATATGACATAAACTTGTATCATCTTAATAAAACAATTTTAATATGGGGTTATACATAATGTAAAGTAATCTATAAATAGTCATAGGAATGATGAAAATATTTCATTCCACATAGTAATTTGATGGTAATGTTTATACACTAAATAAATAAATTTATTAATGACACGATGATTATGAAGTGATTACCTTATTAATGAATGATTTAAATAAATTTGATTATAAATATTAAAATAATTTTATTTTTAATGTTTTTATTCCATCCACTAATTTTATAAAAGATTATTACTTGTTATCTTTTAATTAATAAAATATTTTTTGAATGAATCGTGTTGTTATAGATTTTAAAAAAATCCATTATATGAATAGTATAAAAATTAAAATTAATGAGATTTTAAAACAAATAATACTTTTTTAAATGATATAATCGTCCAAAAAATCTATGATATTTTTATCCAAATAAGGATTACAGCTAAAATATAATGTAATATATGAGAACTAAATTTGTCTGAAAACAATTAGTTTAGAGGATTTTGAAAAATCCACATATGATCTTAGAATTAAATGAGTTTTTGACATTTAAAAATCTGAAAATATTTTTATAATAAAATAATATTTCAATACCTTCCTAAAGTGCCCCTCCTCCTCTCTAATAAAAATTCACCTCCCCCCTCATTTCTGCATACCACCTTGAAGCATTTAGCTAAAAAAACATTCCCAATTCACCTATCAACATTCTTCATTACCTTTTGGAGGTCATTGTTTTCCAAAATTTCCATTCCCATTGTACCTAAAAATAGATCAAATGAAATTCCAATGAAGAAGTGGTACGTTCTTTAACAATTCAATTCAATTTAATTTATTCTTCAACATCCTCTTTCTATTTTGATTCCATACTAAAGTAATAACTACGATATATTATACATTCTAAGATGTTATTATAACTATGGGACAACATTATATATCCTTTTATCCATCCTATGAATATTAATATCACAATCAGTGTGTATGTACGACATACCATCTCCACGCCATGGTGGAATTTGTTTATAAAAAATACTTTTTTAGGGGGTGCATAATGATGAACATAATGAATATAAATAATTAATATAACATGAAAATGATTCTGTATAATTAATATATCATCCATTTACATAGTATTTAACCATCTGGAGAATGATATTGTCGTTAATGCATAGCTATGACCTATCGTCTGCAAGACGCAGTGAGATTCATTCTCCTTGTTAATAACTCAAGAATGGCTATAAGATTTATATGATGACGGAAAAAAATAATTATGATATTATTTTCAGGAATAAAATACATCATATGAATATAATATATGACCAACATGGAAAAATATGAAGGGGAAAATGATATAGTTTACACCTCAAATAATGGTAAAATTAAAATACTATTAGAAAATTGATAAAATTGGATAATATATAATATCATAAAAGTGGATATTTTATTGTAATAATTTAATAACATTATTTAACCATTATACTGTAGGTGAACACACCCCTGACTAATGAAAAGTGCAAGGTAAGGGATAATTTTTCGATCTCATTATTATCTGACATTTTTTTCGTATGTATTTATTGGGGAATATTTATCATTCAAGTCCTTGTTTTCAAAATATATAATATTAATTCTATTTTTATAATATTTTTTACTATGAATTTTTCCAATTGTTAATTTTTTATTAAATAGTATGGAAAGAATCTTTCATTAATTTTCCATTTGATACACTTTGTGCCTTTTCTAGAAAGTGTATGAGAAGAATGTGTTTTTTTAGCTTATACCTAATAAATGGATTTTTACATCTTCATATACCCTTATTTACATAAATATTCCCTTATGATGTTTAAATTTAATTTTGTACTTAATTATTAATTTTTGAAACTGATTGACATTTTGATAAAAGAAATCGTTTTTGATGAAGAAATAATATTTTCCTCCAGAATTTAGTTCTAGTGTTTTATGAAAATTATATTCCATATAAGATGACATAGTTTTAGGTTTCAATAATAATTATTAGTTTAATTTTTATTATGTTTATGATATAATTAATTTATGAAATCCATTTATTTTATATAGATTATGATGGAATGATTTTTAAGAAGCCAATATTTTGTTCCTTGGGTTATGCTATGATGAATGGTTTTTCATATTGTGGAACATGTAAGAATTATTTCAATATGATATGGTTGAGACCCATATCTCCCTAAAATTCATTGGGAAATGATTTATATTTCATGAGATATACATGAATGGAACGTCAAGTAAATATGATTCGATAATATTGGGTTGGAATTGTAATTAAATCTGGTTCAATAATTCATGGCTGGAATGACAAGTAAACTCAGTTCAGTAAAATAATTTTTCCACTATGATGGTCTTTGCAGTAATGACTTGGATAATATTGAAATAATATTATGTTCTAATTTATTTTCCATTATCCCATGTTTTATGAAAATGATATTTTATGGTTAATATTCCTTTATAATCAATGCCTTATGAGTTACCAAGATTTATTTCATGAAACATGATTTTGATATTTAAACCTTATGTTTATTTTGTTATATTATTATGTTTATGGTTTGTTTTATGTTAGAAGTGATTAAACATACGGACAATTTGAGATCGCCCTTTCTATGTTTTCTTTTCCCTAGTATATAAAAATGATTTTAATAAATATAGGTTTTAAGAAGGAAAATGAAAGGAGATGATCATTATGAAATATGTTGAATATTATTCACCATGTTATAATATTCTGTTATATGTTTCCATAGATACTAAATTAATATGGTCTTTGGAATTGGTTTGTGTCATGTAATAATTGTTCTATAAACGAAATATAATTTCCATGTATATCAAGCTAGGGTTGTTATAGTTGATATCAGAGGGATGGTTTAGTAAACCATTATAAACAATGATGAAAAAACATTAGTGGGATCTGTAGAGGTATTTCTATGGTATGTCTAGGGATATACCTAAGCTTATGTCTAACTATTTGTTACAGTCCTAGAATTAGTTAAATAAACATGAATAACCAAGGATTAATCATAAGATGTTAGATTCTGAAATTACTCCCCTTTGATTATGTTTTTTTCATAGTATAATTTTTTCAAATCATACAATTGGGTTTTACACAATGGATGGAACACAAAATAACCACATTAGTACTAGATGTGACGAGAAATGTAGTGATTTTCCTCATGAACAAACAAAATTTATGGGAGCTCCAATAAAGAATCTTGATTTTATGACTTCAACTCCTCCTAGGATTCCAAATGACCCAAAGATGGAACATAGTTATCTTGGACCATTCTTAAGGCAACATCCACCTTAGATGACCGATCTACTAGTTGAAGAGAATAGGATTTTGTATTGTTGAAAATATATTTTTCATTATCCGTCATTCAGAATGTGAAAAGGTTAAGATGGGAACTTATTGATTGAAAGGTATGGTGAATATGTGGTTGAACTTTATCAATAATATGAGGAAACATGATATAATTGATTCCATGGATTGGGTTGAGTTTAAAATCTTTTTTTTGGTATGTTCCTTCTTCGTATTATTCTTAAAAAAAGATTGATTTCACTTTCTAAACTATCTCATGGTTGTGATATGAAAAGAATGATAGAATTCAAATAAAACAATAAAAATCACAGAGACAAGAAGATTGGATTT
This sequence comes from Viscum album, assembly GCA_963277665.1. Classification (NCBI taxonomy): domain Eukaryota; kingdom Viridiplantae; phylum Streptophyta; class Magnoliopsida; order Santalales; family Viscaceae; genus Viscum; species Viscum album. The sequence goes on along the minus strand of OY728122.1, from coordinate 610,749,105 downwards.
TCTTTTTGAAAAATGTATGGAAATAGTAATGAAGGAAATTATCTTACGTTGAATGTTAAATATTTTAAGTGTAGTAAAAATGGTCATCAATCATTTTACACCTAAATTAATGGGAATAAACAGAAACCTCAAAAGTGTGCACCTCCCAAAAATCAAGGTTACAAGTACTAGGAAATTGGGGATTTACGCTAACAAATTCCCAAATCCAAGGGTTATGGATGATTATAGATTTCAAAAACCTATTATGGGCAAAGAAATTGTAAAATCACATATAATCACTATTCATGATGTTGACTATGACAAAGAAGTGGTGGAATGATTAAGTGTTTATGTAATGGTATTCCAAAATAGTTTTGTTGACTATATTTTATATTATTATGTAATATTGGAATATCTATGTATTGGTCCATTGTGTTTTTTCATAAGTATATTGTACTCATAACCTTTAAAAGTGATTAAAATATTTTTGGAAAGCACCTGATATGCACATAATGAAGGGATAAGGATATAATGATATTTTTGATAGTATTAATGGTCTCATGAATTATTGAAGGACTATGTGATATCATTGTTTGAGTATATATATTTTTTGGAATTTTTGGGGTGTCCAAGGAGTTAATTTTGATAGTATTAATGTTTTAATTGATGTTATATGGTAATTCATGTTATTATCATATTTTAAGAGAATACATGACTAAGGTATTATAATGTTTGGAATATGACAACCATAAAGATCCAAATGAGACTTGGGAGACAAATTTTAAGTCTATTTAGTTCACATATTTTTAAATTTAATATTTTCATTTTTTGGAAGGATTGTAATGTTATCCATTTATGGATAGTATGTGTTATGTCTCAGTTGATGATTGTTTGATTAATGTATTATCTCACTCTAGGTGGACATATACATATTTGATAACCTGTTCTAGCCTTTTTTGAGACATATTGTGTGACCTATCATTCTATCGCATGATCTACTAACACATCAATAATGAAAAATTCAACTTCATTTAATTAAATATGAGATGAAGTGGAAATTGTTCCGAGAATGACCAATGGTGAGATTGTACTAAAATAAATTAATTACTTCTCCTAACTACATTTAGAAAAGGATCTTGAAAACAAAAATGTTATCTCATTAGATTTTTGTCTAAATAAATCAGAAGGTCCACTAAATCATTGTAGATTTGTGGATTACTTCTTGTTAACTTTATCGAAACCTTATTCTCTATCACTCTCCATTTGAACTAGATGGTTAGATTTTTCTTCCATATTCTGGTTTTCACATACCTGCTATGTTCTCTTATGTGGAATCCCAGTGATGAGTTACATTGGGTACCCATTATTTTTATAACATTCCGGTTTTAAATGATGTTTTAATATCCCTTTTTATGTTGTGAGGTTTTGTGAAAGAAAGATTATTGTAGAAAACCATTTATAACCCTGATAAATTTCAAGGTTGAAATTCATTTTAAAGGATGTAGAATGTAACACCACCACATTTTAGGAGATAGATTATTTTAATTTAATTGATTTTCTATGATACACCTTGATTATATTGTGCTATATGCAACACCATATTAGCTTTTCCTATAAAAAATAGAATTATTGGCTTGTGTTGCACACAATTTCAAGTTATTTGGATATAATTTATTTCACGAAACACTATGTATATATTTGGTCAAATGTATCAATGAACTATGTTTTTATTATGTTATGTGCAACACCAAAGTCATATTGCGCTACACGAAATAATTACTTGTCTTGCATTACATTAAATAGAATTCTTCCTCGATAGTTTCCATCGTATGTGATAATGAGTTTTATTAAAGAACGATATATTATTAAAATGTTTTGATTTAATGGGATATAATCTAGCTGTATTGAATACTATTAAACACATTTCAAATTTTATATAAAATTATAAGTCCTCATACACATCTTCTATAACATGGTATGAGATAAAATCAATTTTTTGGATAAGAGTAGTATTTTTAATAAATTGCAGTTTTACCACCTTTTGATGGCACACCCATTAAAAATATTGTTTATGATAATTTTATAAGATAAATTTGAAAAAATGAACTCTTTATTTGGAATCAGGACATAAAAAAACTTTTCTTGAGTTTTTGGTGTTTTTCTAATAAAATTCAAATTTTAATTAATAGTGGAAAATACTAAATTTTAATCAAAATTTACTTTTCATATAATTTATTTATAAATTAAATAATAGGACTCAATAAAAACGTTTTAAATGATGAATGAATGAAATAAGAAGTATTTTTAGATATTAAGGTAACAATTCCAATGAAATAACTAATTGACCTTAGGAAAGGTAATATGGCCCTTATGATTTGTAAACTGGCCAAGGGAATAGTAACCTCAACCATTAATGTATAAATAAAATTTAGAAATCATATATGTGAAAATATAATATAACTATATCATATTATAATTAAGTAAATATTTTAAAAATAATTTATTATGTATTGGCATTTTTGGAAGTCATTTATATTTAAAAATATATATATAATGAATTGTATAATATATAGTTAAATTTATTTTCATAAAATGTGTTTAGAAATTAATATTTTTATATTGTATGTTTTTTATATCATTTTAACAGACCTTAATATAATTTAAGAAGTGTTACAAAATCACTTTTAAATTTAAAATATACATTTTACAAGTAAATGATGACTTAAATTAAAAATTGAATTACTCTTATTTAGAAAATTGTTTTTATAAAATTGAAAACATTTTTTAATTCTACACATCAAAATATATTTAGGTTGAATGTTTGGGTCTTTTTGAAATACTTGAATTTTTGGGGAATAGTAAAATACAGTAATTTATAGTATAAATACATTATATATTAAATACAGTATTCTTTGAGTCATAGTTGATATATAACCAAAAATGAACAACTTTAAAAAATTATTTCAATATTTGTTATGATAATTATCATACTATTCTTTTATATGATCCATAATAACAAATTAATCAGTAAAAAAAATGAGAAAACACCCCTCTCCTCAACTATAAATACCACCCACAACCTCTCATTTCTTTACACCTATAAACCATTGAGACTAGAATAAATTCATTGGAATACTCTTCCCCAGTCCCTCCCCCACATCATGGAGCACGTTCTGTCCTAAAAAAACCACACCCATTCCTTTATAGGATCCCATAGAGGATAAATCCAAGAGGTAAGATACTCTTCCTTTTTATTTTTATTTCCCTTATAATTTAATTTCACGTATTCTCTTTTCCTCAAAATATATTACCAAAATAGAATGACAAATATTATATGTTTGATAAAGTGAAATTATATCATTTTAATGTAATAGTAATAATTATAGTCATCCCTCCTTCTATTTTAATTTAAAAATGAAATCTTCACCCATGATGTGTAACTTTATCAACCTCGTGAGCGATGCACATTCATTTTCATTTTACACCTTCATGATTGTTCATAAAAACAATAAATGGTTGAAAATATTTTTTATATTATATGTGAAAACCATATTTTGGTTTTGGGAATAACATATTACATAATAGTAAAAGTTAAAACAAAACGAGTTCGTTGTGATCGAAAACCCTTCAATGTCTTCCTAAAACGATCAACATTAATGTGTATCTATTTTTAATCCTCATGAAATGTTATAAATATATTTATTCAATTATATGAACATATTAATGATCATTAATAACATATAACAAAAATATCAGATATTTTTCCAAATTTTACATTAACTACCATTTAATTATAAAATTGAACAAATAATGAAAACTAAGAAAATGAATACTCACGAATGATGAAATTATACTCAATAAATCATAAAAAATCACATTAAAGAACAAAATAATATTATAATAAATAAATATATTTATAAATGATTATTTATTTGTTAATTATTTATTAGAAAGTTATTATTCATGATATTAAATTAAAGGAATCATATAGACCAACAGTAAGGGGAATTCTCAAAGCTATCTCTCTTTGTTTGGGTTTTCCTTCTTTCACCCCATTTTTTGTATGAATATTCCATTAATATAATTTTATAAATATTATATTACCTTTTTGGTATATACATCTTTTATAATTGAGTTTATGACAAACATAATGTTTTCTAAAAGAATTATTCTTTTAAAAATACACTTTTTTACTTTTTAATATTTTTTCTTCTTCACACATGGTTGATGATTATTATATCAATTATTTTACTCCCAATTTCATTTGGGAACCAAAAAAATTATTAATTTTAGATTTATGAAATTAAACCATGACTTTACATGGTTTTTTTATGTTTAAGGTTGATATATATTCTATGCGGAATGCAAGATAATATAAATGTTATGATGTGATGTGTGCACCCAAAATTATATTGCACAATTTAAATGTTATGATATGAATGATGTGATAGTAATTATATAACACTCTAATGAAATGGGTAATCTAGTGTATCTCATAAGAAAAGTGAAATATGTATGAACCTGATGTTAACTTTTGTTCACAACTATGTGTAGTAGTTAAGCACAACGACATAAGGGTTTATTTTTATGAATGGATACATTCCAAGGCGTTTATTTATGACTCCTCCAAATTTTATGTTCATATTCCTATTTTATGATGATAATGATCATTATCACCACATTTTATGATGTTCCATGTAATTATATATCTTCTTACTAGGATTTTATCTCACCGCTATTTTATGTATATCCTGAGGTGATTACTTGTACTAAGAAGAACATAATGGAACAAAAAAATCTAGAGTAAAAGGAATTAAATAAGTATATATATATATTTAAAAGTTATGTATGGTATTTTTTTTCCAAACACACTAAATATTTGTATAATTGTCATATAATTTATTTATATTTATTATAATTAAAATGATATTATAGTTATGTATGAAATAGAAGGGCCTCAATATAAATTTTATTTCAATTATTTAAAAAATATTATACCTATAAAATTTATTTTAAAATAAATTTAATTTAAATATCATTCTTAACATGCAACATCAATCTTCATGAAAATTGAGATATATTATATTAACATTATTATTTAAGTTTGATAGTTATTAAATATTCGTTGAATTTGATAGTATAAATTGAGTGCAAATATTAATAAATATATTTATAATATTCCTCCTCAATACTACTTTTTTGATCATTTCCTAGACAATAAGAAATCAATTTTTAGTAAGTTCATTTTTCTCAAATGTGAATTTCAATCAAATAATATTTTTTTTACATTTTGTCTGTGTAGGTTATTTTTAATTAATTCAAATTTTAGAAAAAATAACATAGAAAATAAACATAATTTTTATGTAATCATATCCTAATCTACATTATGTGAAATTTATAGATTTTTTTCAATTGAGACATTTTTTGGGGAATAATGAAAAATATCGAATTTTCAAATGTAGTTACCTATTTTCAATAAATCATGTGATTTACAAGTTGAATTATATTGTGGTGTTTTTCTTAATGTTAAATAAAAATATTCTGATTTATAATAATATCATAAATTATATTAAAATAATTAATATTAATGATATTGATATAAGATAATTTTTATTCATAGAATACATTTTGTAAAATATGTTTTCCTTTTGTTTTATGAATTTATTTTAATATTTTTAATCCTATTAGTGAGATTTGATAATGAAATAGTGATACCCTATTTCAAATTATTAGGTTAAAATTTGGTAGATAGATTCAATTTAATTTTTTCATTTGAATAATGACATTGAAAAACAGTTGTCAGGTCGATAAGTGTAAAACATTTAAAATATGGTTAAAAATTATAATATCTTTGAAATTATTTTTAACCCTTGTATTTATCATATTTTATGTTTATTGTTTAGTAATTTTTCTAAACAAATATCAGATATATAGAAAATTGGTGCTATTTTTCTTTGATTATGAATATTATATTATTAGAAGAAAATAATGAACACAAAATATCAATCTCTTAACTTTAATAACTCTAAAATTATTACATAAAGAGAAAATTGAGATTTTTTATGTAATTTTTTTTAAATAAATGGAAATATATTACCATATTAATTAATTTTAAATATTTAACTTGTAGAATAAATATCATAAATAGTATATAACACCAAAATAATAATTATAGCAATATTATGAAAATATAATAAAGAGTAAAAAAAAAAAATTTGAGATTAATTATTTTTCTACTATATTTTTTTAGAAAAACATGAAATAATATTGTTTTTTGAAGGATTATAATTTATATTTACATTTTAATTGACTTTTTTAAATTCAAATTAAATAGAAATATCCAAAAAACGACATTAATAAAATTTTATAATATATAATACATTATTAAATAATTTAAAATCTATAAATATATTATATTTTAAATAATTTTTGGTATATGGTTTAAAATATCTTCCATAGTCCATTTATGGGTTGTTTTTACATTTATGTTTTTATTATGGACCTTTTTGGAAAATAAAACCTTTAAATTACTCTAATTGTGAAAAGGGATAATTAGGGGTTAAAACTAAATATAATGATTTCAGCACAACCAAAGCTAATAAAAAAATTATTTTATTACAATTTTTAGAATAAAAATTTTATTATATTAAAATTATATCAATTTGGAGAAACTATAATATTAATAATAATTTATATAAATTTCATATATTAATTAATTTGAAGAGTGCCCCTCCAAAATCATATAAAAGAAAACCCATTATCTCATTTATTTACGCCATATTGAGAAAGATATCTCACAAAAAATAAAACAATTCACATCTATACATTCATTTACATGTTCTAATTTTTATTTTCATTCAAAAAAAAATTCTATACACCTTTTGAGGAGATCTAATAGAATTATACCGGAAAGATGTCATCATATTTACAAAATCCGTTAAATTTATGTCTTATTATACTTCTATAAATATGTTATAACCATTTCAAAATATTTTATCTATAATAATTAATATATTGTTATGTTACTATTAGTAGGTAACAACCATTTTCAATCACTTTTCTATCCTATAAAAAAAAAACCGCATTAGCGTACTTACGACATACCATCTCCACATAAAGGGGAGGTTTTTTACATAAAAACATTACTATAATGTCTATATAGATGAAAATAATATTGATATATTATATTTATGATATAATTATTCTTATTAAATTGTAATGTCAAATTTTCTTTCACGAGTCGTCCCCCTTGGGGCTCTTGCCATGAATACCCCAGGCCGGCCTTGCATAGGCCATGGGTTAGCGACTAACACCAAAAGGAATATTCCTATAAAAGGATGGAATTTCCTTTCAACATGTGCAAAAACCCAAACTAAGAACACAAAAGGAAGCAACCATGAAGTAAACTACTTTATCAAAATGTGTACTGAAAGTAGAGGGGTTGGAATACATGCCCAAATGGAAAGTAAGAGTAAAAATAAAAAGGGAAAATAGCTCCTAAATCATCCACTGAGGATCCTACATGAAGGATAGGTACAACTCATTATGAGTAGTCACTACGACACATCACGTAAAATGGTCTATCTATAAGCACCAACTACACTTGGCTCCCTCAGCCTCAATCAACGTTGTCGGTCATCTGCACAAGACACATAAAGGTGTGGGCGAAGCCCGTGTAGGGGTAAGTATAACAATAATTAGTAGGGAACCCAAGACCCCTGAAGGACTCATAGAGTTCCACCAAGGTAAAACCAAAAGGCAAGGAATCAATCACAAAGCATGAAGTAGTCATCAACACTACTTATTTATATGCCCATACATATAAAGAAGTTATCAAAATATACACACCTCATAAATGAGGAATCATAATGCTCCATATTTTACTGCATTTTCACAACAGATCAATGAGGGAAGAATTCCAAAATGGTAACACCGCGAAGGTAACACCACAAAGGTAAAGGTACAAAAATGGTAACACCACGAAGTTTAAGCTACGATAATGGTAACACCATGATGGTAAAGACTCATCACACACTAGGTATATAAATTATGTACACAAGTACATATGATTAGTCATAATAGTAGATCATTTTATTTGGTCGAGAGGCTCTACTACTAACATAAACTGGATCGACAGATGGTAACCCACATAGGATCTCTAGGCACTAACCCACACTAGATCAATAGATATTGACCCACACATGATCACTAAGTGCTGACCACCACAAGATTGGTAGATACTAACTCACATAGGATCGATGTTCTTTCTTCATGCTACAACAAGGCACAAGATTCCCACACTAAGCATAAGGGTAGTATAAGGATTCAACACCTCTTGAAAAAGGTGTAGGGTTCAGGCCTCATTTGTTTTTCCCACACCCTTCGCATTTTCTTGATAGCAACAGGGTAGTATAAAGATTCAAAAACTCTTGAAATTAGTCGTGAAAATAAACCCTACCTCAAAATCATTAGAGAAAATCCATGTTTGAGGAAGATTTAGTGTTTTTATTTCATGTTTCTATGGCGCTCGTCACCGCTCACTAAAACTATTTCAGTCATTCATGTTTTTGGCATCATGTTACTTTTCTAGAGCTTCGTCGCTTGGTGAAGATTTGCCAATACTCTACCCCGATCTCCATATAAATAGGAGAGTGGGAGGGTGAGTAATGTCGTTGGGAATTTATGGGGTTCCTTTTATAATGAACCTTACAAATTCTAAGGGTATGGTTACAAACATGGAGGAGTCAAGCCAAATAATGGATTGACATGTCGTTGGTCCCACAACCGCTGCTTGTCTGTTAATGGAAATAAAAAATAAAAATAAAATAACTTTTTTATTTTATTATTATCAATAATTACCAAATAATATTTTTTTTCTTCCGACCATCCTTAATCAAATTAAAGCCTCCATTAATAAAATCCGGGTGCTGTGGACTCAATTATGCCTTCATATTTCTATTTCAATTACTGATTCAAAAGATAGAAAATTTCACCCACAGGATTACAGAACACACCTAAAACATTGTTCAGAAATTCATTCTGGGCACACTGAGCCTCAGAATCACACATCGTCAATTTTTTCAGACTCGTATTAATTCCATATAATTAAAAAAATAATTGAAAAATTCGGGTCATTAAATTCTCAACAACTTAAATATTTTCGTCCTTGAAATCCACAATAAAGACTAAGGAAACAAATGGGGGTACTGAGAACGAATTTGAGCCTTTTTTTCCCATGTACTCTCCCAGAGGTTCCCATGATACCAGTGAACACGCACCAGAGGTATCAATCATCCACATATGATCTGCTTCTATCGATCATCAATCTCCTCTGAAACCTATGTAAACATTTCCCCATTGCCGATTACCAGATCTCCCCAGTCGATGACATGCGACAGATCATGCCCGTACCATCTAAACAACAACACGTGAAAATTTATTACATCCGGTGCATCTATGGGGGAAGATCCAGAAAATATAGCACCTCACCAACTGTACTGAGAACCTAAAAAGGTCCGATGAACCTCAGTGATAACTTGTCGCCTCAGCCATCTATGAAAACCCCACCGAGGTGAGACCCATTGAAATAAATGGTCTCCCTCATCGACCACAAAAGGTTTCTATATTCTGGCAGCATGAGAATTTTGTCTACTCTATGCAATCTTAATCTTCTCCTGGATGAACTGAACCTTCTCTGTGGTAGGCCACACCAACTCTGGTCCCATAAGTGCAGACTCCCCTTGGTATGTCTAGCATAGAGGTGACCTGAATGGTCGACCGTAAAAGGCATCAAATGGTTCCATACCAATGGTGGAGTGATAGCTAATGTTCTAGACGAACTCCACTAAGATAATGGGGTCTGACCAACTACTGCATAAATCTAAGAAGGAAGCATGAAGCATATCCTCTGATGTCTGAATGGTGCACTCCATCTGACCATATTTCTGTGGATGAAAGACGGTTCTCAAAGATTGTGGGGCTCCGAATGCCTCCTGTAACCTCTTCCACAATCGGGATGTAAAATGTGTGTGGAGGTTAGAGATGATCGTCGATGTAACCCCCTGATGTTTTACAATCTCATCTACATAGAGGCATCCCATGCCCTCAACTAATTCATGCCCTTGGATTGGTAGGAATTTGGATGACCTGGTGAGTCGATAAATGATCACCTAGATGAAATCATGTCCCCTAGAAATCAATAGTAGTCCTTTCACAATGTCAAAGGAGATAACATCCCACTTCCACTCTGTCACCTCTAGTGGATGTGCTAAGCCTTCTGGAACCTAATTCTAATCCTTCACATGAAACCAAGTGAGGCATCGTGATGTAAAATCTTCCATTTCATTCTCCATCCTTGACCCCCAATGATGACGCTAGAGGTCCTGGTACATATTCACCAAAACAGGATGTACTGCCAGAGGGGACGTAGAGAACTCCATCAATACCACCTCTCGTAGTGCCACTAGTACTATGGTTAGTATTTTGAGGAGGAGGATGTGCTACCCACCATAGTATAATCAATCATGTTCTAGTCCTGAAGATATATTAGCACATTGAGCCTGCCAGTCAACGTCCCCAAGCTGTTCCTCCTGAACTCCCCAAATAATTGGGGGAGTGAAAGTCATAGATTAGATGTAAGATTCTCCATCTCTATCCACAAAAGATATCTGTAATGTGGATGGCTTCTCTGTCACCTCACTATGCAATGTAGGCCAAACCTCTTGTTGAGTGTGTCTGCAACAACATTTCCCTTCCTATGAGTGTAGACTATCTCAAAGTTATACTCCTTGAAGAATTCTAGCCAATGTCACTATCTCGGGTTCAGGTCCTTCTATGAGAAGATATACCTGAGACTCTTTTGATCGTTGAAGACTATAAAATGATCTCCCATCAAAAAATATTTTCACATCTTAAAGGAAAATATGACTACTGCTAACTCCATGTCAGGGGTAGTGTAACTCTTCTCATGTTGTCTCAGCTATCGAAAACCATATGTGATCACTGCTGGCTCCTACATCAGAACACATTCAATTTTTATCCCTGATACGTAATAGTAGACTACACACCCAATTCCCTCTTCTGGTAGCCCCATGATGGGAGAAATCATTAGACTCTTACACAGCTCTTGATAAATATGATGGAATCTCCCTATCAATTCGAAGGGTTGCCCCATATTTTTCAACACTGACAAGGGTGTCATAACTTTGGAAAAGTATGGTAGGAATCTTCAGTAGTACCCAACCAACCCAAAGAAACTCTGCACCTCATCAAACTCTTGGGTGGATCCTAGGCAATCCCAACCACTATCTTTTCTGGATTCACTACAGCACTATCCTCCGAGAAATGGTTTCCAAGAAAGAGGCCCTATCATATCCAAAAGTAGATGTTAGAGAACATAAAATAATGTTGGTGCTTTAGAGTGTATCTATAACTATCTGCCGATGATAGGCATGCTCCAACTCTATCACTAAGTACACCAATATGTCTTCAATGATGACCACCACTATGCGATTGAGGTATGGCTGGAAGATCATGTTCATGAGTCCCATGAACACTTCTAGGGTATTGGTCATGCAAAATGGAAAAACCAAGAACTCATAGTGTCTAGACCGACATCTGAAGGTCTTATACTACATATCCTCATCTCGTACCCTAAGCTTATGATAGCCTCATATGAGGTATATCTTTGAAAACTAATGAGATCTATTAAGATAATAAAAAAGGTCATAAATTCTTAGATGTGGATACTTTTTCTTCATAGTCACTTGGTTTAGGTGCTGATAGCCCACACAGAGTCTCACGATCAGTAGTCACTCTGACATGTCACGTCAAATGGTCCTCATCTAAGCACCGTCTAGTCCTGGTTCCCTTAACCTCGATCAAGGATATCCATCATCTGCATATGACACAACAAGTTACGGGAAAAGATAGTGTAGGGATGAGTATAACAATAATCATTAGTGACCTCGAGACCCTTGAAGGTCTCCTAGAGATCCATAAAATTAAAACCACAAAGCCAGACATCAATCACAAAGCATGAAGCAGTCATTAACTCTACTTAGGATATTACCATACATATACCTATGTTATCAAAATATACTAATCTCATAAATGAGGAATCATAAGGCTCCAACTTTTAAACCATTTGAATAGTTGATCCACGAGGGAAGAATACCCCAAAGGTAACACAATGAAGGTTACACCATGAACGTAAAAGTACTAAAAAGGTAAAACCATAAAGGGTATGATAACACCACAAATGTAAAGATTCATCTCAAAAAAGGTATATATCTTATAGACAGAAGTACAGATGAATATTAGTAAAACTAGATCATCTTTTTCATTCATGAGGCTCTTCTGATAACCCACATTGGATCGGTAATTCGTGACCCACATAGGATCAATATGCACTAACCTACATAATATCGATAGATACTGACCTATATAGGATCGCTAATCATAGACCCACACAGGATTGATAGATGCTGACCCATATATGATCGATGCTATTTCTTCATGTTATAGCCAACCATGAGATTCCTATACTAGGAATTCATTATTCTGGGTGTATCTACTCCTCATGAAATTAGTCAGACATCAACCTCCACAATGATCTATGAAGAAGTAATACAAAGGACTGCGATGTCATAATGGTTCCAATGCAGTAGACGCCTCATCAATCAGATGCCTGGTCTGTGACTTTTAAGCATTTTAGTAATGAGGGTTGGGATGGATTCAGTTCAATCCAATTCATCCATACTCTAGATTTCTCTAAAAATCAAATGGAGTTTACCCAAAATACCATCTCCCTATAAAGATCCCAGTGCCATAGACATTTTTTCAAATTGATGCACAGTTCCCAAGTAATGGCTATTTTTGAGAAACTTGGACAGAAAGGGTTCAGGTCCAGTCTGACCAAGTCCGACCCAAACTCGCCTGGGCTAGTCCGGTTGGGTCGGGATGCATCAGGTTTATCTCATAAGGACACAAGCGGGCCCGACCCATGGAGGGGAACATACTGTTGGCCTTATGCAACAAAGCCCACAGAGGGCACCCTAACAAGGCTCGCGCTGCCCAACAACTATAAGGGCCCAACCCACTAGATGCGTGACCTGCTGGGGTGGGGCCCGCCGATGTTGCCATGGGGGCATTTCTCTCCATTCAGAAATCAGACTAGCCGTGCCATGGGGCACCACCAGGTCACCCGCGGGATCCATCAGGAGCAGGTCCTGGCTCTCCGCTGTGGCTTCCGTGCCACAGCCGACCGGTGCAGGCCACCGCTGTCCATTGCGGCTAGATGATGTGGCTATCTCACCGACGTCATGACATTACGTGTCGCTTCATCTTCCGAGGGACGGCCCAAGCTGGTCTACATTTTTACCGGCCATGGCTATAGCTGTGACCTTCTTCGCCGGTAGCGCACGACAGCGCGCCACCATCTCCTCCGTGGCTGGCCGGTGCTAGCCAGTTTCATCACCTTCCCTGTCGGTGTCAGTTGTCGGTGGACTTTCATGGGTCACTATGTGATCTCTAGTGGCCTGCTTCTCCATCTAAAAGTTCCAACGGATTCTCCAGGACATCCTCTTTGCCACTAAATCCACAGTTCCTTGTTTCATCCTACCTGAATAAATCACTCACAAATAATACATCAAATTTCAACCAAAGGTGGTTGGTCCATGCCTTTTTTTCTTTTGGCCAGCGCTCTCCTTGTTAGCTTGATATTAAGAGGGTAGTATAATGATTCAAAATGTGTTTAAATTTTATAATAAAATAAACCCCACCTTAAAATCATTAGAGAACATCCGCATTTGAGGAAGAGTCAGTGTTCGTCATTCATGATTCGGTGACAATCATAACTGGTCACTAGAACCGGTTCCATCCTCTAAGTGGTCGGTGTCATGGTACTTTTCCAATGCATCGTCGGTTGTTGAAATAGTGACAATACTCTATAGAGAGATCAATATAAATAAGAGAGGGGGGGGGGTGAGTAATGCCATTGGTAATTTATGGGGTTCATTGAATAATGAACCTTCATAATTCCAATAGTATGGTTACTAACATTTAGGTGTCAGTCAAATTAAAGGATTGACATGTTTTTTGTCCTTCCACCGCAGTTTGCCCATTGGAGGAAATGAAAAATAAAAATAAAATAACATTTTTATTTTATTATTATCTTAAATGTAAAAAACTATGTTTTTCTTCCGACCTTCTATGGTGGATGTGAATCCTACATTAAGAGAATCTCAGCACTGTTGATTCAACAATACCCTCATATGTTTAATCCATGAACGAGTTCAAATGATAGATAACATCATCCACGTGTTTACTGAACGTACCGAAACAAATTCAGAAATTAATTATGGGCACACCGGGTCTCATAATCACATGCCGTCAATTTTCAGAGACACATAATAATTCTATATAATTGAATAAATTTACCTAGAAAATCAGGGTCATTACATTTTCCTTCTCAAATTCCAAAATTTGGAAAATTATAATGTCCCTAATGTGTACGTGTGGTCTATATCCACCACAAAGGGATGTGATCCATTTTTCATTTCTGGTTTACATGGATGGAAATAAGGTTATATTTAATGAAATCGTAAGATATATATGAGATTAAATTGATTATTTAATAATGAATTATTTTTCAACATTATTTTCATCAATTCGTCATAATGTGAAAATAACATTCATGCATATATATTACATACCCTCTCCATAAAGTATTAATTCTTTTTTCACTTATACCTTTTAAAAATTATTCTAAATATATATATAATTTATATATTTGATATTTATATAATGATTAAAATTCTTTGATTATTGATCTTTAATCAATTTATAAGGTTTAGGACATTTGCGACAAAACATGCATGAGAAAATAAAGGAGTTAATAACGAATGAAATTACAATATCGAATGATTATTAATTAACTGGTGATAATATCCTATAAAAAGATCATATATGATGTTATAAATATCAATATAGTCCATTTATAAATTTATAATTTTTTTGAAACCCTTATAGTATATTTCAATGCATATTTATTGAATGAGAATCATGAGGTAAAGATTTTCATATATCATTTTCCATTAGTTAGGTTTTACTTCTACTTTACTAACTATATAAATCCAAGATTATTTCTAATATTTCCCTTTTAGAGATGTTTTATTTCCAATTTTATTTGTGTTTTATTTACATTGTATACACATAATCACTTCAGTAATTAATTTTCACTTCAATGTCATGATCATTTTATAGTATTTCATCTAAATTTCTACTCTAAGGAGACATATTTGTTATTATACAACTATTTTTATATGTAGTGTATATACTAACCATTTTAGTTATTTATTAAAAATATATATTTATTAATTATGATTAAAGAATATATTGATGTTACTCATTCAAGGGTTTTCAATTTTAATGATACCAATGATGAAAAAATTTGTTTTATAATCAAATTTTCATTATAATTTCTTATATTTCATTAATAAAATCTTATAATATATCTATAATAAACACAATAAAATTTTTATATAGTATATATATTTGTGTGTGTTTGTTTACATTGTTTTCTTCTAATTTTTCCATCATTTTGAACATCAATAAAATAATTTAGTATTTTAAAAAATTTATATTCCTTATATTTTTGATATGGTAAATTTTTATTCTATGTATATATATTTTAAAACATATTTAACACATTCCCATTTTACTTACTCAAAGGATTTTTCAATGGAATTTTATGTTATCATTTACCTTTTACATTAATTTAAATGAATATTTATATTTTATTCTAAATGGGTTTCTTCCATATTTATTTTTAATAAGCCAAAAGGAATGTTTCAATTTATCATATACAAAATTAATGAATTTCCACAACATTATTACCATTATAAACTATCTATCTTCTTCTGAAATATTACAATGTTTTAATAATAAAAATTAATTTAAGAAAACCTATTTAAAATTATTTAGTTAAATTTCTGCTATTCATTAATAGATACGATTTTAATATAAAATTTATTTTATAATTAACTGATGATTATGTGTTATTATTTGATTTATTTTGGGGTCATTATCTTCCACTTAATAAATTCAATTTTTGTTAATTAGACATTATATTTCTCTTAAATATACATATTCTATTTATCATGATATGATTATAGATTAAACTAGATACCAATTCTACATAAGGTATTTTAATTTTTTATTTGTTTAATTGGGTGGGGAAATATTAATATTTTATATTTTTCTGTTAAATATGGATATTTAATGACAAGGAATATTGGTCATGAATTCGATTTTTTAAAGGTTGGGTATTAAGCCTTATTTTATTATTAATAGAAAGAAAAAACCTCTTTTAACTTTGTAGAGGGAGACCCATTACATTGCCCGAAGGCCCAGTGAACCAATTTTTATTGGCCCAAGGAACATTCTATGAATAGTTATCTGTAGTACCCTCCTGCTTCAGTACTCACACAATACCAACCACTACTATAGTGTCTACCATCGTTATAATGTCTTCCATTTCTATAGTACCTCCACTACTACAGTATCTCCGCATAATGGGATTTGAACCCCCCATATTTCATGTAGGATTACAGGTTTTTTACCACTAAGACAGACCCATAAATTAATATGAATTAAATTGATCATTAATTTTCTTAGGAATGAAATTTATATGTAGAGATAGGTGGGCCATGAAATTATATAGCCGCTCGATCAATCGATAGATCTTATGAAAAAGTCTAATTTAATAGACTTATTAAATGAGTTTTTTATATATTCCCTCCCATGGTGTATAATGACATTCCATAATTCCATGATGGTAATGATATCATTATTTTTAAGAACATTATTTATCAAATTAATCATTATCATCACAGATAATTTAGCTATTATAATACATTAGGTTACTGAATTTGATATTTTATATGGATGCATTTCTTGATTATGTTGTTGATTGAATGACATCTGTTTTAAGTTGTTTACCTTTAATAATTTATTATAATATATTTACTCATATCATATTTTATTGTACATTAACCTTACTAAGTATTTAATATTACCCTCTTACTTTCCATCGTTACCCATTATGTGAACAACAAATCAAAGATTGATTTTATGGGATGTAGAAATATTATCTTCTTATATTTTATATATTAATCACTAGGTAAAAGTAAGAATCATTTTTGTATTTAGTTATTCAAGACTATTAAACTCATTATTCCTTCGAGATGCGATCTCTTGTATGTTATTCTAATGTTATAAATTAGACACCATCTATTGGAAACTAGATTTTTCAATTTCGTAGTTAGTATTAGAGGGTGTCTGTTATAAACTTTGGGAACAAAATTTTGTAATCCATTGAATAATTAAAATAACCATATGAATTAATTTTAGGATATGTTTAATTTAAAACAAATTAATAATGTTTTCTATAATTTAGTGACTGTAAGATTGTTTTATAAATATATCCTTGTATTGATACTATATGTGGACTCATTTTTGGAATAGATTAATTTTTGGGGAATATCCAGATAAACTTGTTTATATATTTCTTGATCATCATTCCAGTAGACAAAAAGGTGATTTTCTGTCAATCTAGTTTAAAAATATAAGATTATATGATTAAGTTAAATATTACTTTATTTATGAGTAATTAAGTATAATTTGAATAGGATATGTCCATGAATGACATAGATTAAAAGGAAGGTGTATTAGATTGAAAATGTGGTGTCTTGATTTAGAATAGCTATAAATTATTTTCAGGGTTATGTGGTTCATGTATATGATTATTTTATCTCATACATTAAATTTTGGTTTTAGTTAATTGAAATATCTATAAGTAACTATATTTACATTAAATTAGGTGGAAATGTGGTGATTATGAGAAAGAAATCGTATAATTACTGGAGTGGAAGTTATTATGATTATGTTTAAAAGATATCATGATATATGGTTAAAAAGGAACCTTAACTAACAATTTGAGTAACTAATTAACATTTTTATAGAGTTTAATAAGATATAAGGGGGGGAGACCATGTAATAAAAAATATTTGGTTCCCTACATGTAATGTTTTGGGGAAGAATCAATCTGGGAAATGTCTTAGAAGAACAAGAATATGCTTTATGTGTTTAAAATAAAGGGTATAGATAATGTAATTGAAAAATAAAAATCTAGAGTTCTATGGATGGATATTAAGTTCATCCTAAGTTATAATTTATATTTAAATTTCTTATGTGCTGAAAAATTGTAAAATATATTATTCAATTCCATAATCCAAGGGTTAACACCTAAACTAGAGATGAACTTATTCTATTCCAATAATTGATTTAGAATGAATAGATTGCTTGTGTATTGGGATTATATTATTATACTATAAAAGTTCTATATCAATTATATTCCACTTATATGAATGTTGAAAAATGTAGGGATTGCTCTATAATTGATTTCCCTTAAGTATTTTAAATCATATTTTGAATGGTTCTAAGAACAATTAATGTTTCTTTATTGATAGTGTGATATTTTATAGAACACATGATTAAGGGAAATATTACCCTTAATATGTTAATGAAATTCAATTAATAATTTTTAATTGTGATTAAGATATGACTAACACTGAATAAGAAAATTGGATAGTATTGGTAACCTTTAAAATTTTCTTTCAATTGAGAATAATTTATTTAGGTCATCTTATATTTATTTTATTTGATTTTGTTATTTATGAAATATATTAAATATTCTGTGATTTATTTTAAGGATTGATAAGTTTGTTAATTTTTGAAGCATATATGTTTTCATTAGGTTTTTATATTGATTTATGTTATTATTATATTTTAATTACAAATGTGATCGATGCATTCACATGTTTGTTATGCGACATTATGAGTTAAATTGTATTTTTAATGGATACCTTTTTGACCAAATGATTCATAGTTTTGGGTTATAAATTTTCAAAAAAGGTATTTTGGAGGAGTCTTATTGTAGTCTATTAATTGAATGGATTATGTTTAACTTTAGGTGTTATTGTTTAGGTTTTTTGATTAAACCATGATGGATAACTATTTCTATGAATTTCTCTCATGATAAAAAATTATTGATATATGCAATGAATTTACACTATTTTATGATTCTTATGATCCATTAATGTTTAACTATAGTGCTCCAGGAATAAAAAAATCCCTTTGAATATACCTTTATTTGAATAATAGAGGAAGTGAAAATTAAAAAAATGAGAATATATTGATGAAATAATACCTATTAAATTGAATGAAACCATTGAAGTATATTTTTGGGTCATATCAAGATTAAATGTAAATGAATCCATTAACATTATTATATGGTTCTGAAAAAATTATATCCTTCTACAATCATTTCCACTGATTTGACAGTGTGTTCATTCCTCTCTGATTTATATTATTATAGTTGTTAAATTTTTCATTATCATGTTATCTATCATTCTATATCATTCTTTAGATGTTATATTTATACTCCTTTCCTATAATTTAACATTACAACAATGAAATCTATATCTCGTAACTTGAATATATGGTATTTTAGGTATCCTTTATATTTCCTATATTCTCTTTTCAGATGATGTTATTGTTATCCTCATGTATGATTTGGGTTTGCAACAATTAAATTATCAAATATTGAATTACTAATGAGTGAAATAAAATTGTGATGGATCAATTTATTTATATGGGGGGAGTATAAATTAACCAAAAATATTATTTTAATATTATAATATGATACGTATATTTCATAACATGAAACACTGAGATTTAAGGGATGTGATAAATATTATAAAAATAATACTATTTAAAAATGATCATTATAAAATAGATTTTATATTAGATGTTTCAAATATGGGTAATCACGTTATAAAATATATTTCTTATAGTAATACTAAAAAAAAATTATTTATTCATTATTAGTGAATATGAAAATTGTTTTTAGTAAAGTAATTTTGTGTTTCCGAAATGAATTTTGTAGAAAAAATTATTTCTATAAAAAATTTATATAGAAATTATTGGTAATTTATGAAACATATTGAAATTTTATTTTATAAAATAAATATAAAATTTATACTCAAAATAAAAGAATTTACTTATCATGATATTTTTTATATTTCTCAGAAATGGTTGATTATCAATGAATATTGACATATATGAAGCTTTCAAACACCATCCTTTCGTTCAATTAAATATAGTAATTTAAGAGATACATTATATATATTATGTTATAAAATTATTATATTATTAAATTTATTCAGAATAATATAATTAATTCAATTCCAAATAGAAATTTTCAAAAATTTTATATTTGTTAAATTTTGTTCTCAAAAAAACATTTTATCTAAAAAATATTTTCATTGAGTTTTACGCAGAAATATAAAAATTGATATATTAAAATCAAATATATGAATAAATAAAATAAAATATAATCATAATTATGAGTATCGATTTTTTTTCAAATGTGACTATTTTATGTACGAACCAACGTGAATAATTGTTATCTCAGTACGGGTAAAATGGTTAGAAAAGCTTTTAACATCTGGGTATAAAAATAAAAACACTATAATTGTTGAAATTATCCAATTATATTTGTTTACATTGTCCATATTAAACCATGTCTCAGATAAATTTCTATTTGGTTCCATTTCTCTTTCATTGTGATTGTTATATTATTTTATGAAAATAATTGATACAAAATGTCCCTCTATTGGATTTAATATCCTTAAACGTTCTGGATAAGGATAAAAAGTGGGGATGATTCCTTTTAAATATATATTTTAAATATGAAATAAAATTTTTATCATGTTAATTTATTTATAAATTTTAGTGTTTGAATAATTTATTTAAATTCTCATGCAACCCAAACACAATATTTCATCAATTTGTTGAAAAAGAATGTAAAGGATTTTAAAAATAGTAAAAGTAATAAAATTTTGATGAATTATTACGTTACAATTTTTTTATATAAATAGAATATATTAAAAATGTGTAAATTTATTTTATTATAATTTCATATTTCTATTGATGTTTTTAATGTCCCATTGGTTGAATAGTAAAAAAATTCACACAAATGTTATTTTATAATATATAATATTTTTAAATGATTAATAATTATAAGTACATTATATTAAGAAATAATAATGGTTTTCCGTGGAAGCAACCAGATATTTTTTATTTATGGGACATTTTTTGTTTTATGGAACAATTATTAACTATTAAAGGGTAGAAAACATTAATATTGTGATAATTGTCAAAAGAGTTAAAGAGGGGTTATAACTAAATGAAAGGGGTAAGAACATAAATAATTTTTTTTAAAATTTTATTTTTTTGTGCATTGATTATAATTATCATCTTTATTTATAATTATTTCTATTTTGAGTTATTTGGGTATGAATGATAATTTATTTTAATTTAATACTTTTCATAATTCCAAGAGTGCTCTGACCCTCATATATAAATTCAAACTACCTATCTCTTTTCATTAAAACAAATCAATAATCATAACTTGAACAACCCATAAAAATTTCACTTCAAAAAATCATTAAAGAAGTTATATAGGTTCTGGTGTTTCAGATAGGCCATCATGATGTCCCAAAATTGGAGATCTAGAGGAAGCCTACCGAAGAAAAAGTAATCATATTTCAGGACCCTTTTAAATTTAATTATTTTTCTAAAGCCTATAAATATGTTATAAAATAATAATGCATAAAAAATATACTATTATTGTTTTATAATTAATATAATTCAATTTGCTATCTCCCTTCAATCATAAGAAAAGCTAAAACAATGCCACTATGTACTTACAACTTACCATCTCCATGAAGCAATATATTTTTTTTTTCACATATTTACATAGATTGATATATATAATATATATATATATATGATATTCTAGAAATAATTAATTATTTAACTTATAATACAAAATATAACTTTTTTACCTTCCAATCCTTTGGATATCAATAATGTCGCTCATGTGTATGTGTATAATACAACCTCTATAATGACATGTGATCCATTTTTCATTTCCCAATTAAATGAATGATTATAAAAATGAAATTAATTAATATATAATATAGTTGTATTAAAAAGGATAATTTAAAAGTGAAATATTAATCGATGTTCTTTTGTTTCATCTGTAGAATAATAAAATAATTGTTCATGCATATTTACAACCTATCATCCCTATGAACGGTGTAATCCTTTTTTATACTGCTAATTTTTATGGATGAATATATATAAATATATATAATGATAATATATGATATTTATATCATGACTATAATAATAGATATGAAGTAACGATAGCCAATCTACATGGACTCATACATCCGTGAGGAAACATTCATTCGAAAATAAAGAAGATAAAATCCAAAAAATGATAATAATGAGATAATTTTAACAAATGGGTGATAATATGTTATAAGAGGATCATATATAACACCATAATTATTATTATGGTTCTATAATTAATTAATAACACTTTAAAAACAATTATACATGTGGTTAAATAACATTCAACAAATGGAATCATGAGGTAAGTGGTATTTTAAATCAATATTCATTCATCAGGTTATACATATACATCGTTGAAAATATAATGAAAATATTATGTTTTAAATGAAAATTGTATTATTTATTTTATATTTTCACTTATCTTTTTTTAATTTATATTTGATACACATAAGAACTTTAGTTATTATTTCTCACTTCAGTGTTAGGATCATTACAAGGGAACTATAAAATAATTAGTTATTTCCGAACAATGTTATATCTATTGGTAAAATATCATTATCTATTGGTAAATATTTTTCTAAAAAAATGTCATATAAAATTTTTTTTTGATAAAATATCTATTGATAATTGTTATTTTTGATTATAAAATAGTTTTTTTACAATTACAAAAATACCAAAAAATAATTTATCGTATGATAAAATTGTTTTGAAATAGACTAATAAGAAATATTAATCTACTTTTAATATAATTACCAACCTTATACCTGTGTTGGTATTAATATTAATATTAATAAAATTTTATTATATATCTTTACAATAAATACCCCCAAATAACATTATCTTATAATTCATTTTTGTACCGTTCCCTCATATTTTCATATGGGATGGTAATTTTTCTTAATATATTTGTTATTAAAAATAAGAGTAATATAAAAAATATAATTATTCATGAATTTACCTCTACATTTGAAATATATCTTAAAAATACATCATAATAATTAAAATATATCATAACACATATATATAAAATTACACTCTAATGGTAAAACTCGATACTCAGTAAATTTTTATGGTTTTTAAATTAATATATTTTTTTGTACGTACCTAGAACTGTAGAAACCATCAACTATGGATTCACCCTTGAAAAAAAATCTAAAAAAATTAATACTCACTATCCATATCCTGATAAAAAATACACTACATTAATAGGAAAATTAGAATTATGATGAAGAATGTAGTATGAAGAAAAACACTTTCATCATAAAAATATTATAAACTAAAGTCCAAAATTATCATTCAATGAACTCCATTATCAATATAAATTTTGGTATTATAATAGAAAGGACATCTTGTTCTAAAAATGAAGACGGGTTTGTATTTCTTAGCTAACATCCAGAATCCACAGTAGCTTATATTAGAACAAGATCCATGTTAAAGAGCCAGAAAACAAAAACAATAGTTATAGGTCCATGAGATCTTACTAGCTATAATCAAGGAAATTTTATTTAAATTTTTTAGGTTAACATAGTTTAAATTGAAAACATTACTAGTGGAGATATAGGAGATTGTAAATTGTGTTAAGATATGCAGTTTTATTCTGCCAAAAGCCCATCTTTTACCACACCCATGGTGTTTCCCCACCTTTTTTATTATTTCCTGTAACTCTTAGTGAACATTCACATGCATTTGTGGGTCTATGTTTACATTCCTCTTTTATATTAGTTATCTAAATAAAAATTCAATTCATGATAAAAAAATTTTGTTTTCATATCTCTCATAAGAACTAAAATATTTTAATTTATCAAAGTAGATAGTCAAAATATTAATGAGTAATAAGAATAAAACATATAAATTTTAAAGATAAATAAAGAAATCATCTTATTGGATATGGAAGGTTTATAATCAAGGAATAATAAGATGGAAAAAAAGATTTTCTATGTTTCACTTATACATCATATAATAAAATTAATAAATATAATTATTATCTTCTTTTCTTCAGTGTCAATTTATTCAATGAAGGAAAAAAATATAGCTTAAATTTAGGGATTTTATCAAACAAATAGGTTACTCTTCTTAAAATGAAATAAAACATTGTTAGTTTATAATTTTTAAAATAGGAGTCACTATTCAACACTAGAAATTAACACTAACATGGATAATTGTTTCGAGTTAAAAGTTTTACTTTCTATTTTTCTTTCATTACTATTGAAACCCAAAAAACATTCATAATACCAAGTTTACCAACATTAAACTTCAAAAATTATTTTTCATGTTTTTATAAGGAAAAATTATTTTATAATGAACATTGAAATAATTATAATGTGTAAGGAATATAAACCATCATTTTTCACCATGATCCATTATAGAGAGGGTGTGACTTGTTAATCAGACTAAACATTTTTCTAACCATTGGTTTGACTTATATTCATTCAACTAGAAAATAAAAAGTAGAGATCATCAGAATGAAATTGGTTCTGATACATCAGACCAATCCAAATTTTTCTTATTAGATTGAATATCAATATTGAAGTTAATAGTGTAATGTCACGACCCAAGTTACCCAGGGTCGGTAAATTATTACATAAAATTGACATGATCACAAAAGATCGTCTCTCAAATGAATTATTTGACTAGTAGCCTTAGAAGTACTAGATACATAAATACACTTTACAATACATTATGTAATGAAAATAGATTACAACATTGTGTCTTATTTGAACACACTCATATGCCTTAGCCTATTCCTACAGGTCAGTGATAATATACTTCTTCACATCCTAGGAAAAATTAATCATAATAAGGGGGCGAGCTATGATGCTCAGTAAACATAAAAATATAATAGAAATAATAAAAAATATATAAAAAAATATAAGGCAATGTATGAGACTAAAACAGAAGCCTTTTGAAAATAATTTTTTGCATAATATGGAATAGAAAAATCAAATAATATCATTTACTTATTCACAACGATATTCTACTAGTTGAATAATAACATATAATATCAATATATAATTTCATAATGATGGAATGCATAATACCAGACATCATGACCACGTATTCAAGTCCTCGTGCCTAGACTACAAATAAGATTTTGTCTTGGACTTGGGACAAGACACTAGTTTGTTGCATGAGACCTACCGATTCACCGATGAGGTATAGTGGGCTCCACCCGACACTTACTAAGTTCAATGAATTCCTTAAATGAAAATGTTGGAACATAACATAAACATTCATATTAAAACTAGCATAAGAAATGTTAATACATTAACCATAAACCATGAATGGTATAAAAACAAAACTTCCACAGTCATACATATCACAAACCCTTCAATAAAATATGGAATATTGCATCATAATAAATCAACTTCAAACAAGAGTAAAATTTATCAATGGATGTGGACATAAAAGAAATCAAAACTATTTGAGAGAATTATCTTTTCCTATTTTGAAATAATTTAAAAGTCACATTATTATAAAAGAAAACATTTATTTTGAAAATATTCTTATAATCATGTATGGGAAGCTTCAAATGTTTTATAATGGTGTAAAATAGCCGCACCCTCTATATAAGTTAAAAAAACATTCTTACCTAAATTTTTCGAAATGTTCATAAAGTAACATTATTGGAAAATGAAGAAAATATTCCTTTAAAAAAATTTATATAAATTTAAAAAAGTATATAAATGAATTTAACCCATATTCAATGAAATAGTAAATTTTTTTGGAAATATATTTTTAAGAATCACAAATGTGGATGATAAAGAAGTCCCACTAGATACTTTCGTAAAAACAATCTCAGATAATAATGTTATTGTGAAATTTA
The DNA here is from genome assembly GCA_963277665.1 of Viscum album. Lineage (NCBI taxonomy): Eukaryota > Viridiplantae > Streptophyta > Magnoliopsida > Santalales > Viscaceae > Viscum > Viscum album. The sequence goes on along the minus strand of OY728122.1, from coordinate 610,723,037 downwards.
CACATACCTTGTACTTTTCCTTAGTCGAGGGAAAGTTATCCTCCTGTATAATAGTTAAATAATTTATATTAAATTATAGAAGAACCATATACATAAATATGATATCATATATGATCTTCTAATATTTCATTGTTAATAATATTTCAGAAGTATAATTTTTTTCGGGTGTTAAATGATTCATTTTCCTTTATATATTTTCTAATGTAAGTAATTATTGTTATGGACATGTTGTTTTTGATTCATATCTAGAATGATATAACGTTCTTAAACATTATTTTAAATCATTAAATAAAAATTATTCTTGAATGGTTTTGATGGGGAATGAATCTCATTACGTTCGTGGAGATGGTAATCTGTACGTACGTATGAGTGACAATATCATTCTGTTGATGGATAAATTGTTTGTATTTGGATGGTATATTATATATAAATAATAATTAAAATGTTATATTTATTATTTATAACAATTATACTCATTATTATACCCATAAAAATTGTGAAGTGTTGAATAACAAACTACTCCGTGATGTGGAGAAGGTAAGCCAGTCATACGCACCTATGATGAGTTTGTCATTCATAGGATATATAGAATAATAAATATGTTTGTACAATATTTATAATAAAATAAAAGTATGTATATGGTACTTGAGTTATTATTTTGATATGGAATCCAGAAAGAAAAAGGAATTGGAAGAGGAAGAGAAGTGCGAAAGAGGTGGTGAAATTATAACCTCTTCTTCGGGTGCTTAATTTTTGATTTGATCAAAATGGATAAATATGCTGGATTTCTTATCAAATTAAGGACTCTAGAATGAATTTAAGTTTTTTTCAGGATAATTGATAAGTTTTTGGCCAATAAAATGGATTCTGAAGTGTGACTTTGAGAGAAGGGTAAGTACCCTTTTTTAAGAGAGGTGAGGGTCAATTTAAGAAATGTTTGAATATTATTTTATAACAAAATAATTTTGGAATTATAATGGCTCCAAATAGATTTTTTTAGAGGCTATGGTGGGTATGGGTCTAAAGCCTCTCAATTTATAGATTTTATACATGTTTAGGTTATCATATTATCCTTATTTTCTAGATTTAACTCATACATAAAAAGTTTAACTTTAACAATGTCTTCTTGTATTTTTATGTTACATTGTTAATAAACATACTATAAAATACCATGATAACACAAAGAGTTAATTAATGACCTATATATATCATTATATAAGTTTTTTGGATGAACCTTATATTTTTATGAATAATATATCATTTAATAATACAATAATATTTTAAAAACACATTTTGGTCAATTTTTAAACTATTTAGTATTTGCTTTTTTTGAAAGTAAAAAAAACTACATTACTTTGAAATAAATACATGAATTTTATTTTATCATGTCATATTAACCTATAAAATTAGATTAATGCATCAAAAGTCTCAATTTACATTTTTTTGGATATTTATAATATCAACTATTTTATTCATCCATTAATAAAGTTATTACTTAGTCATCATTGATTTATTAATAAATATAACTATTTAATGTGTAAAATTTATTAAAAAAATACCAATATATTGGAATTATTTTTACCTTTACAATGAATATTTATATTCGAATTTATATTCTGTATAAAACCATATAAAAATGGTTTAACATCTAAAATTAGAATTTAACACTTTTAACACATCTTTAAATATAATGTAATAAATATATTAATCTAATACAAGATGAAAAAAAGGATCATATTTTATATCTATGTTTGATTCTGGTCGAAATAAATTTATCCAATAGAATAAAGACATGTGTTGTGTAATTATAATATCATTTTTACTATTAATTACCATATTAAATTTTAACTGTGGTAAATAAAATTCAAAGGTTATTATTTAGAAAAAAAGTCATCCTCTTGAACCGAATATTATATAATGATGTCAACCTAACTATGCGTTTTCTTACAAATTCAATTAATAGAAGTAGTAAAATTATGTTTTATGAAAATCAGTAAATGGTCTTAGAAGGTGGGTAAAAGACGTCAAAAAATCCAATACAATTATATATATATAATATTCTTATAAAATGACTTCAATGAATTAAATTTGATTAATATAGGTATTATTTATTTATTTTGACATTAAAATATAATAAAATTTAATAATAATTATATAAATAAAATGTCATTTTTAAACATTAACACAATTTTTTAACAATTCATCAAAAATTGAATGTTTTCAAAGAAACACTAAATATTCAACATAAGATAATTTTGATATTCCGAATCCAAAAATAAATTACATTTCATAAATAAAATATATAAAATGATATAAATTGTGTATAACTATTCAATATGGCTAGTTTTATTTATTGTGGTGTGCTAGAACATGAAGACACGTACAACACAAGCTATTGCATTATTCAAGGAGAAGCATATCGTGGAAGGTTGTGGTGTTACAGTCTTACCTCATTTAAATAATTTCTTCTCTAAATATCTATAATATTAATGCATAAAAAGATTCGGGTGGTTCTTCATCATAATATTTTTGGGTTCCCACAATGCCTCTACCATTTTATGGTTTCTCCATAGATCTTTTAGTAGACTAGTCATCTGGTTTCTCAAAAGTTGTTCTCTGATATCATGAATTTTGAAAGGCTCTTCACAATAAAAAAAGATTGGGTTCGAGTTCTATTTATTCATAGGTAATTACATGCATTTATTCAGGTATGTATTTTCTCAATGGTGATACATAGAACACAAAATGAACATCGTAGAGACATAGACGCATTCCTAACCGATAAGATACAAATCCTATTATTTCAAGAATTTTGAATGGTATTATGTACCTGGGAATTAATTTACCCTTCCTACCAAATCATATAACATCCTTCCATGGATATACCTTCAAGAAAACAGAATATCCAAATTTGAATTTCAAATCCTTCCTTTTTCTTTCAGCCTATATCTTTTACCAGCATTTGAGATGCTTTGATGTGGGTTTGGATAATCTTCACCTATTCTATTGTTTCCTTAACATGTTCTGCGCCTACAAGTTTTCTTTCACCAATATCATCCCCACAAGTTGGTGTGAGACATCTCCTTCCATATAATGCTTCATATGGTGTCATACGAATAATTGAATGGAAGCTATTATTATACTAAAATTCTAATAGCGGTAAATATTGATCCCACATACCTTTATTGTCATGTGAAAAAGATATCAAAATGTCATCTATTGTTTGAATAGTATTTTTTGATTGTCCATTAGTTTGAGGGTTGTAAGATTTGTTTAAATGAAGATCAGTATCTAGTGATTTCTGAAGACTTTTCAAGAATCTGGGTGTAAAACGAGGATCACGATATGAAACAATCGATAGCAGTACACCATAAAGTCTTACAAATTAATTAATATATAGTATTGCTAAACGTTCAAGTGGAAAATATTCACATATAGTTAGAAAATGTGCTGACTTGGTAAGACGATTAACAATGACGCATATTGCATCATTCGTTCTTGGAGTCTTTTGTATCCCTACGGAAAAATCCATAATAATATCATCCCATTTCCACTCATGTTTTGGAAGAGGTTTCAAAAATTCTCTATGATGTTGTCTTCCAGCCTTCACCTATTTATAGACCATTCATTTTGATACATAATCACCAATATCCCTCTTCATATTTTCCCACCAAAAATGTTATTCAAATATCAATACATCTTAGTGATACCAGGATGTATAGAAGAATTAAACCTACGAGAATCATCCACAAAGTCTATTTTTAGATTAGGGATTCTAGGAACATAAAGTATCAAAAAAAATTTAAAATTTCCATATTCATTTATGAAGTCAATCAATATCCCTTCATTCACAACATTAATTTACTTTTGAAACCCCTCATCATCAGTTTGAGAACTTTGTATCCTTTCTAGTATAGATGGTTTGGCAACCATTTGAAATATTATTGATGTTTCACCTTCCATGATAATTACCACACCCATATTTACTATATCAATGATCGTATGATCTCATTAAACTATAATATTATTAATAATTCCATGATTCTTTCTAATAAAAGCATTTACCACCTTATTTACCTTCACCGGGTGGTAGTGTATAGTGAAATAATTATCCTTGAGTAGTTCAAGACATCTCCTTTGCCTCATGTTGAGTTTTTTTGTGAGAAAATATATTTTAAAATCAGGTGATAGGTATATATTTCCCATTTTTGACCATATAGATAGTGTCTCCATATTTATATAGAAAATATTACATCTGTGAACTCAAGATCATGAGTAGGATATTTTTGTTCATGAATTTTAAGCTGTCATGATGCATAGGAAATAACTATAGCATTCTGCATCAAAAAACAACCAATTAATTTCTTTGAAGCATTAAAATAAATAAAAAACCAATCATTCTCTAATGGTAGTGTTAGGATAGGATCCTTCAATAATCTTCTCTTATAATCTTCAAAATAGGATTCACACTCTTTTGTCCTACCAAATTTAACCCCTTTACATGTGGTCTTGGTTAATTGTTTAGATAATTGGAAAAAATTCTAGATGAAAGGCCAATAATAACCTGCTAAAACAATAAAATAGAATACCTCAGTTATACTCATCGTGCTAGACATTCTTGCATTGGTCTTATGTTAAAAGGATCAACATTGATTCTGTCCTCAAAGACAATGTGGATGAGTAAATAAACCTCTTGATGCCATAATTCACACTGTATAGACTTTGTATATAATTTATTCCTTCTAGGTGTCTTCTGAATAGTGCGCAAGTGATTTTCATGATCATTGTAGATTTTGGATAATACCAATATATCATCAATAAGTACCACTACAATGTCACAAGACATTTCATGGAAACACTATTCAATAGATCCAAGATGACAGAGGTTGCATTATTCTGTTAAAAAGGCATTGTTGTAAACTTGTAATGATCGTAAGTAGTTTGAAATGTTTTCTTTGGAATGTCTTCCTTTTTAACGATAAAGTAAAGGTATCCAAATCGAAGGTCAATCATTGAAAAATATTGATCTCCATGATGTTGATCAAATAAAACATCAAGGTGTGGTAGGGGATACTTGTTCTTTATTGTTATACCATTGATCTTCCTATATTCAATGCACAACCTCATAGATACATCATTCTTCTTAACAAAAATAGTTGGGGCACCCCATAGAGAAAAACTATGGGCAATAAATACTTTATTACTCAATTTCTCTAGATTCTTATTTAGTTCCACCAATTCCAAAGTGGCCATTCTATAAGGGGTCTTTGATATGGGCCTTGATCCTCGAATTATGTCAATGGAAAACTCAATTTCCAATTCTAGTGGATGTCTAGGTAAATCCTCTAGAAACACATCTATATATTCATGAACAATATGTACATCATCAATTTTAACATTTTTTTCCTCACCCATATTTATTTCAATCTCTTCCTCCCCAAAAATTGAATTTAGTAGAGATACTGGGGGTAGATATAGATGAGTATTAGATGATGACATTCTACTATAAAGATAAGGTATTCTTTATCTTCATAAAAAAATTATAACCTACTTCTTCATACAATAAATGTTCGTATCATGGTCATAATACCAATCCATAACGAGGATTATATCAAATTAAATCATGGGTATGACAATAAGATCAGTAGATAAAGCACATTTATATTCCATAATAGTAACTAATTGACAAAAGTTATTTTCAATGATATATACCATAAACGTTTTTACTAAATAATCCATTGTTAAGTCAAATTGTAAATATCTATTTGTTTTGGAAAACTGAGAAGATATGAAATAATTTGATGATCCAGAATCAAATAAATCCTAGTGTAAATTGGAGGAAATGATTAAAGTACTAACCGCCACAACATTATGAACATCAAAATATGTAGTTGTGATCGCATAATCTTGGAAGTGATCCGTTGACCTTTTCAATGGTATGTATCATTAACACTTAGGAAATTCATTTCTATAAATCCCCAATTATTTACAACCGAATCATTTCACATTGACAACATCTTTCTTCCCTTTACAATCATAAGTTTAGTGTCCTTTTTCTACACAATTGTAACAGAATTCCATTCCCTTCAGACATGTACTAGGGTGTTTTATCCTAAAATTACTAAAGGATGGAAATTTAAATTTTCCATTCTTCCACTTATTTCCATTCACATAGTGTTCAATATATCTCTTCTTCTTTTTATTTTCTCTAAAGTCGTAATACTTAGATAATTATTTTTCTATATTGATGGCCCATGAGAAAATATCTTCGTATGATGAGAAGTTTTTTGAGACTAATTCCTGATGGATACATGGTTTTAACCAATATAATAAGCAATAAATTTTTACTTCATGGGTTACATATATAATCTGAAGCATGACTAACTGACCTTGTAATGTTAGCCTCATACTTTGTGACATTCCCATCCTCCTTTTGCCTTAGACTCTAAAACTGCCTTTCCATATGCACTTGATGGTCATGGGGAAAGTATTTTTCTATGAAAATATCTTTAAACTCCTTCCATTCCATATCATAAACTTGTTCATCCTCCTCTGTGTTTTGAATTAATGAACACATTTTATCTCCATCTCCTTTGAGGATAGAAACTTTCAGGAATTTTTTTCCCATTCCCTACTTCCCAAAGCATGATATATTTCCTCTAAAAAACTTATCCATTATTTAGCTAAAATAGATTTTTAATCCCATTGAATGTTTGTGGTTGTTTCCTCTTGAAGTAGTATAACATTGATCCTCTGAATTGTGGATCAACATGCTTCATACGATATGGTTATTATTCATAACATGAGTGAGTTTTTTCAGTATGGTAATAAGATTTTAAACACTAGTTGTATCACTAGCTCCAATATAATTATCATGAGTATAAGAGAAATCCCTAATTGGATTATATGCATCGATACAGTTTCCAATCCTTTCACTATGTTCCATTTCAAAACTGTGGCACCCACAAGATTAGTTTATAAATCACAATACATAATTCCAGACTAGTAAAATATGTATAATAAATTGAACATTTTAGGAATATAATCCATAATCATATAAATTTTTTCTTTGAAGAAGTATTTAATCATAAATCCTTCATAATGTTTTTTAATGAAAATGTAAGTTATCCTAATAATATCCCCAGCGAGTGTCATAACCAAGAGTTTTGCAAGGACCGTTGTCGTGAACTAGTCCCATTCAATTATACCTCAAAGAAGTGTTTTCACGTTTTACCCCTATATACATATGTTCCAGAGCCACCTCAAGATGCTCGTATCCATACATGGATGTATTTCATGAAAAAATCATAAAATATCTACATTACCAAAATTTTATGAAGTTATTCTATACTAATCCTCAAAATCTATCATAGGGTAATGTTATCTAATCAGAGTTTTTCTAAATCATGATTCCAAGGATTGTACTAATCTTTTTCTGATACCAATGGTAATGCCCCGACACTAGTTACCCAGAGTCGGTGCGTTATTACATAAAATTGGAATGATAAAAAGAGATCACATCTTGAATGACCAATTAGATAATTAGAATTGGATGTAATAGATACATAAATATGGTTTACATTACATTATGAAATGAAAAAAAACAACAATATTGTGTCTCCTTTGAAAATACTCATATCCCATAGCTTATTCTTATAGGTCCATCATTATATTATTCTTCACATCCTGAGAAAAATAAAACATATGAAAGGGGTGACCTCAGATTCTCAGTAAGGATAACAATATAGCGGAAACTAATATTAATAAGCATAAAAATATAAGGCAATGTATAAGACTAAAATAGAAACCTTTTAATCATAATCATCTTCATAAAATGGAAAATATAAATCGAATAATTTCATTTACTTATTCACATGGAAATTCTACTAGTCAAATAATCCCAAGTAAAATCAATTTATAATTTCAAAATGATGGAATGCATAATTCTATACCACAAAACCATATATTAAAGGCCTCGTGCGAAGGATATAAATATGATTTTGTTCAAGGACTTATTCCAAGACACTATTTTATATCATGAGGCCTAATGATGCATCGAGGAGAAATACTATGCTCCACCCATCACTACCTAAGTCCAATTCATTCCTCTTATTTAAATACTGAAACATAACATACACATTTGTCTTAAAAATAACATATTAAATATTAACAATTTAACCATAAAAAATTAATGGTATAAAAATAAAACATCCACTGTCAAAAATTTCACATAACCTTTAATAAAATATGGATGATTGTATCAAAATAAATCAACTTTTAACCCGTGTAAAATTCATCAAATGATGTTGACATAAATGATATCAAGACTATTTGAGACAAATATATCATTCTATTATGAAATAATTTAAAAGTCACATAATTATAAAATAAAACCTTTATTTTGAAAATATTCTTATATATTAGTAAGGGTTGTTTTGAAGGTGTTGTAATGGAGAATGATAGGTGCACCCGCTATATATGTTAAAAAACATTCTATCCTTAATTTTTCGAAAATGTCATAATGTGCCTGGTTTGGAAAACAATAGAAATATTACTTTAAATTTTTTGATAAAATGTAAAACAAGGGTATAAATTAAATTAACCCCAATTATAAGAAATGTAAAAATTTTTCCACTACATTTTTAAGAAACATAAATGTGGATGACAGATGATTCCCATTAGATACATTCGTTTAAACAACCTCAGATAATAAAGAGATTGTGAAATTAACCCTTACCTTGTAGTTTCCCTTAGTCAAGGGAACATTAACCACCTGTATAATTGTTAAATCATTGATACCAATTTATAATAGAACCACATACATAAATATGATATCATATATGAACTTCAAATATTTCTTTTTGAAAAAAATTCAGTAGTATCATTGTTTCGTGTGTTAACTGATTTATTTTCCTTTATATATTATGTTACATAAGTCATGTTGGTTATAGATAAGATGTATTTTTTAAATATATAGAATAATATTAGGTTCGTAACTTTTTTTTAAATAATAAAATTAATATTATTCTTTAATGGTTATGATGGGAAATGAATATTATCGCATTGGTGGGGACGGTAATCTGTATGTACGCACGAACGACAATACAATTCAATTGATGGGGAAATAGTATGTAATTAGATTGTAATATACAAATATAGAATAATTTACCTGTTATAATTATCATTTAAATCAATTATACTCATTATTATACCCATCCCAATAATGATTTGTGGAATAACAAACTACACCATGATGTGGAGACAGTAAGCCGTACATACACAAGTATGGTGACTATTTCATTCATAGGATGGATAGAATATTGAATATGGTTTTATAATATTTATAATAATATCACATTATGTAGATGGTACTGGAGTAATTATTTTGGTATGGAATCAACAAATAAAGAGGAAGTGGAAGATGAAATGAAATTTAAAAGAGGTGAAAAATTATTATCTCCTCATCAGGTGATTCCTTTTTGATTTGATCAAAATGGCTCCGTAGATTGGCTTTTTGATCAAATTAAGGTCTCAAAGAAGAATTGAGGGTAGTTGGGAAGATATTTGAGAAGGGGTTGGCCAAGAAAAAAGTATTTTAAGGTGTTATTTTGATAGAAGGGAAGTACCCTGTTATAAGAGAGGTGACGGTCACATTAGTAAAATATTAAAATATTATTTTATTATAAAAGTATTTAATCATTATAATTGCTATAAATGGATTTATTACCAGGATATGGTGGGTTGGGTTAAAATAATTCCAACCAATAGGGTTTACACACGTTTTGTCACCATATTAACCTTGTCTTTCGGATTTAACTCTTAGTTCAATAGTTTTACTTTTATAATGTCTTCTTGTATTTTTATATTACATGGTTAATAAAATTACTATAAAATGACAATAGAACGTAATTTGGTTCATTGATGAAATATATATAATTATATAAGTCATTTGGCTGAACCATAGATTTTTAGTAAAATTATATAAAATTAGTAATATAGTATTTGTTTTAAAATCTCATTTATGTCAATTTTGACACTATTTAGTATTTGTTTTTTTAATGTAAAATAAATTTATTACTTATAAAAAATACATTATATAAATCATAAAATGTCTTATTAACCTAGAAAATTATTGGAATGCATAAAAAGTTTCAATTTACATTTATTTAGATATTTATAATATTGATTATTTTAATCATAAAATAATAAGGTAAATACTAAATCATCATTGTGTGAAAAATAAATTTAGATAATTTATATCTAAAAATTATATATATAATACCATGATGTGGGAAATTTTTTATATTTCTATTGAATATTAATATTCAATGTTATCTTATGTATAACCTTATATTAAAAATGGTTTTGTTTTTAAATTTTGAGTTTAGCACTTTGAAATTTTCATTAAATTTAATATAATAAATGTCATAATATATTACAAGTGGATCCGATAATAAATTATTTTATTACTAAGGTTTATTTTAGTGAAAAGGAAATTATAAAACAGAATTAGGGGATGTTTTGGGGTAATTATAATACCATTTTTAACATTAATTACCCTATTTACTTTTCAACGTGGTAAATTAAATTTCAAAGATACTATTCTTAAAAAATCATTTTCATCATATTGAACAAAATTTTACATAATAATGTTGATCTTGTCTCTCATATTTTTGAAATTCAATTAATATAAGCTGTAAAATTACCTTTTATTTAAATTTTCTAATGTGCCTAGAATTTGGATAAAGGACGTTAAAAATTTGAATAAATTTTTTTATATCTAATCTCATTATAAAATGAATTAAATTAATTAAATTGGATTAATATTGGTATTATGTATCTATTATGTCTTTAAAATAAATTTATACTCAAAAATAATTATTTAAATAAAATTTTAGTTTTAATCATTAACACAGTGTTTCTAACTATTCATCATAAATTAAATGTTTTTTATCAAAATATAAAACATTCAACCCAAAATAATTTTGATATTCCCAATAAAAAAATGTAGTCCATTTTGATATATGAAATTTATAAAATTTCGAAAATTGGGTATTACTATTCATAACGACTAGTTTGATTGGTTGTAGTGTGCTAAAACTTGAATTTTTCTACAACACAAGCTGTTTCTTTATTCAAAGAGAAGCATACCGTGGAAGTTTGGTATGTTACATTCTTCCCTCCTTCAAATAATTTTGTTTTTGAAATTTCTAGAATATTACTACATAAAAAGATTTGGTTGGTTCTTCTTTATAAGTTCAATGGGTTCCCACATTGCCTTTTCAATCTTATGGTTTCTCAATTGATCTATTAATAGACGAGTCATCCAGTTTCTCCACACTTGATCTCTGTTATAATGAATTTGTATAGGCTCTCCCCAATATGATATATCAGGTTCTAGTAATATTTCTTCCAATTTGAGTAAATGCATTGGGTGAGGCATGTATTTTTTCAATGGTGATACATGGAACACATCATGAACTTTGGAAACACTTGGAGACATTTCCAAATGGAATGATACAACTCCAAATAGTTCTAGAATTTGGAATGTTCTGATGGACCATGGACTTAATTTACCCTTTTTTCCAAATAGTATAACACCCTTTCATTGATATACCTTCAATAAAACATGATATCCTATTTTAAATTCCAAATCCGTCTTTCGGTTATCCAAATAGCTCTTTTTCTTACGCAGAGATTCTATAATGTGTTTTTGGATAATCAAAACCTTTTCCATTGTTTCCTCAAAATTTTCAAGGCCTACGAGTTTTCTTTCACCAACATCATCGTAACAAGTTGGTGTGAAACATCTCTTCCCATATAACGCTTCATATGGTGCCATCTGAATATATGAATGTAATCTATTGTTATAAAAAAATTCTACCAGTCAAAAATACTAATCCCACATACCTTGAATGACTTGTGATCAAGATCTCAACATGTATTCTATGGCTTTAATAGTCTGTTTTGATTATCCATTAATTTCACGGTGGTAGGAAATACATAAATGAATTTCAGTGTCTAGGGATTTATAATGACATTTCTAGAATCATGATGTAAAACAAGGTTCATAATCAAAAACAATCAGTAGGGGTACACCGGGAAGCCTTAAAACATCATTTACACATATTCTTGCTAAACGTTAAAGTGGTAAATCTTCTCCTATATCACGAATATGTGATTAATTTTTAATACGATCAACAATGACCCATATTTCATAAATCCTTCTAGGAGTCTTTGGTAGTAACATGAAAAAGTCCATCATAATATCATCCCATTTCCACAAAGGTATGGTAAGAGGTTGCATGACTCCTCTATGATTTTCTGTTCCATCCTTCAACTAATGAAAAACCATACATCATGACACATAATCTGAAATATCCCTCTTCATATTATCCAACCAATAATGTTCATTGAAATCACTATGAATATTAGTGATACTATGATGTATAGAGAAATTAGAGCTATGAGCATCATCCACCAATTCCCTTTTTAGTTTAGGTTTTTCAAAAACACATATTCTCTTCCAAAATTTTAAAATTCCATCTTCATATATGAATTCAATCAATCTACCATCATTCACTGATTTGATTTTCTTTTTAAACTCCACATTATCAGTCTGATAATATCTTAACCTTTACAGTAAATATGGTTTGCAATCCATTAGAAAAAGTGTTTATGTTTCAACTTCCATGATTATCCTCATATCCATATTTACTAGATCCATGAACCTAGGATCCCTTTCAACTCCAATATTTTTCAAAACAACACGATCCTTTATACTCAAATCATCTTCCACCTTATTTTCCTTCCTCAGGTGGTAGTTTATAGTGAAATCAAAATCCTTGAGTAGTTAAGCCATCGTCTTTTCCTCGTGTTGGCTTCTTTCTGTGAGAAAGTAAACTTCAAACTCTTGTGATGGGTATATATATCACATTTTTTCTATATATAAGGATTCCACAGATATTATGAGAAACTATTATAGCTTCTGACTCTAGATCATGAGTAGGATAGTTTGGTACATGAATGTTTAACTACCCTAATTCCTAGGAAATAACTCAATCATTCTGCATTAGGACACAACCATGTCCTTTCTTTGATGAATAGATTTAAATAACAAACCCATCATTCCTCGATGGTAGAGTAATGATAGGAGCATTGAATAATATTCTCTTTCATTCTTTAGAACATTTTTCACACTCTTCATTCCTAAAAAATTTAACCCCTTTATGCCTGACATTGTTTAATGGGTTCGCCAATCAGGCAAAATTCTGGATGAAATGCCCATAATAAGATACTAAAAAAATAAACTACATACCTTGGTTATACTCATCGGTGCTGGCCATTCTTGTATTTCTCATGTCTTAGAAGGATCAAATGAGACTCCATCAATAGAGACAATATTATCAGTAAAAGAAATCTATTAAAGATAGAAATCACACTTTCTAAACATCCCATATAATTCATTTTTTCTCAGAGTCTTTAGAATAGTTTGAAAGTGACTTTTCAGGATCTTTGTATATTTTTGAGTATACAAAGATATAATCAATAAATAAAACCAAAATGTCATCAAGAGTTTACTTGGAAACTATATTGATTAAATCCATGAAGATAATGGGTGAAAAAATCATTCCAAAAGGAAATACTGTACACTCGTAATGCCTGTACCTATTTTGAAATGTTGTCTTTGGTATTTGATCCTTTTTCAAGCACAATTGATTGTATTCAAATCGAAGGTAAATCTTTGAAAAATATCTATCTCCATGAAGTAGATAATACAAATCATAAATGTGAGGTAAGGGATACTTGTTCTTTATTGTTATAGAACTGATCTCCCTGTAGTCAATGTACAACGTCATTGATCCATCTTTATTCTTCATAAAAAGAATAAGGGCTCCCCATATAGAAAAAATAGGGAGAATAAATACTTTATTACTCTATTCCTCTAGTTTTTTATTTAGTTAAACTAATTCCAAATTGTCTATTCTATAAGGGGACTTCAATATGGGCCTTGAATCGAGAATTGGGTCAATGAAAAACTCAATTTCCCATTCTAAAGGATGTCCAAGTATATATTCTGGAAACACATCATCATATTCTTGCATAATAGATACATCCTCTATGTGAGCATTATTTTCCTGACCCATAGTTATTTAACTCTCTTACTCAACAAAAATTTATTATAGTAGAGCTATAGGGGGTGGATATATATGATAATCAGATGGTGACTTTCTCCTCCAAATAAAATTTATTATTTATCATCTTCGTCCAAAATAGTAACCTCTTTCTTATTTCAATATATTTCCAAATCATGGTATGAAAGACAATCCATGCCTAGGATTATATCAAATTCAATCATGGGTATGATAATATGGTCAGGAGATAAAGCATGTTTATATTCCATAATGGTAACTGACTGACAAAAAATTAATGCAATGATACTTCCTTATAAAGTTTTAACTGAAAACACCTTTGTTATGAAAAATCGGAAATATATAATTTTCTTGGGAAAGTGAGATGGTATGAATTAATGTGATGATATAGAATCAAATAAATACTTCTATAAATTTGAGGAAAATATTAAAGTACCTTCCACCAAATCATTCGGAACATTATCCTTAGCAGTTGTGATTGCATAAGTTTGGCCTTGCTCACTTGGTCTTTTCTGAGGTATGTTTCCATGACACATAAGATATTCATTATAATAATTCCCCTTTTCATTAAATATGAGTAATACAAAATTGACATCCACTTTTGTCCCTTTTCAATCACGAGCTTAGTGTCCTTTTTCTCTATACTTGTAATAGACTCGAATTCTCTTTAGGCAAGTAGCATGGTGTTTCTTACCCAATTTACTACTGGATGGAAATTAAAATTTTCCCATCATCCCCTTATTTCCATTTCCTAAGTGTTTAAAAAATATTTTCTTCTCTTGTTTTTCATTAAAGTCGTATGACTTTGAGAATTCCATTTCGTTCTTGATAACACACGAGACAATATCATCGTACAATAAAAAGGATTTTGATTCAAATTCCTGATGGATAAATGGTTTTAACCCTTCAAATAATCAATCGATATTTCTACTTGGGTTATGTATATAATATGCAGCATTCATTGATAACCTTGTAAAGTTATCCTTATACATTGCGACATTCTCGACCTCCTTTTTCCTTAGACTCAGAAATTGTCTTCCCATATTAGATCGATGGTCACGAGTAATGTATTTTTCTTAGAAAATGTTTCTAATATATTTCAATTCTATAATTGATACTTCTTCATCCTCCTATGTGTTTTGAATTATTGACCTCTATTGATCTGTATCTCTAGTGAGGCGATAAACTGCCATGATATATTTTTTCCTTTCTCTACTGCCAAAAGCATTAAATGTTTTCTCTAAATAACATATCCCTTTATCAGTTAAATATGTATTTTTAGTCCCATTTAATGTTCGTGGTTGTTACCTCATGAATCATTCTATAATGGATCCTCCACATTGGGGATTTGGGTTCTCCATATGGGTAAGGTTATTATTCATAACCCGAGTGAGTTGTCCAAGTATGGTTATAAGGTGTTCAGCACCAGTGGAATCAAAAACATTACATAAATTATATTGAGTATGATATAAATCCCCTCATGGATTACATGCATTGATATGGTTTCCACTCCTTCCATTACGATCCATTTTTTAAAAATATCATACTCTAGATTAGTTTATGAATCACAATACATAATTCCATGCTAGTAAAATACCTAACATAAATTGAACCATTTATGAATATAATCTATAATCATAAATATGTTATCCTAGAGGAAGTATTTACTCATAATTCTTTCATAATGGTTTTTAATGAAAATGTGAATTATCCTAAGCATATACCTTGGGAGTGTCATAACCAAGAGTACAGCAAGGATCGTTGTCATGCATCAGTTCCCATTCGAGAATTTCTCAAAGCTGTTTTTCCGGGTTTTACCCCTATATAAATATGTTCTAGAGATGTGTATACCCTCTCGTATATAGACAAAATTTTATTTCATGTTTATTTCATAAAATCTCTACATTTCAAAAATTATTGGAAGTTGTTATATAATAATCCTCAAAATCTATCTTAGGTTAATGTTATCTAATCAGTGTTTTACTAAATCTAGTTTCCAAGGATTATACTAATCGTTCTATGATATCAATTATAATACCCCGACCCTAGTTACCCAAAGTCGGTTCCTTATTACATAACATTGGCATGATCACAAGATTTCAGTTCTTGAAGGACCGATTAGTTTAGTATAATTGGATGTAATATATACATAAATATGTTTTACATTACACTTTGAAATGGGAAAAAAACTACAACATTTTGTCTCCATTGAAAACACTCCAATCCATTCTCCTATTCCTGCAGGTCAATGATTATATATTTATTCACATCCTGGGAAAGAAAAAACATAAGAAAGGGGTTAATGTACATGCGTAGTAGGGATAAAAATATAGCTGAAACAATCATAAAAAAGAATAAACATTTAAGTCAATGAATAGGACTAAAACACAAGCCTTTTAAACATAATCTTCAACATAATATTGAAGAGATAAATCCAAGAATTCCATTTACTTATTCACATGGATATAATACTAGTTGAAAAATCACATTTAATATCAATTTCTAATTTCATAATGATGGAATACATAATGTCGGACAACATAACCACCAAATCAATGTCTGGTGCCAAGACTACAATTAATATTTTTTCAAGGCATTTTTCAAAGACACTAGTTTTACTCAAAAGACCTACTATTGCATGAAGGAGCTATAATGGACTCCACTCATCAGTTACTATGTCTAATTCATTCCTCATATGAAAAAGTTGAAACATAAACTAAAACATTCGTATTAAAACTAGCTTATGAAATGTCAATAATTTAACTAGAAACCGTGAATGGTACAAAAATTACACATCCATGGTCAAACATATCACATAAAATTTAAACAATATTTAAGATTGTATCAAAATAAATCAACTTCCAAAAAGTGTAAAATTAATCAAAAGATGTTTACATAGATGAAATAAAAACTACTTGATAGAAATATCTCATTATATTTTTGAAATCTTTTAAATGTAACATAATTATAAAATAAAACATTTATTTCGAAAATATTATTATAAGCTAGTGTGAGAAGTTTCAATGGTGTTGTAAAGGTGTAAAATAGGTGCAATTTCTATATAAGTTAAAAACATTCAGACCATAATTTTTTCAAAAGGACATAAAGTAACTTGTTTGGAAAATAACAGAAAGATTCTATTCAAAACATTTTATATAAAGCCTAAAAAGGGAATAAATGACAATAACCCATATTCTAGAAAATTGTAATGATGTTTTAAATTTTTTTTTGAGAAACAAGGAGGTGGATGATAAATATGTCCAAGTAGATATTTACATAAAAATAACCTTGGATAATAAAGAGATTGTGAAATTATCACTTACCTTGTACTTTTCTTTAGTCGAGTGTACATTAACCTCTTTAAAATAGTGAAATCAATTTTAACAAATTATACAAGAACAACATAAATAAATATTATATAATATATGATACTTATAACATTTATTTATTAATAATACTTCACCAGTATCATTATTTTGGGTATTAACAGATTTTTTTCCTTTATATTTTTTGTTACGTAAGTCATGTTTTTTATAGATAGAATGTATTAGATTCATATCCAAAATGATATTAAGTTCTTACACATTTTTTTAAATCATAAAATTAACATTATTCTTGAATGGTTGCTATATTTATAATAATATCATTGTATACATAAGGAATGAGAGTTATTATTTTGGTATGGAAACAACAAAGAAAGAGATAGTGGAAGAAGTAAAGAAAATTGAAAGTGGTGATGAAATTATTACCTCTTCATCCTGTACTTCAGTTTTTGATTTGATAAAAACGGCTCCTCAGGCTGGATTTCTGCTCAATGTAAGGACTCTCTAATGATGTGAGGGTAGTTGGGAATATATTTTATTTGAGGTTGGCCGAGAAAATGGATTTGGATGTTTGATTTTGAGAAAAGTGGAAGTACCCTTTTATAAGATAGGTGAGGGTCACATTAGGAAGAGTATGAAATACTATATTTTTCTAATTATAGTTTCGGTTTATAATGGATGAAAATGTATTTATTTTGTGGATAAGGTTGGTATGGGTCGAAATCCTCTCAACCAAAAGGTTTTAGACAAGTTTAGGACACTATTTTAACCATATTATTTTTTAACTCTTAGTTAAACAGTTTACCTTATATAACATCTTCTTGTATTATTATAATACATGGTTAATAGACTTACAATAAAATAAAAATTTAACCCCAAGTGGTTCATTAATGTCATATATATCATGATATAAATATTTTGGATGATCCTTAGATGTTTTGGAATATTATTATATTTAATAATATAGAATTTGTTTTAAAAACTCATTTTTGACAATTTTGACACTATTTAGTATTGGGTTTTTTTGAAAGTAACAAAAAACTTGATTAATTCCAAATAAATACATTAAATCAGTTATAACATGTTATGTTAACCTATAAAATTATTGTAATGCATCAAAAGTCTCAAATTACATTTATTTGTATATTTTTAATATCAAATATTTTAATCATTTGTTAATAAGGTAATTACTCCACCATAATTGTGTCATAAATAAATTAAATTATTTAATGTCTAAAAATAATAAATAAAATACACTGATTTAGGAAATATTATTATATTTATAATTAATATTTATATTGAAATATATATTATGTATAACCCTATATTAAAAATGGTTTACTTATTAAAATTTAAATTTAACACTTTTGGCTATTATATATGTAAAATATAATAAATTTCTTAATCATTCCAAGTGCACCAAAAAGGATAAAATGTTTTCAAAATTTTTATTTTGGTTGAAATATAATTTTTTAATATAATTAGTACATTTTTGTGTTAATTATTATATCATTTTTACCATTAATTACTCTATTTACTTTTAAATGTGGAAAATAAAAATCAAAAGTTACTCTTCACCAAAAATTATTTTCATCCTGTTGAACCACATTTTACTTAATTTATTTCAATAGTGTATCTCAGATTTTTGAAATTCAATTCATAGAAGAGGTAAAATTACATATTATGCAAATTTTCAAATGTGCCTTGAGGTTGGTAAAAGACCTTCAAAAATAAATAAAATTTTATATTTATAATATTATTATAAAAATACCTCAATGAATTACATTGGATTTATATAGGTATTATGTATCATTATTTACTTTAAAATAAGTTTAAATTTAAAAATAATTATTTAAATAAAAGTCGGTTTCAAACATTAACGTAGTGTTTTTCACTGTTCATAAAAAATTGAATGTTTTCAAATAAAAAAACAAAAAAATCAACCTAAGGTAATTTTGGAATTATGAATCGAAAAAGGAAGTCAATTTTAATTTTTTTTAAAATTTTCAAAAAGTGGTTATTACTATTAATAACGACTATTTTGATGGGCCCTGGTGTGCATGAAATCAAACTTGTGTACAACCCAAGCTATTTCATTTTTCAATGAGAAGCGTACCATGGATGCTTGCGATGTTACATATATGACAATCCAAATAATATAATCGAACTATATCAATTTTTCCTATGAGAGGAAATACAATATTGTATTGTAATGTTGATAAATTATATGATGTCAAAAAAATGATGTTCAACTCATTTAGATCTATCATGTTGAAGATCTAGATCACTATAAGCCTTCCAATTTATATATTTCCATGGTTATTGTAAATAACACATTAATATGAAGATTAGTAGATTTATAATAAAATTGAGACTATTTGAGGTGTTAGGAGAAAATGTAATGTGAAAAACAAGTCGTTTAAATATTTACTTGGGAAACATCTCATAGTAATGCTTTGCAAATCAATTGAGAGTTGACCTTCTATGAAATAATTTTAAGGATTTTATATTCCTTTTAACTATTTTCTTTTCTAATCATGTGTATGATCATGATGATGATCAATGGTTTCTATGTATTGGATGATGGGGAATATGATCCATCGGATTGAGGGAATCCTAGGCTAGAAATACATATCTTACACTGATCATTGTAAAAATGGATTCCATAGTCAAGAAATACAATGAAATATATGATCATATAATATTGGGATTTTAGGTGTATAGAAGACAATGTTGATACATGATCCATTAGATATAGGGATCTCGTACTATGTAATGATAGAACATACAGTAGGTATTTTGAAATTTTTTATATTTTTAGTATTGATTTGAAACTACTTTAATTATTGTTTTTAAAGTGTAAAATATTTTATAATTTTGTAATTCATTCATACTATTATAAATTTTTTATTACTTTTGTTTATAATTTATATTTTTAATTTGGTATGTGTGTTAGACATTTTTTTAGTAAATTATAAGAATATTAGTTTTATTAGAATAATTATGATACTGATAAACTACATTGATTTAATTATAATGTGTCAGGATCTTATTTTGACTCTCTGATAATTTAAAAAGGCAGAGTCCGATAATTTTTACATAATAGGTATTTTTTGTTTAGTTTTACTATTAAAAAACAATTTACCCCCACAACCTCATTTATCTATTGTAAAATCCTTTAATCCAAATATAGGTATCATGGCAGGTCCTACTACTTTAACCTACTGAGTTTTTAGATACTTTAGAAACTGAATTTTATTATGATTTTTTGTAATGTACTTATTTATGAATTATTATCCACTAATTTAATTGCATAAAAAACTATTTCTATTGTCATTAATATGGTAGGTCTTAATGTTGGAACCTTGTAAAATTTTACTCATATCCATCCTCATAATGTGTTTGGTAATGATTATGTGTATGAGGGTGACTGTATGAAATATTTTATTATCAATATAGGAATTGATAACTTGGTAATTCATATTGTTGAGTAAAAGATACAAGAAAAAGAAGTCAGTATATTCAATAATCAAGGGAAAAAATAATATCAACTGAATTATATAGTAAAAAATAAATTAATATGTTCCTCTGTAAGGAATATCAATAGTCAAATTTCTTCAAGTCAAGCTTTTAATTGCACAGGGAAAATGTTTGAAGTAACTAACCTTGAAATATATAAATTTATCATAACTAGAATAGATATTATGAGTGATGATTATCATTTTTTTATTTTCTACCCAGAGAATCAATAGAAAAATGGATCAATGATTTTTCACTTTTTTAAATAGTATCATTCTCATAGACAAAAGGCTATTATATCTTTAATTTTTGATAAAATTATTATTGAAATAATTCCCAATGAATGGGAATCTAAACAGGCAACATCAGTTGAAAAATAGAAGATTACTAATCTCACATTATAAGATGTTATTGGTATTGACATGTTATAAAAACGTATATGGAATAGATATGTTAAAAATATGAAAAAGAGTAATGGTGTTGTATATTTTTCAAATACCTGTACTACTGCTGCTAATGTTTAGTCCAATGTTATTTTTATGAATTATTCAAAAAAAGAACGTGACTTCAAATTAGATTCTACTTCTTCACAACTTTATAGAAATATGTTAGTAAATAATTATAAAAAAATTATTAAAACATTGGGAATAAAAAAAAATAGGTATAAATACTTGAAAATTCATTAATATACGAATGAATTGAAAGAAAATTCTAATGTTATTTGATATGAATATAAGCAGTTGGAAAAGCAGACCTGATTTAAATCTCAAAAAGAATGAAATGAAATTGAGGAATTATAAATGAAATGAAAATAAGTTTTATATTTCCGTGAAAAAAAAATAGTTTGAAATATTCTGAAACATTGATTGAATGTGTAGGATATATTTCATCAGATAATTGTCCTAAAAATTAAATTTTAAGAGAGAATAATTTTTTTATTCACTGAAATACATATGTTAATAATTATATAATAGAAATGTTACCGACTTTTGGATCCCATAATAGTAATTTTATTACATTAAATTATCCAAATATAAATAATAAAAAGTAATTTAAATATTTATATGATGAAGATAAGAACTTACATAATTATGATGAATTATCTTTGTTTTCAAAAATTATTAAAAATGAATATCACAATGTTTGTCAAAACTATGATAATTCTGAAACTAAAATTTCTAAGATAGAATCAAGAAGTTATACTTTATCAAAAACATACCATATCATTTTAAATATTATTATAAAAGTAATATAGAAAAAGATATTGTTTTTAATGAACTCAAATACACATTTTATGATAAAAAAATTAAAATGTTTTTTTAAATAGATCATGAACTATTACTATTGGGGATAAAAAGTAATTTCTAAAACTAAAATAAAAAAATTATAAATTTAATAATATTTTATACAATTTTAACTATTGGGTGGAAAAAATTCATATGATTTATATGAAAAATAAATATCCGAGTGATAATATAGAAATGAGTTTTACCAATGAAAAACCTACTTTAAAAAAATATTTTTTTCGAAAAAATTTCAGTTTTCAAAAAATACCAGATAATGGAATTCATAAAAACAAATTTTTTCTTTAAAAAATTTAGTATAAAATTTTCAATAATTCTTAATATTCAAAATGAATCACATTTTCTCAGCCAAATATCGTATGATATATGTTGTTACCAAAAATATTATTTTCATAAAATATCAAACCCAAAATGATTTGGGTTCTAATAAACAAATATCTTTGTTTTTAGTAAAATAGGGAAAGTAAAAATAAAAAAAATTTGGTATATGGATACTTTATACTCCAAAAAATGAATAGAAATACATATTTTTTTATAAATATTATAAAGTTTAAAAGTTACAAAATAACATTTAGATATATTGCTCAAGGAGAAATCATTTGTGTATGTAACATTTTTATTCTTCTAAAATAATTAATGTCAAATGTTATATTTTTTTTGTACTTAAGATGCACCAAATAATCATAATCTAATTATCTGATGAATGTTATGAAGGGAACATCAGGAATGAACAATGTACTCTTCATAGTTCAAAATATGATTTTATTAATTCTTTTAGTTGACATGACCATGATTACACCATAAACATATATCATGTTTGGAGGCATGAAATAAGTTGTATTAATGTGATGGAAGATAAATATTGCTTATAGAATATAATATTATGATGCTTTAACATTACAATGTTAGCTATGTTATTAAATAAATCACCTGTTAAGGATCTATCGAGACTTAGGTTTGATGCTTATAAAGTCTGTGATACTTTTCAATAAATTTATAAACATAAGTCATGTTTTAAATCTATCAGTGATGATAGATCTTCTGATGCCTTAACGTTAGTACTCATAGACTTATTTAGTCTCAAAAAAATTCGAAGTAATATAGGTAAATACTTTGTAAATTTTTTAGTTGATAATTACAACAGATATACTTGGGTTTATTTTATAGAATGAAAATACGAAGGATTTAGTGTATTCATGAAATTTGTAGCCAATTTTAAATATAAGAAAAAATAAATCTTGATAAATATTTATAGTGATCATGGTGTTGAATTATTATATTCTAATTTAGATTTTTTTTATTATACATAATTTTTGCTACATAGAACTCCTAGGAAAATGGGGTAGTTGATTGAATATATAGAGTTATTTTTTAGATAATTAGAAAATTATGATGGAATACTTAGATGTTCAACATTATTGAGATGAAGTAATTTCTACTTCCATTTATACTATAAATTTATGTTTAATAATACCATTTATTTATATAAATCATTATGAGTTCTGGATATGAATAAACTGAAAGGTTTCTCACTTCAATGATATTTATTGCAATGTAGTCATTTTTAATACTAAAGATAAATTAATAAATTTTCTGAAAAATATGATAAAGGAATATTTTAAGATTTTTACACTACTAGTATGGCTTATATCTTTTTTAATAATAATAGATCAACTACATATTAAACAATACATGTAAATTCTGATGAAATTGATCCCTTTGTTTTTATATACCACCAAACAATATATTTGGATGTTACCTCTAAATATGATTTTCAACCAATGTTAGAATTTTCATCTCAGAAGAGAAAAACTAATGAACATTTTTCTAATGTTACATATCAAGCATATTTCCAACCTATTATTGAATAAAATAGATTTAAAAATCCATAAATCATTTGTTTTATAGGAATCAACCAACTGATAATATAATTGGTGATGTAGATCAACTAGTTATAACATTAAGTTCTCTGATAAATTAAATTGTACATATATATACTTCATATCACAAATCGAAACTAAACATTTTAATTAAGCTTTAGGGGATGAACATTGAATAATATCTATGCAAGATAAGCTCCATTAGTTTGAAAGGAACAATTTTTAGTCTTTGGTTGAACATCATAATGAATCTTGGTGTAATATGGTATTTTGTGAAAAAAGTTGATGTAAATGGTATTATTATTATTAATAAATATCTACATGTTTCTAAGGTTAATAATTGATTACAAAGAACAAACTATGAAAAATCATATTCCATGAAAACAAGATTTGAAGCTATTCATATTATTATAACATATGATGCAATCATTAATTTCAAACTATTTTAAATGGATGTGATTCTTGATTTCTATAATAGATATGTTTTGGAGTAATTTGACCTAGAAAAAGCCCTGGTTTTGAAAAAAAACCATAACATTTTTTTAAACATACTAAGGCGTATTATGAACTCAATTAATCCCCTAGATCATGGTATGATAGGTTAATTGGATTTTTAAACCAATGTTATTTAAGGTAGCTATAGATCCAAAAAAATTTATAGAAGAATCTAATAAAAATATCATGATTTAATAAATATGTTTTTAAGAAATTATATTTGTTTCAACTATTATATCATTAATCGACAAATTCAGAAATATTATGAAATATTATTATTAAATGAGAATGATGGGTTAGTATACATACATTATAGGATAAAAAATTTCCCAATAAACTAAAGGAAATTTTATATCTCAACAAATGTATATTAAATATCTTTTTAAAAAATGTAGGTATGACCACACAAAGAGTATTATTACTGATATAATATCCTTAAATACTTTACATATTGATGAATCTTGGAAACCTATTGATCAATATTCTTTGAGAGTTATGATGGTAATTTTACATTATGTAACAAATAGTCATCCTGATTTAATGTTTCCAATATTATTGTGTACCAGTTATATAGAAAATAAAAAACAACACCATCGTAAATATGTTAAATGATTTTTTCACTACCTAGTTTGGATTATGGAATATGGTTTTTTTAATCTTAGGTAAATTATTTGGATATAATATGTTCTTTAGATTATGATTTTTGTGAATTAATAATAGGTTGGACATGTACTTTTGGAACAAATCATTTCTTAGGAGAAACATCAGTTTCATGACCTTATATGAAAAAACACTCTGTATCACATTCCCCTCCTAAATTTGAATATGATGTAACATGAATTTGGTATGCACTACTATTATAGATTCAACACAAACTCAAATTTAGTGTGATAACACAAGTGTGATAATTTTTAGTGAAAACCCACCATATAGCTCACGTTACAGGGACATATATATAAGAAACAATTTCCTTTGGGATCACATACTTAATGGAGATATTGTTTTACAATTCTACAAAACATAATAACAACTTACTAATATTTCTACAAAACTGGTTAGTTTCAATATATTTAATAGATAAAATAGAATCTGTGAATTATCAATGTTAACTGACTATATGTCTTTACTTAGTTTTGACCAATATCCCCGCATTAATGAACTTATTTTTAAAGGTGGAGTACATATTTTAGGGTATTATTTAAATTTTTTTAAACTTTTTTATTGTTATTAATTTTTTTGTTCTCTATAAAAATATTATTTTATAAAATATTATGTCTTAAAAAAAATTTTAGATTCTATATTCACTACTTCGGATTCAAAAACATTTATCAATAAATTTTGAATAATTTTTTTTTATAAAATTGTTGGGCTCAAAACTTTTTACAAATAGTTCAGATATTTTATTCTATTATATTTATTTTTCAACACAGAAACCATGAAAAAGAAGTTATACTCTATTGGAATTATTCTACTATGAAGAATATTATTCTGTTAGAATTTTTCTTGTAATCATTAATTTATTTTTAAAATATTTATGTACCTATAATTTTACTATTAATGATATTTAGAATCATAAGATTTTCTAATAAAAATGATCCTCAATAGGATAAAATTTTACTTATAAGAACTCTTAGAGTTCAAGGTTATATTTAAAAACATTCATCCAACAAACATCGATCATCTAATTAAAATGATTTTCAATTTGAGATACATAAAGTTTTCAATATTTTGATTTGACTCTTCTCGTGCATAAATAAATTTCGGTTACACTATTCCCACTATGGATTTTTTATATTTATACTCTGACTCTCTCCAATCCTTTTAGTGATCACTCTGATCATTTTGTATTCATTCGATCACTAGTTCAAGACATTGTATGATAGACAAAATATTAGATTTTTCATAGAGAGATGTATCCAATGATAGAATCATCAAGAGAAAATGGTATAGAATGTATGATTCAATTCATTAAAATATCATTTCTTTTCAAATTTGGGAGAAATTGTTTTAGGAAAAAAATAATGATTTTGATTTACATTTTCATGAAATTAATATAGTATGTTATGCATAGGTTGTTATTTTATATGAATATTATAAGGGTAAGTTTCTTTTACTCTATTTATTGAAAAGTACAATTTTTATAATCCACATGTATCATATACTATAGAAGTTATTTATCCGGGTGAATCATGTATTTTGGCTCACAAATCGCTAGATAAGCTTTGATACATGGTGAAATATAAGGTAATAAATATCTGAAACCTTATTATAATAAATTTAGGAAGGTTTTACACCTCAAACTAGGTGCAGGAGTCCCCTAATTATGGATTCAGGGATATCGTATACCAATAAAGGGTGATAAGGATACCCTAAATGAAGTACATATTTTTTATTTCCATTAATAGATAAATATGACGAAAAAACTAGTGATGATTGTTTTTATTATGGTGGAATAAGTTAATAAGGTATCAATAAATTCAAATATATTAATGCATCCCTTTTTAGTAAAAAAGTTTCTTAACAAATGTATGGAACATTTCGTGAATCAAGTGAGTCTGTGAAACAATGTTGAAAAAATTGTGGGTAAAGAGGGAAAAATAATGTATGATGTAGGATCTGTTAAAGATAAGGAATATATTAAGGGAAAAAAGGTCAATTATTGACCTACCATAAAGAAAATATAGATAAAACATGATATTTGTTGAGGTCAAGATATTCATGGTAGAAGAGGATAAAAACCCTCTCAAAGACCATTAATTTTGGATTTAAAAGGAAGAGGCCATATCTTTAAAAACATGGTCGGTTATTTAATTAAAAGAAGTTGGAAAGAGAATGAAATAGAATAAGTGGTTGAAATATCCAAATGTGTTTTAACTTTTCCAAAATGATGTGTAAATGGAAAATAGATATTTGAATATGTCAACGAGTTGGCCATGGATAAATTACATAATGGTTTTTTGAAGAATAAATAATCAATATTAAAGAAGTTATTAACAGTGTTATGTGAGTTGCGTTGATGATAGAGCAGGAATTGGTTGGATAAATAGAAGGAGAAGAAAAAAGGAAAATGAAGAAATAAAATTAGAGGAAAAATAATACAAGGAAGAAGAAGATGTAAATAATGAAGAAATAGAGAAAATTAAATGTAAAAAAGAAAAGAATACATCAAATGCATCAGAATCATCATCAATATTACATTCATTTTCCAATAAGGATATATAAAAATTTAAATTTGAAGATGAAAAATCACCATCAAAATAGGAAGTAAAGGCATCTTCAAATGTAGAGGACGATGATCAACAATCCCACAAGAATGTATCCAAAATGAATGAAGTTGATAAAGAAGTATATATTATAAAATATTTCAAAGATGAAAATTTTTCTCAAAAAGGTATAAACAATGTTTTGAGGAATGAAAAAACTAATGCCATATCATCGAGAAATAATTATCCAAATGAATTATCAGGATCATTAGATTCATATTCTTTATTTTCCTAGAAATTATATGATAACATCTTTCATGCCATTAAAAAGGATTTTCAATTCCACTCCATATCATCCAAACATATGGTAAAACTGTAAACTAATTCATAATAGTGTAAATGAAAATTCCTAGTCTCAGAATGCTTTCAAATAATCATCAATTAATATTGTGGAAAACATGAATACATAAAAAAGTGGGTCAAGGGAAACCTAATATCCTACAATAAGATGTTGAAAAGGTCACACCATGTCATAAATGAACTAACATATCATAAATATGTGTTTATAGTTGTAAATAAACATTAAAAAGAAAGGGTTGAATTTGTTGAATATTTATCAATAGATGTTACGGGCCGATACAAGTTTTTTGAAGTGTTTAATGACAAAACTGATGATAGAATTAAGTAAGTGAATGTTTTGAAAGAAAATTCTCACAACATAGAGTAAGATAATATAATTTTCATATATATTGATTATTCGTTTTCTCTTGTGTTGTTAGACAATAAAATGATAAGTGAGGACATTGAAAGACTAATATCTGAAGATAGAAAGAAAAAAGTTGTATAAGAATATATCATGAAGTTTCACACATCATTCATAGTAGTTGAAAAGTATCTTAATGATGTTAAAAATATTTAGGATATATAAAATATGTTTTTAATGAAATAATGAATACATTATTTTAAACTCACATTGTATATTTTTAAAAATTTGGAATGACTATTAAATATGAAAGACTTTTCCATCCCAATACATTAGTTATGTATGTGTTCTATGTATATATTTATTTTATGCCTTCAATTATTAGTTAATTGAAATTTAATTATTACATATGTTATTGATATTCTATCATTTCGGGAAAATTAGTTCCTTCCACGTTGATTTTTCAAATCAGATATGAGGAGAAATTTATAAAGGGGATACGTTTTTAATGGGAGAAGTTTAAATTGGAAAATGTTTAGGAGATTTTATAAGGGGATATTTGTTTAAGGGGGAAATATTACCTAAATAAGATATATTTTAAAGAATACATTAAATAAATAGGAAGTATTCCAGACTTTTAATACTAATCATCATAGTATAAATATTTCATATACTCAGGGGGAGTTAATATTGAATGTTTATATTTAATTTTTTAAAATAAATATGTGATGAAATTGTTTCAATGATATTATTTTTTTATAATAATTTTTATTTTTTATGTTCTAAAAAATGGGAGATATTGTTGAGTAATTTTATTATTTATAATTATTCTTTCCTTATTTTTTGGAATCAAAATTTTTTTTTTAAAAAAATAAAAATTTTCATCTCCAATTTTATTTTGTGTGTTTTTTATAAAAAAATATTTCACATTGTACATAAAATAGCTCTAATGTATAATAAATAAAAACTTTCATTATTCAAACAGATCCATTTGACTAAAGGTATGCCCTATTAATCAAACTAACCATTTTTATAATTAGTGGTTAGACTTATGTTTTATATATTGGTCTGAAAAAATTCTTGATCATCAGAATCAAATTGGTACAGATACATAAAACTATCCATTATTCAGTTTATTTGATTTATTTTCAATATACTAGTCCATCTGCCTATCTAATTTTTTAATAATTATATATATATATATATCTATATTATAGAATCCAATGTATAATTTTAATGGTGCTAAAATAAATTATTTCAGAAAAATGAAGTATAAATCATTATTAATAGGGAACTGTAAGATCCATATAATTAGTTGATGTTAATTTGAATGTTTTATAAGGTTTTTTTCGAATAACTCATAAATACGACTAATGAGATATTTCATATAGATATAAGGAAATTTTAAGAGTAGGGATCTAATTCAATTTGGAATTCAAGTCATTTAATATTTATTTATATGAACATACTGATCCAAATTATTTGTAATTGATTAAATATTTGGAATTATAAGGGTTTATTTTATGGATTTTAAATTCACTAGATTGTCTGTTCTTTTCTAATTGTGTGTCTAATTGTGACACATATTGAATGATTTCGAGTATTGGAAGATAATGAATATAATCCATTAGATCAAGTTAATATGGGGCTAGGAAGAAAGAGCAAACACTGATAATAACATGAAGGTATTTATTTATCAACAACGAAATACATAAATATTATTATCATATCTTTGGATTATTTGGGATTTGAATAAAACACATATATTGATCCATTAGATCTAGGAATTTATTAGTAAGGAAAGACAACCTTCCAGTTGGTATAGAAATCTAGGGATACATTTTGTCATGATTTCTGACAATTATAACTTATAATGTTAAATAATAAAATCATTTATATGTTTCAAACTCATTATTAATATTTTAATATATTTGATTACCTACTTTTATAGGTTATATTTTCCACTATGCCTGTGTATTAAAAAAATTATAAACAATATTTTTAATATTATTTTTATCTTACTAACTATGATTCTAATAAAATACTAAGATTTAATTATATTGTATCTGAATTTGTTTATAACACTTTAATCATTGGATGATATTTAAGTTTGATCATTTTTACAAAACAGGATTTGGGTTTCTATTTTAATTTTATTTTTAAAAAATAAATCCTCCCTCTTTTACCCATTTTAATGTTTTTTATATAAATGTGATTATTTTTAAATTTAGTTTATTAATGTATTTAAAAGGAAAAAAATAATTTTTATATACTTTATTTCATAATCAACAAGTAAACATCCCCTTTTATAAGAAACACCTCTCAGAGAACCTTTAACATCTCAAACAGCTTCAATATGATTATGGTAACATTGAACATTATACTATAATTGAAGTATAGACTAGAATACAATATTCATGGGACCAAATAAAATTATTAAATATATATTACATTAAACTAGATAAAACAATTATATATCAACCAAATTAGAGTGATTTAATTCTTTTCAAGAGATAATTATTTCGATCACTGGGTTCCCCTAAAAATCATTATATATTTTTCAAATATAATACATATATTATAACAAGAAACATTACCAAAAAATAATGTATAAATATATGTACCCAAGCATATATAAAACATAATATAGAGTTATGTCAAGAATTCATATAGAAGATCTTTTCAGGATTAGTGATTAAATTATTTAGCCATAAAAAATACATTACATCTCACATATTACAATGTATACACATATATTTTATAAAACTTTACACAAAAATAAACATACATAAATAAAACAAGAATTTTTTTCTTAGTAAAAATCTTCATGAATTCTTCCTCTCTCTTAACCATCATTATACCCTGTGAAAAACATTTCAAAAACATGGTATGAGAATAAAATGATCAGTAACTAATATAAAATAAGTAAATAAAACATTACTCAATGAATAAATTCCAATAAAAAAATCATTCATTTTACATAGAAAAAATAACCTCTTTTGCATAACTCATGAAATAATAATATTTAAGAATAACTCATAGAAATCATAAATAATAAAAGTAAATTGTGTAATCCATTACATACTAACATTGTACCTTTCACATCTACATAAGGATTAACATTCATGGCTAGGTTTGGAATACACATCACATTATATTCCATGAATCTCTTAGGAGAAACCTCAAATTTTAACTTTTCCATGTCACCCAATGCGTTGGAGAGCTATCATTGGCTCATTCTCCCTATGTTTACCACCTAACCACCCGTATATGTAATCAATACTCAAGAACCGTAACATAATCATAACACATAAATCAAGCATAAATAAAAGATAACAGTTTTACATTTCAATCACAATATATCATTTTTACATATTGACATAAACAATTATTTATCAAAACAATTTTCAATAATAAAATATTTAAAAATTGTATATGGTATTTATTAATATTTTAAAAACATTATTTCTTTTAAAACAAACCAAATATCCAATAATGATCAAAGTGATGGAAAGGTCTTTGTCATCACATAATTTAAAAAGAAACATTCACATTATTGTTTTGTAAAATGATTCTTAGGAAAAAAGATATCTTTTTATTGAAATTAAAATACATGGGGTTTTATAACCCGTTTAAATGAATGTTGTGTATAAATCAATATATGCCTCAATGAAAGGTGACTGAGACGAAGTCCCTTACCTTGAATCTGACATGTCTCATTTAATATTTATATTAATGAATAATAATATTAGGTTAATTTATACTTGATTCAGAACATATTTCATGTTTATTATTAATTTTATATTATTTATCGTCATGTTATAAATATTAAATAAATATTTATGTTTGTATGAGTTGTTTTATCGATATTAAGTACTTGAGTCGAAAATGAACTTTTTTTGATATAAATCATCCATGTAGTCAAAAATAAATCATCAACATAATATTATTAATGATTTTAGTATCATATATATCAAGTATATTTGTTTTTATAATATTCCATAACATTTGGAGATAATAAATGAACACATCATCCATGGAGACTGTAGGTCGTACGTATGTAAGAACACTGCCCTCATTTATTTTTCATATTAATGGAATTGAAAATAAATGACACGTGGGGATATTATAATTTTAGTATAATATTTTTATATATATATTACATAAGTTCATTAACTATATCCTTTATAAAATCCATGTACGACATGAATGAGTCAAATCACTTTGAAGATATAGTTATCTGCACTTCCTCAAATGAAATTATTATAGTTACACATTATGGAAGCATTAAGGTAATCTATAACAAAAGAACTACATGAGGAGAGAGATAATATAAAAATAATATATATCACAAATAAAGATAGTTCCATCATATATTCTACCGTGAGAGGTTGTGGGAAGAAATTGAATAATGATCATTTCGTGAGGCAGTAGTTCACCATAAACCGAAATAGTATGCTCATATACATTAGATGGAGGTGTGAGTAATTTTAGTTCAAATACATCTCATAAAAACAAACTAGAATATTGATAATACTTTTTTTATTTAATCAATGAATATGAAGAGCATAGGAAATGTAGATGGAAAATAAAGGAAAGGAACATGAGAGAATATGTTACCTCTACATATGGTAACTCCTTTTGATTCGAGCGAAAAGGATTTCTTGAATTGACTTCCACCCAAGAAAAATATTCTAGGAGAAACAGAGGAATGTTGGGAGAATATTTGAGTAGAATGTGGATGAGTGAAGTGGCGTGGGGTTGTGAGTAAGTGGGAATAGGTGGTGGCCTTTTATAAGATAGATGTGGGGAATTTTAGTAATGTAATGAAATATTAATTTAATATTAATTTATTTTCATTTTAAAATGGCCCCAAACTAATTTGTATCAATGATAAGATAATCTTGTTTATAATACCACTCATACAATTATATTAAGACATGTTTTTAATATTTTTAATCCTTATCCTTTTTGTTTTACCAATAGAAAAAAACATTTACTCTAACCTTGTCTTAATGTCTTTTTATAATATATGGTAACTATTTTAACTATAAAAGGTCTGAAAAACCAGAAGTGGATAATTAACGACATGATAAACATTATATAAGTAATTTGGAAGAATATTAGTTTTTTAGGACTGTGATATTGTTTAATAAAATAGTATTTTTTAAAACTAATTTGTGTTAATTTGGACACTATTTTGTAATTGTTTTTCGTTTAAAGCAAAACTACATAACTAATTATTACAAAAAAATTAACACAAAAATAATATGTCAATATTATCTATAAAATTAGTGTATGAATTCAAAATAATCAAATTACATTTATTTTAATATTGATAATATCAATTATTTGAATCCTTTATTAATGAAGAAATCACTGAATCATCAATGTGTCATAAATAAATTTATTTATATAATTCCTAAAAATTATAAATAAAATATACTTATTCATGAATTTTTTTAAACTTTCTAATAAATTTTTATAGTCATGTATATCAATCATATAACCCTATACAATTTTTTTTATTAAAATATTCATGTTTATGTTATGTTTCCATTTTCATTAAATTAAAAATAATAAAATGTCATTTCCAAACCCAGGTAGCTCCAAGATGTTAAACATTCAGCCTCATGATTATCATGGTCTAAAATAAATCATCAAATATTATTAAGAAACGTTTTAGTGTTGTTTTATAATTTTATAATATTATTCTTACCACTATTTACTCAATTTACCCTTTAACCAAGGTAAATAAAAAATAATTACTAAAGTTAGTATTCTTAATGTCCAATAATAAAAGGTACCTATTTTAAAAAATATAAAAGTGTGATTCCAAATATGGAAACCATTTTTCAAAATTCATAACACAGAAATTTTTGTAATTAATTTAAAATTAATTCATGTTATTAAAACCATAAATCGTGTTTTTAAGAAGTAAAAACTACCAATAAATTGACATCTATTTACGTCTAACTAAAATATGAAATTATTTCATGATGAATAGTATTCGATTAACTGTTATAAAAATAATCCAATTGAAATTTAAAACCAATTAAAGGACAATTTAGGTATGTAAATAAATATAATGAAATGTAAATTTTGAATTAAAATGCACTATATTTCACTATTCATTAAAATATGAATTTTTCAGAAAAATACCAAAATTTCATTCAAAGTCAATTTTGATGTCCGTATTCTAAAGGAGATGTTTATTTTGTCAAATAAAACATATAAAAGTGACACAATATGGATTTAAAATGGCTTCACTATCAAAAGGGTGTAAACTGACCTTTTAAAAAATATTATAGTATTCCATGCTTAAAATCTGATTCATCGTATTTTAATCCTATAAAAATAATTGGAGAAATGTGAAAACATTTAAAAAATATTCGTAATCATAATGTAGTTAGTTTTATTGTTGTATTTTTTTAAAATAACACAATGTTTTGTTCCACATAAGATTTTGGAGAAACCCGTTGTTGCGTATTGAGTACACTATGAGTAAATGTGTCATATTTAATATAAAGTTAATATATTATTCATAAATAGTAATATATATTAGAAATTATTATTTTATAAATACCCGGGATCCTATACCATTCCCCCGTTTTGGAAATTACGTCATATCAGTGTTATTCACTTATCCAATATGTGGTGGTATTTATCCCCTCTAATATTTATAGACTCCCATGTTTCCTCTTCAACCATATGGTTTTTCCAAACCAAATTTTCTAGATAAATTACCTTATTCCACAACACTATTTCTCTATAGTCAAGAATATGGACTGTCTATTCATCTTATGAAGTACTCTCTTCTAACTAAACTACCTCTAGACTCAAAACATGAGATGGATCTAGAATATACGTTATCAACATTGAAACATGAAAAAATTATCTACCAGGGATAAAAATGGAGATAAATCCACGTTGTGGGAACTGATCAATCATTCTACATGATTTCATAGGGTCGAATGAACTGGAGAGTCAATTTCCCTTATTACAAAAACACATCACACTTTTCCATGGTGAATCTTTTTGAAATATATGACCACCAACCTCGAATGAAATATCCATCCTCGAGTTATCTGCATAACTCTTATGTGTTATTAGATCTGTTATCATGTGATACAAAATAATCTAAATTTTTTATTACATATCTTCAACCAATTATGGTCCTATCAACTTCCTTCCACCAACTTCATCCCAAAAACCAGGAGTTCGACATCTCGTTATATATAATCATTTAAATAATTCCATCTATAAACTTGAATGAAAACTGTTATTATAAAAATACTCGAGCCAAGAATAATTTTGGTCCCAAAATCTCAGGTAATCCATTTAACAAACATATAGAATATCTTCTAATTCCTGAATTGGATGTTCTAATTACCCAAATGATTAAAGATGAAAATCTCAACTAAAATTTATTTCAGTACCCAATAAAGCTAAAGGCCCTTCTAAAATTTAAAAGGGAAACTGGGACCATGATCATGTACAACGGCGTGAAGAAATCCATTTAACCTGAATATATCATTAATATACAATTTAAGATGATGATATAATGACAATGTATCTCAAATAGGGAGAAAATGAGAAGATTTATCCAATCGATCAACAATAACCCAAATTGCATTATGACCTTGAGATGTCTTTAGTAGTCCCACTATGATATCCATACACACAATTTCCCATA
The DNA here is from genome assembly GCA_963277665.1 of Viscum album. Classification (NCBI taxonomy): domain Eukaryota; kingdom Viridiplantae; phylum Streptophyta; class Magnoliopsida; order Santalales; family Viscaceae; genus Viscum; species Viscum album. The sequence continues at coordinate 610,686,761 of OY728122.1, read as the reverse complement.
TCCATCATTGCACAGGAAAAGGATGAAGAATCCCATTTGGTAACTACCACACTTCTTTAACCTATTGGAAAATCTATCATGTCATTGTAAATCCAGCAACTTCTCTTTTCATTCCATCCCACCAGTAATACTTCTGAAGATCTCTGAATGTCTTAGTATGACCAGGATGAACTGAAAAAGGATAACTATAAGGTTCACATAAAAAATCCTTCATCAAATATAAATCACAAGTAAAACATATTCACTTTCCAAACCTCAAAACACAATCATTATCATTGATAAATTCCTGAAACTTAAAGTTCCAATCCATTTCTACATTTTTCTTCAACTCACTGTCTTCATTCTATGCTTGTAAAATTCTCTCAACTTGGGACGATTGTACTGAAACCAGAAACAATGAAGAGGAATTCCCTCCACGAAAAACTTCTAATCTAATATTAATCATATCAAAAATCAAAGGATCTCATTTGAAATGTACAATTGTTAATATGGTATTACTATCCTGACTCAAATCATCAGCCATATTATTTTCCATTCTTGTATGGTAATGAATCGTTAAATCATAATCCATTATTAATTAAATATATCTCATATATATCATGTTTATTTATATTTGAGTGAGTATATACTTAAAACTTTTGTGATAAGTATATATTTCTCACTTTATTCCATACAAATGGTGATGCAAATTTTTTTTTAAAAAATAGCAGCTAATTAAAAATCATGTATAGAGTAATTTAACTCATTAGTTTTCAACTAACATGAAGCTTAAAAAATTTCTTGATCATTTTGAATTAAGACACAACCATGTATATTTAACAAAGAATCACTATATATAACAAATTAACCATTTCTATAAGGCAGTGCAAAAAATGGAGCATTAACCAATATTATTGTCAATTCTATAAATCATACATCACATTCTGTTGTCTAGATAATCATATCCCCTTTTTGAGTTATCTTAGTCAGTGTAATAGATAACCAAGCCAAAGTTTCAGCAATCTTCTAGTAATAACCTACTAATCCAATAAAACTATGATTCTTGGTTATATTTGTGGGGCTTGGCCATTCTTCCAAATGTTTTCTTTTAGCCAGATCCACCAAAATGACATCTTTATAAACAATGGGACCAAGGAATAAAATTTGTTTTAACAAAAACTCACACATGCTCAATTTCCATTATAGTTTTTTTCTATTAATATTTTCAATAAAACCCTTAATTGACTTTCATTCTCCGTTTTTACTTTTAGAATATTCCAAAATGTCATAAATAAACATAGCCACTAACATATTCAAGAACTCATGAGAAACTAATTCTCTTTGATACATTGGTGTTAATACAGAGTAAAAATGATTTATTTTGCTATTAATATCAGCTATGAAATTTGGAGCATAACATGCCAGTCTAGTGAATTTCCCTTTATAAGAATCCACTAAGTTTTCTTCCTACCTCAATTCAAATCACTTTTTTCCATCCTATGTCAAACTACCTTAAGAATATATTTTTTATATAACATAACATTGAATGAATCTAAATCAAGTGTATAAATATCTTCACTCTCTGTGATATTTTTTACCGTATACCACCACTGATCAGCTTCACCATCAAAATGGTAAAATGAAAGACTGAGATTTTGATGTTATGAACAACCCATGACATCGAAATATTTCCCAGTTCATTAATCCACACTTCAGCAAGCATAGGGTCAGATGATCCTTTAAATTAAGGGGATGTTGTCTCATTAAATTCTCTACTACCGACATCTTCCGTTGTGGCTGATCTGGCTTATCTCATGCATGGATACCTCCACTATTTATATCTTTAGTTTGTTATTCCAACACTGCAACAAACTTTTCAATTATGATTTTGACCATTTTGGGATTCTTATTGGGCAGGTTGTTTTTCTCCTAATGCCGACCCATTATAGTTTCCCTGTTACGTTCATGGAAAACCATTTTGATCTTAAAAACTTCTTAGACAAAGTAACCTGGTTATCTCTAAATGAAATGTATTTTCAAAATCAATATAATGAAAAAATAATTTATATATATTCATTTTACAACATCCTCATTCCTAAAGTTATCTAAAATGTCCTTTGATTCCATCAACAGGGCCCCATACTTAACCATTAAATAATCCTAGCATATGTCGAGAATTCATATAGCTGATATTTTTAGGAATAGAGTTTAAAATATTTAGTCATACCTATTACATGACATCTCAAATATTAAAAAAAGACACTTCTACTCAATCCAAATTTTCACAAAAATAAAAATCCTTAAATAAATGAAGAATTATTTTCATGATAAAAATATTCTTGAATTCTACATTTCTTTTAATGCTCTTTATACCCTGCGAAAAGTGTATAAAAAACATGGGATGAGCATAAGAATCAGAGTATGAGATACAAAATAAGGTTCAAAAACATTAGTCTATGAATAAATTAAAAACAGTGAAATCATACATTTCATTCATAAAACATAAGCACATTAACATACCTAATGAAATCATATGATTTATGAATAACTCATTTAAATAAGAAATAAAAAATTTATCTTTTGGAATCTGTAACATATTAACATTTTAGATTTCATAGATATATAGGGAGTAACCTTCATTGCTACATTTGGAATACCCATCACATTATATTCCCAAACTCTCTTAAGAGAAACCTTAACATTAACATTTGTCACATTACCCAATGCATTGGTGAGCTATCACATGCTCACCCTCCCTTAGTTTATCAAAGAACCACCCATATATGTAATCAATTTCCAAGAACTATAATATAATCATAACACATAAAACAAGAATAAAGGAAAGAAAAAATTTCCATATTGAATCACAATATATCGTTTAAAGATGTTGTCATAATAAATGATTTATCAAAACCATTTTCAATACCAATTTACTTATAAATGAAATATGTTATTTATTTTACTTTTAAAAATATTATTTCTTATTACAAAATCCAAATTTCAAACAATGCTAGCAGTGGTGGAAAGGACATTGTCGAATCCTTTGTTAAAAAGAAAAATTTATTTTATTGTTTTGTAGAAAAAATTTATAAAAAAGAATCCCATTAAATTTAATTAAAATACTTAGCGGTTTGCACACCATATAAAATTAAGTCTTGTATAATTCAAAATATGCATCAATTAAAAGGGATCGAGAAAAAGTCTATTACCTTGAGCCCGAATTGTCTCATTTGTTCTTTATATTATTAAATAATGAACAAAGGTTAATTTCAAAATTCTTTGGAACCTTTATTCAAGTATATAATTAATTTAATAGTACTTATCACCATTTTATTCAAATTACATAATTATTTATGTTCAAATTGGTCATTTGGTCGATATTCGGTACATGAGTCGCAAATTAACTTGTTTTGATGTAAATTGACTATGTAGTAAAACGTTCATTATCATAAGAACATTATTCATGATTTAAATATCATATATATCCATAATATATGTATTTAAAATATTCTATAACATTTATTTATAATAAAATAAATGCACCATGTATGGAGACAGTAGGCCGTATATATTCAGGAATGATACTTCCTTTAATTTGTAATATTAAAGGAATTAATACTAAATTATACATATGTATATAATAATCCCATTATAATATCATATTTTAAATACATTATAGATTTTCATTAACACCATCCTTTTTATGTTCCATTTATGGCATGAACGAGTCATATCACTTTGAGGGGGTGGTAGTCTGCACTTCCTCAAATGAAATCATCATATTTACGCATTATTGAAAGCCTAAAGTTATACTGTAAATAAAAAATACCTAAGAATATAAACAATATAAATATAATATATATCAAATATAAATAGTTTTTTTATAATGGCCAACATGAGAGCTGGTAGGGGAAAATTCAACAATCATCGTTTTGTGATGCAATAGCTCGCCGTACACAGAAACAATTTTTTCGTATTTATTAGATGGAGGTGTGTGTATGTGTAGTTAAAATAATTTAAATAACAAAATTATAGTATATTTATGATACTGGTGTTATTATTAAATCAAATAAAAAGAATAGAATAGGTAGTGTAGAAGGAAAATAAATTAAAAGAACTTGAGAGAATACATTACCTCTAAATTGGGTAACTCCTTTTGATTTGAGCCAAAAAGATATCTTTAATTAACTTCATACCAAGAAAATCTTTCTAGAAGTAAGGTAGGTTTTTTTGGGATCTAATTTTATTCAATTTATGATGAACCATGGGGCTTGGGAGGTGTGACAATGTGGGTAGATGTGGAGGCCTTTTATAAGAGGGAGGAGGGGCACTTTAGGATTGGCTTGAATATTATTTTGTTATAAATTGATATTCTGTTTTAGATGATCCCAAAGTGATTTATTTAAATTATAATAAGATTTTGGTTGTAATAATAATCATCCAACAATTTTGGGACTAGTTTTAAAAAAATTATCCATATCTTATTTGTTTTTTCTTAGTTAAAAACATTAACTCCTACCACGTCTTCTTGTATTTTCATAATATTTGGTAACTATAGATACTAAAAATGGAAATAAACCTGTATAAGGATAATTAATAATATTAAACATTATACAATTAATTTGTGTGAATATTATATTTTATGGACTATTATATCATTTAATAAAATAATATTTATTTAAAAAACTCATTTAGGTTAATTTTGACACAATTTAGTATTTGATTTTTGTTAAATTTATAAAAACATGTTTACTTACAAAAAAGCAATTAAATCAAATATAATATGTCAATATCATCCATTAAATTCATCGATGATATCAAAATAATAAAAATACATTTATTTTAATATTTAAAATATCATTTATTTGAATCCTTTCTTAATGAAGTAATTGTTGCATCGTCATTGTGTCATTTATAAATTTTTTTATTCAATAACAAAAAATTATAAATAGAATATAATGTTTTATGAAGTTTATTTATTTTTGTAATTACTATTTATAGTTTAATATATCACATATATAACCCCATATTAATGTTTTTTTATTTAAGGATACTTATTTATGTTATATTTCAATTTTCATTAAATTAATAATTATAAAATGCAATTTTCACACCCAAGTGGCTCCCAAATGCCAAAGGATCTGCCAAAGGATTCTCAAGATAGGATATATCTCATCCAATAGTATTTGGAAACATTTTAGGGTAGTTCTATATTATTATAATATTATTTTTTACCCTTATTTAACAAATTTACACTTTTACCATGGAAAATAAAAATTAATTAATGAAGTTACTATTCATAATGTCAAAAAATAAAGGGTTTATATTAACAAAATTAAGCCATATAATTCCACATATGGAATCAATTTTTCCAAAATCTAAACATCATTGTTTTATTAATTAATAAAAAATTAATTCCCGCTGTCAAAACCAGAAAGTGTGTTTTTAAGAAGTAAAACTAAAAAAATATTGAAATTTATTTATGTCCAATTAAAATTTGAAATTACTTCCATAGACCAAAATTTTATTAAATGATAAAAATTTAATCCCATTAAACATTAAAACCCATTATAGGTATAATCTATCAATATAAATAAATTAGTTGGAAAGGCAGTTTTGTTGTCCCTTTTATAAAGAAGAAGTTTATTTTGTCCAAAAGAACATATAAAAGTTAAAAAAACTATATTATAAAAGTGTCTCCATGAAAAGGCGATAAACAATCCTTTTAAAAATATTAGAGTATTTCATGCTTAAAATCAGATTTATTATTATTTTATGCCTCTATAATTTATTCGATATATATAAAAACATTTTAAAAACATATGTTATAATAATTTAGTTAAATATTGTTCATTCCCACTAATATAATGGCTAGGAATTCACTATCATTAAAAGAAATAAAATTATTATTTTACTAATTTTCATTATAACTCAATGTTGTGTGCATCATATGATTTCGGACAAACCAATTATTGTTTATCGAGTACGCTATCAGGAATATTGCCCTCTTTAACATAAAATTATAATCTTATTCATAAATATTAATTAATATGAAAAAGAATTATTTTATAAATACGTGGGATACTATAATAAATATTTTAATTTATAAATAATAAGATTACAATTGAGCATTATATTTCATAAAAATCATTGAAATTTTAATTTTTGCAATATGTGGAGCCATAGAATTTTGTTTTATAGCATGGGAAGACATTTTCTCAATTCATTTATACACCTTTACTTGAATTTGTTAGTCAAAATCATAATTATGTTTTTTATTTCCATTTCATGAGAAATTTTTCTTAAAATGGGGGAGGATTTCACCATGAACTATTAAACAATTATTAGATAGAGATAAACTAAATGACAAGTTCTTCATATTTCAACGATAAACTCATTATTAGAGGAAAATAGAGTTATATTTATGATCATGTTCATAGAAAACATGATTATTAAAAGGCCATCATATGTTATAGATCCATTTTTTATATTGGTAATATTTGTATTTTATTGACTTTTAGTTCTTGTTAAATTTTTTTTCTGTAATTTTTTTATTATTTACATGAGGTGGTGATCCTAATAAAGGATTGGATCATTTTTAAAATTTAAAAGGGATAATGGTTCTTTAATTCATAAAATAATGGAATTAAATATTTAAAATATAGGGTATGTATTGATTATTGACCAACAAAAATAAGTATTAGGTCCTCTATAAGTCTAAGGATCATAGAACAATACATCAAATCTAGTTTTTTATCTTGGCATGTACTATTCCACCCATTATCTTTTTAGTTCAGCTAACATTCCATTTATTTACATTTATTAATATAAAACATATTCCTAGATAGAAAAAACAATATATAGGCCCCTCTTTGAGTGTACCATTAAATGAGGTAAGGGTTTTTAATAATATGGGTCATAATTCATTATATATGGTGAATACCACACATTTAGATGAGATAATTATGGACATGGGAAAGGTAACTTATGATACTATTAATATTACTCCTATGATAGTGTTTCACATTAATGATTAAATTTTTGTGATGTGTTGATTACGGATCTAGGAAAAATAGCATAGTGGAGCCATATTTTTTCAATTCAAAAAAACGTGTAATTATCAATGAATCAAAAGTTGGTAATTTCTATTTTACTAAAATATATTTATATAGTCATTAGAATTATAACTCATTGATTAGGGATGATTGATGTACACAATATATTTCATGTGTTAATGTTAGGGAAATATGTGTTGCATTCATCTTATGTGTTGAGAATTGATGTTTTTATGTTGTTAGAGAATCTTTTTAAGGAAGAACATTCCATTTCGATTCTTGTATTTAGAGATCAAGTATTTTAGGATAAGGTAATTCAACATGTTATGGATTTATTGGAAAACAATATTGTTTATGAAGAAGCATAATAATATTTAAAATGTTATGAGGTATAGATATAACCACTTATTTAATATATGAATAAATTACAAGGACTCATTTTCCAAAAGGGTGTAGGAATAGAACATCCTAGTTAATAAATGAGTATATATATTTTTTTCCTTAATTTATATAAATTAATTTTAAATATGTTTATAAAAATTTTAATTAATTTTTGAATAAAAAGGAAATTATTTTAAATAAACTGTCATCTTATAAGTAATTTTTAGAATATTATTTAATGATTTCTCATAATTTCAATTTAAAAATTCAGTATCATTTTTAAAATATAAATATCAAAATTATCTAATGGTGATATTTTTGTATTTTCTACGTGATTGTGATTTTGTAGTGAATATTGTACCACACTATTTGTTTTGTAAAAATAACATTTCATTTAAACAAATTAAGTAATTTAAAAGATAATTTAATTTTTTAATTTTAATTAAAGTAACATAATATTTCTTAATTTATATTAAATATAATTAATTAAAATTGAATCATCTTAACACATTATTTTAGAATAAAATAATATTGTTTAAGAACACAATTTTTCTTAAAACAACTTTAAATTGCTTAATTTTTCACAATCGAATTAATTAAAAAAAATTATGAATTATTTCAATTAAGTTTTTTTTAATATATAACGATTAATATTAAAGTAATTTCATATAATGATTATTACTCTTCATTGATTAAATTAAAAATTTTCTTATGCTTGAAATATTCATTTCCTGAAAACCCACTTTTTTGTTGTGGTGGTGGGTTAATATTAAATTAAATTAAGCTTCTCTTGTGAAATGAATTTGTTAAAATGGGTTCCATCATTTAAAAAATAATAATTTATATTATATAATATTTTTGATAAATTATTTTTTGTAATGAATTGTGAAAACAGTAAAAATTATTTATTATGGTAAGGAGAAAATGGGTATACCATAAGGTTAATCTAAAATGTTAAGGTATAAAATGACCTAAAAACTTTTTAGATCCTTATTTTTTGGAAAATATTCCATCATTATCTCATATACAATTCGATGGTATATTATTTTGGATCAATGAATCATGTGTGAATCATGGATATATCACATTCTTTTCAAATATTTCATTTATTCCTCTCCCCAAATTATAATGGGACACCCCATCATTAAACATATTCACACCATAATGGAATTTTGGTTCACTAAAAAAAATCTCAAATACCTTAATTAGATCCCTAAAAATCATTTATTAATTATTTTTATTAGAATATCAATCTTGGGGGATTTAGGTATAAACCTAAATAGGTTATCCGAAAATGAGGTACCATTATTAACCCATTTTTGTTTCTATTTCATGCTCCTTAAAATTTTATTAAAAATAATTAACATATTTAATTAATTATATCATATATATATATATTTGAAAATTTCATAACATAAATCCATATCTTATTTCATTAAATAATAAATGAAATCATACTTAATATGTACATTGGATTTCCCTCTTGTAAACTTATGAAAGTCAATTTCAATAATCACATATTACAAACATTACTAGTAAAGGATTTATAAAAGGTATTTGATTTAATTTTTTTTATAATTATACAAAAACAATTTATCATTTAATTTTTTACATTTCCACCAATTGAATAATGATAATATCGTTCCCCCATACATGTAGAATACCACCTCCATGAAGAAAATTGATTAATTTTTCATCAACACCTCACTTTGATGATTTATAAAGGTATATTTTGATAAATTATAAGGTATTTATGATATTTTTATTGTTATTTAATTATGAGGTTATAGTTTACCTTTTTCCCACAATGATCTTTGAAAATGGAAACATTACTCAAGCTTACATACAATTTATTGTCTCAATTATTGTAATATAGTTCATTTTTAACGAAAACTTATCATAATTAGTTTTAAAATTATTATTTACGTTCAAATATGTTAACTATTTCATTAATAATTTTTTTTCATAATTTAATAATTACCTCCATGACTATAGTCAACCTAACAAATTCATTTTGGATAGCTGAGTTTCATATCATAAAAATTCTTAGCGTGAATATAATTAATTAACAAAAGAAAAAATGATAATAAATAAGTTAAAAAAGATTAATGAACTTGAAAATGGTTCTTCAAAATGTAATTAATTAAAATACTTTTATTATTGGGGATGATAAATAACACACATGACAAGTTGGACTTGTAGTAACGAGAAATTTCACATTAAACTCCATTTTAAATGTTCTAATGATTTATTTTATATATCATTATATTCTATATCTATGATTATTAAATTAAGTTAGGAAATAATTTTTATATACATAAAAAAAATATAAAGTAAATTTTTATTTATTCCTTATGATTTTTCAATGGTTTTGAAAATGAAATATACTCACAGATTGTTTTTATTTCATTAAAAATGATATAAGGAATGTTCTATTTTAATGTATAGGAAAAAAATGAATTATCCCACTTCTGTAACTATTGTATGATGTTTTTGTTCCATAATAATAATTCAAATTTTCATAAATTAGTAAAATCCAATTTTAATTTTATGGTTATTTTTGTATTAAAAAAGGTGTTTAAAAAGAAAACGCATTACAATATCCCAAAGTGCTTTTCATATGTGTTCAAAAGTATTTTCAAGGGTTTGACGATCAAAGGTGACAAGATTTAAATATTTTTTTTCATTTTATAGCTCTTTTAATTTTTTTATACTATAATTTCACCGCTATTATGGCTCAAGGTTGAGCCTAATATACCGTTAATGGAACATTTATCCCCGTTATAGCTCATGATTTATAGGTGATTCAAATATATATATAATATGGATGAAGATCTACATTATAACTCTCCAATTCATTGTGCAATGATTATGTTCTATAAAAAAGTATATTATAATTCATGTATATGGTTATTCAAATATGAAGTGGTTCTGTGAATATAATTTCCCATGGAACCTACATGAATATACTATTCCTGGTAATGATATTTCATGGATATTTCTTGCCATCAAAAGTGAAGATAAATGATCTTTTTTAAAGGAAGATGATTACAATTTTTTTTAAAATTGTATGTTTTGTAGATTTGTTTAATGGGTTTCGTTTTTACACTAGATCAACGTATTTATTCTTTTAACATCCCATAAAAAATAATTTTATGCTCATACAACATTTTTAAAAAATAAAATTAAATTAGTTAGGTATTGGTAATGGAAATTATGAATTCATGTTGAATGTTAATATTATTATTAATGAAAATTAGTAATGTTTTATTTTAAAAGGATTATATTATTATAAAATGGATACATATTAAAAGTGTCCACATACTGATATATGTTATTATCATTCAAGAGTAATGACATAGTTCTCTAAAGGTATATACCACAATGATCTTCAGGAATTGAAATTGAATTCTAGTAGAAAGTCATTAGAATATTTAATTCATAAGGTCAGGTCATCATAATTGACATATATACCAATTATATGTGTCGTGCATGTTTAGAAGAATTTTATGATCCGATGAGTGATCCAAAAAATTACATCATTCCCATTATTTTTTCAGTGGGATATATCCCATGCTATTATGTCTATTATGCATGAATATTCTTCTCTCTTTGTGTGTATTTTATAATGGGATGATCAGTACACATATGTTATATTCTAACATGATTCTAGATTTGGTCACATATTTAGTATGGTATTTCATGTCGATGTTATGAATTTCCATTCTTATTCATATTGAAATTTCCATATCAAATTAAAATGATTCCATTATTCTTATGATGATGATTCTTTTCTTATTATATTATGATGATTATTTTCATATACCATATACTATATTGATTCATTTACAATCCATATAATCATGCCCATTACTGAACATTAACCTCACCCTTTCTAATATATATTTTAACAATTTATTACTTTTTTTACCTAGAATGTGAATGATTTTATAAGGACTGTGTTTAAGGATTTTAATATTTTTATCATTTTATATGTAATAATGTTGTATGAATCTAATTTCCTTTAGATACTAAAACGTTACATTATAGATTATATTATTTTTATTTTTATCTTCCAATATATGTAATAATAATGCATGGATGATGTCAGTTACAATATTATGTTTTGAAGGAAGGTTTAGTTAATTGTAGTATTTAGTTAGTAATATATTAATGAAGTTAAAGTCGGTGATCCCATAGGTGAAGAAAATAAAATAGCTTTATACATGAGAACAAGTTATTTATCCCTTATTTATTAACATATGGTTTTTTTAGTATTTTTTATTTTAGGAAGTGTGGAGAAAAAAAATATTTATTAAAAACAATATAGTAGCCATTATAATGTTTTTATAAATGACAATACTAATTTTTTTGGTGGTGAAGTTAAAAACCTCACAATGGTACATAACTACTTGTACATGGTTATAAATTAAACCCTATAAAATTTGGAAATTTCCCACTTCACAAAATAAAAAAAATTAACCATCACATAATTTATGAACTGATTAAAACTGATAATAAGTTTTACTCATATTGGACTTATTTTGGAAGAATTGGATAACCCTATTTAAATATCATTTATATGATTCATTTTTTGAGAAACATAAAGTGAATATTGTCACATTTTTTTTGGAAGGATAATTATATCAATGGTGGAAATTTATCAAGAACTTTAATCGAAAGGATGAAATGGAAGTAATGGATTATAATGTAATTAATAAGAATGACCTAAAAAAAATTTCTAGTATACTCTTCATAAATTGACGTGGATAGATATTATGGAGAATAAGTAAAAGGAGAGTGAATCTATCACAACATACAAAGATAATTTTATAATAGTTTTAAGGTAATACTTTGTTGTTTTTATTAATAATTTTTTAAAAATATTTATATTAATTATTCGTTTAAATAAACATCTATGAAAATATATACCATTATATGTCTATAGGTGTTAGAGAGATATTGGTTAATTTTCTCTCAATTTAGAGATATAATTTAGAAAATTTCCACATGTACATAGTGATAAGATGCATGGGATGGTGTTTCATGATAGTTGATCACTTAGTAAAATGATACGAGTACACATAACATGGAAAAAAAGAAAGACAATGAACTAAAACAAGTTCCTTAAGTCATAATCAACTTCATCAATAACTTATACTGAGAGAGAATGTGAAATATTATTCGATCACCACAGTTTACTTGGAGTATAAAGACAAAGAATTAGAGAAAAAAATTAATGTACACTTAATAATTGGAAATTTATTTTCATTTAGAACTAACACAATCCATTAAATCTAGGATGTTTTATATATCTATTAAATCGCCTAATTGATACATTGAAGTAATGATATTGATAAAAATACCTGCACATGTGATAATTATAACCATTTTTTTTGAATCATCCCCATTTAGAAACTCTAGGATAATTCTTCCCCACAAATTTCTTAGTCTTTCAATTGATATAATATCATGTTATTCTAGGCATGGATTGAGACTTATTATATCTATTTATTAGCCACCATGAGAAAAAGTAACTATCATTCTATTTTATGAATCATCATATGTCCTATTAATTTTTTCTAAATATTAGGAATATCCTTTATCAAATACCCAAATGGAATGGGTATTTATAATAATCATTTCTATCTATAATGGTTTATTCAAATGAAAAAAATAAAATGTTGGGTAACAACCATTATAAGTGAATATATTGAATCATTATTTTATGTAGTTAGTATCCTTCCCAAAGACCGTGATATAGTGTTCTCTATATAATTCTTACCTAAAAATTAAACAACATCCAAGAATCCTGATTTTGTGATCCTGGTCAAAATTATGAAGTAAAATAAATAATTACAAGAGTATTTTCAAAAAGTGATTAAACAATGTAATTCATCACCATTGATTGTATCAGTAATCTATTTTCGGAATAATGATTAGTAAATGTGAATTTTTATTAACTAATGAGTTCAAAATAGGATCACTATAATGAATAAGTATCCACCACCATGGTCTGGACACTTATTCAACAAAAATCAAAATGATCATTATTTTTCAAAAGTGTATTTTCATTTTTTATATCCTCAACTCAAGGTAAAGTGCGGTAATATTCAAAAAATAGATAACTATAAAATAGATGTACAGTATGATTTATTTATTATTCCATTAATACATTCAAATTCAATAGGAATCTTCCTGAACATTAGGAATATATACTTTAGGGACTACCTTGATAATTTGTTTGGGGTATTTTTTCATGATATTCAAATATATTCAAATTAAAAAGTAGAATATGATAAGATTGTAAGGTCGATGGGATAAGAGAACACTATATGTGTCATTTATTAATTCATTTGAGGGAATAGATATTGGGATGTGATTAAATAACACAGAGGATTCTCTATTCAATAATATGAGTATGATAATGGATTTAGTGATATGTACTCGTCGAATAGGTTGGATTTATTCCCATGAAGATTGTATTTAAGATTATTGGGCGTGTGTTTAACCCTGAGTATAGTATGTGAGATTACACAGTGTAACATATCCATGGATAATTATATGTAATATTTATGAGTTGATATTGGTTTTCAATGACTATATATAAGATTAAAAGGTCATTTATGGCCACAAATGACTTTATATGTGTTTATAGGGTGGATGCAAGTTCACAATGACTATATATGAGTATGGTTATTTTTATGTGTACCATGATTATTATTTTAATGGATTTTTTTTTTATTTTATCTATTATTAAACTCTGATATGTAGGTAATTTCTCTCAATGGTAACAACTTATATCCTCAATGATAGTCGATAGCATATGACATATGAGGAGGCATGCGTAAGGACTTATAACACCCTTGATCTAAACACTATGAAATGGTCTATGGATGATGTGGAATTTCAAAGTGCTATTAGAGAATATTTTACTATTTGATAATATTTATGATATGATATCTAAGGAATTGGAACATGTTAGAGCTTGTTATAGAAATCAAATTAGTGGTTCTCGACGAATTTTTATAGTGGGAAGTATAGGCTACCAAGGATAGTGGATTAACATTCGTAGTAATCATTTTTAAAAATAATATTTTTTCCAAATATGTTGTGTCTATTTGAGATTGATATTTATATATTTAGATATTATCTTGGGTTGGAAAAAATCATAATTACATGCATCCGATTCGGAACATAGGATTGACATTACATTTTTGAGATTGTATATGATTAATGGGAATGATGCCCAACAGTTATACTATTTAACATATAATTAATAAATAATATAGTTTTCCACATATAACTATTGTGTATATGTTAGTAAATTTAACAGTAGTATTTTTCCTAATGGAATTCCATGTTGATCTTATTAATGAATTCTATTTATGTACAATTTTAAAATCCATCTATATAAGTGTTATATAGTGACTCCTAATGTGTTATTACATGCATTATAAGCAATTATGATAAACCCCTTTTGTGTTCCTGTGATTCTGGTTTTGATACATGTTGTTTAAAAAAAACCTATAATGGTGATTACCTATATATAGAGTATTGGTGGAATTATACTTAACTGACCCAAATTTATATGGATTACTTGATAGTAATATTGATATGGTGGTGCCCTTATATATGTGTAGTGGAAATCGTGATCCTAGATTTGGAAGTTCCATATGCTGATACCTAGGGAGGATTAGTATCCCCAAATGTTTGTTTTATTTGAAATATTCTTCTTAATTTTTTAATGTGCTATGAGAATTGAGTGTTTGACAAATGAGTTTCCTCATTATATTGAGTTTAGAGTTGGTATTTTTCCCTTTTGTTTTGACCATTACGAGATATGGTTTATGAGATCTGTGGGAGAACCTACATACTTGTGATTTTGGCAGGTAACACTAGATATGGGTTATCCCAAAAATGATATTGGAATTGTTAATGGGAATAATGGGTAGATTATTTCATTGTGATTTTTTAATGGGATGGGCAATTGGTTATGTGGTATACGCAGTAGGGATGCCATTTGGTTTCATGTGTTAAAACCCATTTATTTTGTGTATCTTTATAATGATGTTTTAACTTCCTAGGAAGTATTTGTGATATTTCTAGATGTATTGACTCTAGATATTCATTTAGTGGGTGGTAGAGCATGGGAATATAGTTTTTTTGAAACTTACTCTTGGGTGGAAGGAGATTGAGAAGTTATCCTTAAAATAGTGAGATATTAGATAATTTTAAATGGATAACTATGGATGTTTATAAATATTTGTGATTAAAATTATTAGAGGAAATGGAATGTTATTTGGACATGTTGTCCCAGGTTTGATTATGCGACACTATTGGGATAATAGGTTAAGTTGTATGATTGGGAGGAATGAGGGATGGGAAGAATTAAATTCTAATGAGATGAAATTACTACAGGTTAGTTATGTGTGTTTCGCATTATATATATATTTTTAATAAAATTTTCTAAGAATAGTACATGTGGATTTGAGGAAATGATTTTGGTAATGATGGGATGAGGTGTTGGAGAAGATTGAGTGGTGTCTCAACAATAGTGGATGCTGTTATGGACTGACCGAGAGGGAGGTTCATGCATGAGAAGAGTAGAAACATGTGCGATGATGGAACCATATTATTTTTCTTGTGAGTATTTGTGTAGTGGGATAAATATGTTGGGAACTGAGCTACTAGATGTCATATGGTGAGCAGTCAAAGATATGGATTTTGGAAAATATATTGGATGGTTTTCATGGTGATTCATAAAAAATTAATGATTTTTGATTCACGTTTATTATTAGCTATCAATGAGTATAGAACTTTAAATCATTAAGTTAATTAATGGTATAAGTGTTGTAAATGGGTATTTGGGTGTTTTAGTTCAATTCAGTAGATATAAGGATATTCCAATGGTCTGATTTGTTATATTTTTCATGGGTTATGACCCTCATTTTTTAGGGTTATTTATATATTGAGACAAATAATTGGATGGTAAAAATGTATTTAGGTTTTTAACTGGTTGTTTTATCTAATTCATTTCATAGATACAAGGACATTCATTAACTATATTCTTAAACCATTGACCAATATTCATTTTTTAATTCCTTCAAACTTTTTCCATCACATATTTCAATCGTTGTCTCTTTATCGTCAGAAATATACATGGTAATCATATAACCATTCTGATTTTCATAATTAACATTTCCAATATAGAATCAATTTTCATAATGCCTATACATTACACAGATAAACAAATCACCATCATTTATGTCTTAGAATTACCATTATCCATATTCATTTTTTTACATAACATTTTCCATTTAAAATAATTTATTTTTGTCATTCACCTCTTTATTCAAAGCCTCCTCTAGTTCCTTTAAATAATTATCCATCATGTCTCTTTCCATATCATTTACATGAGGAAAATTAAACATTCTTTCACATGTTCTGATCATAAAACTCCATCTTTCTCATTTTATGTTGGTTAGTAAACACACCAACATAGAGATTTTTTATCATATTATGATATTTCTGATTAGGCATAATAATGATGTTTCAACATCCAATTCCAATTTAATTTGATTCATCAAAGGTAATATCAATACATTTTATATCTTATTCTTCATTTACATGAATCCTCATATTTAAAACAATTTTCTAAAACCCATAATTAAAATTTTGAGAGAAAATAATCATACTAGAAAAACCACTTAATCCTGGAAAAGTACATTCAATCTATAATATCATATGTTTAATATTAGGTTATGCATGTCCATTAACAATATTCTAGGATTGTAACATATATATATACTTATCCATAGATACATCTCAAGACATATTCTTAGAAATATCACTAGGAATCCCACTAATGTGTTCACATATTAGTTTCTAAATGTTATCTAAAACATCACTATAATAAAACTGATAAAAAACCAAGCTTGATGTATAGGTATATTACATTACTTTTACGGTATACTTAGTATATTACATAAAATGTTCCCATGTACCATATTAGGTTAGTACATTTCGAAACATGGAAAAAATTATTCAAATTTGATAAATGTTATTCTACATCTCTAATAAAGATCTTCCCCTTTTGTTTTCTTACCTAAAACTATTCTTTATATCATAGGAAAAATAAAATATATGAAAATTATGATCTTAAATCATCAGTAAGGGTGAAAAAGAAAAATATCAAACAAAACATGAACATAAGAATGGAATAACAATAACATATCTTTTGAAAATCATACTATATATAACATATATTAGATCATTCAGTCATAAAAAAATATTGGCCATTCATAGAGAATAAATCATAATGGAATCTGATCCATGTGAAAATAATATTGGCATAAAAAATATAATTTTGGAAAAAACATAAGCATAGAAAATAATTTTTATATTAGCCAAGGGGCATTTCAAAGACAAGCATAGGGGAAAAAAGTCTGTTACTAAACCAATTTCACTCCTTGTTCCAGTACTATATTACTGAAATGGGTTTATTTACCATTCCAACCATGTATTACTATACCTTGATCATTTCCCATTTCATTCATATAGATATATCACGAGATATAAATCATTACCAAATTCATTAGGCTGATATATAGGTCCCCCATCTCATAATGGAATAATTTTTATATTTTCCACAAAAACAAAAATCTTTCATTATAACATAACACTAGGAATAAAATTAGTTTCATAAAAAACATCCCATAATAAAATTATATATTTAAAACAAATATATTTCATAAATAAAA
Source organism: Viscum album (assembly GCA_963277665.1). Classification (NCBI taxonomy): domain Eukaryota; kingdom Viridiplantae; phylum Streptophyta; class Magnoliopsida; order Santalales; family Viscaceae; genus Viscum; species Viscum album. The sequence goes on along the minus strand of OY728122.1, from coordinate 610,668,583 downwards.
TTAAATAATAAAAATAATCAATCCATATGAATAATAGGGATAGTGTACCTGATACCTAACTCTATTAAAAAAATCACACCTTTTATGGAAAATAATATTGATTGCACACTTGAAAATAATTTTTAAAGAATATATCCATTTATTTTCAAAAATGTTTTCATTTCTCAAAATGAGATGTAATTTAAAAAAAATTAATTTACTTTAAATTAAAGATGAAATCATATATATGAAGCATCATGGAAATAATATTTTTATGAAAACATAGAAATCCATTCATTAAATATAATTTAAAAGAAAACATCATCCTAGTACTTTTATTAGATAAGTCAAAAAGTACCTCATATCAAGAATGAAACAATATTCTTTCATACAATTTAGTAAAAGTTCTTCAATGGGTAAAATTTAAATTAAAAAATTGTAGAAGGATATAAAAGATATATTGTAATAAATATGTCAGAATCATGGACATGGGTAATAAATATAAACCATTAAATTCTTGCATATAAACAATCTCAGATAATAATGTGATTACAAAGTTATCTTTTACCTTAGGATAGGTTTCCTGAATTAACTTATTACAGAGTCATATTCATTTTTATAATATCATAATTGATCATATTATTACCCTTTTATTGATAATATTATTAATCGTCCATTTATTATTAACTACTTTATTTTCAAGGGCATTTTTTGTTAGATATGTTCTTGTTCCACATATTAGGGAATTGTTATATAATTTATATAATTATATTAATATAATATATATCATATTTATTCATTATATTCATTTTGATAATCATTCTTTATTAACAATCATATAGAATGAACAACATCACCTCATGGAGACAGTGGGTCGTACATACGAACAAGAGATGATATTATTCCCATAATTTTATAGTGGTATTGAATTTGATGATGTAAATAATATTGAAGAATAAATATCATGTTATAATAAAATTTTATAGTTATTATTTCCATCATTACACCCATTCATGTAATGTGGTATATAAATATATTACACAACTATGGGGAGACTATAATCTATAGGTATGCACATGTGGTGATTTCATTATTCATAGGATTTATAGAAGGTAGAATATGGTCGTTACATAACCATAATAACATATAATCATATAATTTATACAGAATTTGTTACTCTAGGATTGAAAAAACTCATTAAGGGGATGTATAAGATGAAATAAGATTGAAATAATTAGTATTAGAGATTTCATTATCTTCGATGACCTCTCTCTTGGTTTCCTCTTATAGGAAATAGAGTTGGTATTTTTAGAATACCAAAAAATCAATAATTTGACTAAACAAGTAGTTAATAGAAATTTATGGATTATTGCCAACATTGAAGGTTCAAAATAAAGTGATTTTGTGATGGGGGATATTCCCTTTTATATTTTAGGTGAGGCACAAATTTTGAATCTTCAAAAATATTAATTTATAATAAAATTAAACGAGATAAAAAACCTCTAAAATATCATCATTGAAAATATGGGATTAATTAAATTTTTAATATTATCAACCAATAGATTTTATACATATTTTTATTTCAATTTAAACATTTTCATTTAAATTAACCGTTTGTTATTCAGTTTTAATTTTACCTAAGGAATAAAATGATTAAATATGAATGTAGTAAATAATTTAATTATTTTATGTTAATTGGACCCCAAATTCACATATTATAATACGTGGAACCATATAATAAGTATTTTATATTTTTTAAAAAAATTATGTTTTTTAAATAATTTAATAAAACATTATTTTTACAAAATATCAAAAGTGTCAATTTTTACACAATTCATTTTTTGGATTTTTAAACATATTAAGATAACATATTATTATAAAATTGTTTAATTTTCATCTATTATTTTTAAAAATTATATGGAAATATTTTGAGACCAGGCACTAAGAAGGTTTGTGACACTGAGGCTTTGTGATCCCAAAAAGATTGTTTGGAAAATGTTAAACTTTAAATAGAATGCACCAGTGGTTTTCCTATAAAAGTATTATATTATCCCAATGGGTGACTATATAATGGTATGAGGGAACCATTGTGTTCGGTGCATTGATTTTACCTTCGGAAGTTCCTAACATTGGTAAGCTAAGCTTGGATGTGAATGTTTTTTTATGTATCATTAATAAAATATTTTATTAATGTATATTATTTTTTTAAGAGATCAATTTACATTTTATTAGAGACTTTTTAGATTCTACGGTCATCTCAATAACCCTATAATTCCTCTGAGTACTCTCATGGAAACCCTCTTGAAAAATATTAATGATGGATCAAGAGGATCATAGATCGTTGAACACGTATGGTTGGAGGATCTTGTTGAAGATGACAATGGAATCATTCTTCAACAATGATTGATCCAAACATGTGGTAGGGAATTTAATCTCTTTGTGATATCTCCTCATTTATATAATCAATGATGAATGTGGACCAACAACCATATAAGTTAAACCGTGGTTCAATTGTTCTTGTGGGTTGGTTTTTATTGGGAAATTTTAACGATAGTTCTGTAACCCTCTTCGTTCATCTATTTATGGTGAAAAAATCTTGGACAACACAAAAAAGGCCAAGGTTGGTCCTTTAGATGTTCTTGATAACTTTTTCTTCCCCCATTATTGGGTTTCTTCACCATGGGAAAATAATGGTCTCAAATCTAATTTTTGGGAGTCTTTAAATCAGATCGAACCCCGGATTAGCTGTAAATAGAGCGCAAAGGTTGAAATAAAGTAGTTTGGGACCTGAAGAGGCTAGATATGTCACCATTATATTCTTCTGGAAATGGAGGAGCCTCGATGGTCCACATAAGGGACCACAAGAGAGCCATTCCTAGTGGCAGCATCTTGCGGGTGCTACAGAAGATGATGGGTTGCGGGGCTTCTCTTGGTGATTGAGGGATAGTTGCCTTCTGCCAACAACGACAGGTCAGGAGGCATCTGGAACCAATGGAGGGACCATGTGCGCCACATGGTGATGTGTGGAAGAGGTGGAGGAATGTGTTTGGGTTGGACCACATGGACATGGGGAGAATAAGGCAATGGGGGACCCCGTGGCTAGGTGGGATGTGGCTGGGGCGTGCGACCTCTAGTTTACAAACTAGCCCATAACGTCAGATGGACTAAGGGAGTGGGGCCTCTTCATTTGGGCCAGTGGATCTACATGTTGTGCCCGGGTCTGACCTGACAATTCTGTGTCTGGTCGGACGATTGGTTAAAGTCACCCGAACCAGGTTAGGTAGGCTAATGGGTCAAACTAGGTCCGGTACAAAAGACCATGTCTGATGGGTCATATTAGACCCAGACCAGACCCGGGTCGGACCTTTCCATTAATAGAGTAATAAAATTCAAGCTTTGTGTTCATTTTATGAGCTATTTTTGTGGTTGTGACCCTTCCAATTAGAAGGTACATTTGAGATATTATAAGGGAATTTTATGGAAGTTGGAAATCAACCTATTTTTCTTGAGGAGTGAGTTCTCATTGATTGAGAATGCTATAAGAGGAATAATGTAGATGGAAATGAATTTGAGATTATGTGAGTCATCAAGAATGAGTGTCTCATCAAGACTAAGTATCTTATCAGGGCTACATTTCTAATCAGGTCTGATTGTCCCACTAGAACTACATGTCTCATCGAGACCAGATGTCTTATCGATTCAATGTGTTTTGTGTATTATGTTAGATTATCATGTTTTATGTACTACGGATATATACATGTATGATATGACTATATATCAACATTATGGAATAAATTATTTATTTATTTGTGATATAATTCATTTATTTATTCATGGCATACATCTTGTATTTCATACAAGCATTCCATTGTGGTTTTGGGGTGTCCAATGGATCATTTTTTACTCACCTCGGCATGAGATTTTCCCGCATGTAACATGTCCTGTGAAGATGATTGATTCTTTGATAGAGTACTAGGTAGATAAGGAATAGTTGTCTCTTAGAGATATTTGATAGTCGATGATTTCTCCCAAGGCTTCAGATAGCTGTCCAGTACATTTCCCTTCATTTAGAGTTTTCAGCATATGTGTTTTAGGAAATTGGGCATTAATATTCAAAAAACCTTTTTGTGGGCTTGTATTCCAACACTGTTCACATTCCATTTCTCTACTATCATACTCTATTGTTGGTATCATAGTGGTATGCCTTCTGTTTTACATAGGGTTTTATATTTCATCATTTTGGTCTTGGAGATGCTAGTGTGTGTGTGTGTATATGTACATAGGAAAATTACTCCCATTTGTGGGATATGCGTACTCGGTGATAGTTTTCATCCCTCTATCTATTGGATGTGGGTATGGTGTAGTCATGAAATGGTCCCCAAAGGGGTGGGTCATGATAGAGTGGTACTAGAGGTGGTCAGTTATACCTGAAGAACCAAGTTGATATGATATAGTTTTTAGGCAATAGTGTTAATTGTTTCATGTTCCGCTTTCATGCCATAGATTGAATTGTTAGTGCACCAGCCAACATATCCATACACTTGTGTACTGATTTATTATTTTTAGATCAATACATGAAGAAACTAGTCATAGGAAAAAATTGGTACATGAATCATATATGATTTTGTTTGTTCTCATGTCCCCCTCGAGTCAACTCACCTGGTATACTGTATTGATTGTGGTAAATTTTGTTCTATTTCAGGATGCCTAAATATAGATAGCCATCTCAGATTTAGTTACATGATAATGGGGATGATCCTCGTAGTGAAAATTCATTAGTACAAGGTCATGTACCAGAGATATCACCTTAGTGTGGGTAACTAGAGATACCACTTCCTATTGAGCAGTAGTTACTACAAGTTCTATCAGTTGAGGTTTCATGTTGGTTGAGTGAATTTTATGAGTTCCAATGGAAGAAACATCTCATATTTCTGGTTGAAACATACCCCCATATAGATGAGGATTTTATTGAGGCAGTTATATATTTGTTCCACTTTTTAAAGATGCCATCCAACTAGATGGAAATCCAAAATGAGAGTCTTCTTCTTGGCTCAGTTGGGAAACGGTTGATCAAAATGACCGAAACACGTGATGAGATGAAACTGTATTGGGAATATATTGAGCATCTCTTGGTAGATGATTTATCTACAAATATTTTATGCTATGTGCATATACATGAACCTTTACATCTACAGTAGGGTCTTCAAAGATTAATGGAGTACTCAATGAGAGTTAAATATCTTTATCGTTATTCCCGATATATGTTATAAGAATCATTATTCAGGGATTGGACCATAATGAAGGTCTTATGATGGGAAATTAGAGCATCTGTAATGTCCCATATCATTCCTACATAAGATGGGGTACAATATTTGGCTCTAGATGTGGATAGTTTTCTAGTGGAGCAGACATTACTAGTTGGACCTACCACCAGTTAATAGGAAGTTTAGTCTTTAGTAGTAGGTAGCTGATAATTGACACCTAGAACCAGAAAGGTCAAGCATTCAATGTGATGACCCTATGTTACATTATCAACATTTCGGGGCTCCCACGGATGAGGGAGTTAGTAGAAGGACATGTTGTGGTATTTATGCAGGGGTCAGGGACATTTAGAATGAGATTCCTCAACCCATTGTATGACCGAAAAGGAGAAGTGAAATAGAAAATCGAAGAAGACTGTGGTTTTCCCCTATTGAAGTGAACATGTTTTACGTTTCATGGGAAATGGGAACACATGAAACATTAGATGGACTCACAGATAGGAGTGTGAAAAGATTCTCACATCAATTGGCTCACCTGACCGTCAGTGTAGTGGATGAGATGAGTCCCTAGTATCCTACAATGGTGGAGGAGTATGATGATTTATTTCATGATGATATTCCATAAAGATATTCCATGATTAGCTACTATCAGGTAGGAAGAATTCTAAATTTATCCATACCCCATGATTACCCCAGTATCTACACCTACATATCAGATAGCTCCCACAGAGCTTCATGAGATGTGGTTGTAGTTATAGGAACTGTAGAGGAAGGGCATTGTGAGTCCCATTGTATCTCCATGGGGAACACTTGTTTTTTTCATGAAGGAAAATGGGAGATTGAGGTTATGTATAGAATTATGAAACCTAAACTTGGTGACCATGAAGAATGTGTAACCTATACTGAGGATGGATGAACTCTTTGATTAATTTAATGGGACACTATAGTTCTTGAAGATAAACATTATATTTGGATATCACTAGCTCAGATTAAAGGACAAGGATATACTGAAGGAAAATTTTAGGTGTCAGTGTGACCATTAAAGGTACATAGGGATGCCATTTGGCATGATGAAAACACAATCTTTGTTAATGGGACTCATGAACACAAAACTCCAGAATCACATACACCGGTTCATGGTGGTCGTCATTGATAAAATCCTAGTGTACTCGACGTATGAAGAGGAGCAAGAGACACACTAGAGGATGGTCTTGGAAACACAATGAGAGAACCACCTTTACAAGAATCTATTGGAGGGTATTTTTTGGATATTAGAGGTCTATTTTCTAATAAACCCCATTTTAGAGACTGGATTTATGGTGGATCCAGCATAGACTGAGGTGGTGTTTACCTAGAAGCCACCCAGGAGTGTTAACAAGGTGGAGAGTTCCCTTGGATTGGATGGCTACTATCTGAGGTTTGTACCTGAGTTTTCCATAGTAGAAACAACCCTGACAACATTGACATGAAATAGGTAGCATTTCATGTGGAAGTATAGGTTCCTGGAGAGTTTTAAATTGTTCAGATAGAGTTTGATGAGTTCTCTCATATTGAGATTTCTAGAGGAGGGCGTCGAGTAAATAGTATTATACGATACATCAGGAACCAGGTTTGTTGGTGTCTTAATATAGGAGAAAGAAAGGATAGCCTATGGTTCACAATAGTTGAGACCACACAAGCTATACTATGTCACGCATGATCGTGAGTTAGCAGTGGAAGTCTTTGTATTATTGATGTGACAACACTTCCTGATTGGTGATCAGTTTATCATCTAATATGCCAACAAGATCCTCAATTATACCTTCTCTCAGAAGGATTTAAACACGAGACATAAGTGATGGATAGAGTTCACCCATGAATTCTAAATTGAGATTATTTATACTCATATTAAAGGGAACATGGTGGAAGATGTTATTAGTAGGAGATTGAGTTCACAATTTCTAAATGAGGCATTATAGTAGTTAACCATGTTAATTTTTTTATGGATGGATATTGTTCATCTTACCACATATCGATGGTTTCTACACTTCCACAATTACAACATGTAAGGGTGGCATAGCTTAGAGATGTCGATTGTGAGTCTTTATAAGATCAGTTGTCCATAGGGAATTTCCAAGATGAATATTTGAAAGGTGAGGAGAACATCACTATTTTTAGAAGATGAACAGTCGTAATAGCGGAATTAGAGGACAAGGTCATGAGGGAGTTCCATATATACACATTTTTGGTATACCCTGGTGTGGTGAAGATGCACCAGGACCTATAATGTCAGCTATGGTGCTCGGGGATGAAGAAGGAAGTTGCATATTTCATTTCTTGATACCTCAATTTTTAGGAGGTAAAGGCTGAGCATCGGGTTCCAGTCAGGTTGACTCAACCCATTATGGCGGTAGAGTAAAAGTAGGAAGGGATATCAATTGACATTATTATAGGGTTGCCACAAAAATCCAAGGGGAGAGATACCATTTGGGTGATCATTGACCAACTCAACAACTTTTCCCACTTCCATGTGATTGGAGAGCAGAGTTAAGAAAATAGCATGGAATGCCTCTATGTACAAGATAATTTTGGACTCCATGTATTTTAATTGATGATTGGATAAAATAATGATGATATTTAACATCCTGGTTTTGTAATAGTCTATAGGAGGCGTTTGGGACTCTGATGTGCTTGAGCACAATGATTCAACCAGATACAGATAGGAAAACTAATCAAAAACTAATGGTTCTAGAGGACATGATATGTGATTTATTATTAGATTTTTCTACAGTTCGGAGTATCATCTACCTTCTGTGGATTATTCATAAAATAACATCTACCACTCCACCATTTGTATGTTACAATGACAGTCCTTGTACGGGTGTCCATGCAGGTCACCACCTTGCCGGGAAGACCGAGGATAGCCTATACTCATGGGTTTGGAGTTAGTGTTAGTGACTACAGATAAGGTTATGGTCATCCCGGAGTGAATGAAGACTGCAACGAGTTGTTATAAGTCTTAATATGACTGGTGCAAGATACCTTCAGAGTTCATGGAGGGAGACCATGTGTTCTTTCGGGTCTCTCCTCGACTCGGGATACAAAAATTTTCCTAGGGTGGTAAGCTATCTCTGAGGTTCAAATGGTCTTTCCAGATACAATGTAGAGTTGTAGAGGTACATTACTCCTTATATATACCTTTTTATATTGAATGGGATGATTATGTTTTCCCTATTTCACAACCGAGAAGATATTTCCTTGATTCATCACACATTATTGACAAGGGTGACCAGGACATTGATGATCAGGAAACTTTTGTAAAGTACCTAATGTAGATAGAGGATCAAAATGAGAGGATCATTTTTTCGAAGTTGATTATTCTAGTAAATGTTCAGTTGTTTTATGAGAATCTCTAGGTGTGTACATCAGAGAAGGAGGCTCAAATTCTTTCTTAGTACCCCCATTGGTTTTTATAGCCTTTTGTTTTGGATTTTGGGGATGAAATGACCTATGGCGAGAGGAATGTAACATCCTAGAATTTCCATGTATTATTTTTAGTTATTATTATTTATTATTTCCATACCAAGAACTAGGGAAACATGTGATTCCAAGGCCTAGTTATCCTTGAATTATTGTTTTAAAAACGGTAAACTTTAAATATCACTCCAAAGTAGTTTTCCTAAAATATTTGAATATTTTCCAAATAGGTGCCTAGATCCAAAATCTGAGGGAACCATTTTATTTTGATCACCGAGTTTAGTATATGAGCTACCAAATATTTGATGTTGTGGGTAAGTCATGAATATTTGTTTTTGGGGGTATCAGTAATAAAATATTACAATAAAATATTTAATTTCTACATAGAGACTTATTTTAAAATTATTATAGTTTATTTAGGTAATTAGGGTCATCACAATAACCTTTGTTTTCCTATATTACATGGTAAGGAAACCCTCTTGGTAAATGGTGATGATGTATTGATCAGATCATGTATAATTGTGCCAGCATAGTTGGAGTATCTCGTTGACAATGGAAACAAAATCATTCTTCATCAATGATCGATCCAAACTAAAGGTATGGAGGTTTATCTCATTTTGATTTATTCTGTATATAAGAATCATACACTAACATAGACCAACAAATTAATAGGTTGATTAGTGATTCGATCATTTTTGCAGAATGGTTAGTTTTTGGAACATTTAATAAGAGTTTAGTTTCCCTCTTCGTTCATTCATCTATTGAGAAAGAATCAAGGTCGCCCAGAACAAAGTTTGATATTCATTCCTCAAATGTTCTTGTTATTTTATATATCGCCATTATTTGCATTCTACATAATCGAAACCTTGTGGTCTCGACTCCACTTATCAGAAGGCATTGGATGTTATTGCACACCCAAATTAGAGAAAAATTGACTAGAGAGCACGTAGAAGAGTGGATCAAGACCCTCTGAGGCCAGATATGTGCTCGTGTAATTTTCTATGCATCAAAGGAACCCTAGTGGTCTGTAGAAGGGACCATTGAAGCGATGACGCCAAAGACTAGTGGCCAGTGCCGGCAGTGACATTCTATGGGGACCACATGCATGTATGGTCGAAGACAGTGTGTTGAGGGGTGTTTGGCCTCGATGGAGGGATATAGGGTGGCTGATGGAAAAGAAGGGTTGCATGGTGGCCGACAGAAATGAAGGTACCTCATATGACTTCGGGAGAAATGGGGTGTTGCAAGGACCAAGGGGGATGTATGTTTTCATGGTAGACCATGTGGACTGTGGTAGAACACGGTCTGAGTAGACCGTATTTCTAGGTGGTATGTGGCCAATGTGGGAAGCATTTGGCGAAATCCAAGAATCCTAGTGGGTCGCGCTCTCGCCAGACCAGCAGTCTGCACTCTAGTAGGACCAGTATGCCATAACGGTTCTGACCAGACTAGGTTGGGGCATTTGGAATGGGTCAGGAAGTCGGCAGATCAGTCTGGGTTTGGTGGGTCTGATCTCACCCAGACTAGAACTGGGATTTAACTCTTCCTAAAAATATCCATAACATTCTAACTGTGGGATTGATTGACAAGATTTTTGTTTAATTGGGACCCTTGTGAAGAAAATTTACATTTGAACTTATCTAAGTGTGTTTTTTGGAAGTTGGAATATGACCTTTTTGACTTGATGTGAGAGTTCTTTTAGAACAAGCGTGCTAAGAGAGGAATCTAGTGGCAGACTGTTACCTTGAAAATACATGACTAATCGAGACTGAGTGTCTCTTTGGGACTGCTTGTATCATTAGGATAGAGTCTTAATCGAGATTGAGTGTCATATTGGGACTTATTTTATCACTGAGACTGAGGTCCTCACTAGGACTACGTTCCTTGTTGAGTCTATGTGTCTCAATGGGACTATGTCTTTTAACAAAGCTCAATGTTTTCTTGAATACGTTAGATAATCCTATTTTGTGTACTATAGACATATACCTGTGTGAGATAACAATGTATCTCCTTTTTGGAATAATAAATTTATTTCATTATGATACAATTCATATATTTTATTGTAGTACACATCAGGTATTTCTTAGTGGTATTCGTTTGTGGTTTTTAGGTGTCCTACTAGGAATTTTTTTTCTCACCCCTACATTGGCTTTTCCTACATTTATCTTGTTTTGTAAAGATGATAGACACATTGATGATGTCCGAGGTTGAGCCGGAACAAGTGGATCATAGAGAGTCCAGAAAATATAAATCTGCTCTTATAGATTCCAGCAGAAATCCAATACCATTTCCATCATGTATGATTTTTGGTGAATGAGTTTTTGGAACTTGGGCATTTTGTTTCCAAACTCCATTTTGGATGGGCTGGTATTCTATCTCTGTTTACTGTCTAGTTTTCCATTATCATACTCTGTGTTTAATATCTTGGAGGTATTTATTGTTTTTATAAAAATATTTACATTTCATAATTTTAGGCTTGGATATGTGTGTATGTGTTCAAGTGTAATGGGAAATTACTCCCTTTTAAGGTATATCAAGACTCGATACTAGTAGTGAGCCCCTAGCCAATTTGAGGCTTGATTCATGTAGTCACGACATGAGAACCTCTTGGATTTATCGTGATAATTTTAATAAAAAAAGTATATTATTATATTCAAAATTGTTTATAGTCATCTATTAAAATCATTGGATATATTAATTATAAAAAATAATATTAATTTTATAATTTTAAAATAATTAATTTTATATTTTCTTTAATAAAATAATTACAACATAAACGTTGCGTAATTATTTAATATTCATATTTTTTTCACAAAAGAAAAAAAAACTTGATAAAAAAGGAAATTCTTTTAGATTTTGTAAATATACATATGGTAAAATGTACCTCCTTAAAAATCATACATAAAAAATGTTATATTTAATTAAACCTAAATGTGACATCATTAAAATCACATTAAAAAAATATTATAAGAGTTAAAATCTTTTATATATTACCCTAAATGGCCAATAAATTGATCCTTTGATTAATGTGGTCAAGATATACTCATCCAATAAAATTTGGATCAGTTTATTTTCCTTTTAGTGGTTATAATTATTTTCATAAAAATTATTTTATTTATTTTATTTGAATTAAATAATTTCAACATTAGCAATGTACAAACCATTAATGTAATTATATATTTCCTAAAAATTCCAAATTAATTACAATGATTAAAAAAATATGGATTTCAAATATGTAGACATTATTGAATTTATATTATTTATAAACGTATAATTAAAATTATTTAGTTATTAAAATTTGATTAGGACATATATTAATTTTATTAAAATAAAATAAAATAAATTTTTTAATATCATCCATGTGGATTCCAATGGATTGAATTTTGACCCAAGATTGATTTAAGTTGTGAATCACTCATCAAATGGTACCAGGAAAAGTGTTCGAGTAATTTTATAAAATTAGTTTTTCCTTTCATTTCCTGATTTACCTTTTTACCATATTAAAAAAATACTGAATTTTCTATTCATAATGACCAACATTAAAATAAATACATTTACATAAATTAGAATCAATAATTAAATATATGGAATCCTCTTTTCAAAATTCAAAAAATTTATGTTGCAATAATTATTTATAAATTAATCTTATTTTCAGAATGAGAAAATGAGTTTCAAAAGTTAAAATAGGAAAAATAAAGAAATATTTTTACATCTATATCCAATGTAAAATTAATTACAGTGACCAATATTTTATTATGTGATAAAAATATAATATATTTATTCTTATAAAACATTTAAATATATAATTTAACAGTATAAATAAATTTGGTGAATAAATAGCTTTCAATTAAAATGTATTATTTTATTTTATTCATCAAAACGTTTACCATATCCAAAAAAATAGAGAAAATTAAAACAATGTGATTTTTTATTCTCCTCTTTAAAGTATGAATTTTATTGATTCATATATATTATAAAAATATGTCAATACTATATTTTAATAGGGTTCCCTATCAAAAGGATGAAAAATTGTGTCTTTAAAAAAATACTACTTTTATCTGAAAAATTGATGTTGTTATTATATCATATCATGAAAACATATAAGATGAATTTTAAAAATTATAATAGATATATTACATATATATTTCATTAATAAAATCTATCAAGAGTGATTTTTTTATTTTATAATCTCACAAATTTTCATTTAAATAGTTTTTCAGAAAAAAGTTAATACTGCTTATGACCAGCATTATAATGAATAGGTTTTATGGTAACAAAATAATATTTATTTTTTCACATAAATTTGGCCTTGCATGAATTAAATTATATCTAAATAACTTTATATTGTGTGTAACATACGCCAATCGTTGTTTTCTGTATATCGCATGCTAAGTCATTAATGTGTATATTGAAAGCTTATCATGGTGTAGCATACAACAAAAGACATCAATGAAATTAAAAATAATCTATCTCACAAAATTATCCATGTGTTAAAAGGATCCCTATCAACAATTATACAGATCTTTATCAAATACATAATCACCTTGAACCACTACTCCATGATTCCCAAGGGGCTCATGAGTCACTTAAATCGTGAACCTTTCATGGTCTACAACTGCTGATGAGGTCCTACAACTATACCATATCAGGAAATTGTTAGGTTAATCCATGAATCGTAATAAAAGAACCATTTCATATAACTGATTTTTCTACACCAGTCACATGTATTTAAAAAAACATGATATTCCTTGATAATATGTCCCTTCCTACCGTAGTTATAGAATGTAGTAGAGCAATTTTCCATTTTGAGAGTTCAATAACCTATTCTATTATATGATAATTGACCAATGCATTGATGTTAATCCATATAATTACAATTAATATTGCAAAAATAAGAAATTAAGATTGTGCTAGTGATAGATCATATCGATCCAATGATATAAAATGGAAGATATGAATCTATTTCCCAGAAAAAATTCTCAATTATTAGTGCCTTATTGATAACTATAACAGAGGTTATTAGTTCAATGTTTATGACCCGGAGCATCATCTATTAAAAAATACCAATCTCAAAAACTATATATATTTTTACCTTATTCCCCACCAGATGAGAGTAAATGTTAATCAACTAAGTGATGTGTGTGGAACAGACTTGATTTGACCAGATCACATAAGCATATACTACTCCACTTAGCATCTTTTATGGTAGGTTCTACTGATTAATGGGAAATAGACTTGAATAATTACCCTTTTATCTACAGTTTGATCACATGATATCGTTATTTTTTTTATTCACTTTCATTTAGTATACCAGAAAATCACATGTTTGAACTTGTATTAAGCTCCCATTGCCTTCATGAAATTCACATGATTTTTATTTCCTTGATATTTAGATGAGGTAAATTACCTAATTATATTTTTATTATTTGGTATGTTTCCAAATTCTCTTTGCTCAAAAACCCAATTAATCACTTTAATTTACAATATTATATAATATCATGAATATTATTTATATCTTTTAATGTTGAATAATTTTATTCCATCATATGATGAAAAACATTTGGAAAGCAGTTCAATTTAGTGACTTTGATTAATTCCTTCAATCAATGGTCATGGTTAATTTAAAAATTATTTATTTTATCAATTTTAATCTAGGATAGTCCGGTAAAGGTGGAATCAGAAACAAAAAAACTTTTCTTTCCTTTTTCGTTAATTTTTAGAACATTACCTTCATTTCAATACATTTAGCTTGTTATAAATCTATTTAATATAATGTTTCTTTATAACATATCCTATATATATATATATATAATATATTCCTTATTCCTTGTATGTATTATAGATCAATGACCTCTATTGACTAGTATCATATTGAAGAATACACATTTCCAATATAATTTTTTCCAATTTACTGCATTGCATTTCAAAAAATATCATTTCAAGGGACTTATAACATTTCTCTGCAAACACTATATTAGAATTTCTAATAAGATATAAAGGCATATGTTGTATGAAATGATCTAGTATAGGGTTATCATGTCATTGATTATCATTTTGTTCCATATTTCTATGTTTATTAGTCATATCTTGGGTAAGATACCCATATATGGCCATGATCTTCTCTGTCTCAACACTAGTTGTATTGTCATTCGCATCATAGAAATCACTACATTTTCCGTGATTATGAATAATATTATTTCATCCATGCACCGTTTCTGAAAAATGGAATAAACTAAATTATATCATAACATAATGAATTTAAAATCATATTATATAATTGGTATAACACTAAACCAAAATTTATAATATATGAAAAACTAATATCAAAATAAAAATCATGGTTTCTTTGGGAATATACTCAAACGATAATTTTTTTTAAAATATATTATATTTTCTTTTTAATAAAATTTGAATTAACCAAAAAATATATCTCTGTTGTGTGAAACGAAGTGTGTAGTAAGGGTATGTTCCCTACAATCATGAGTGATGTTTGTGATATACTTGACGTATGTTTTTTGATGTTATTACCCATAGATACATATGTTCAAAAACCACATCTAATTTTAGTACCCAGATAGTGATTTATTTTTCTAGTAAAACAACACCATATATACAATACTAAAATATTATGATATTATTATAAACCTAGAATTATTCATAGTATGACTACCTAAACCTACACTCCTAGATCAGGTGATGAAAAAATAATCCATACATTTCAAGATTTTAAACTGTTCATAGTGGCCTAATTTTTTTGGTCCAAAAAATAAAATATAAAAATGAAATATTTAATCACTTATATTCCTCAATACCTTTTATTCTTTGAATTTTATATAATTATGAACAAATCATTCATAAAAAATATCCTT
Source organism: Viscum album (assembly GCA_963277665.1). NCBI lineage: Eukaryota > Viridiplantae > Streptophyta > Magnoliopsida > Santalales > Viscaceae > Viscum > Viscum album. The sequence goes on along the minus strand of OY728122.1, from coordinate 610,653,018 downwards.
TCCCTTAAATTTCTAGTTCTCCCACTTAACATGACTTTTCTTATTCCACATTAATTCATCATCATCCATATAAAATACCTTATAAAGAAAATTCATTAAAAATCATTTTGGATAACCAATGGAAAAGGAAATATAATAAAGGTAATATCTATATTTTGGCAAGTTTAATTATAATAATTAAAAATTGAAATTCATTAATGAGTATATTTAGTGAATACAGGTATGGAGACAGGATCAATGTTCATGAGTGAATAATAAAATAACTCATAAACATCAAAATCAGCAATCATTAAACTAGAAATAAGGATTTAAAATGTAAATATTAATAATAATTTATATGCATGACTGATGTTTTATCTATATGATAAATGGAAAAAATATAAACCCATGGAATTCAAAAATAAAACGTTTTGATATCACTGAAAATAATTATCGGCAAATTATTACAGAACCACTAAAATTAGAATAATCATAAGGATTAATTCCAATATTGTTATCTAGAGAACTAAATCATAACCAAAATAATTTGAGAACATTCAAGGAAAACCCATTGTATTATCTATATTTTAATCACCTAACACTATTTGGGTGCACCCAACGAAAATAATTCCCAAGATCCACAAAATGAATAAGGTAAGAATAACATTAAATTTTTCATAAAAAATTTTTAAAAAACTATATTATATTTAGATCATCATTAAACCATGAAAAATAAATGGGTTCCATGGAAATATCTATGAAACATTATTATCCAATGGAAAATAAATGGGTTCTATAAAACATCCCTTGATGGAATCTTAATCCATATAGTGAGTGAATTTGGATGGTATCATATTAAATTATCCCCACTTGACCATAAATAAAATCAGGGTTTATTAAAATTTAAAAATGATACTAACATTAAATAACTATTTCATATATTTTTTAAATATCATTTTTATTATAAAAATTAACATTTTAACAACAAAAATTTAGATAATATTTGGAATGTGTTTTTTTAAAACAACTTTGGAAACATATAAATGTATCCTTAAAATTAATTTAAAAAATATATTTAGGAAAATATAATTTAAATTTGGAAAAATTAGTTATGAAACAAAAAGGTTTTTGGAAATCCATTTTTTAAAAATAACCATGAAAACATTAAAGGAAGATTTAAAAATAATTTAAAACATATTTGGAGGAAAATATACCTTCATTTTGAAAAAAATATTTTTAAAACCAAAAAAGATTTTTTAAAAAAAAATTCCTGAAAATAACCAGAATACATATAATTTTTTATTCGATTCAAATAATTCCCATGAATATGGGGAATTTTTATCATGTTTTACATTGTTAATGTGAACATTCATTTCATATTTCTAGTAAAATAATAATTGATAGTTTTTGTAAAAAGATCTATATATTCCGTTCAAAAAATATTTATTCATTATAACATGGGTAAAAAAGTCTTTAAAAAATCATTTTTGGAATGTTAAAAAATAAAACATTTATAAAAAACATTATTTTTGGATAAAAAGGGGTTTTAAATTAATGAAATAAATAAAGATGATATTTCCTCAAAATATTCTTTTGAACTATTGAGGAAAAAAAGGGAGTCAAATTAAGAGAAAAACATTCTCCACAAATAAACATAGGATAATAAATTTCATGAGATTATTGAGATAGAGATCATAGTATTTTTTTCATTAGAAACATTACCAGAAATAATCTATATAATTGATTAGATTGAAATATACAATCTTTACCTCTTTTGTAATATTGAATTTTAGGCCCTAAGAAGGAATATCATTAATTGAAACATAAAATAACATGATAATAAGTAAATAAATTATATATCATATAAATGGTTTTGTATATACACCTCATAAAATATTCTATGTGTATAAAATGATATATGTCTCAAGGAAGGAAAATTGTGGCAAAAATCGATTCCCAATTTGGAAGAATTCGAATCGTAAACCAATTAAATGAATTAATGTAAATGAAACATAAAATATAATGAAAATATGTATATTAAGGATATAACATGTAAAATGGTATGTATATTCATCTCATAAAATAATATAGCTTCACAACATAATATATGCCCCAATGATGACATTTCAAGGCAAAAATCATGTATCGCTTTTGTAACTTTTGAAACACAAAATTCGTGAAAGGTAGATCCTATAATGAACATGTAAAACCCTATAATGACAAGGATAATAATAATATATATTTATTTTTATTATATAAAAAAATTAAATATTTTTTTGTGAATGTGGAATATGTCTCACAAAAGTAAAATGTGAGATAGAAATCACTTACATCGGGTATAGATTTTACTTGTATATCCTAAAACTTTTGTATAATAAGCATAAAAAAATTATTTTCACTTCTAAAAATATTTACAATTTTAATAAAATATACATAAAAATTATCTTATTTCTTTTTAATGATGTATTTAAATATTTAATCAGTAAGTCCACGTCAGGTGTTTTGAGGACATTCAGTTCATTTATTTCAAAAAGGGTTTGGTGTCTTGACCATAGACACAGACACAATTATTTTAAAAAATATAGAACAAACATCATTATGTAATTATAATATTTATTCACCAATTATAAATTTAAAACCATTCATGAATATTTTTTATGAGAAATGAACTACGTTAAAATCAAGGGGACAATGGGTCATATATACGCATAGATAACATTTCCATTTTTCAATGATCGTTATGGAAAGAATGTATATATTATTTTATCATTCAAGAAATATAATATCATCATAAAAAGGAATTTTTTTTCATTACAATTATGTATATAATTCATGATATTGGGTGTTGAAAAAATAATCACATCGCTTTTTTTGGGTAGGTGTCGACATATACATGCACGACATTATCATTTTTCAGTGCAAGAAAGAGCATGATATATTATCTATGAAGAATTATAAATAATTTATTGATATAATTATTATGTAAATTATATCACATATATTAATTATCATTATCCTTATTTACTTAAATGTAAAGTTTTAGTAATAAACTAATCACACTGATTTGCAAGATGATAGTCCGTTGTACACACACACAACATTATATCTTCCACCACAGAATGGAAATTAAAAAAATGTAATATGAGATTTCATAACACAATAAGTATAAATACTATAAAAATATAATATATATATATATTCTTTAAATCAATCATTATAATAGTTCATGAGAGATGATAATAGAAAATTGTTGGCATCGGTTCGGGAGGCGGTCGTCCACCGTACACATGAATGATGATTTCATATCCCAATCGATGGATGTGGATATTGATTTTGGGTATGAAACTATTATAATAAAATATTTATATATATGACATAATTTTATTAACATATGAGTATTTTTGGATGAATACATGATAGAGGTGGAATAATAAATAACACAAAATGCATAGTTTGGAATTTTACCTCTTCTCGAACCACATATTCTGGGTTATATATAAAGTATTCCTATAATGTATTTATAACTAATAAATGTCTTATAAGATGAGATTATTGAATTTTTTGTGATTTTGGAATATATTTTATGAATTAAAAATGTGTGAATTTTGTAATACTAGTGGAGAGGGGTGGCCTTTTATAAGTGAGGAAAGTGGTACACCTGTAATATTAGGAATATAAAATGTCTATATAAGGAACAATCCTTACACATTACATATTATTGAAATATGTTTTTAATTAACATTAAGGATATTTTTAGTTTTAGAGTTTTAGTGAATTAGGTCATAATTATTACACTACATCCCAATAGATACAATGTATACAGTACTACTCATTTCCCATATTTTTCACAAAATAAAAATTCTTGAAATAAAGAGAAATGTCTACATCCATCTTTTAGACAACATGACTTTTCCTTGATCCCTTCCTTAAACTTATTCCACTTTATGTCCTATGAAATACATTTCAAAAAATGTGGGACGAGCATAAAAAGATTAGTAAGGGACACACAAAGAATGAATACTGTTAGTCTTTCAAAACTACAAGTAACCCATGAATACTTTATCATAAGTAATAATTTTCACATATATGATGTAGTAAATACTCTTAAAAGAATAAAATATAATTTTGTAACATTTGTAACAAATAGATTACCATAAAACTCATATAAAAACACATAACATATAATATTAACTTGGGACAGATGCATAATTAAACGGAATAACAATACAGTCCACTTCCACACATATCACTTAATGGAATAGCCATATGGCCAACTTCCATACCCAATAAATTCGATGTTATAATGTAACCACTCGTCCTGGTTTATCACGACACCAACCGTCTTTTGGTTTATAACCTAAACCCCAGTCAAATGTCCAATTACCATTATAAAATCATGACACATACAAAAAATATAGTGGAAGGAAAATATTTCCACATTTTAATCACAATATATCAATTAATTATAATGACATATCAAATCCATTATCAAAACAATTTTCAATAACAAAGTACTAAAAAGAGTATATGTTATTTATTTTCTGTTTAAAATCATTATGGCTTGTCAAGGAATCCAAAGATCAAATAATACTAGCGGCAACCGAATGGTCGTTGTCACCACTTATGTTAAAGGAAACATTAATTTTTGGATTTTAGTAAGAGGCTTCATAGTAAAATATTCCATTTCAATGAAATCAAAAGTCAAAGGTGTTTATTCACCATATAAAATAAATCCGTGTATTAAAACTAAATATTCCTCACTGAATGTAGATTGAGACGATGTCCCATACCCCGTGTCTGACTTGACAATTTCTTTCTTTAATTTCTTGAATAATAAACTAAATTAATTTTATACATTCTTAAGTTCCTTTTTCAAGTTTATAATTTCTTTTAAATAACTTATTACCATGTTATAAACATTACATCATCATTTATGTTTATATAAGACATTTTGTCGATATTTGGTACTTGAGTCAAAAATGGGTTTCTTATAATTACAAGTCGTTCATGTGGTCAAAAGTTCATTATATCTAGAATGATATTCCTGATTATGATATCATATTTATCATATAAATCCAGTATATACATGTATTTATAATAGTACATAACATTTGAAGAAATGAAATGAAATGCACCGTTCATGGAGACGGTAAACCGTACGTAGGCATGAACACTACTTCCATTTCTATTTTATATTATAATAAAAAGGAATAATAATGATAAATAAGAATATTATAAATCTAGTATAATATCATATATAATTTTATTGCCTATACCCTTTATATGATCAACATAAGGAATGAACGAGTCATATCACTTTGAGGGGGTGGTAGTCTACATTTCCTCAAATTAGATTATTGTATTAACCCTATATGGAAACCATAGTGGTATTCTATAAATGAAAAATATAGAAAAGTAAATAAAATATAAACATAATATATATCATATATAAATACAGTGCCATAATAATGGCCACCATGAGAGGTGATAGGAGAAAACTGAACAATCATCATTTTGTGAGGCCTTAGTTTGCTATCCATAGAAACTGTATATTCATCACCCGTTAGATATAGGTGGGTGTAAGTGTAGTTTGAATACTTCTCATAACTAAAAATCAGTATATTGAGGATATAGGTGTTTAAAAAAAATAATGTAATAAAAAGAGTTTAGAGGTTGGAGAAGTAAAATAAAATAAAACAAAACAAAATAAGTTAACTGTATCCGTGACATTTAATTCGGGTATCACCCTTTGGATTGAACCAAAAGGACATATTGAAGTGCCTTATGCCTATAGTAAGGATTCCAAGAGGAAAAGAGGGATGTAGGGAGCTTATTTAGGCAGAGTTTAGATGATACAAGGGGCTTCCAAGGTGTATGGAATGAGTTAGAGTTGAGGGTATTTTATAAGGGGGAGGAGGGGCTCTTTGGGAAAGTGTGAAAATATTATTTTATTATATAAAGATATTCGGTATCCAAAGGTACCAAACATATTAAAGTCAAAGATAAAATGATCCATGGTCGAAATAAAATCATCCAATAGGAATTGTATTTGTTTTGGATATTATTTTAATCCTTATAATCTTATTTATTTTAATCATTTATTATTGAGGTAAACATCACATCATTATTGTGTCATAAATAATTTAATTTATTTGATATCTAAAAATAAAAAAAAATTCCAAGAAGTAGGAAATAACATTAACTTTCCCAATAATTTTTATAGTCCAAATGATAACTTATATAACACTATGTAAACATAATTTTACTAAAATATATATGTTTATGACATATTTGTCTTGATTTGAAGTTAATTAAAATAATGTTCCATTATCACTCTCATGTGGCTCCATGGGGTTCCAAAATAGACCCTAGGATTCCCATGGTCAGCCAGGACTCATAGAAAAAGGTTTGGACAAGTGGTGAGGAAATTTTTTATTATTATGACATTCTTTTTACATTGAATTTTCTAATTTACCTTTAACCGCGGTAAATAAAAGTCAAAAATTACTATTCAAAAATAATTGTTTTCATCTTATTGAACCACGTTTTACATACTAATAACAACCATGTATGTCTGAATTTAGAAATTCAATTAACAGAAGAGGTAAAATTACATTTAAATAAAAAAGTTTGTTTTTTTAACTACTACTTTATGGTTTCACTATTCATCAAAAATTGATGTTATTCAAAAAAATACCAAAAATTGAGCCAAAGCTTGATCTGATATTCAAAATTAAAAAATGATATCTATTTCAAAAAATTAAAAAATTACATTTCGATTAATTAATTTAAAATTAATTCTTGTTTTCAAAATGACTAGCGTGCTTTTTAGAAACATTATTTATCAAAAGATTGACACTTATTTATGTCTAATTTCGAAGGGAAATTAATTTCAATGACCAACATTGAATTAAATTATAAAAATATAATCGAATTACACTTTAAAACCTTTTATAAAGGTAATATATCAATATATATATATTATATTAAAAATCTGATTTGAATTAAAATACATTATTTTCACTACTCATTAAAAAAATGAATTTTTTCAGAAAAACAACAAAAAATTACGCAAAGTACATTTAAGGTCCCGATTCTAAATGTAACGCCTGAATCCAATTATCCAGAGTCAGTGCATTATTATGTAACATTGGAATTATCACAAAAGTGTAATTCCAACAAGACCGATTAGATTAGTAGCGTTCGATACACTAGATACTTTCATAAATGTTACATTACATCATAAAGTGAAAAAATACAATATTGAGGAAACTTTCATAAATAAACATAAACATTTAAGGAAATGTATAAATAAAACAAAATACATTTAAACATGTATTTATGTAAAGACCTGTAAAAATCAAGGGAAATTTTTTCTTAATTTTCTTTGAATTTTACAAGAACGCGGTTTCTGACGGCACCTGATTCTGAGGCCCGGTGTGCCCGGAATAAATTTCCGATGTTTGGCTCGGGTACGTTCAGTGAACGAACGAGCGGGAATTTCTATGTTTTGATACAGTGCTCGGAATTGAAATCCGCGAACACCGATTAACTCGCAGCGCCAATATTCGCTTAAGGAGACCTTTTACGAGGTTGCGTTTTATGGAGAATGAAAGTTAGTTTTGGGAAGAATTAAAAGAAGTTACATAAAAATGTGGAAACACTTTTTATTTTAACTTGTTTGTTATTTTCTCCCAAAGGGATTTAGAGGTGGGACCCACATCCACATAATCTCCCTTGGGAGTATTAAGTGTGGTGGGGCCCACACGAAGAATAACTCTTCACCTTCTTTTTTTTAAACTCCCATAAACTCCTCTTTTAATGAATTGACAACTTGGTTAATTAATGGAGTTGAGTTGTTTGAATTTCAAACCTTTGAAATTAAAATTGATATTTGTGTGAATAAAATAAGCCTTATCTTATTTTATTTTGGTTGGTCGCCTTAGCCATCTTGGGAGGTTTGAAGAATTCTCTCCATCTTCTTTAAACTTTGACAAAGAACGCGAAGAACTTTCAGACATCGACGAAGAACTCCACGTTCTCGGGAACCGTCTTCTGTGAGGCCACACCCGCGACACCGACAACTTCTCCTTCCGCATCATCTCTTCCGCGGCGATTTCCCGCGACGAAATCATCGTCAAAGAACTTCTAATCCTCGCTTCACGACATCGACGTCCTTCTTCCGTGACGCCGACCACCGCGACGCTCGTCTTCCGCGGGTCGTTGACGAACATCATTCTTGAAACCGAGGTAGGGGTTTGTTGTGGATTATTTATTTATTCTCGTTCTTGGTTCTAGCTTGACTATCTTGAGGATAAATGATATTGTGTTATCATCTAACGAGAGGGGGGTCAGACCGCACAAACACGGCCGAATTCCCCCTCCTTTTTTCATGAATATTAATTTCTTGTGGATGAACGAGATGGCGTGGTGCCGTCGCACCACGCGGGAATCACGGAAAATATTGCGCGGCGCCGTCGGGCCTCTCCATGGAAAGATTATCATGAACGCGATGCCGTCGCGCCACGTCAAAGAAAACGGAAGGCGCCGTGGCCAGAGCGGGGCCGCGGCGAAAGGGCACGGTGCCGTCGCACCGTGCCGGACGACGAAGGCCGTGGCCGGTTCTGGGCCGCGGCGGAACGTGATGACCGACAGCCAGTCGGGCCGCCGGTGCCAGAAAATGGAAGAGGACCGGCCCATACCAGTCCTGTTGAGAAGAAGCCGACCGGCCAGGTTGGGCCGGCCGGGACGGTGAAAAACCGGGGAATTAAATTCCCCCGGGCGGTTAAATTGGCCCCCCATAATGGGGGGGGGGGGTAGCGCCCCCCTGTTTTTCTCTAAGGCAGGCCCCCACGAGGGGGGCCGTTTGATCCCAGGCACGGCATCCAGCCGCGCCGCCAGCAGGAAGGGTGGGGGCCTTGCCCCCCGCGCGTGGCACCCGAGCGGCGCCCCGGCCGCGCCGCCGGCCGGGCCGGGTCGGGTCGACCCAGGGGGGGTCGGGCCGGGTCGGCCCGGACCCGGACCACCCGTTTTCGAATCGACTTCGGTCTTTTTCCTATAACACGAGCTACGGACCTTCGAATGAAGAACCATCAGCGGTGATGAGATCCTTGGATCAAGACAGTCTATTCGGTATATCGTACTCAAAGTTTCGGAATACTTTGAGTTCGGCCGGGTTGGTTCGTACACGAAACAAACCGGGCCCTCGAAGCGGAAACAATCATATCTTGATCTACAGACGTCCAATTGATGTGCCGTCAGTTTTTTTTGTGTTCCTCTTAGTGAGAAGGATCTTTTGGCATACTCCGCCCGAGGTTTGGCCGAAAAATCCAATAACTCTCAAATCGGGCGTCTGATCGACGCGTCGTCTGTTGCATTGAGTTCTGTTGGCGATACGGAACTTTTGGATACATCAACTATGAACTTAGTGACAGTCGATCTATCAGCCTCTCGGCTTGTGGAGCGGACCCTCCCGAACGAGGTTGCTGTGTGCGGGAACCCTAGAGCTGGCTGCGACTGTGACTGCTACTGCTACTGCTACTGTGACTGCGACGACTTCAGTATAGAGATCCTTAGTGGATTCGACGACGACGACTACAACACTCAGCGATCCTACGTGGATCAGTTCTACAGGTCCTGTGTGGGCCCGATCCTTTGTGGGTCCGATCCTGTGTGGGTCTGCGCTCAGCGGTCATGTGTGAACCAGCGCCTACATGTCATGTGTGGGCCCGATCCTGTGTGGGTCATTGCGGGGGTTAGTTACCTATCAATCCTTCGTGGGTCTGACGACTTAGATGGATCAGAGATCATCTTTATCGTCTTTCAAAGATGTATACATGTGTGAGCTTAATCATGTTGCTTTCCTGTGTGGATAGAGTTGTGCTATCCTGTGTGGATTTCGTTTTGATTTCCTGTGTGGAATACGTTTACTTTCCTGTGTGGACGGAGTTGTACATGGGCTCGGAGATTTGAGCGTATTGGAATTGATGACTTAGGTATATGTATGGGCATATACCTAAGCAGTGTCGGTTGTTACTTCGTGTTTGTATCTATCCTTTTTGGTTTATCCTTTATGGATTTTGGGAGACCTACGGGGGTCTCAGGGTCCCTATTGAGTAGCTTATACTCACCCCTGCACGGGCTATGCCCGCTCTACGTTGTGTTGGTTGCAGACGACGGACAACGTTGATCGTGGCTGAGGCATGCAGAGCAGAACGATACCTGGAGGTGGACCACTGGGTGGCACGTTCTCGGAACGGACGGCGGGACCCGAGGAGTAGTGGAGCTATCTGTACCCATCCTTTAGGTGGGATCTCCTGTGGACAGCTTGGTGTGGCGGCTTTTACTTTACAGTTGCTGTTTTCCCTTTCGAGTTGTACTTTACTTTCAGTTTGGGTTTGTATACTGGCCCATTTACTTTTACACACATTCAGTTGTACTCTGTTCTTACTTAGTGTTTACTTTTCCACTTGCTTACTCTGTGGTGTTTGTTTACTTTTCAAAGGCAATGCCTTCCCTTTTTACTGGGATTTACGCCTTGGTGCTAGTCGCCATCCCCTGGCCTATGGAAGGCGGGCTTGGGGTAGTCACGGCACGGGCCCCGAGGGTGGGTCGTGACAATTTCAGCATAATATGGAAAACAATTAAATGAAATAAATCCATTAACCTATTCACATGGATATTCTACTAGTATAATAATCAAATGAAATATCAATAACCACTTTCATAATGATTGAATGCATAAATCCAGACTATCATAACCACATAGCCAAGGCCTCGTGCCAAGACTACAAATACGATTTTTTCAAGGCCTCGTTCCGAGACACTAGTTTTTATCATGTGACCTACCGATAAATTGAGGAGCTATAGCAGGCTCCCCCCATCCCTTATTATGTCCATTACATTCCTCGTATGAACAGGCTTAAACATAACATAAACATTCGCATTAAAACTAGCATACAAAATTTCAATTCTGTCTCCATAAACCATGAATGGTATAAAAATAACACATCCACCATCAAACATATCACAAATCCTTCAATACAATATGTATGTTTTGAATCATAATAAATCAACTCCAGATAAGCTTAAAATCCAACAAAGGATGTTGACATAGATGAAATAAAAACTATTTGAGAGAAATATCTTTTTTGAAATCATTTTAAAGTCACATAATTGTAAATTAAAACATTTACATTGAAAATATTTTTATAAGCTTGTAAGGGAAGCTTTAACAATTTTATAATTGTGGAAAATAGCCTCACCCACCGTATATGTTAAAAAACATTCTGAACTTAATTTTTTCGAAAATGTCAAAAATTACCTTGTTTGGAAAATAACAGAAAGATTCCTTTCAAAAATATATAATGTCAAATAAGGGTATAAATGACATTAACCCATTTTATAATAAATAGTAAATATGTTTTGAAGGAAATTTTTAAGAATCATGGATGCGGATGATAAAGAGGTCCCAGTAGATAATTACATATGAACAACCTTGAATAATGAAGAGGTTGTAGAATTAACCCTTACCTCATGTCGGACTTTACTCGATCCTATTTGAATCTCCAGAATAATAAACTAGAGTTAATCTATAATTTCTGTAGAACCTTTTTCATGTTCATTATTCCTTTTGTATCACTTATTATCATGTTATGAACATTATTTCGTCATTTAAGTTAACAAACGGTCGTTTTGTAGATCATTAGTACTTGAGTCACCAATAAACTTCTTATAATTACAAGTTTTTCATGTTGTAAAATATGCATTATCTAAAGAATTATAATCATGATCTAGATATAATATATTTCATATATATAATGTATATAAATGCATTTATAATATTACATAACAGTTACAGGTATTAAAGGAAATGCATCGTTTATGGAGACAGTAATCCGTACGTACGCATGAACGCTACTTTCATTTCTATTTCAAATTTAATGGAATGAAATAATAATTATATAAAGATATATTATAATTCCAATATGATAAATAATATCATTTAACCCCTTCCATTATATGTCCCACATATGTCTTTAATGATTCAAATCACTTTGAGGGGGCGGTAGTCCGCACTTCCTAAACTAAAATTATCGTGTTTACCCATAATGGAAACCATAATTTTATGACATAAATGAAAAATAAAAAAGCATAATTAAATCATAAACATAATATATATCATATAAAAAATATATGTACATCTTAATGGCCACCATGAAAGGTGTTAAAAAATTATTGAACAATCATCATTTCATGAGGTAGTAATTTTCCACCCATAGAAACAGTATGTTTTTTAACCATTAGATGGAGGTTTGTGTAATTTTAAATCAAATACTTCTCATAAAAAAATCCTAGTATATTTAATATACTATTTTTATTATAAATGAATGGAATAAAAATGGTTTAAGGGGTTGGAAAAGATAATTAAAACAAAAGAACATAATCAAAGACATTACCTTAAAATCAGGTAACTCTTTTTGATTTGAGCCAAAGGCTTTCTTGGGAAGACTTATTACCAAGAAGAGGCTTATTTGAGTAAGAGAGGGAAGGTGAGAGAGTATTTGGGTAGAGGTTGGCCGAGCCAAATGGCTTTGAAGGTGTGAATAAGTTGGTAGAGGTGGGGGCCTTTTACAAGAGGAGAGGAGGGGCTCTTTTGGAAAGATTGAAATGTTACTTTATTATGAAATGACTTTAAGATTTTAACGGTTCCATAACGATATATTTCTAGGATAAGGTGATAAGGGTTCTAACTTCTCCCATCCAATAGTCTTTAGACAACTTTATGTCTTAGATTTTACCTTATCTTTTCATTTTATTTAAATCATTCATTAATGAGGTAATCAATGCATCATCATGGTGTCATAAATAAATTTATTTATTTAATGTCTACAAATTATAAAAAAAAATACCATGATGTAGGAAATAATTTTAGATTTCCAATGAATCATTATAGTATAATAGATCATTTATGTATCCTAAATTAAAATTGTTATACTTAGGTGTTACATACTTTTGTTATATTTTCATTTTAAAAAAATGATAAAATGTCACTATCACACAAAAGTGATTCCATGGGGTCCCTAACTTGGCACAAGGCATACCATGGTCGGAAATGACACAAAAAATATCATTAGGATAGATTTTGGGGTCATTTTATATGATTATGTTATTATTTCATTACCTTTAACTATCTGATTACTAATTAATCATGATAATTAATGATAATTGTCGTTGTTACTATTCCTGATGTCCAAAAAAGATTATTAATTACATAATTTGGACCTTATGATTCAAAATATGGAATCCATTTTACCAAATTCTAATCACAGAAAATGCAGTAATTAATTTAAAAATAATTTCCGCTGTCAAAAGAAATAGCGTGTTTTTAGGAAACAATATCTATCAGAAGATTGACAATTTTTTATGTCCAATTTCAAAGTAAAATTAATTATAATGACCATCATTGGAGTAATTGGTAAAAATATATTGTGATTATACATTAAAACCACTCAATTGTTTAATTTATCACTATAAATTATTTTGATTAAAAAAGGTTTTTTTATGTATTTTTTTACTATTCATCAAAAATTGGAAGTTCTCATAAAAATATCAAAAAATTAAACATAGGCTAATTTAGATATTCCGAATCCAAAAATGAAGTCCATTTTGAAATATAAAATTTATATAATATCAAAATGTGGGTATTACTATTCATAATGGCAACATTGATTGGTCGCGTTGTGTTAAAACTCGACGTTGCGTATAACACACTCTACTGTATTATTCAAAGAGAAGCGTACGATGGAAGCTTGGGGTGTTACATTCTCTCCTCCTTCAAATAATATCGTCCTCGAAATTTTTTGAATATTACCGCATAAAAATAATCGTGTGGTTATTCATCATAATTTTCTCAGGTTCCCACATTACCTATTCCATCTTATGGTTCCTCCATAGAACTTTTACCAGACGATTCGTCCTGTTTCTCAGCACTTGATCTCTCGTATCTAGAATCCCGACTGGAACTTTGCAATAAGACAGATCGTGATCTAGTTCTAATTCCTCATAGGTGAGTATATGCATTGGGTTAGGCATGTATTTTCTCAATAGTGATATGTGGAACACATCCTAAACTTTAGAGAGACTTGAAGGAATTTCCAAAAAGTAAGCTACAACCACAATTAGTTCTAGAATTTCAAATGGTCTGATCTACCTGGAACTTAATTTTCCCTTCTTACCGAATCATATAATTCCCTTCCATGGAGATACCTTCAAGAAAACAAGATTTCTTACCTGAAATTCCAAATCCTTCTTCGGTTATCGACATAGCTCTCATCATACTTTGAGCTGATTTGATGTGGTTTTGGATTACCATTACCTTTTCCATCGTTTCCACCACCAATTATAGGACTAAAAGTTTTCTTTCACCAACGTCATCCCAAAAATTTGGTGTGCGACATCTCTTTTTGTATAACTCTTCATATGGTTCCATCCAAATACTTGAATGGAAGCTATTGTTTTTGGAAAATTCCACCAGAGGTAAATATTGATCCTACAAACCCTGAAAGTCAAGTGAGCATGATCTCAACATATCATCTGAGGTTTGAGTAGTCCGTTCTGATTGTCAATCTGTTTGAGGGTGGAAGGCAGTGCTAAAAATAAGTTAAGTATCCAGGGATTTCCGAATACTTTTCCAAAATATTGATGTAAAACAGGGATCACGATCCGAAACAATTGATAGGGGTACTCCATGACGTCGCACTACTTCATTAATATATAGCCTTGCTAGATGTTCAAGTTGTAAATCTTTCCTTATAGTAAGAAAATGTGCTAACTTGGTAAGATAATCAATAGTGACCCATATTTCATTGTTCCTTCTAGTAGTCTTTGGTATCCCCATGACAAAGTCTATAGTTTTATTATCGCATTTCCACTCAGGTATGAAAAGAGGTTGCATAACTCCTCCAGGAAGTTGTCTCCTAGCTTTCACTTGTTAAAAAATCATGCATCTTGACACGAAATCAGCAATCTCCCTCTTCATGTTGTACCAAAAAAAAATTTCCTTCAATTCCCCATACATCTTAGTGCTACTAGGGTGTATAGATAAATTGGAACTATGAGCATCATCCAAAAATTCCCTTTTTAGATCAAGTATATCAGGAACACAATGCCTCTTCCCAAATTTCAAAATTCCATCTTCATACACAAAGTCACTCAATCTCCAATCACTCACAGCTTTAATCTTCTTTTGAAATTCTTCATCATCGGTCTGAGAAATCATTATCCTTTCTAGTAGAGATGGTTTAGAAACCATTTGAAAAAACATTGATGTTTCACCTTCCATAGTTATTCACATGTCCATCTTCACTGGATCTATGAAAATAGGATCCCTTTCAATTCTCATATTGTTCAAAACTCTGGGATATTTTATGCTCAAACATCTTCCACGTTATTTTCCTTCCCTGAGTGGTAGTGTATCATGCAATCAGAATCCTTGAGTAATTCAATTCATCTCCTTTGCCTCATTTTGAGATCTTTTTGTGAGAAAATATACTTCAAACTCTTGTGATCAGTATAAATATCACATTTTTCACCATAGAGGTAGTGTCTCCATATCTTCAAATCAATGATCACAGCTGATAAATTGAGATTATGAGTAGGATATTTTTTCTCATGAATTTTCAACTGTCGTGATGCATAGGAAATAATCTTATCATTCTGAATAAGGACACAACCAAGTCCTTTCTTCGATGCATCACTATAAATAACAAATCCATCATTCCCCGGTGGCAGTGTCAATATAGGAGAATTGACTAATATACTGTTCAGTTCTTTAAAAAATTCTCTACATTCTTTTGTCCAAACAAATTTTACCCTATTACATGTGAGCTTTGTTAATGGGTTAGCCGATTGGGAAAAATTCTGGATGAAACGTCGATAATAACCTGTTAAACCAATAAAACTACGTACCTCAGTTATACTCATTGGTGATGTCCATTATTGGATTTCTCTTTTGTTAGAAGTATCAAAAGAGATTCCATCCTTAGAGACAATATGGCCAAGAAAAGATATATCATGAAGCCATAATTCACACTTTCTAAACATCACATATAATTTGTGTCTTCTAAGATTCTTTAGGATAATGAGCAAGTGATTTTCATGATCTTAATAGCTCTGGGAGTATACCATGATATCATAAATAAATACCACTACAAAATCATTGAGATATTCCTTGAAAACTCTATTCATTAGATCCATGAAAACATAGGGTGCATTATTCAGCCCAAATGGCATTACTGTAACCATGTAATGCCCGTACCTAGTTTGAAAAATTGTATTCGGAATGTCTTCCTTATTCACACACAACTGATGATATCCATATCGAAGGTCAATCATTGAAAATTATTGAGCTCCATACAGTTGGTCAAATAAATCATCAATGTGAGGTAGGAGATACTTGTTATTTATTGCTATAGCATTGATCTCCCTCTAGTCGATACATAAGCTCATAGATCCATATTTCTTTTTATCAAATGGAACTGGGGATCCCCATGGAGAAAAACTGGGCAAAATAAATCCCTTATTACTCAATTCCTCTAGTTGTTTCATTAGTTCAACTAATTCCACAGTGTCCATTATATAAAGGGTCATTTATATAGGCCTTAAACTAGGCATTAGGTCAATAGAAAACTCAACTTCTCATTCTGGAGGATACCCAGACAAATCTTCTGAAAACACTTCAACATATTCTCTCACAATAGGTACATCCTCTATTTGAACATTCCCTTCCTCACCCACAGTTATTCCATTCTGTTCCTCCCTAATAAGTAAATTAAGTTCAGCTACTGGAGGTGGATCTAGATAAGAATTACATGATGACGATTCTGCTCTAAATATAAGGTGTTCCGTATCATCATCATAAAAAATCATAACCTCATTCTTCTTATAATAAATCATCACATCAGGGTCTGGAATCCAATCCACACCGATGATTATATCAAATTCAATCATGGGTATCATGATGAGATCAGCAGATAAAGAACATTTATGTGCTCTAATGGGAACTGATTCACAAAACTTTGTTGCAATGATACTTCCCTTAGGAGTTTTGTCTGACAACTCCCTTGTTAAATCAAATTAGAAATATCTAATTTTCCTAGAAAACTAGGAAGATATGAAACACTACAATGATCTAGAATCAAATAAATCATTTTCTAAACTTGAGGAAACCATTAAATTACCTGCCACCACGTATTTCAGAGCATATACCTCAGAAGTAGTGATATCATAAGCTTGGCCTTGATCCCTTGGCATTTTCTGAGTTAAGTTCCCTTAACGCTTAGGAAATTAATTTTCATAATGTCCCATCTCTCCAAAATTATAGCATTCCACATTGACAATAACTCTTTTTCCCTTGAATTCATAAGCTTGGTGGCCTTTTCACCACACTTTTAACATACTCACATTCCCTTCAGGAAAGTACCAGGGTGTTTCTTCTCACATTTACTGCAAGATGACTAATAAACTTTTCCCTTTATCCCTCTATTTCCATTTCTAGTGTGGTAAGAAGATCTCTTCTTCTCCTATTTTACATTAAATTCGTAAGACTTAGAGAATTACTTTTCTGTCTTGATAGCACATCAGAAAATATCTTCGTACGAAGAGAATGATTGTGAGACTAAGGGTCGACGGGTAAACGGTTTTAACCCATAAAATAAAAAATCAATCTTACTTATTGGGTTACGTATATAATCTTCTGCATTCCTTACTAACCTTGTAAATTTAGCCTCATACTTTGCGACATTCTTATCCTCCTTTTCCCTCAGACTCAGAAATTGACTTGCCATATCTTCTTGATGTTCACAATGAATGTCCTTTTCTAATAAAATATCTTTAAACTCCCTCCATTCCATATTTTATACTTTATCATTTTCCTTCGTTTTTTGTATCAATGAACACCATTGATCAGCATCTCCAGTGAGGTGATAAACTGCCTTGACAACTATTTCCCTTTCACTACTCCCCATATCCAGAAATATTTTCTCTAGGGAACTTATCCATTGCTCATATACTAATGTATTTGTGAAACCATTGAATGTTGGTGGTTTCTACCTCATTAACGGATCTAACATTGAACCTCCATGCTTCAGATCAGGGTGCTTCATACGGGTAAGGTTATTATTCATAACCTGAGTGAGTTGTCCCAGTATGGTAATTTTCTGATCAGTAGCATTTGAATCAAAATCTCCACTATAATTATGTGGAGTAGGAGGGAAATCCCTATATATAGTGTGTGCATTGATACTGTTTCCATTCCATCCACTATATGCCATCCCTAAAAAATGGCATAAACTAGATCAGTTTATGAATCAAAATACATAATTCTATACTTGTAAGACTCTTAACATAAATTTAACTGTCTATGGATATAATCCATAAGCATAAAAATGTTTTCATTGAGGATTTATATACTCATACACCCTTCATAATGGTTTTTAAATAAAATGAGAATTATCCTAAGAATATCCCCCGAGAGTGTTGTAACCAAGAGTGCAGCAATGCCTGTTGTCCTGCACCAGTTCCTGTTTGAGTCTAGCTCAAAGCGGTGTTTTCAGGTTCTACCCCTAGATACATCTGTTCCAGAGCTACCTTTACCTACTCATATCCAGACATGGATGTATTTCACGGAAAAATCACAAAATCTCTACAAAACCAAAATTATAGGAAGTTCTTCTATATTAATCATCAAATTCTATCTTAGGGATATGTGCTCTAATCAGAGAATATCTAAATCTAGATTCCAAGGTTAGTAATAAACTTCCTCTAATACCAACTATAATGCCCCGACCCCAGTTATCCGGACTCTGTGCATTATTACGTAACATTGGCATGATCACAAAAGACCGCGTCTCGAAATACCGATTAGTTTAGTAGCCTTGGAAACACTAGATACATTCATAAATGTTACATTACATCATAAAGTGAAAAAATAAAATAAAAGTAGTCCCCGTAGTCCACACTCTTATCCCCTTTAGACTATCCCTCTAGGTCAGTCATAAAATATTTCATCCCATCCTGGGAAAAAAATAGAATTGGGTGAGCTCATATGCTCAGTAAGGATAACAATATAGCAGAAACATTCATAAATAAACATAAACATTTAAGGTTATGTATAAAGGAAAAAAATCCTTTTAAACTTGAACTTCAACATAATATGGAAAAAATAAAATTAAATAATGCCATTTACTTATTCACATGGATATTCTACTAGTTGAATAATAACATGCAATATCAATAACCACTTTCATTATGATGGAATTCATAATGAAAGACTATCATAACCTTGTAGCCAGGGCCTCGTTCCATGAATACAAATAAGATTTTGTCAAGGCCTCATTCCAAGACACTAGTTTTTCTCCTGACACCTACCAATGCATCGAGGAGCTACAACAGTTTCCACTCGTCACTTATTAAGTCCAATGCATTCCTCATATGAATAGGTTTAAACATATCATAAACATTCATATTAAACCTAGCATACAACATGTCAATACATTCTCCATAAACCATGAATGGTATAAAAAAACATCCACAGTCAAACATATCACAAAACCATCAATACAATATGGAAGTTTTGAATCATATAAAATATCAACTTCAAATAAGCTTACAATCCATCAATGGATGTTTACATAGATGAAATCAAAACTATTTGAGAGAAATATCTTTTTTGAAATCATTTAAAAGTCAAATAATTGTAAAAGAAAACATTTACTTTGAAAATGTTTGTATAAGGTTGTAAGGGAATATTAAAATTTTTTATAATAGCGGAAAATAGCCTCTCCCATCTTATAAGTTAAAAAAAATTGTTACCTTAATTTTATCGAAAATTTTAAAAAGTAACTTGTTTGTAAAATGACGGAAATATTCCTTTCAAAAACATATAAGGTCAAATAAGGGTATAAATGATTTTAACCCATTGTCTAATAAATAGTAAAAATGATTTGAAAGACATTTTTTAGAAACATTGATGTGGATGATAAAGGGGTCCAAGTAGATAATTACATATGAACAACCTTGAATAATGAAGTGGTTGTAGAATTAACCCTTACCTCGTGTGAGACGTGTCTCAAACGTTCTTTAATCTCTGAAATAATAAAATAGAGTTAATATCTACTTTCATAAGAACCATTTTAAAGTTCATTATTTCTTTTATATCAATTTTTACCATGTTCTGAACATTATTTAGTCATTTAAGTTAATAATGGTCGTTTTGTCGATATTTAGTACATGAGTCAACAAGAAACTTCTTATAATTACAAGTTGCTCATGTGGTAAAATATCCACTATATCCAGAATTATATTCATGATGTAGATATCATATATAATATATATATCGAGTATATAAATGCATTTATAATATTACATAACATTTAGAGGTAAGAAATGAAGTGCATCATTCATGGAAACGGTAAGCCGTATGGAATTAACGATTCAAATCACTTTGATGGGGCAGTAGTACGCCCTTCCTAAAATGAAATTATCATGTTTACCCATAATGGAAACCACAAAGGTATCCCACAAATGAAAAATACAGAATCATAAGGAAAACATAAACATAATATATATCATATATAAATATAGTGAAATCTTAATGGCCACCATGAAAGGTGTTAAAAAAGATTGAACAATCCTCGTTTTGTGAGGTAGTAATTCGCCACCCACAGAAATAGTATATTCATTAACCATTAGATATAGGTGTGTGTAAGTATAAATAAAATACTTCTCATAAAAACATCCTAGTTTATTAAATATACTATATTTGTTAAAAAATATTGGAATAAATGGTATTTAAGGGGTTGGATAAGCAAAATAAAACAAAAGAACATAAGAGAAGATATTACCTTAAAATTGGGTAACTATTTTTGATTTGAGACAAAGGCTACCTTGGGAAGACTTCTGCCCAAATTTTGGCTTCTAGGAGTAAGTAAGGGAAGTTGAGAGAGTATTTGGGCAGAGGATGGCCGATAAAAATGGCTTTGAAGGTGTGAATAAGGTGGTAGAGGTGGGAGCCTTTTATAAGAGGAGAGGAGGGGCACTTTTGGAATGATTGAAATGTTACTTTATTATGAAATGATGTTCGAATTTTAAAGGTCCAAAAATGATATATTTAGATGATAAGGTGTTAAGGGTTCGAAATCCAACCATCCAATAGGATTTAGACAAGTGTAAGTCTTAGATTTTACCTTACCTTTCCATTTTTTTTAAATCGTTCATTAAGGAGGTAATCACTGCATCATCATGGTGTCAAAAATAAATTTATTTATTTAATGTCTAAAAATTAAAAAAAAATGCCATGATGTTTTAAATATTTATAGCATTCCAATTAATATTTCTAGTCTAAAAGATCATTTATTTAGACAAAGTTAAAATTGTTTTACTTAGGTGTTACATAATTTTGTTATATTTTCCTTTTAAAAAAAATGATAAAATGTCACTATCACACAAAACTGATTCCATGGGGTCCCTAATATGGCACAAGGCATCCCATGGTCTTCCATGTCACATCCAATAGAATTAAGACACATGTTGGGGTCATTTTAAATTATTATGATATTATTTCAATAACCTTTACTACCTGATTACAAATTAATCCTGATAAATAAAGATAATTGTCGTCGTTACTATTCGTAATGTCCAAAAACAAAAGATTCTTCATTAAATAATTTGGAACTTCGGATTTCAAATATGGAATCCGTTTTTCCAAATTCTAAAAAAATAAATTGCAGTAATTTATTTAAAAATTATTCCCAATGTTAAAACAAATATCGTGTTTTTAATAAACAATATCTATCAAAAGATTGACAATTTTTTATGTCCAATTTCAAAGTGAAATTAATTATAAGGACCATAAATGGAATAAATGTTAAAAATATATTATAATTATACTTTAAAACAACTCAATAGTATAATTTATAACTATAAAATATTTTGATTTAGAAAGTTGTTTTTAAGTATTTTTTTACTATTCATCAAAAATTGGATGTTCACAAAAAATAACAAAAAATTCAACATAGGATAATTTAGATATTACGAATCCAAAAATGAAGTCCATTTTGAAATATAAAATTTACATAATTTCAAAAAGTGGGTATTACTATTCTTAACAGCTACATGGATTGGTCGCGATGTGTTAGAACTCGAGGTTGCGTACAACACACGCTACTGTATTATTAAAAGTGAAGCATACCATGGAATCTTGGGGTTTTATACTAAATAATAATTTAATTTTGTCAAATATAAAATATTAAAGTAACCAAAACTATAATTAAGGAAGTATCTCCATCAAAAGGTAGTAGATGAACCTTTTAAAGTAAATTATGCTTAAATTTAGATTTATTCACATTTTAAGCCTCTAACTTTTATTTTATAAATGTAAAAACATTTAGAAAACATGTATAATAATATTGTTTTTAGTTCGGTTATTTCCCACAAATACAACCTCTAGGCATTAACTATCATTTTAAATAAATATATTATATTTTTGGGGTGCAACGTTAGCTTTAAAAGAAACCTGTTGTTGCATATTAATTATGCCATCAATCCTAGAAACCCCATTAATGTAAAATTAATATTTAATTCAAAAATATTAATAAATATAGGAATATTATATTTCATTATTTATCTCGAATGTTACATCATTCCCCCCTTTTAGAAATTGTGTCCTTGTAATTTTATTCACTTATCAAATAATAGGGGGTATTAATCCCTTTTGCATTTTTAGATTTCTACGTTTCCTCTTCAAACATATGGGTTTTCAACAAAACTATTTTCCTAAATTACCTTATTCTACAACAATTTCTCTCTTAGGTCAAGAATCTAGATTGGTTTTTCTTAATAAGAGAGATTCTCTTCCAACATAACTATCTCTGAACATAAAACATGACATGGATCTGGCATATACATTTTCAATATTGAAACAGAAAAAACATGCATTTCCTCATTGATATCGTTGAATAATTCCATAATATAATCTATTAATCTTACTATTAATATCTCAGATGAAATTTGAAGCATACCTTGCAAGTCAAGTGAACATTCCTTCATATGCAGCCACTAAGTCTTATTCCTACCTCCATTCAAGAAATTGGTTTACCATCCTAAGATGATCCACCATAGGAAAATAATTATCACGAAAAATACCTTTCAATTCATCCCAATAAAGACCATTAATCTCCTCACTATCCCTAATATGTCTCACCATCGACCACCACCGATCAACATCACCTCCAAATATTTAACAACAAGACTAACCTTTGGATATTATGAACACCCCATGACATCAAAAATAATTTTCAATTATTTAATCCACCCTTATGCTTTCATTAGGTCCGATGATACTCTTAATGAAGGAGGATGATTCCTCATAAAATGACACACTACTGACATGTACCTCTATGGGTGTTTTGGCTGATCTCATGCGTGGATTCCATCACCCTTTATAGCTTGAGTCAACTGTTCCATCACTTCAACAAAAAGATCGGTACTGATTTTGACTATCTCAGGATGCTTATTTGGAAGGTTTTCTTCCTCTTGATGGAATCCCATCAGAGCTAACCTATTTCCACTACAGAAAACCATTCTGGACAAAAAAATATCATAGGTGAACCGACATGGTAATTTGTAAATGAAATATCATTTCTATATTAACAAAAATTAATTTATGGATATTAATTACAATACCCAGACTGTTAAAGTTGTCTAAACTAACCTCTGATACCAACTACAAGGAACCAACATTAAACATTTCATATTCTGTAATGACATTAGTAATTCACATTAATGATTTTTTTAGGTTTAGAGTTGTAGATAATTTGGTCATAATTGTTAAATTGCATCCCAAAAGATACAAAGTATACACTTATACTCAGTTCCAATATTTTTCACAAAATAAAAATTCATGAAAGAAAGTGTTATGTCTAGTTAAAATTTTTAGACAACATGAATTTTCTGTGATCCCATCCTTGACCCTATTCCACTTTAAGGATGGTGAAAAACTTTTCAAAAACCTGGGATGAGCATAAAAAGCTCAGTAAGGGATATACAATGAAGGAAAACTGTTAGTATTTCAAAATAGAATGTAAACAATTAATACTTTGTAATAAGTAATAATTTTCACCTTTAGGAAGTAGTAAGTACCATTCAATAAATAAAAGATCATAGAATACCCATTTGTAACAAAAAAAATTCCATATAACCCATATAAATAAGACATTACATATAAAGGTAACTTGGTACATAAACATACTTAAATGGAATAAACATATGGTCGACTTCCACAAAAATCACTAAATTTAATAGCCATACAACCAACTTCAAAACACAATGAATTGAATGATATAACATAAAAACATGTCCTGGTTTATCACGTCACCACCCATCATTTGGTTTATCACGTAACCACCCATCAAATGTCCAAGTACCATAATCAAATAATAACACATACAACAAATATAATGGAATAAAAACATTTCCACATTTTAATCACAATATATCACATAAATATATTGTCATAAAAAATTGATTATCCAATCCATTTTCAATACCAAAATGCATAAAATAGTATAAGGTATTTATTTTCTTTTTAAAAACATTATCACTTAATAAGGAGTCCAATGATCAAAAAATACTCGTAGTAGTGGAAAGGTCATTGTCACCCCTTACGGTAAAAAGAATTATTACTTTTTATCATTTTGTAAAATGATTCATAAAAATGATTCCATTTCAATGAAATTAAATTCCAATGGTGTTTATACAACATATAAAAGAAAGTCATGTATTAAAACAAAATACGCCCTAATGAAATGAGATTGAGATGAAGTCCCTTACCTCATGTCTAACTTGACCCGTTCGTTCAATAATCACTTGAATAATAAAAAAATGTTAATTTGTACTTGTTTAAGAAACTTTATTAACTATATCATTACCTTTAAATCACTTATTATCAAATTATAAACATTATTAATTAATTTAAGTTAATAATTTTTGTTTTTTCGATATTGGGTACTTGAGTCAAAAATTGACTTCTTATAATTACATGTTGTTCATGTGGTAAAAATTTAATTATATCCAAAATGATATTTAGGGTTTATATAACATATATATTATATATATATAGTATATACATGAATTTATAATAGTATATAACATTTGGATATAATAAATCTATTGCACCGTTCATGGAGATGGTAAGTCGTACGTACACATGAACACTACTTCCATTTATATTTCTTATTGTAATGGAATGGAAACATAATGATACAAAAGTATATAATAATATCAGTATAATATCATATATAATTTCAACAACTCAACCCTTTATACATCCCACATAACGCATGAACGAGTCATAACACTTTCTGTGGCGGTAGTCCACACTTCCTCAAATGAGATTATCATATTTACCGAATATAGAAACCATAAAGGTATTCTATAAATGAAAAATATAGAAGTATAAAAAAATCATAAAAATAATATATATATATAATATAGGGATATAGTTCCATCATAATGGCTACCATGAGAGGCTTTAAGAGATAATTGAACAATCATCGTTTCGTGAGGTGTTAGTTTTCCATCCACTGAAACAGTATATTATTCACCCATTTAAAGGAGGTGTCTGTATGTGTATTTGGAAAAATTCTCATAAAAACAACCTAGTATAGTGAGGATAATGGTGTTGTGATAAAATAATGGAATAAAACGAGATTTGGGGTTTCAGAAGTAAAATAAAACAAAATAAAAAATAATAATTTAAGAGAAACATTGACATTTAATTCAGGTAACTCCCATGAGTTTGAACCAAAATGACTTCTTGTAGTTACTTAGGCCTATTTTAAGGCTTATAGGATGAAGATAGGGATGTAGTGAGCTTATTTATGTAGAGGTTGGAAAAGCCAAGGGGAGGAGGGGCTTTTTATGAAAGTGTGAATGTTTTATTTTATTATATAACGATTATCAGTTTCAAACTGTCCAAAACTAATTAATGTCAAAAATAAGATGACTCATGGTTGAAAAAAATATTCCAATACTAATTGGACATTTTTTGGATATTGTTTTAATCTTTATAATTTTATTTATTTAAATCATTTAATAATGAGGTAACACTGCATCTTTATTGTGTTATAATTAATTTTATTTATTTGATGTCTAAAAATTATTAAACAAATACCATGATATAGTAAATATTATTAGATTTACAAATAATATTTATAGGAAAAAATATAGATTATATAACACTATGTAAAAATTAATTTACTAAATGATATATGTTTATGTAGTTTTTTCTTTACATTAGGTTAATTAAAATAAAGTGTCATAATCACTCCCAAGTGGCACCATGGGGTCTCAAAATTGACCTAAGGATGCCCATGGTTGGCCATGATTCATATAATAAGGTTAGGATGAGTGTTAAGGTAATTTTCTATTATTATGATATTCATTTTACATTTAATTACCCTATTTACCTTAAACCATGATAAATAAATGTCAAAAGTTAATATTCACTAAAAATTATTTTCTTCTTATTGTACCGCATTTTACTTAAAAATAACAACCATGTATGATGGATTTTCAAAATTCAATTCACTAAAGTTGTAAATTATAATTTAAATGATAATTTTAGTTTTTTAACTACTACAGAGTGGTTTCCCAATTCACCAAAAATTGATGTTTTTCCAAAAAATACCACAAATTCATCTGAATCAATATTTGATATTCTGAATAAAAAATGATGTCTATTTCAAAAAATTCAAAACATAGATGTTGGATTAATAAATTTAAAATTAATTCTCGTTGTCAATACAAATAGAATGCTTTTAAGAAACAACATCAATCAAAATATTGACACTTGTTTATGTCCAGTTTCAAAGTTAAATTAATTCCAATGACAACCATTGAATTAAATGGTAAAAATATAATCTAATTACACTTTAAAACGAATTAAAAAGATAATCTATCCATATAAATAAATTAGATTAAAAACCAAATTTGAATTAAAATACAATATTTTTCAATATTCATTAACAAATGTTTTTTATCAGAAAATTACCAAAAAATTACCCAATGTAAATTTGGATGTCCTAATTCTAATAAAAGAATTTTATTTGGTGAAATAGAACATATAAAAATGATCAAAACTATATTTGAAGAGGGTTCTCCATCAATAGTTGGTAAATAAACTTTTTAATGTAAATTATGCTTAAAATTAGATTCATTCACATTTTAAGCCTCAAAATTTTAATGGATGAAAGAAAAAAATTTAACAATAGGTATTATCATATTTTTGTTAGTTCGGTTAGTTTATTCCAATAGAACAACATGGAGTTAACTACCATTTAAAATAATAATATTATACTGTTAGTGTGAAAATTATGATTTCAAAGAAACTCGTTGTTGCGTATCGAGTCTCCCAACAAACATAGAAACCCCTTTAATTTAAATTTAATATATAATTCACAAATATTAATAAATATGAGAATGTCGTATTTCATTGTTTACTTTGTATGTAATAGTCTACCCATGTTTTTTACCAAATAAAATGAAAAAAATAGGGTATTTTGAATAAATAGACATTACAAGGTCACAATATGTCCATAAAATAGTTTTTAGAAAAGGGTTTTGATCATTTTTATACCTATACTTTTAGTGCAACACCTGGTAAACTTCTTTGCACCTTTATCAGTATAATTAATTTTTTTGTTTCCACTAATCATTATAGAAATATATTATTTTAACATTTCTATATATAATAAATTATTATGACTCTATATATAGGATAATTTTTAAAAACATGATGTCATAAAAGTGAAAAATTTTAATTTTAAATTAAACTCATAGAGGTGATCAAAATGTGGGTTATAAAGAAATGTATTTCTCAGGTAAAACATGATTTCATATTAACTCTATGCTTAATAAAAATTGGATTATTAATTTAAATTAATATTTGATGATTTATAATATAACAATTTTATTTAAAATATTCCTAATTATGGATTATCATAATTAACTAAAATAGAGAAACATTATGCATTTTAAATAATGTTTAAAAAATATGAAAATTTTAAACGGAAAAGTGATGTTAACTTAAATATAATATGATTTTTGTTCATAAAAATATAATTAGATTAAATATAAATAAATATTAAATATATTACTTGAAATAAATTTGAAAACGTAATTTAAATTTTAACTTCTTATATATTGAAATGAATGACATTTTTAGTTAAATATATATTGTTTACAATTCAATTAAAAATCTATATTTTATAATAAATCCTTACAAATCAACAAAAGTTAATTTTTATATTCTAATTTTTAAAATAATTTTTTTTATAAAATACATTTTCTTAAATTTCAAAAAAAAATATATTTTTTCCATTGAAATAATGAAAAATATTTTTTGATGAAAAAATATATGGAAAACGATAATTAAATTATTTAAAATGGGATTTTTTATTTACAAACAATTTATTAATAATTAATATAGATTGGGGAATATATATATATATATTTGATAAATTAATTAATATTATTCATACCTCTAATTTAACCATTAGTTTATAATAGTTATATATTTCATTGGTCATTTAATCATAGTGTTGTGTATCGAATACACTATAGAATATAATATTCATTTTTAAATTTTTGGGTTGTTATATCAACCCCTATTTAATAAATTAGATCCTCATAATTGTAAATTTAACATAGAAGTCATATGTTATACATTTGAAAATAATGTTTTTTTAAAATCCCACATAATAAAATGTGTTAACAAAACATTTTCTGGGTAGGATAGAAAAATACATAAATAGATCATCTAGAGTGACACATTATAGGCTTAGAAATAGTATAACATAGGTGGGAAGTGAATATTTGGAAATTAAAGAACATAATTAATTGAAAATAATGATATTGAGTGACATAGTTTAGGGATAATGACAATGTAAATGATCAAGAGAAAGTTAACAACCACAAAACCATTAACCAAAGAGGTGTGAAAATATTTTTGGTCTTACAAAAGTGGTAAATACTCTTCATAATCCAATATCATGCCTAGGTTTAAAACATTGTGGGAGATAATTTCCAAAGGGACTACAACAACACATTAGTACTATAGTAGTGTAGGTACTATATAAAGTACTAGAGAGGGGTGTTGTACCTACAATACTATTCATCCTATATGGGTGTTCAGACCTCAAAAAAGGTACTAAATGACACATTGCCTTTGGAACATCCATGGAATTCTAGGATAGGGTCTCTGGGTTATATGATTGGGATATTTGGCCATAGGGCCTTCAGGACATAAATAATCCAGTTCAGGACAAATCAGAGTAGGCCCTAAAAGAGGTATTTGTGAATGTAAAATCTACCAACATAGCTAACCAGATTAGAAGAATGAGAGGGTATGACAATGACCATTGGTAGCAGTCACTGTTAATCTCTTTAAGAATCAATGATAGCTTATCAGACAAACGAAGTGGGGAGTTAGGGGCTATAAATGAAGGTGACACTGGGGATGAGTAGTTTGCGTGTAGTCAGGTCATTGGGAGTTTATTTCATGTATTCTGAATTTTCCCTCTTTGTCTATAGATCATATAAGGCTTCCCTCTCAACCCAAAATAAGGGGGTTATCCAAAAAACAATAAAAAATATCTAATTCATTCGGGATTTTGAAAAACAAATAAGAGGGGTGAAAGTAATAATTATATATTCCAAAAAAATGGTTATAAGAAAAACATTCATTTCATGATCATTTTCCTATAATTGAGGAATTACCTGTCTATATATACTATTATAATAAGTAAATATACTTAATTGATGAGTATAATTTCACCCATTTTTCAATTTCCTAAAAAATAATATATTTATCTTGAAATGATGAGTCTTCATTATTAAATTATCTTTCTCGAAGCACTAAGTTCAAATTATAAAGACCTCATAGCCATAAATGGTATAATAAATCTACTCCACCTATCATTAAACAATAATTAAAACTAAAATGTTTATAGCATTATTAGATGATTTCCATAATTAATAATCCTTTACATGGTAAAATAATAAATAAATATAAAAACTTCAATAGTATTACCCAAATTTAAAATTAAATAATTTCATATATGAATATCTATATATCCCAATTTTACAAAATAAAATAATCCATAAAGAGTAATTTAATCTCCATATTTATGCCACACCATTAATCATACATGTAAAAAATATTTGGTGATCTAATTTTTAAATAACTTTAATCAATTAGTCATCAGATCAATTATCAATTTTTATGTTTTATATATGATAGAACTTGTGTTCTAATAATTACCTCAATATACATGAACATATAAAAAATAAATATTATCAATAAAAAAAAATTACAAAAATTTTAAATTAAAACATCAACTAAAACCAAATTCTTAAATATACTTCAATTTAATAAAATATCTCATAAAATTTCATTAATCATCTTCTGATATTACCACTCAAAACAAAAGTGGGGTGTTTAATGCTTCTATCATAAGGTCACCCATAATATTATATATCTATGTTGGTATACGTAAATATTGAGAAAAACACACATGAAAACATCATAACCTATAATCTTTTATAAACCCTTACTATGATACAAACTACAATAACCCTGAACAAACTCTCTCGAATGTTATGATGATACTATAAAAATTACATTTAATGGTTTCAAACTGATGAATCTAACTTAATTTTGAACATTCCAAAAATAAAATATGAAAATAAAATATTACCTCACCTGAATCCTCAAAGATCCTTTGGGTTTAT
The DNA here is from genome assembly GCA_963277665.1 of Viscum album. Lineage (NCBI taxonomy): Eukaryota > Viridiplantae > Streptophyta > Magnoliopsida > Santalales > Viscaceae > Viscum > Viscum album. Next base: position 610,622,190 of record OY728122.1, on the reverse strand, counting down.
AGTTTTATTTAATTATGACATACTTTTACATAAACAATATCATTGTCAATAAATGATAATTTCTCCAACTTATACGAACGTCCCTTATTTCAAAATAAGCCAACATCATCATTCATATGAAATCATTTAAATATTATTAAATCAATATAATTATTGATAACCTTCATAAGATGATAAATAATAATTAGAATATAAAAATCTCTATTAAGGTAAACATAATAATTAATGATTGAATGTAATCATTTAGTACAATTATTTTATAGGGATATGATGACATAATATGAGTGAATGATTGATTCATAAAATAACTCATACCCACTAATAGCAAAATTGTATATCATGAATCATTAAATAAGTAATTATGAAATTAAATACACATTTGAATCAATAATCACATGCCATGTGATAACATTATTGAATAATGAAATCATTACTATTTCATGTAAATCCTAGAAAAAATGTATTGGAATCATGTAAAATCATAATCATAGAAACATTACCAAACCCTTATGATTTGAGATAAAATATTAGGTACTTTTGATATAATTCAATGGAGAATATAATAACTATCAAATTTGTTGGAGTTTTATCTCGGCACACCCATCTTTTGAGCTATATCAAACTCACCGACCCTATATTGGAATAGGATAAAATATAATGTCAATAAACCACATCAAGAATAACGAAAATCGATCAGTTATTTTATCGTAAAACTAATAAAATGTTGTTGAAAAAAAAATTTGATCATCATTATCACTTGTAAAATTATATGATTTCATAAAATTAACTTTGAAACATGACTAAAACATGGAAAATAAATGGGTTCCATAAAAATCTCTTTAAAAAAATATCAATCCTTCAAAAGGAATAATGAAGATTATATCATTTAAAAATATCCTCGTTTGAGAATAGGTAGCAATAAGGGTTATTAAAATAGATGTATGGGAACACCAATTAAATTTCATTAATGTCATTTGAGTCAAATTACCTATTTATTGTGATAAATCCCTTCTAAAGAACATAATATTCTCTAAATAATATTAAAAAACATTTATTTGAAAAAAATAATAAAAACATATAAATGGAGATTTAAAAATTATTTGAAGCATTTCATGAGGAATTTTAAATTTCCATTTAAAAAAAATAAAATCATAAAAAATTTATAAAATCTGTTTCTTTTAAAATATCTTTCCAAACATACAATATAAGGTTTCAAAATCATTTAAAACGTTTCATAAGGAAAATCCATTTTTCATTCTAAGGAAAAAATAAAAATAATAAATAATATTGATAATAATTTTCATTGAAACTAACCATTAAAATATATAATGCAAGTTTAAAAAAACATAATGGTCATGATTTTGGTAAATTCATTTTATGTTATACATGTAAAAAATTATTCCTCTTGAATTTTCGTTAAAATCTAAATCAGTAGTGTTTAGAAAAAAACTAGTACATTTATTAATTTTTTTTAAATGTAAAAAATTATAAGAAATTTTTTCAATAAATCATTTTAATTATGTTAAAAATATTTTTTGAAAAATAATTATAAAACATTTTTTTGGATGAAAAATGTTTTTTTGACTGAAGAAGCAAATAAACTTGATTTTTTATAAAAATATTATTTTTACCAATTTAGTACATCAAGATATGAAAATTATGGGAAGTCGTGTATTCCAATTAAATAACAAGATCATAATAATATTAATGAATATCTTGTGATTAGGATCTTAAAATTGTAACATTAGAAACATAATACTAAAAAATCCTAAAAATTGATGATATTTTTACATTAAATCATTATAAATTTGGTAACATTGAATTATAAGCCTCATAAGGGAATAACCTTATATTAAAATAAACTTAAATATCATGTAAATTAATTAATTAATTATATTAAAAATCAATGTATATATATAAACAATTCATAAAATAATATCGGTTCATAATATAACATATGTCTCATGGAAGGAAAAATGAGACAAAAAACCCTTATCACTTTTGAATCATTCGAATCCTATGACTCATGAATGAAACAATTTTAATAAAACATATAATGTCATGAAAGTAATTATATTCTTAATATAACATGAATAAGGGTTTTTATATTCACTTCATAAAATAATATTGGGGTGTAACATAACATAAGTCCCAAGGATGAGAAATTCATAAAAACGTCACTTAATACATATTATCTTTTGAAAAATGAACCCCATGAAATAAATATCCTAAAATGGATATATAAATACTGATAATTTCCGGAATAAGGAATATGAAATAAATTCATGGGTACTATATACCAAAAATAGTATAATTAGGTTGTTGTAATTCCTTGTTCCTTATAGATGTAAAACATAATACAGAAATCACTCACCTCGAGTCCATACCTTCCCCCCTGTATGCCCATTAAATCCAATATAATATGTTTTAAAAAAATTTATCTATTAATAATATTTTATACGTTTAATAACTTATAAAAATGATTTATTTTATCTCATTTTAATAACATAGTTAAATATTTAAAAAGGTAAGTCCCCATCGGTTGTTTTGAAGACCTTCGGTTCATTATATCAAAATGGCTCAGTGTGTTTACTGTGGTAAATGTGGTCATTGTTTAAACATATCAAGAATAATATAATGACATAGTAATAATATTTATTCACCAATTATAATTTTCAAATTTTCCCTAACTTTGTTTTTGAAAAATTAACTATGTTATTATCACAGATAGCGTAGGTCCTACATACGCTTGGGTAATATTTACATTTTCCAATGATTGTTGTTGATTTAAGGTATGTTTTTCCTTATATTTATAGAATTATAAAAATATAATAAATACAATTTTAACTAATTAAATATTCATATATATATATTACTATTATGATGTGTTGATGAAAAAAATATCACATCGCTTTGTGGTGGTCGTAGCCCAAATTTACATGAATGAAGTTATCATATTTCAGTGAAACAATTAAAAATATATAATATATTTAAAAAATGATAAATATTTCATTAATTCCAGTATGATTTTAATTATATCACATATATTCATTAACAATATATTTATTACATTCCACGTAAATAGTCAGTGAAAAAAATCACATTTCATTGCGAGTTGCTAGTCAGATGTACACAAGTGTGATGTTTCTATATCCCAAAATGAATAAAAATTAAAAAATATATATGTTATATAATAACTAAAAAAGTATAAATATGTCACAAATACCATATATATATATATATATTAAATCAATCATTACAATAAGTTATGAGAGGTGATGATGGAAAATTAATAACATTTGTTCACGTGGTTGTATTCCACTATACACTAAAAGGATGATTTAGAATCCCATATTATGGAAGGGGAAATGGATTAAGGATATGAAATTAACAAAAGTACATAAAATTATATATGATATTCTTTTGTGAATAATTTAAGATAGGAGGTTACATTTTATAAGTGAGGTAACAGACACTCATGTAATTATTCAATGTGTTAAAATACTATTAATGCACAATTATGATTAGTGAAAAAAAAATAATTCATATTCAAAGGTGATAAGGTTATGGTTGAAGTAAAACAATCCAAATAGTTTTTTGATTTTTCTGAAATCATTGATCCTTATCTCTTTATTTTTAACCGTTTTTAGCCTTAAACATGAAAACCATTTTTACCAATTTTACTGATCCTAATGACAAAAAAAATTATAGTGAACATATAACCAAATTAATAAAATCACATTAAAAATATGGAATTTTTTTTATTAAAATTCCACTAATTTAATATAATTTAAATTATTTGAAAATAGGCCTATTAAATGTGATGAGAAATGATTTTCCTGAAAATTAATTTTTCAAGCATTATATGATCTTATAATAAATGTAGGAGTAATATAAATAATAATATGAATTTAATTTCATATAGTTAGTAATACTATATATATTTTTTTAGGGAATTTAATATCATGAATTTTTTAATTATTTTATATGGAATTAAATTTTACCAATGAAAATGGTTATTATAAAAATATAATGGTTACCTCTAATTGATATCATGTATATTTATATCAAATTTATAATAAATAAAATTTTAATAATATATATTATAAATTATATTAATTAATTAAATCATGATTAATTAAATGATTCATTTTCAATTATTCATAAAACCATTTTCAAAGAAAAAATTACAAAAATTAATTCTAAACGTATTTTGACATAATAATTTCAAAATTTATTTTCATTTTATAATATTATAATTTTTAGGAAATGAATAAATAAAATGTGCATGGTAATATATTTTCATGAAAGAAATATCAGTTACTAGAATTTAATCTCATGTGTTACATATGACCATACCTATATAAAAATTGGATAACATCACCAAGAAATTTTTCATTGGTCTCTAGAAGATATCCAAAAGTAAATAATTATATATATGTTGTAGTGGATGACGTAATATAATAAAACCACTTAATTACTATTCAAGTGGAATTTCAATCAATAAAATTATAAATTTATATATTAAATAAGTGTAGTTTGTACATTAAACACCATTATTGATTGAATATAATAATGATATAATAACAATTAAAATGTTTTGGAAATGGTTTCCATGAACCATGAACATAGAGATAAACATTATAATTGATTATCTCCCCAAGAATAATTAAAAATATTTAAATAAAATATAGGAAAATAATGATATATATATATATATTTAAAAGTTCTTTAATGGGTTTTGTATTCACTATATTCTATCTTTGTTAGTTGAAGAAATTATAGAGAGTGAAAAATCCATTCAATAATATAAAATAACATCATGGAATAGATATAAGTGTTATTCCCAAAATAATGAACTATATATAGAGTATGAATTTATAGATAATTTCTTATTTTTTAAATCACTATTGAAAATTATTATGAGGTTTGAAAAAAGGTAAATCTATGTCTCACATACAACGGACCCTTTGATATTATTAATCACATCAATGTTGTGGCCTTACGACTAACAATATAACAACAAAAATCAATTTCTTGAAATGTTCCACATATACCTCATCAAGATGTTTGTCACCCAAAAATAATATTTATGTTATCATTTTATACTAATTATTTACTTTAATTTTCCTTATTAAATATTAGTCTAAACTGATTTTAATTTTTAATTTTATGAATATTTTGTGTGTGTTCTTAATCTACGGATAATTAGTGGAAAATATGCATTTCCATCCAAAAATAAATAATTCCATTGATATAAAATAATCTCATGGCCATAATATTGATTAAAAAAATTTGTTCCCTACCCACAAGATATGTATAACTCCTTCTATTTTGAGGTAGATAGTTTCACCATCATTTTTCCGATAATGGGTCCAATCCGAGAATAATTCAAATTCCTTAAAAAGTGTTTCTGTTGTTATTTTGTTGTATTTTTTTTCATTTTCATCACATGTAATTTTCCCTTACATATAACCAAACCCCCTTCATATTCTTTTTTAATCATGACCCATAGTTGTTGTAGAATCATCCTTGCCTTTCATCCTCATCTGCACTCCCTTCATTGATAAAATCATGATGGTATAGTTCAATCTTGGTTCAGTTCTCACTAATAAGGACTCCTACTTACTCCTTATGCTTCTTTTGTATTTTCTTATCATTGGTAACTATGATTGATCAAACCCTAACCCAATTGGGGGGGGGGGTTGTAAATTTTTTAGGTCTTAATATATTCAATTATGTCATGTTCAAGAAATTATTTTTGTAGTCAATCTCTGTTTTTCAATTACATAAAATATTTTTTATTCATATTTTTCCAAACTTCAATAATTGATTTTATTATTTTCATAATCCTATGTTTCCTCTAACATTTTATTGACCTCGTATTGGAGAAATTATTCTGATGTTTTCAATGGTAGTGATTTCCTAGTATGTCACCCCACATTTTGGTCATTCTATATAAGAGCCATCCATTATTAGGTTTTGAATTGATGTTTGGTGTGTATAATAGATGTATTATTTGTTTTTAAATATTTAGAAAATGAGAAAAATAGTATCACTTTATTTCCTCCTCATTAATGTGTTTGTTTTAATTTAAATTCAAGGGTTTGAATTTTATGAGAAACAGACATACATTTTAAATTTATAAAAAAAATCTTAAAGAAAATTTACAAAATAATTGTTGTATTTTAATTTGGTTTTAGTTTATTGAAAAATTTATCAATTTATCTATTTTATATTTTTCATGGAATTTCAATTAATACATCAAATGATAATAAATAAAAATTTATTTCAAGATATTTAATTTAATAAAAATAATGGTTTATAGAATTTTTTTTTCATTTATCTAGTTATTGTCTATATATACATGAGTATAGAAATTTGTGTGTTTGTGGGTTCTAAAATCCATAGGGGTTTATGTGAATTGGATAAATTAGATAAATACATATGTGTGTGTGTGTGTGTTTATAATTGTATAGGATTATTACATTAAATATAAGAATATCAATTTAATATTGATGATTGTTTCAGTTTTCAAGGTAAATTCAAAATGTGATATTTTATTACACTTTCAAAAATGTATTTTAATGGTCCAGTAACAACCATCATGTGTTTTTTTTGGAAAGTGAAATAGTATTTTTCGGCATACCCATTAATTTATAGAAAGTGATTACTTATTAAAATGTGATGCTTGGTTTTTTCCTAGAAAGGGTTGTGTATTGGTTATACTTTTGTATTATTGAAAAGGGAATGTTCTTTAAATTGTGCTTGGTGGTGAGGAAAATGATATTACTATTTAATTATAAAATAGAAATATCATGTATATTCAAACTACTATTGAAATTAACACATGTATTTACATGTCATGGGATGACTTGAGTAGCTTGTGGGAACTCAAGGTATACATGTCGCACAAGTTATGTCTTACAATCTAACTAGTAGCATTGATATATATTTGTTGTGTGCTTATGAGATATGATCCTCAATTACAAAAGTGCGGGTGACATCTAGTATTGGGTGTGGTTTATGTTTATCCATCATTTTTCATGTTATTAATTTTTTTTGAGTGACCTATTTTTTTCCTCAAGAACCTTTGACTACAATGATAAATCATACTATTTTATATCTGATCGCATTCATGTTTTCATTTGATCATTGATTTATTTGTATATTGAGTTTTTCTTCATTAGAAAATTTTTAAATTAAATTTATATTAAAAATCATGTTTTTATTGAATTTTAAAATGGTAACATTCTATTGGGTGTTTTATTAGAAATGGGCATTGACTCAAAAAAGATTCTATGAATTTTTTTCATTTAAATAATATTTCTTTTTATAATAATTCATGTGAATTGATTTGAAGTAAAATCATAATTTCAATATTTTATTTATGTCTAGAAAAAAAATCATTTATTTAAGGAATTTATATTGTGTGTGGTCTCAATAAGAAATGGTTGATGATATATATGCTAATTTAGAGGTATATATTTTGATTTCAGTTTTCTATTCTATTCTATACCACTATTTGAGTGATTATTTGTATTATAAAGTGATTGTTATAGTCACTAAAAGGTATGTTCATTTTTTTTTGTATTTCAATAATTTATAAAAATCATATGGTTTAATTGCCTTCTATGGACAGATGGTCACTATATTTTCTGGTGGAGTTGGAATGGGATAATATAAAATAATATTGTGTGTCCTTTCATTATATAAGCGAGTGACTGGGAATGTGTATTGGAATTAGAGTTGATGTTTATATTTCCAAATTTTCTTTACTAAAATTATTATTTATAATTTATTTTGATTTATAATGGATTCTGGACACATGGATTGGTTAGGGAAATTTTTGTATGGATTTATAAAATATATTTTCTATTATAATATATCCTCATTCACTTTAATTTGATTCCCATGGTGCTTCTCAGCACCCCAAGGTGAGTATGAATACAACTTGAGGATATCTCAGACCGACTCGTATATCTGACGGGTGGATTTCTCTTTTATTTTCATGAAAAATTTTATGAGTGAAATTTATTGTCATTTTTGGGGTCTTGAAGATAGATATTGGGTTGTAGAGACTCTAGAGGCGAGTGTGCAAAGGTATTCATTATCTTTTACTCTACATTATCTTCATGTTTCCTTGGGAATCCAAAATTTGAGTCATGGGTTTTTTTAGTATATATTTATTATGAATTATTGATGATAAATGGAATAAAAATAGTTTTACCTAATAATCTCACTGGGATTGGAAATCCACAGGTAACCCAATTAAAAGATTCATGTTCACTCTAAGTGTCATTTATACAAGTGGTATGTGTTCTACCAATCTATACGGCCAAGACAAACAAATACATCATTCCCCTCATCAATTTATGTTTTTTCTTGTTTTTATTTATATTGAATAAACTGAGGTTTCAGATTTAAAATAAATAAATGATTTTTCCTAAATTAATCAACATGAATCTCAATTTTTTGGTTTATAAATATTATTTTTATATTGGCGAAGTTGTAAACATTGTAATTTAGGAATGATTATTTTGAGAATTGGGGATTTATTTTTATAATCATTATCCTAAAAAAATATTATTTTATATGAGTAGAATTTTATTTTAAAACCAATAAATATTATTTTTATAAAATTTCTCTGATGTCATATCCTAAATTTATATGGGTTTTTTTATGTGTAATCAAAATTTTATGGATAAATATAATGTGTAATATTTGAAACAAGAATTTCTTAATTATATCTAAATAATTGAAATGATTTTTGTTTCAATACTATTTTTAATGAAGGTTACATGGATCATAAAATTGCTTTTGGATGTGGGGTTCTTGAACTAATTAGGGATAATTAGATATAGAATTTTAAGTAGTTTATAATTTTTAAAATTCACATGTGTTTTAAAAAACATTAAAACATTAAAATTATTTAATGTGGAATACTGGTGTTTTTCATTTTTTTAATGAAGGAATTATTATTTTATGAATATTCTATATGTTTTTTTGTTTCCCTCTATGAATGGTTTCGATTAAATGGGTGATTGTTTTCCTTGTAGGATACCTCTATTCTATTTCCAGTTTGTACACCCACATTAGGTTGGTGATGATCCACTCCTTTGAACTTGTTCTTGCAGATCCTTGCATGTGCGGATTTTCCTTGCCATGCCATGATTGGTGTAACGATTTTGGTTTGCCATATTTTCCCTTAAATGAATATTGATCATCTTTAGTGGGGTTCTTTGATAAATTTTATTTTATACCAATGATGAGGCTATTACATTGAGGCAATATTAATGTCGTTGCTTGGGTGAGAAAATGATTGACAAGGATGAGAAATGCATTTTATTTGTTTTATAGGTTTCACAAAGTGCATGTGTTCCAAAAGTAAAGTTCCATGTTATTATCTATCAAATCAAGTACAAAACATTGTTATTATTGTGAAGTTTTTGTTTTTTGGAATACTAAACATAATATTTTATTCCCCTGAACAATTTTTTTGGATGTCCTTGATGGAGATTATGGTTTTTATTTCACTGTAGGATCTGGTTTTTTATTGTCATTTCTATAGAATCTATAACAACATTTAAAAATTATTCTTATTACTTTTTGTTATTTTGGTCATTCTTTCTCCTTAGAATACATGTTTTTCATGTAGATTTTTTAGATGAGAATAATTTTAATATTGTGGGGATACCACCATTAATGGTTCGTTTTTTAGATCCTAGTCCTCTAACCTTGTGTGTGCTCCTTTATTTCATGGTTGTATAATGGTTTGATATTTATTTTATAACCAGTCCCACCAAAGGGGAATGTTTTTACACTTTTCCATCACTGTTTCCTTCAAATGTGAAACTTTTAGTCTATATATTCCATGAATTATGATGTGGTGATTCATTGATTCAATTTTTCCCTTTCCCTTAGATTCACGTTTTTGGATTTTATTCCCCTATTGATTTTGGTGATGATGATATTGGAAAAAATTTGTATGTGCCTTTACCATATTGTGGATGATGTCATCAATAATTAGTAGAAATTTTAGTAGTAATTTTACCACTATTCATGTAATACAAATCAGGATCATAGTATTATGTTTTGACCACATTCCCTTTTTAATCATCTATTCCATCCCTGGTTATTTGGTGTCCTCAAGAATTATGTTGGGAATAATTATAACACCAAGCCTTATATTATTTATTATTTAAAAGTAATTAATTATTTTTAGGTTTGTACTCAGATTCTATAGTGAACCTGTTATAAATTTTTAATTTTTTTAAATTACTGTGGTGGCGTATGAGCACAACAATGTCCGTGGAAAATGTCTACAAACCATGATAATGTATCTTTAATTTGGTAGAGACAAAATTCATACTAGATTTGGTTTACATATCAATGCTTCATTCTTATTCTAGGAGTTTTGTGCCCTATAGTTGGAGTTCCATGGTTAGCACATTGTTTGAGAAACCATTCATCCAAACGATTTGCAATGTCTGGTCATTAAAAATTGGTATTATTTTTATTTTTATCTTTTTTCATCCACCCCAATTTTCAACTTATATCATTAGTGAACCATTATTTCTTTCATGTGTATCATGTCCCATCGATGATGGATTCTCATCCTCACCTCCCCACCTCCTATGTACTCCCTTCTATGGAGAATTCAAGGGGTTTTTGAATGATCTAGTTTTATTTATTCCTGGTAATTCCTCCTCCTTCCTCTTTCCTTATATTTTTCTTATTTATTTTTTCCCTTTCTCCATGCACCATGAATGAAAATTCTCAATGTCAATTTGAATGGATTTTCTTTCCTTTCTAGCATGTAATCCTCATGAGATTTGATTAATTTATGTTCAATCCATGACTGTTGAAGGTGATGAGTTATTCAACATTTTATGGTAAGGTTTTGATTGTTATTCCCATTTAAATAAAATTTAATTAGGTAGTTTCTTATTTTTTGATTGTTATCATTACTCTGGGACATCATTATTTTCATTTAAATGGAATTGAAATATTGTTTTCAAATGTAACATGTTCTATTTTTATTTCCCATCATTATGGTTTGAATATATTATTACCCTAACTTCTAGTGATTTAAATATATTTTTGGATGTCTAATAAATTAATTATATTTGGTTAATATATTCTTTAAATGGTGATCCATGTTTCACATTGTTTCAATTTAGTGGTAGAGATTATTCTGTTGTAAATGCTTAGATTTAAAAAAATATGCAACTTCCCTGCATTTTAAATGAACAATAAAATTCAATAATTGATTTTATTAAATAATTTTGTTATTTATATTGTGTTTATGTTTTGAAAGGGAATTATTAATTTAATAATTTGATTTCTTTTTTTAAAAACTTTTACTCATACTTGAAATGCGTTGAATTAATCATTCATATAAATATTTGATATAAAATAAGAATTCACGTTTATTGAAATGGAATTTACTATATCTATTGGTTGTATACAAAAACATTAGTATACTAATATATAAGTATGTCTATACAAATCCTCATGGTATTATGTTAATTCTTGTAATACATGGAATATATTTTTGTGTATGGTATAAGAATATATTAATAAAAATAAGAATTTTAATTTATGATTGTAGATATTTTCTCTTGTAATTGTAAATTGAAAGATATATATTTTTGTGTCATTTCCAAAATGTATTTTAATTTCCTAGTTATTACGTTTAATCATTTTTTTGGAAATTTAAAACACATTTTTATGATTACACCATAAATTATGGAATGTGAAATCCTGTTGAAATGTGACATGTGGATTATGCCCATCTAGGGTTTTGTATTGGTTTTTTGCATGGATTATTGAAAAGTGGATGTTCTTAAATTAGTGTTTAGATATTAAGAAATAAGATTTTCACTTAAATATGAAATGATTTCTCCACGCATATGCATATTTATTTTGAAACTCCCACAGACAATTTTATTTCAGGGGAATATTTCAGTAGTTAGGAAGTAACCGAAGGTACACATACTTCACTAGTTTAGTATTACACTTGAACTGGTCCCCGTAGATACATTGATAAACTACTTATGGGAAACTCTCATGGGTTAGACGATTGAGGGTGACACTGAATGTTAGGGAAAGTTTATTTTAATTAATAAATAGTTATATTGTGTTATTTTTAAAACCATTTTCATTGTATATCCTCAAATACACTTTATGGGAAACTCTCCAGGTACCATCCTGCTCTGCAAGCCTTAGCCAAGATCAACGATGTCCGTCGTCTGCAACCAACACAACGTAGTGCGGGAATACCCCGTGCAGGGGTGAGTATACGCTACTCAGTAGGGACCCCGAGACCCCCGAAGATCTCCCAAAATCCACAAAGGATAAACCACAAAGGAAGATACAAACACGAAGTAATATCCGACACTTCTTAGGTATATTCCCATAAATATACCTAAGTCATCAATTCGAATACGCTCCAACCTCCGAGCCCAAGTACAATTCAGTCCACAAAGGAAAGTAAACGTATTCGACACAAGAAAGCAAACGAAATCCACACAGGATAGCACAACACAATCCACACAGGATAGAAACAGGATTCAGCTCACACAGGTATACTTCAACGAAAGACAATAAAGATGATCTCTGATCCATCTAAGTCATCGGACCCACGAAAGATCGATAGGTAACTAACCCCCGCAAAGACCCACACAGGATCGGGCCCACACAGGACCTATAGGCGCTGGTTCACACAGGACCGCTGAGCGCAAAGACCCACACAGGATCGGGCCCACACAGGACCTATAGCACTGATCCACATAGGATCACTGAGTGCTGTAGTTATCGTCGAATCCACACAAGATCTCTATACTGTCGTCGTCACAGTCACAGTAGCAGTAGCAGTAGTAGTAGCAGTCACAGTAACAGTCACAGTCGCCGCTAGCACTAGGGTTCCCGCACACAGCAAGCTCGTTCGGGAGGGTCCTCTCCATGACCCGAGAGGCTGATACATCAACTGTTACAAAGTCCAGAGTTGATGTATCCGAAAGTTCCGTATCGTCAACAGGAACTCAACGCAACAGACGGCGCGTCGATCGGACGCCCGGTCTGAGAGTTATTGGCTTTTTCGTCCCAGGGGCCCGGTTGGTTTTTAAGGCAAAACCAACCCGACCGTACTCCACCTGCGTCCAAACATTGGGTGGAGTATGCCAAAATATCCCTCTCACTAAGAGGAACACAAAAAAGCTAACGGCACGTCAATCGGACGTCCGTAGCTCAAGATTTGATCGTTTCCGCTCCGAAGGCCCGGTTGGTTTCGTGAACGAACCAACCCGGCCGAACTGAAAGTATTCCGAAACATTGAGTGCGATATACCGAATCGACCGTCTCGATCCAAGGATCGCATTGTTGTTGACGGTTCGTCAATCGGAGGTCCGTGGCTCATGATTTGGCTAAAAGACCGAAGTCGTTTCAAAAACAGGGGGTCCGGGTCCGGGCCGACCCGGCGCGGCGGCGCGGTCCAGCGCGGCCCGGCTGGCGGCGGCACGGCCTGGCGCTACTCGGTGCCACACGCGGGGGGCAAGGACCCCACCTCCGGTCTGGCGGCGCGGCTGAAGCCGCGCCTTTGAGAAAACCGGCCCCCCACGTGGGGGCCTGCTTTTGAGAAAACGGGTGGGCGCTGCCCCCCCGTTGTGTAACTGGTCCCCCCCTCACGTGGGGGGGCCTTTTTGTGGCCATTCGGGGGAATTAATTCCCCCGGCACCTCTCTTCCAGCCGGCCCGACATGGCCGGCCTGTCCCCTTCCGGCTTCCGACACCGGCGGCCCGGCTAGCCGCCGGTCTTCCCGTTTCGCCGCAGCCCGGAACCGACCGCGGTGTTCGTCGTCCGGCGCGGTGTGACGGCACTGCGCCCCTCCGCCGCGGCCCCGCTCTGGCCACAGCGCCTTCGATTCCCTTCGACGCGGCGCGACGGCGTCACGTTCATGGTAATCTTCTCGTGGCGCGGCGCGACGGCGCCGTGCGATTATAGCCTTGTGATTCCCGCGTGGTGCGACGGCACCACGCCATCTCGTTCATCCACAAGGAAATAATAAAATTCAAGAACAATGGAGGGGGGATTCGGCCGTGTTTGTGCGGTCCGGCCCCCTCCCTATCGTTAGACGATAACATATAAATAAATATCCTCACGCTTGTCATGCTAGAACCAAGAACGAGAATAAATAATAAATCAACAACAATCCCTACCTCGGTTTCAAGATCGATGATCGTCGAATACCCGCGGAAGACAACGTCGTGGAGGTCAGGCGTCGTGGTAAATGTTCGTCAAATCCGTTGACGAAGAGGTACGTCCGAAGAGGTACGTCGTTGGAGAATCTTCGTAAGCCGACGAAGGAAGTCTGAGGAGGAAGCGGCGTTCCCTTTCGTTGACACGGAAGACATCGTCAATCTTCAGAAACAACCGGCTACGAAGAAGAGAGGAGCGGCGTTCTTCGTCGGAGATCAAAGGTTCTTCGCGTTCTTCGTCAAAGTTGAAGAAGAAGAAGGAGAACCCAAATTCTCTCAAGAAGGCTAGAGAAATATAACCAAATAAAATAAACTAGAGTCTTATTTTACTCACACACTTAACAAATTGAATTTCAATGGTTTTAAATTCAAATAAAATAACTCCAAATTAAATAACAAGTTGTCATGTCATTTAAAGAGGGGTTAAAGGGAGTTTTGAGAGAAGATGAAAAGTTATGGTTCGTGTGGGCCCCACCACACTTAATCCTCTCAAGGGAGGTTAAGTGGGTGTGGGTCCCACCCCTAACTTCCTTTGATAGGAGTTAACCAACAAGTTAAAAAAATAAAAAGTGTTTCCACATTTTCATTTAACTTCTTATAATTCTCCCAAAACTAACGTTCGTCCCACCTAAAAAGGAACCTCGGAAAAGGTCTCCTTAAGCGAATATCGGCGCTGCGAGTTCATCGGTGTCCTCGGATTTCAATTCCGAGCACCGGGTCAAAAGTTAGAAATTTACGCTCATTCGTTCACTAAACATACTCGAGCCAAACTTCGGAAATTGATTCCGGGCACTCCGGGCCTCGGAATCAGGTGCCGTCAGAAAACGCGTTCTTGTAAAATTCCAAAGAAAATTAAGAAAAAATTTCCCTTTAATTTTATGGGTCTTTACATTACTCCCACCTTAGGGCTTTACGTCCCCGTAAAGATACATAAAAAACTAGGGAAACAAATTAGGGTATTAAGCACGCATCTGAGCCTCCCGCTCCCATGTGCTCTCCTGTAGGTTCCCGTGCTGCCATCTGATGCGCACAAGAGGAATCGGTCGCCCACATAGGACCCGCTCTTATCGATCCTCTATCTCCACCGGGACCTCCGTAAAAGTCGCCCCATCGTCAACGTCAAGCTCCCCATTGTCAATGATGTGCGTCGGGTCGTGCACGTATCTCCTCAGTTGAGATACGTAGAAGACGTCGTGCACCCGGTGCAACTGAGGTTGAAGAGCAATGCGATAAGCCACCTCGCCAATCCTACTGAGGATCTGGAAGGGTCCGATGAAGCACAGAGATAACTTGCCGCCTCGGCCAAATCTCCGTATACAATGTTGAGGTGAGACCCGCAAGAAGACGTGGTCGCCATCCTCGAACTCTAGTGGCCTCCGCCTCCTGTCAGCGTATGACTTCTGCTGGCTCTGAGCTGTCCTCATCCGCTCCTGTATGACCTAGACCTTCTCTGTCGTGGCCTGGACCATCTCCGGTCCCACAAGTGCTGATTCCCCAGGGTCTGTCCAGCACAAAGGAGATCTACAAGGTCGGCCGTACAATGCCTTGTACGGTGCCATCCCGATGGTGGAGTGGTAGCTGTTGTTGTACGCAAACTCCACCAAGGGTAGGTGGTCCTCCCAGCTGCGACCAAAGTCGAGGACACATGCATAGAGCATGTCCTCGAGAGTCTGAATGGTCCTCTCCGTCTGACCATCCGTCTAAGGGTGAAAGGCTGTGCTCAGATGTAGCTGCATCCCGAACGCCTCCCGTAACCCCTTCCAAAGCCGGGAAGTAAAGCGAGCATCTCAATCGGAGACAATAGATGATGGAACACCATGGAGACGCACAATCTCTTGAACGTAGAGACGTCCCAAGCTCTCCACTGAGCCCTGCTCTCTGATGGGTAAAAAGTGTGCCGACTTGGTGAGTCGGTCAACAATCACCCAGATGGAGTCGTGACCACTGGAAGTGCGTGGAAGTCCAGTCACGAAGTCCATAGATATGCCGACCCACTTCCACTCCGGGACCTCCAAGGGTTGTACCAAGCCTACTGGTACCTGATTCTCTGCCTTCACCTGCTGGCAGGTGAGGCATCGAGAAACGAACTCTGCTACTTCCTTCTTCATGCCCGGCCACCAGTGCGGTCGTCTGAGGTCCTGGTACATCTTCGCCACTCCAGGATGTACCACCAAAGGAGAAGTGTGAAACTCTCTCATCAATTCCTCTCGTAAATAGACTGGTACCATGATACGTCCTCTGAAAAGGATGTCGTGCTCTGCTACAAGGGAGAAACCATCAGGTGCCTGTCACGAGGATATCTGTGCACACCGTGTCTCACAGTCAGCGTCCTCACGCTGTGCCCCTCTGACCTGCTGCAGTAGTGGAGGGGTGACTGTGAGAGGCTGAAGGAAGGCTGCTCCATCTCTATCCACGAAGGATATCTGCAAAGAGGCTAGCTGCTCCGTTGCCTCCTCAAGTAGCTGAATGTCCGTCCTCCTGCTGAGGGCATCGGCTACCACGTTCCCCTTCCCAGGAGTATATACTATCTCAAAGTCATAGTCCTGGAGGAACTTGAGCCATCGCCACTGTCTCAGGTTCATGTCCTTATGCGAGAAGATATACCTGAGACTCTGATGATCAGAAAAGACTGTAAAGCGTTCACCCATAAGGTAATGTCGCCATGTCTTCAGAGCGAAGACCACTGCTGCTAACTCCAGGTCATGGGTAGCGTTGTTTTGCTCATGCGGCCTCAACTGACGCGATCCATAGGCGATCACTGCCTGCTCCTGTATCAGAACACATTCGAGTCTGGTCCCTGATGCATCGCAGTAGATTACGTACCCTACTCCCTCCTCAGGCAACCTCAAGATAGGTGCGCTGGTCAATCTATGCCTCAGCTACTAGAAGCTCTGATGACATCTGTTTGACCACACGAAGGGTTTCCCCTTCTTCGTCAATGCTGTGAGTGGTGCCGCAACTCTAGAGAAGTCTAGCACAAATCTCCGATAGTATCCAGCTAGCCCCAAGAAACTCCGAACCTCTGTCACGCTCCTGGGTGGCTCCCATGCTAACACATCCTCGATTTTCGCAGGATCCACTTCAACTCCCGCTTCAGAGATAATGTGTCCCAAGAAGTGGACCTCCCGTATCCAGAACTGGCACTTCGAGAGCTTACCATAAAGCTGGTGCTCTCGGAGTGTGTCTAGTACAACTCGCAAGTGATAGGCATGCTCCACCACAGTCGTAGAGTAAATCAGAATGTCGTCGATGAACACCATGACAAACCGATCAAGGTATGGCTGAAAGATCCTGTTCATGAGGGACATGAACACTGCTGGAGCATTGGTTACGCCGAAAGGCATAACCAAGAACTCATAGTGGCCATACCGACATCTAAAGGCCGTCTTCTGCACGTCCTCGTCTCTGACTCTGAGCTGATGATAGCCTGCCTGAGGTCTATCTTCGAGAACCACCGTGCTCCCTTGAGCTGATCAAATAGGTCATCAATCCTCGGTAGCGGATACTTGTTCCTCACAGTCACCTGGTTCAGGAGACGATAGTCAACACAAAGTCGCAAGCTCCCGTCCGCCTTCTTGGCGAACAATATCGGGGAAGCCCAGGGTGAAACACTGGGTCAGATGAACCCCTTGCCCTGCAAGTCCTCCAACTGTACCCGTAGCTCTCGAAGCTCGGCGGGGGCCATCCGATATGCTGGAGTGGATATCGAGGTTGTCCCGGGGTATAATTCAATATAAAAGTCTACCTCTCTACGAGGAGGTAGCGCAGGAACATCGTCAGGAAAAACGTCCGCAAACTGATCCACCACTGCAGGAAAACCAGGACTCCCCACGTCAACTGCTCCAAGGATGAGGCTAGCCAACTGATGAGTAATGGGTTGTCCTCTCCTCCGCGAAATTCCATCCTGTGCTGCAAAGGCTCCGTTCTCGCCGGTGAAGGTGAAACTGCTCCCGTCAGTGCGTACACATCGCACCATGAGCCTAAAACAGTCAATCTGCGCATGGACCGTAGATAGCCAATCCATGCCCAAGATGACGTCGTAAGGCCTCGACGCTGCTACAAGAAGATCCCAGCCGAAGCTCTCGCCTCCTAGAGTAAGCTCACAGTACCGGAACCAGTGCGTAATCGTCGAGTCTGCTCCCGTAGGAGTCTCTTGCCGTAAGGATCGAGCCAACGACTCTGTCGGAATCTACGAGCTCCGAACAAGGGCAGCAGCTATGAAAGAGTGACTCGCTCCTGTGTCTATAAGTACTGCAGCAAGGGTGGAATAGGCACAGATAGTACATCAAATCATCTCGGGTGCACCGTGGTCGTAGGCCTCTGCTGCCTTGAGCTGTGCCTGTCTCTGCCCGCCTGCTCCCTGTGGTCGGGGTGGACCTCCTGGTGGTGGTGGTGGTAGAGCCTCAAAGCATCTCCCACCACCGGCTGCTCGTCCAACTCCTCTGCCTCGTCCGCCTCCTCCCTACGGACCGCCAGAGTCGACCCTCTGCCTCTGCCTCGGTGGTCCCTCAACTGTCTGCTGCTTCTCGGCACGGCGGGTCGGGAAGTCACGAGCCATGTGGCCCTGCCCGCCGCACGAGTAGCACTACCTGACTCTCGAAAGACTGGCTCCTCGCTGTGTGCCCCGCACTGCTGAGCCAGTGTCCTGAGGTCGTCTTCCTGATGGTCTGGTCTGCCTGAACCCCTGAGTCATCCGTCGACTGCCTGCTGCAGATGACTCTGTCACGTGCCGCCCTGTGGTGGATCTCAGCGCTGGTGTAGACTCAGCAAGGAAGCTCTCGATCAAAAGGGCCCGCTCCAGTACTCCTGTCTGAGTCGGTATGCTGAGGGAGATCAGCGATGCCCTGATCTCGTGTCTCAAACCCTGCTCGAAGGTCAGGGCCTGGAAGAATGGGTCCCGTACAATGTCGATAGAGTAGCGCGAGAGATCGGTAAATCTCGCCGAGTACTGAGCGACCGTCATGCAGCCCTGCCGCAGCTGAAGAAGCTCCTGGATACGCACCGCAAGAAGGGTGGCTGGGACGAACTCTGAGCGGAAGAGGCTCTCAAAGTCTGTCCATAGAAGAGATGCCTCATCGTGCACCTGGAGCATCAAGCTCCACCATCGTCCTGCTGCTGCGTGTAGTAGGCTCGCAGCGAGGATCACCATGAGGTCTGCTGGTGTCCTCACTAGCCTAAACACACGTACTACTGCCTCCAGCCAGTCCTCGGCTGCTTGGGGCTCCGTCTCCCCGCGAAACCTGGGTGGTCGCTGGTGCTGAAACTCATGCAGTGCGCTGAGGCGACGTGCATCGTTAGCAGCTGGTGCTGGAAGTATCGGTGGCTCGACGGGTAGAGCTACCGCCGGTGCCACTACTGACAAAGGGCCCTGCACCGAATCCTCGTTGCTCGGTGGGCTGTCGTCACACTAAACTCTCGGAACCCTAGCTGGTTGCCGTCGTGGGGCCATCCTGAAATGGAAACAGGTGCACCACGGTCAGAACAGTAAACCTGGTGAGATGATATAATGTAATCAAAAAGAAAACATTGAAACAGACACGCAATCAATGTTTTCGTGCATTATGTCAGAAATCAGAAGTCAGGGTCCTGGTGTACAGATATGTCGGTCGCCGCACCAACACTGGACTCCCTGGACTGATAACCACACTCAATAGGCTAAACATAATTTCTTCACATAGAAAAGATCAGAGTTCGCGGTATAACCGAACTTCTCTGATACCAATTTGTCACGACCCGCCCTCGGGGTCCGTGTCGTGACTACCCCAAGCCCTCCTTCAATAGGACAGGGGCTGGCGACTAGCACCAAGGCGTAAATCTCGGTAAAAAGGGAAGGAATTGCCTTTGTAAAGTAAACAAACACCACAATGTAAGAAAGTGGAAAGTAAACACTAAGTAAAAACATAGTACAACTGAAAGTGCAGAAAAGTAAATGGGCTAGTATACAAACCCAAACTGAAAGTAAAGTACAACTCAAAAGGTAAAACAGCAACTGTAAGTAAAAGCCGCTACACCGAGCTGTCCACTGGAGATCCCACCTGAAGGGTGGGTACAGATAGCTCCACTGCTCCACGGGTCCCACCGTCCGCTCCGAACACGTCCCGCCCAGTGGTCCACCTCCAGGTACCGTCCTGCTATGCAAGCCTCGGCCAAGATCAACGATGTCCGTCGTCTGCAACCAACACAACGTAGTGCTGGCATAGCCCGTGCAGGGGTGAGTATAAGCTACTCAGTAGGGACCCTGAGACCCCCGAAGGTCTCCCAAAATCCACAAAGGATAAACCACAAAGGAAGATACAAACACGAAGTAATATCCGACACTGCTTAGGTATATTCCCATACATATACCTAAGTCATCAATTCCAATACGCTCCAACCACTGAGCCCAAGTACAACTCAGTCCACACAGGAAAGTAAACGTATTCCACACAGGAAAGCAAACGAAATCCACACAGGATAGCACAACAAAATCCACAGAGGATAGCAATAGGATTCAGCTCACACAGGTATACTTCAATGAAAGATGATAAAGATGATCTCTGATCCATCTAAGTCGTCGGACCAACGAAGGATAGATAGGTAACTAACCCCCGCAAAGACCCACACAGGATCGGGCCCACACAGGACCAGTAGGTGCTGGTTCACACAAGACCGCTGAGCGCAAAGACCCACACAGGATCAGGCCCACACAGGACCTGTAGCACTGATCCACGTAGGATTGCTGAGTGCTGTAGTCGTCGTCGAATCCACACAGGATCTTTGTAATTTCGTCGTCGCAGTCACAGTAGCAGTAGCAGTAGTAGAAGCAGTCACAGTAACAGTCGCAGTCGCAGCCAGCACTAGGGTTCCCGCACACAGCAAGCTCGTTCGGGAGGGTCCGCTCCATGAGCCGAGAGGCTGATACATCAACTGTCACAAAGTCCAGAGTTGATGTATCCAAAAGTTCCGTATCTTCAACAGGAACTCAACGCAACAGACGGCGCGTCGATCGGATGCCCGGTCTGAGAGTTATTGGCTTTTTCGTCCTAGGGGCCCGGTTTGTTTTTAAGGAAAAACCAACCCTACCATACTCCACCTGCGTCCAAACCTCGGGTGGAGTATGCCAAAAGATTCGTCTCACTAAGAGGAACACAACAAAGCTGACGGCACATCAATCGGACATCCATAGCTCAAGATATGAGCATTTCCGCTCCGAAGGCCCGGTTGGTTTCGTGAACGAACCATCCCGGCCGAACTCAAAGTATTCCGAAACATTGAGTGCAATATACCGAATTGACCGTCTCGATCCAAGGATCTCATTTCCGCTGACGGTTCGTCAATCGGAGGTCTGTGACTCAAGATATGGCCAAAAGACCGAAGTCGTTTCGAAAATGGGGGTCCGGGTCCAGGCCGACCCGGCCCGGCGCGGCGGCGCGGTCCGGCGCGGCGGCGCGGCGGTGTGGCCCGGCCGGCGGTGGCACGGCCTGGCGCCTCTCGGGGCCACGCGCGGGGGGCAAGGCCCCCGCCTCCAGTCTGGCGGCGCGTCTGAAGCCGCGCCTTTGAGAAAACTAGCCCCACACGTGGGGACCTGCTTTTGAGAAAACGGGGGGGCGCTGCCCCCCCTTTGTGTAACTGGTCCCCCCCTCACGTGGGGGGGCCTTCTTGTGGCCAGCCGGGGGAATTAATTCCCCCGGCACCTCTCTTTCGGCCGGCCCGACATGGCCGGCCAGTCCTTCCTCAATGAGACCGGTAAGGCCGGTCCCCTTCCGGCTTCCGACACCGGCGGCCCGGCTAGCCGCCGGTCTTCCCGTTTCGCCGCATCCCGGAACCGACCGCGGTGTTCGTCGTCGGGCGCGGTGTGACGGCACCGCGCCCCTCCGCCGCGGCCCCACACCGGCCGCGGCGCCTTCGGTTCCCTTCGACGCGGCGCGACGGATTCGCGTTCATGGCAATCTTCCCGTGGCGCGGCGCGACGGCGCCGCGCGATTATAGCCTTGCGATTCCCGCGTGGTGCGACGGCACCGCGCCATCTCGTTCATTCACAAGGAAATAATAAAATTAATGAACAAGGGAGGGCGATTCGGCCGTGTTTGTGCGGTCCGACCCCCTCCCTCTCGTTAGATGATAACATATAAATAAATATCCTCACGCTTGTCATGCTAGAACCAAGAACGAGAATAAATAATAAATCAACAACAACCCCTACCTCGGTTTCAAGATCGATGATCGTCGAAGACCCGCGGAAGACAACGTCGCGGAGGTCGGGAATCACGGTAAACGTTCGTCAAATCCATTGACGAAGAGGTACGTCCGAAGAGGTATGTCGTTGGCGAATCTTCGTAAGCCGACGAAGGATTTCCGAGGAGGAAGCGGCGTTCCCTTTCGTTGACACAGAAGACGTCGTCGATCTTCAGAAACAACCGGCTAGAGTCTTATTTTATTCACACACTATACAAATTGAATTTCAAAGGTTTGAAATTCAAATAAAATAACTCCAAATTAAATAACAAGTTGTCATGTCATTTAAAGAGGGGTTAAAGGGAGTTTTGAGAGAAGATGAAAAGTTAGGGTTCATGTGGGCCCCACCACACTTAATCCTCTCTAGGGAGGTTATGTGGGTGTGGGTCCCGCCCCTAACTTCCTTTGAGAGGAGTTAACCATCAAGTTAAAAAAAATAAGAAGTGTTTCCACATTTTTATTTAACTTCTTATAATTCTCCCAAAACTAACCTTCGTCCCGCCTAAAACGCAACCTCGGAAAAGGACTTCTTAAGAGAATATCGGCGATGCGAGTTCATCGGTATCCTCAGATTTCAATTCCGAGCACCGGGTCAAAAGTTAGAAATTCCCGCTCGTTCGTTCACTGAACGTACCCGAGCCAAACATCGGAAATTGATTCCGGGCACTCTGGGCCTCAGAATCAGGTGCCGTCAGAAACCGCTTTCTTGTAAAATTCCAAAGAAAATTAAGAAAAAATTTCCCTTGAATTTTACTGTAACACCCCGAGCTTCCACGATACGCTTCTCATTCAATAATGCAATAGCTTGCATTGTACGCAACTTCGAGTTCTAAAACACCACGACTAATCAAAGTAGCTGTTATGAATAGTAATAACCACTTTTTAAAATTATAGAAATTTTATATTTCAAAATGGACTTCATTTTTGGATTCGGAATATCGAAATTAGCCTATGTTGATTTTTTGGTATTTTTCTGAGAACTTCTAATTTTTTATGAATAGTGAAAAATACTTTAAAACAACTTTTTTAATAAAAATAATTTATTGTGATAAATTATACTATTTAGTGGTTTTAAGGTATAATTATAATATATTTTTACCATTTTATCCAATGGTGGTCATTAGAATTAATTTAACATTGAAATTGGACATAAACAATTGTCAATCTTTTGATATAAATTGTTTCTTAAAAACACTCTATTTGTCGTAACAGTGGGAATTAAATATAAAATTAATTAATTCAACTTATATCTTTGGAATTTTGTAAAATAGACATCATTTTTTAATTCGGAATATCAATTATATCTTAGGGTGAAATTTTGGCCTTGTTCTGAAAAACTTCAATTTTTGATGAATAGTGAAACCACTAAGTGGTAGTTAAATAACTGATTTTTTATTTAAATGAAATATTACCACTTCTGTGATTTGATTTTCAAAAATCCGACATACATGGTTGTCATTAAGAAGTAAAATGTGGTTCAATGAGATTAAAATAATTTTTTGGTGAATAGTAACTTTTAAGTTCTTAATCGCGATTAGAGGTAATTAGTGTAGTTTAAGGTACAAATAATGTTTTAATAATATGAGATGAGTATGAAACTTGTCCTACTCCTATTGGATGAGTCATGGACGACCAAGACAACCCATGAGTCAACTTGGGGACCCCATGGAGCCACTTTAGTTGGAAAATGACATTAATATATATTTATTTAATGTTAAAATTAAATTGACACAAACATGAGTTATTTTACTAAAACAGTTTTTAAGTGGGGTTACACAAGTCCAAATTTTGACTATAAATATTCATTAGAAAGCTGAAACGATTTCCTACATCATAGTATTTGTTTTATAATTTTTAGACATTATATAAATTAAATTATTTATGACATCATTATGATGCAGTGATGACCTCATTATTTAACGATTTAAATAAAATGAGAAGATAATGAAAAATCCAAAGCATACAGTTGTCCAAAGCCTATTGGATGAGGAGATTTCGAAACCTTATCACCTTAGCCTCTAATTATATAAGTGTGGGACCTTTAGAATCCGAAAAGCATTGTGAAATAATGTAACATTTCAATCTTTCCAAAAGTGCCCCTCCTCTCCACTTATAAAAGGCCCCCACCTCTCCCACCTCATTTACACTTTCAAGCCATTTGTCTCAGACACACTCTGCCCAAATACTCTCCCAACATCCCCATATTACTCCTAGAAGCCTCACTTTGGGACGAACTCTTCCCGAGGAATCCTTTGGCTCAAATCAAAAAGAGTTACCCGATTTTGAGGTAATGTCTTCTCTAATGTTGTTTTGTTTTATTTTTCTTCTCCAACCCCTAAAATCTTTTTATTCATTTCTTTTGTAACAACACCAGTATCCTCAATATAATAGGATGTTTTTATAAGAATTATTATAGCTAAACTTACACACACCTACATCTAATGGTTAAAGAACATACGGTTTCTGTGGATGGCGAATTTCTGCCTCACGAAACGATGATTGTTCAACACTCATATAACACCTTCAAAGGTGGCCATTAAGATGTCACTATTTTTTTATATGATATATAATATGTTTATGTTTTACTTATGCTTCTGTATTTCTCATTTATGGCATACTTTATGATTTCCATTTTGGGTAAAACGCGATAATTTTATTTTAGGAAGTGCGGACTACCGCCCCCTCAAAGTGATTTGAATCGTTAATGCCATATGTGGGATATATAAAGGATGGAGTAAATGGTATTATAAAATATATTATAATGGAATTATATTATACATTTATATCATTATGATTTCGTTCCATTAAATATGAAATTGAAATGAAAGTAGCGTTCATGCGTACGTACGGCTTACCGTCTCCATGAACGGTGCATTTCATTTCTTACCTCTAAATGATACGTAATATTATAAATGAATGTATATACTGGATATATAAGATATATATGACATCTAAATCATGAATATAATTCTGGATATGATATTCTACCACATGAAAAACTTGTAATTATAAGAAGTTTATTGTTGACTCAAGTTACCAAAGATCGACAAAACGACCGTTATTAACTAAAATAATTACATAATGTTCATAACATTGTAATAAGTGATATAAAAAGGATAATGAAATTTAAAATGGTTCTTAATAAGTTAGATATTAACTCTAGTTTATTATTCAGGAGGTTAAAGAACGGTTGAGTCAAGTCGGACACAAGGTAAGGGGACTTCTTAACCCAATTTCTATTCTTTGGGTTAATCTCACACTTTCAAATTATGTCATGATATTATTATGTCATATCTTGTATTTTTACATTATTTATGTGTACTTATAGTGAATACACTTTTTATATGTACTTTATTTAAAAAAAATGATCTTTTATGGACTTCGTCTCAATCCCCTTTCATTGAGGCATATTTGGTTTTATACACAACTTTCTTTTATACGGTGTATAAACTCCTTTGACTTTTACGTTTATTAAAAAGGAATCTTTTTTTATACGAAGCTTTTTACTAAACGACAAAAGGGGAATGTTTTTCTTTCCATACTTCTGCGGCGACAATGACTTCTCCGCCGTCGTGACCATTATTTGAGTTTAGGCTTCCTCTACAAGCCATCATTTTTTTAATGAAAAATAAACACAAATTTTTAACTTTCTTTTATTTTGGTATTAGAAATGGTTTTGAAAGCATTTTTATTATATAAATGTGTTGTATTTACATCTGGTGATTTAAATGTAGAAATTTTATGTTTCCTTTATGCATGTTTTATGTGATACGATTATATTATTGTTTATGATATGTTTAAACCTATTCATATGAGGAATGCATTGGACTTAATAAGTGACGGGTGGAGCCCGCTATAGCTCCTCGATGCATCGGCAGGTCTCATGAGACAAAATAGTGTCTTGGCACGAGGCCTTGACAAAATCTTATTTGTGGTCTTGGCACGAGGCCTTGACTACGTGGTTATGATAGTCTGGCATTATGCATTCCATCATTATGAAAGTGGTTATTGATATTGCATGTGATTATTCGACCAGTAGAATATCCATGTGAAGAAGTGAATGGCATTATCTCATTTTACTTTTGCCATATTATGTTTATGTTCAAGATTAAAAGGCTTTTGTATTAGTTATACATTGCCTTAAATTTTTATGTTTATTTATGAAAGCTTCCGCAATATTGTTATCCTTACTGAGCATCTGAGCTCACCCCTTCCAATGTTTTAATATTTTCCAGGATGTGAAGAAGTATTTTATGAATGACCTGCAGGGATAGTCAGAAGAGGATATGAGTGTGGACTATGAAGACTTTGTTATTAGTTTTTCACTTTATGATGTAATGTATGACTTATGAATGTATCTAGTGTTTCGAAGGCTACTAAACTAATCGGTCTTTCGAGACTTGATCTTTTGTGATCATGCCAATGTTACGAAGTAATGCACCGACTCTGGGTAGCTGGGGTCGGGGCGTTACAGTTGGTATCAGAGGCAGTTTAGTACTAAACTTGGAAGCCAGATTTAGATAAACTCTGATTAGAGCACATAACCCGAAGATAGACTTTGAGGATTAGTATAGAAGAACTTCCTAGAATTTTGGTATTATAGAGATGTTATGTGTTTTCCGAGCAATACATCCCTGTCTGGATACGAGCAGGTAGAGGCGGCTCTGGCACAGATGTACCTAGGGGTAAAACCTGAAAACACCTCTTTGAGCTGGACTCGAACGGGAACTGGTGCACGACAACGGGCCTTGCTGCACTCTTGGTTACGACACTCCCGGGGGATATGATTAGGATAATTCTCATTTTATTTACAAACCACTATGAAGGGTTATGAGTATATACTTCCTCAAAGAAAACATTTCTTTTTATGATTATGGATTATATCCATAAATAGTTCAATTTATGTAAAGTGTTTAACAAGTATGGAATTATGTATTTTGATTCATAAACTAATCTAGTTTATGCCATTGTTTAGAAATGGCGCCTAGTGGAAGGAATGGAAACCGTATCAATGCACGAACTCCGTGTAGGGATTGCCCTCCTGCTCAAGATAATTATTGTGGATCTGGAGATACAACTGGTGCTGATCAACTTATTACCATACTGGGACAACTCACTCAGGTTATGAATAATAACCTTACTCGTATGGAGCACCCTGATCCGCAACGTGGAGGATCAATGCTAGACCGTTTCATGAGGCAACAACCACCAACCTTCAATGGGAGTACAAATCCTACAGTAGCTGAGCAATGGATAAATTCCTTAGAGAAAATATTCCATGCCATGGGGAGTAGTGAAAGGGAGAAGGTTGTCATGGCAGTTTACCGCCTCACTGGAGATGCCGATCAGTGGTGGTCGCTGATTCAAAACACAAAGGAAGATGTTGACGTATCGAATATGGAATGGAGGGAGTTCAAAGAGATTTTATTAGAAAAATATTTTCCTCGTGACCATCGAGCAGATATGGAAATGCAATTTCTGAGTTTGAGGCAGAAGGAGGATGAGAATGTCGCAAAGTATGAGGCTAACTTTACAAGGTTAGCGAGGCATGCTGTCGATTATATACATAACCCAAGGAGTAAGATTGATCGTTTCTTTGATGGGTTAAAACCATTTCTCCGTCGAGCTTTAGTATCACAATCCTTCTCATCATACGAAGATATTGTCTCGTGTGCTATCAAGATAGAAAAGGAATTCTCTAAGTCTTATGACAACAAAGTAAAGCAAGAGAAGAAGAGAATGGTGGAACAAGTGACAGATAAAGGGAAAAAGGGAATGAAGGATTTTCCATTATGTGATAATTGTGGGAAGAATCACCCTGGTACTTGCCTAAAAGGAATGGGAGTTTGTTATAAATGTGGAGAAAAGGGTCACCAGGCTCGTGATTGCAAGGGAAAGAAAGAGGCTGTCAAAGTTAAATGCTACAATTGTAGGGAAACAGGGCATTATGCAAATGAATGTCCTAAGCGTCAAGGAAACTTACCTCAGAAAATGCCAAGGGATCGAGGCCAATCTTATGCTGTGACTACAGTTGAAGCGGAATAATTAATGTATTGGTGCTTTTGGACTCAAGGATTATATTTTGGTTATAAGAATAATGTGATATATATATATGGATTGTACTGAAGTACTTGTTTATTTCAGTAAGGTTTTAATATGATTAAGGTAATCATATTTTTAGTACGTGACAATAAGAGAAACTTTTCTTTGTTTGGGGAATCTGATGTTACAATTGATTTTGGAATTTAACGACCCTTTAGAGAAAGTCTGGACGGTGGTATTTTGGATAACTATTAAGGTTGGAATGGATTAAGTTGAACCATGGATAGTATTGTTTAAGGTTAAAGCATTTCTGAAGATTATTTTTGGAATATTATAATACTATAGTTTTAGGAAAAAGGACAACCTGCAGGGTGGGGCATAACCCGTCGCGTCGGACAAAGCTGCAGGAATCGAACCCACAATCATAGTGCGACAGGCCTTTATTTCCTACCACTAGCCTACATGAAGTCCCTGGTTATTACAAAATAGTTTTACGAATCTAAATGGTATGTGTTAACATTTTGAACCTTATACAATTAGGATAAATAGAATATTTTTGAGTTCTGTTACTATTTGGAGTAAAAGTTGGGTTTGTGGTAAAATTTTATTAATGAATGAAAGTATACATAACAAGTATGTATATTCCCTTACGTTCTTAGTAAATCTCCTAAATAAATTCCTCAACATTATAAAAAGTATCTTAAAACAAAAATGTTGTCGGTTAACTTTTCCAACTGGGGATTCAATGACCGTTTAACCAATCACAAGTTTGTGATTTTCTAGTGGTTAAACTTTCTCCTAATCCTGTTTTCTATAACTCTCCATCAGAGCTTGATGGTTTGTTTCTCCTCCATATCCATATTTTCATATAATCCTAAAATGGTCTATATCGGGTGACCTTTGTACTTATCCTGCTTTCTTTTAATGTTATATATTTATTAACCTTATTTCCGATGTGGGTTTTCCTCAAAGGTATTTTCTCTTTTCAACCTTTTATTTTCAAAGAAAAATTTCAAATTGCGAGGACGCAATTTATTGAAGGAGGGGAGAATGTAACACCCTGAGCTTCCACGATACGCTTCTCATTCAATAATGCAATAGCTTGCATTGTACGCAACTTCGAGTTCTAAAACACCGCGACTAATCAAAGTAGCCGTTATGAATAGTAATAACCACTTTTTAAAATTATATAAATTTTATATTTCAAAATGGACTTCATTTTTGGATTCGGAATATCGAAATTAGCCTATGTTGAATTTTTGGTATTTTTCTGAGAACTTCTAATTTTTTATGAATAGTGAAAAATACTTTAAAACAACTTTTTTAATCAAAATAATTTATTGTGATAAATTATACTATTTAGTGGTTTTAAGGTATAATTAGAATATATTTTTACCATTTTATCCAATGGTGGTCATTAGAATTAATTTAACATTGAAATTGGACATAAACAATTGTCAATCTTTAGATATAAATTGTTTCTTAAAAACACGCTATTTGTCGTAACAGCGGGAAATAATTATAAAATTAATTAATGAAACTTATATGTTTGGAATTTTGTAAAATAGGCATCATTTTTGAATTCGGAATATCAATTATAGCTTAGGGTGAAATTTTGGCCTTGTTCTGAAAAACTTCAATTTTTGATGAATAGTGAAACAACTAAGTGGTAGTTAAATAACTGATTTTTCATTTAAATGAAATATTACCACTTCTGTGATTTGATTTTCAAAAATCCGACATACATGGTTGTCATTAAGAAGTAAAATGTGGTTCAATGAGATTAAAATAAATTTTTGTTGAATAGTAACTTTTATGTTCTTAATCGCGATTAGAGGTAATTAGTGTAGTTTAAGGTACAAATAATGTTTTAATAATATGAGATGAGCATGAAACTTGTCCTAATCCTATTGGATGAGTCATGGCCGACCAAGAAAACCCATGGGTCAACTTGGGGACCCCATGGAGCCACTTTAGTTGGAAAATGACATTAATATATATTTATTTAATGTTAAAATTTAATTGACACAAACATGAGTTATTTTACTAAAACAGTTTTTAAGTGGGGTTACACAAGTCCAAATTTTGACTATAAATATTCATTAGAAAGCTAAAACGATTTCCTACGTCATAGTATTTTTTTTATAATTTTTAGACATTAAATAAATTAAATTATTTATGACATCATTATGATTCAGCGATGACCTCATTATTTAACGATTTAAATAAAATGAGAAGATAATGAAAAATCCAAAGCATACACTTGTCCAAAGCCTATTGGATGAGGAGATTTCGAAACCGTATCACCTTATCCTCGAATTATATAAGTGTGGGACCTTTAGAATCCGAAAATCATTGTGAAATAATGTAACATTTCAATCTTTCCAAAAGTGCCCCTCCTCTCTACTTATAAAAGGCCCCCACCTCTCCCACCTCATTAACACTTTCAAGCCATTTGGCTCGGACAACCTCTGACAAAATACTCTCCCAACTTCCCCCTATTACTCCTAGAAGCCTCACTTTGGGCAGAACTCTTCCCAAGGAAGCCTTTGGCTCAAATCAAAAAGTGTTACCCGATTTTGAGGTAATGTCTTCTCTAATGTTGTTTTGTTTTATTTTTCTTCTCCAACCCCCTATACTCTTTTTATTCATTTCTTTTGTAACAACACCAGTATTCTCAATATACTAGGATGTTTTTATAAGAAGGATTAGAGCTACACTTACACACACCAACATCTAATGGTTAAAGAACATACGGTTTCTGTGGATGGCGAATTTCTGCCTCACGAAACGATGATTGTTCAACACTCAAATAACACCTTCAAAGGTGGCCATTAAGATGTCACTATTTTTGTATATGATATATAATATGTTTATGTTTTACTTATGATTCTGTATTTCTCATTTATCGCATAATTTATGATTTCCATTATGGGTAAAACGCGATAATTTCATTTTAGGAAGTGCGGACTACCGCCCCCTCAAAGTGATTTGAATCGTTAATGCCATATGTGGGATATATAAAGGATGGAGTAAATGGTATTATAAACTATATTATACTGGAATTATATTATACATTTATATCATTATGATTTCGTTCCATTAAATATGAAATTGAAATGAAAGTAGCGTTTATGCATTCGTACGACATACCGTCTCCATGAACGGTGCATTTCATTTCTTACCTCTAAATGTTACGTAATATTATAAATGAATGTATATACTGGATATATAAGATATATATGACATCTAAATCATGAATATAATTCTGGATATAATGGATATTCTACCACATGAACAACCTGTAATTATAAGAAGTTTATTGTTGACTCAAGTTACCAAAGATCAACAAAACGACCGTTATTAACTTAAATAATTACATAATGTTCATAACATTGTAATAAGTGATATAAAAAGGATAATTAAATTTAAAATGGTTCTTAATAAGTTAGATATTAAATCTAGTTTATTATTCAGGAGGTTAAAGAACGGTTGAGTCAAGTCGGACACAAGGTAAGGGGACTTCTTAACCCAATTTCTATTCTTTGGGTTAATCTCACACTTTCAAATTATGCCATGATATTATTATGTTATATCTTGTATTTTTACATTATTTATGTGTACTTATAGTGAATACACATTTTATATGTACTTTATTTAAAAAAATTATCTTCTAAGGACTTCGTCTCAATCCCCTTTCATTGAGGCATGTTTGGTTTTATACACAACTTTCTTTTATACGGTGTATAAACTCCTTTGACTTTTACGTTTATTAAAAAGGAATATTTTTTTATACGAAGCGTTTTACTAAACGACAAAAGGGGAATGTTTTTCTTTCCGTACTTATGCGGCGACAATGACTTCTCCACCGCCGTGACCATTATTTGAGTTTAGGCTTCCTCTACAAGCCATCATTTTTTTAATGAAAAATAAAGACAAAGTTTTAACTTTCTTTTATTTTGGTATTAAAAATGGTTTTGAAAGCATTTTTATTATATCAATGTGTTGTATTTACATCTTGTGATTGAAATGTGGAAATGTTATGTTTCCTTTATGCATGTTTTATGTGATATGATTATGTTATGGTTTATGATATGTTTAAACCTATTCATATGAGGAATGAATTGGACTTAATAAGTGAAGGGTGGAGCCCGCTATAGCTCCTCGATGCATCGGCAGGTCTCATGAGACAAACTAGTGTCTTGGAACGAGGCCTTGACAAAATCTTATTTGTGGTCTTGGCACGAGGCCTTGACTACATGGTTATGATAGTCTGGCATTATGCATTTCATCATTATGAAAGTGGTTATTGATATTGCATGTGATTATTTGACCAGTAGAATATCCATGTAAAGAAGTGAATGGAATTATCTCATTTTACTTTTGCCATGTTATGTTGATGTTCAAGTTTAAAAGGATTTTGTTTTAGTTATACATTGCCTTAAATTTTTATGTTTATTTATGAAAGCTTCCGCAATATTGTTATCCTTACTGAGCATCTGAGCTCACCCCTTTCAATGTTTTAATATTTTCCAGGATGTGAAGAAGTATTTTATGAATGACCTGCAGGGATAGTCAGAAGAGGATATGAGTGTGGAATATGAAGACTTTGTTATTAGTTTTTCACTTTATGATGTAATTTAAGACTTATTAATGTATCTAGTGTTTCCAAGGCTACTAAACTAATCGGTCTTTCTAGACTTGATCTTTTGTGATCATGCCAATGTTACGAAGTAATGCACCGACTCTGGGTAGCTGGGGTCGGGGCGTTACATTTACGGGTCTTTACATAAATATAATGGTTGATGCGATTACAAACCTATTTCATCTAATCTTAGATTTTTGGAGTCTTTGGAGGTTTTTGAATATGTTATGATTTTATTATATATTAATTCTTTTGATAGTTTCTTAATGTTTCCATATCCTCTATTATAAAATAGAACCTCCTCCATCACCTCATAACTCCATTTTGAGCATTCATGCTCAGAAAAACCCTTCAAATTTCTCTTATCAACATCTCCAGTTATAATACAGAGGTTCTTGTATTCCAAAAATACATACTCTAGTGTCATAAGGGGAGATTTAATAGTGGAACTTCGAGGAGGAGGAAATCTCTTCTACTGATTGATTCAAATTTTATTCTTATTTTAAATATTCTTATATAGTTATTTCATCATAATGTAATAACAAAAGTATAAATTATATAATGAAATGTTATTATAAATATTAAACAACCCTATTTCACATTCTATCTATCCAACAAAAAATAAAATCATCGTGCGTGCGTACGTACGACTTACCGTCTCCACGCTATGGTGTAATCTGTATTTCACCACAACCTTACATAGATGGGTATAATGGTAGAAATAATAACTATATATGATTAATATAAAATTATACTAATTATTATATTGTAAAAACAAACCAATACAATACCATTCAACAATTATGGGAATGATATCATCTCTCATGCATTCGTACGACTTACCAGCCTGACAGTGTGTTGTGATTCATTTAACATAATCATCATTAAACCGTGATTATATAAAGGAATTTAAAAATTAAATATGATATATATAAATATATATTATAATAATACCATGTTTTAAATGATATAATATAAGATAAAAATAGGAATAAGAATTTATCTCACAAAACATACACAATATCATAAACCTGTTAACACCCAAATAATAAGTAAAAATTAAATGTTCCTAAAAAACGGATAAAAATATAATCATAAATGTTATCATAAAATTATTATTATTCTAGGATAAATCAGTAACATTATTTAAATCATTATAAAAGAGGATCGGATATATACGATGCATATCTGTTCTAAGGTAAGGGATAATTCTACAATCTTATTTTTATCCGAGATCATTTATTTAAAACTATTATTGGGATATATTTTTCATCCATATCAATGATATATAATTATGTAATATTATTTCTATTCATGTAAAAATTTATAATAATAAAATTACCCTTTGGTAAAAAATTAAACAGCATGAAAGGAATCATTTGTCATTAGTCAATTTGTGATACTTTTTGACTTTTCCAGAAGAAGTACGAGGAGAATGTTTCCAACTTATATGTCATGGATAGATTTTTACAGTTTCTAGACACATTATTTTCATGAAGCTTCCTCTACAAGATTTCAATTTTATTTTCAACTAAATTTTTATCTTTTCAAAATTAAAAGGAATTTTGAGAAAAGAAAATGTTTTTGTAGAAGAAAGAATTTTTTCCTGATTAATTAATTTCAAGTGTTTTATCAAAATTATTTTCCTTGTAAGATGATGCTCTTTATATATGGTTAGGTTTGTATACCTATTATTGATATGATTTTATTGTTTTATTTATGGAATGCTATTTTATACAGATTATGTTATGATGGAACAATGTATAAAAACCCATATTATTTCATGGGTTATGTTATAGTGAATGTTTTTATGTTTTTGTGTCACATGTAGGAATTGATTCATTATGAGATGGGTGGGACCTTTAACTTCCTCAAATGAAATGGGTAATAATTTATATCTCATTATATATACAGTGATAAAATAATAAGTAAATATATTTCAGTAAAACATGGATGGAAAGAGGAATGGAATAACTTTACTAATGGACTTTGTCCAGTATGATGGTCTTGTATATGAGCCTTGACATATATGAAATGATTTTATATTCTTGTGTTTGTATGCCACAAAATTTAATTTCTTATGTTATGACTATTGGTATTATATTTCAATTATATTATTTATCACATGACATTATATTATGATCTTTTATATTCATGATAGGATTTTCAAATGTTGTGTTCTTATGAATATAATATGATTGATATTTCCTTTATTTACCATTAATGATAACATAAACTCACCCTTTCGAATGTTTATTTTACCTAGTCTAGGAATAAGGGTGTTATGTAAAATATACAAATAAGGATTCTAGTTATGATGAAATAAATGGGAGATAATGCAGATAACTTATGAACTAGTTATTTATGATTCCTTGTTTCTAAAGACACAATATCTATACGGTCCATTCATGTTTTTGTTATATGTTGTAATTAATTTAATTAATATATAAATTAATATCAATGTCTGTAAGGTATTGGTCATTATACCCTACCATACGAAAATCACTGACCATCTAAAATCATAATCATGTAGTTAGTCACCCACTGGGAACTCACTATGACATTTCAACACCATTATTGAGACTCTTTTGTAACATAGTGACACTTGTTGGTAATTAGTGTTTCTATACATTGGAACTATCCCTACCTGAACTTAGACTAATTATAAATATCTCCCCATGGGTATTCACATAGTATTTTATGATTTAAACTCTAAATGAACCTATCATCCTAAAAATATATTTTCACCCTCGCAAACCACATATTCTTCATGGGTAGCCATTTAATCCACACCAAAATTAGGAAAAGCCTCTCTGTTATCTACATAAATCACAACCACTATCTTATCACTATATTTAACATCCATGTAACTACCAAACATAATAAATAGATTCTAACCCCACTATCAATTTTTTCTCCACATATGACATCATACATACATAGGTTCTAGAGTATATACAGACACAACATAGATATTCCATGATTCATCCTAGGTCTACCATATTTTGAATCCTATTAAATATAACCCCACCACTTCACTAACATTCTTCATATTCTTGGTTTACACTAAAACTGTCACATAGAAGACACATTTCAACTGACCCCATTCAATGGGGATTTATCATTTCTTGCATCATTCACATCCACCCCTTATTTATCCAAAGAAGTGGGGTTATATTTGGATTATTATTATATTCAAGTGTTTCTACCATTTTCATTTCATCGTATAGTTATCATATAATGATAGAAATAGTTGGAATAATGACTAATTAAAATGGAATAATTCATTCCTAGGAGTAAAATTGATGCAAAAATCACAACACCCTATAAAGAATACAACTAGAAATATTATAGGACTCAAAAAATTAGCACGGAACCATGATTATATGTAACAACCCATCATGAATCACTACTAAATCATACCCCATCACTGGTCAATACATTTATGAAATATTTTAATTAGCGTCATGGAATCCATATTAAATTTTCATGACGCATTCCATGTTATCTTTTCTTTAACAACATTCTCCCCAAAGAAATATCATCGAATTTTATACTTCTCCTGGCCCTATGTTCCACATAGGGGATCAAATTTCTTTTATAGACATGAATAATCATCATAATCTATAAATAACCATTAAAACATTTTGATACACTGGGGGGTGTTGTTAAAATACAAAAAAGTACACTTTTAGACTACCTACCTCATTCCCCTACATGTCAAGTATTTAGAGGGATATGGTTGAGAGACAAGATCTCAATACCTACCCCGGGTGCCTCTAAGGTGGAAACATTTTTCCAAAACCATGTGTGTGTATTTTTGGGTTTTTTTGTTTATATATATATATGTATATATGTATATGTGTATTAATATATGTATATAATAAAACCAATTAAAAATACACATGTCTGTTAATATATATTTACTCAAAATATATATGGATTCACATACATGAAGACACACACACACACACATATATATATATACATGTATAAAAACACACACACACACATATATTTATTGGAATTGTAACCGTAGGGAATTCATTATTCCATAATTTGAACTATCATATCCAGTGTATAGTTTGTTATTAAATTTTTCAAAATTATAACATATTTTATTTTATTTTACATATTATGTCTGATAAAGTCCTTATAATATCTATCTCATAAATATGATATAGCAATGCTCATTATAATGATAAAGTGTTTATGAAAATTATTATTTTAATTTGTCATGTCATTTATTAAAAATTCACTATCATAACATTGATTATTTTTTACTATCATGTTGTGTGGGATCAAAATAATTGATGAATATTTTCAATAAGTTCTCACTTGGTGATATCTTATACTATGTGACCATGAGCATGGAATAACCAATGGGATTTCCACATTTTATGCATCACTATAAATTCCTATCATTGGGCACATGTAATGGCTCTTAATATAGAGATCATTATTATTTTATATCATGACTAAAATTATTATACGCATGATGAAAACCCTGATATTTATATTCATTAAAAAATTTATATTCATCAATTTCATCATATATGGTATGATTTTAGTTGAATTATTTATAAAAAAATTTCCCCTTCTTGGTTATAAAAATGATATCATTTTTCCATTGATTGAGATGAAAGTTCTAAACATAAATTCAATGTCATGGGGATTATAGGAAACATCATCTACTAAATCAATGAAATTATGATCAAACATTAATGGATGATGAAGTATATATTCACCATTCATTATTTGATATCTAATGACAATGATATCATATTATAGAATTTTCATTTATCTGATTGTTTTTTATATATGTTTTTCCTTCTATGGGTGCAAGGAAATTATACTAGATACAACTCTTGGTATATTGGGTAGACTCTTTAGAACTGACAATGAGACATAGAGGTTCAAAAACTAAAATTACATATAAGATCATTATATACATTATAATAAAATTTTCTTGTACAAAATAATTATTATTTTAAATATTAATATATATTCTCTCTATGCCAATTTTAATTCAATCCAAAATTATTATTCATAAATAATAATGAATTTGTATTTGTATTTCTTATAATATTAACATGTTTTAATCTAGTGGAAAATGTATATTTAACTTTTTGGGAGACATATCAGAGAAAATATATCATTTTATTCCATGGAATTAGTTAATGGAAATGATTATTAAATGTTATTTATTTAATTAAATGAGTTAAATATTTATTTTTTTATGTTATGATGAATTAAATAAATAATAATTAACACTAGAATTATTTATTTTTCAATAAAAATATTTATTATTTTTATTTATTAGTTATATAATTTTTGATTATATGAGGCAAATTTTATAAACATATAAAATAAAATGGGTCTAATTATTGTATATTATTTCTAAACACTAGACATATTATGTCATTTAATAATAATCAAATAGGTTTTTTGTCCAGATCTCCTACCATAGTTGATGCTGATTTAGACCCCACTATAAAATCATGTCGATATCTAGAGAGAGAAACAATAGATTCATATATGATTGAAAAAAGGATTTTTAAAATATCACGATACTTCACACTAGCATTTGATAGATCAGGATATAAATCATGAGACTTGTATTGTACCTATGGATATTACTAGTGTGTTAAATGTTTATATCCTTGATAAGTGATGATAATTACAATAAGAATGAATTAAATGTCATGAAAATTACACAATGAAAGTACTATTTTAATATTGAATGATAAAAGAATAATGTGGATCCAATTTTCTATGTTTTAGTATCTTAGTTTGGATGAAAGATTACATTTCATTCCACCCACCATGGCCGCTTCCAAAAAAACTACATCTTCGGTGTGGTATAATAGAATTCAGTTTTAATATATGATTAGTAATTATTATTTATTTAAAAAATTATAATTAGATCTATATAATTATAATTTTAATGATCTGGATAAAATATATATTATTTAATATATATATAAGAATAGAAAATTATATATAATGATCAACACTATTGATAGGATCATATAAATATTTCTAATAATAATAAAATTACATATTTAAAATCCAAATATAATAGAAAAATATTCCACACATTGAGGGAAATCACACATACACAAAGGCACACACATACACACAAACAAACATATAAAATTATAAAAAAAAGATAAATAAATGTAAAATTTATTAATATAATATCCCAATTAGTGATATAATAAAATATTAGTAATTGAAAATCATAAATTGATTCTTTGAAGTGATCAGAAAATACATGTTTCTAGTTAGTGGTACCTATCCATGCCCTAAATGATACCCATGATACCTAGGGTACTGAGTCACCTACATGAGTGATGCCTAGAATACATGGTGATTGAGGTGAATTTTAAGATATGTTTTTTCTAGGATTTTTTCTATAACCTTTGGTATCTGTTTTCCATGGCTTTATTAACATTTTTTGGATTTAATAGTTAGTTTACAATAGTTATAGTTATCTTGTATTTTGGTTATGATGTATGATATTAATGCACTGTATATTGTTCCTATAAAATATAATTTTTTTAAATTCATTAGTATAAAAATATAAAAATAATATAAAATAATTCTATTGTAATATTACCAAACATAAAATTTAAGATGATATTTTAAAAAGAATTTGAGATCTTAAGAAAGAAGAAGCCATAAATGGAGCTTCTTTTGAATAAAAAATTCTTATAACATTATATTTATTCTCACCATGTGTACTAGATTTATATTTTTTAATTAAATAAATTTTTATGAAAAATCAATGTAGTTACATTGAACCAATGATCATTGGAATGAATGGATAAAAATATGGTAGGAAATTTCGATAAAATATCCACTATATTCATGGGTATTTTCTAGTCCTTGTATAATATGATATAATCCAAATTATTATAATACGTTATAATAAGGATGTTATCAGTAAAATAAGTATATCATATTTATGTATGACAGGACCCCATGAGTAATAGATAATCCCTCCACTCCCAATGATACCAATCAATAATACTCCATCAATATTTTAATTTTACCCAATGTTAATGGTGAAAAAAAATCTATTATCCATAATCGCAGCTCACATTAAAAATTTGAGTGGGACTTTATTGAATGAGTTACTTAGGAAGGAAAAAAATTAATGAAACTGAATTGGGGAAGGAATATATTTAATCACTAAGCAATATTTTAGTCTGAAAACTTGTGGACTGATAGGCATTTCAGAGGATTTTATAGAATTTTAAGACTCCTAAATGATCATCCATCCTTAAATAATGTAAAATATATGGATATTTATTTCATATTATCCTTTAATAACTTGAAACCATTTAAAAATAAATTGATCAAAGGATAATAAGTGAAGAATAATGTTCATTTTAATTTTCTGTGATAAATAAACTAGGGTAATCCACATTAATGGAATATATGATACTTAATTTCCATTTATATATCAGTGAATTATCAAAATTTATAAGGAATTTGGACTCTAATTTATTATATTTAATTTTCATCAGTTTGTTCAAGGTATCAATCTCTATATACTATAAAACTGACCAATAAATGTATGTTGTTTTTCAATAATGTTTTTTCATTATAGTCTTCTCCCTAGAGATCCTCTTTGAGTATATTATAATCATTGGGGTTAAAGATTCCTAAAACTAGTAGAGTAAAAAAACATCATTCAATTTCACTCATAAGTAATTTAACACATAATCATCAGTTATAGTAAGTAATAATTTCATTCATAAGAAATCAAAATGATAATGAAAAAACATTATTAAATAATGTTATTAGAACCTATATAACCATATTTTATAAATTGAATTTAAGGAAATATCAATACCCATCCCTTGAGGCCCCTACAATGACTACCCAAAGACTTCCTTCGATAAGCTATGGGAGGGAAATTAGCACTGAGTAGGAATATCCCACAAATGGGAGGCATTTTACTAAGAACATGTACACATGCACACAACTCCATGCCCCAAAGGCAGGAAAGTAAAAAAACTATGCAATGAAAGAATTCATGCATACCATTACTACCCTACAAAAGACTACGATGTAATGTAAAGAAGAATTGTAAAAATAGTCCAGAATACAATCCTAAAAAAATAAAGTCAATAAAGATGTGAGAGTATATGATCCTGGAACTAATCTGCCGATAACCCTACCAGAAGGGTAGGTGAAGGTAACTTGCGGGAAGCTATAGGAGTACGCCTCGTCTGTCTCATATCATTGGGAAACACCTAGTCTTGGACCAGCTAGGTCACCTATAAAACATCAGTCAACTGTGAAAGACATGACACATGCTGGAAAGGCCCATACAGGGGTGAGTAAATCAATATTCATTAGGGAACCTTGAAACACAATGTAAAAGACAAGAAAGGGAACTACACTATGGAGATACACAGAGTATTGTCATAATGAAACCCCAAGAAGAAACATCACTGAGGGAAGTCACTATGGAAGGGATACAAAGAATGGTCACTACGGACACCACTATGGTAAGGACACCATGTACACTAAATACACCACTACAGAAATGTAAACCAAGTATGATCACTAAGTACGCCACTAAGGTATGTATTCCATTTACAATCAATGTGTACACCAGTGAGGTATGTACACAATTTATAGTCACTAAGTACACCACTGAGGTATGCACACCATGTACGGTCACTAAGTACACCACTTTGGTAAGTACACCATGTACGATCACTATGTACCCCACTGAGGTATGTACACCATGTATGGTCACCAAGTACACCACTAAGGTAAGTACACAAAATACAGTAAATACACCACTATGGAAGGTAAACACGAATAGTAGTTATCTAACACTGGTATGAATATAATGAATGAAAAGTAACAGTGGGATATGTAATCATAGAACACCCAGTACAATTTAGTCACATAGACCCAATGAGTCACTTTGACTAGTTGAGTAATCTAGTCCCACTGAGTTACTTTAGCCTGGTGGTTCAATTAGCTTGGTGAGTCA
Source organism: Viscum album (assembly GCA_963277665.1). Classification (NCBI taxonomy): domain Eukaryota; kingdom Viridiplantae; phylum Streptophyta; class Magnoliopsida; order Santalales; family Viscaceae; genus Viscum; species Viscum album. The sequence goes on along the minus strand of OY728122.1, from coordinate 610,580,009 downwards.
CTTAGACCTTCTTGGTCACATAGACTCACTGAGTCACATTGTCCCATTGAGTCACATAGACCTGCTATGTCACTTACCACATGGATTCACTTAGACGAACTCAGTCACATAGAACCACTAGGTCACTTAGACCCATTGAGTGACTTAGACTCGTAGTCATAGTATTCTTGTCACAGCCATCCACAAGATACCCTCTTGTATTATGCTTATTTCGAGAGACCATAATCCACAAGCCAATGTTCATATGAATACTTCCATGAATATCCACTTTGAGTATCTCAAAATTATGTCCTCTTTGCGAGGGTATCAATACAATAAATGGATCGATAAATGGACGTAGGGTTTGATTGTTTTGAGTGATTTAGTAAAAATGGGCCAGTAGTGTTCGGTTCTGGTCCCACTATATCGGACTAACCTGACCCGACCTAGGTATGACCTGGTTTGGCCGACCGAACCTTACTCAGTCGGGTCTTGGCTGACCTAACATGGCCTGGACCATTGGCACACTAGACCACAACCCAGTTTTCCCTAAACTAGCCTTCTATCACGGGTCAGTTTGTCCATCCAATCAGGGATTCTGCCATGCCCCTCCCTCATGTTAGACGAGGTCAAGCGATCATATAGCTCTGATCCACAACCATGCATCTGGTTATCATTGCATTCATATACCCGCGGAAAATATTTGGGTCTCTCGTCCAATGTGGCTTGGGGATCCGCATCCCGCCAATATAGCTTTCTCTTATTATGGCCTCCTACCGCAACATGTTGTCTCCACCCATGGGTGATTCTGCCACTTGCAACTCAATCGCTGACCATTGTGGCATGGGTTACAACTATTAGATGGTCATGTTGTCATTCTCCACCGAAACAGGATCAAGTGTATCTTGGATGTATTCATTGGATACTTTAGTCTCTATGGATTGTAGGATTTTAATTTCAACCACTAAATATTTATCAGTCATAGAAGAATTCAAATTTCAAAAAACACTTGTAAATTTTTTTGATGAAGTAAATTCATTTCATCCCAAAATATATTTTAGATGAAATATCACTGACATGAGGTGATATTTCATGAAATGATCAGTAGATTTTGAGTTCAGATTAGTAAAATCATAAGAAAACATCATAGATAAAGAAACGACATTCCATAGCTCAATTATGTTGAGAACATTTTAAATAAATTTTCACCTATTCTATTACAATTACACACAAACATTCAGATTCTTTAGAAATACATTATATTTGAATAAATTACAAAAAATAATTAATCATTCTAATTTTATTTTCATAAAAAACATAGAAGACTCACTATTTCAATGTTCTGAAACATCGAAATATCATCGAGTTTCCTAAAAAAATATTTCTTTTGAAAAACATTATAGTATATTTTCGGGTTTCCAATTTAATTATATTAATTATATGAAAAAATATCATTTACCAAATAATTCTTATGTTGGTTAAATTGAATAGAATCAGGAAAAAACTTTAGAGAAAAACAGCCAATCATGTTTACATATTGTGTAGAATAATCCTCCATATTCTGGTTCATTGATTCAAATATATGAAAATTAACCATATTACCAATAAACTATAAATAAAAATACACTTTATGTATATTAATAATTTCAATAGTATTTTTTTAAAAATTTATTCTTAAAATTATTGATTCATATGAACTAAATCATTCACCTTATATATCTTAAAAATGTAAATGAATATGGAAAAAATATTTTACTCATAAAAAACATCTTCAATCACTCCATACGTCTTAGAAAAACTCATATTATCCAACTAGATGAAAAATTAATTGTATTAGCTCTCCAACATGTGTATAATAAAAAGAAGATTAATAAATAAATTTAATTTGTGGTCTTATATATGGTGCAACATCATCAAATTGATGGTTTCCAATTACACAACTTATTGAAAAACCCAGATTCTTTTTTTAATATGGAGGGAATGTTGGAACATGTAAGAAACATTTCTACCCAAATTTAATTTCTAACCTTCCATGAAAATCCACTTATTATTGCATATATGCTAGAAAATTTAACATATTTAGGTATCATTATCATAACATATAACGATGGAATATTTACATGGACTATATAAAAAGGCTCAATAACATGTTTTTTTTATTTCAAAATCAGTAATTGTTTTCTTATTCACCCATTTCAGTTTCTATGTTTTGAAACAAAAATATTTTATTCTGAAACAAATTCATGTTTCATTAATAACTATCTCCCCAATGTTGGATTCATTTTGTTGATTAGCTTCCTATTTTTGGTTTTTTTGACTCAAAATTGATGTGAAATTATCACTATCTTGGTCACCTAATTGATGTTCATTATACATAGTTTATTTATTTAAATTTTGGTACTTTAAATTATTTTTTTATTTTATCATTATTCGAAAGAAAATTACAATTCCACCAATGGTTGAAATATTTGTTTGATTAAAGAACAATAAGTTGAATTTGATGGTTGCAAAATTTATTTTTATGGTTGTTTTAGAATGGATTTACATGTGATATCTCATTAATAAATTTCTGTGATTCATCTCATTAAGTATAATGATCATTTAAATAATCAGAATATGAGTGAACACCAATGTTCATCTAGACGATAAAAGTGGTTTTGATTATTTTATAAATGAAAAATTTGGAAAACGTTTATCTTGTTATGTTGGTATGATCACATAACTAATTTGTAATTTCGTCTCATTAAGAATTGGAAGTGGAAACAACCATATCTATTTTAACATGTATTAGGACCATACTACAAACCTCTTGGAATTTTGGGAAATATTAGATCATTGATTTTTGTAATATGTGAGAGTCTTATCTATTAACTATCTTCCAACACCATCAATTATAACGCCTCAATCCCTTAATAATAAACCTTTGTAAAAATATTTTATTGTATATAATCAGAAATATGATTTAGATGATTTCTTGAAAAATGATTCATAAATCTCTCGTAGTTCACATGCATTATTTTCCCTAGTTACTAGAAAATACCACATATGTATTTTCTGAGAGTGTAATTCCTAGAAAATAAGAACAATATTTCTAGGTTGAAATTCCGTATGTATTTTTGAATCCTTATTTTGATGTAGTTGGAGTAGTAAAACCACTCCTTAGATACCTCATTAAGAGAAAAGGGGAATACCCTCATTTAAAATTTGTCCTCACTTACCCATTGTGGTCTCATTGTGGTGTGAACCATACTAAAAACTTGTAGGTTCTTATGTGGGTTTTTTCTAAGAATCCAATTGAATTTATGAAAATGATATATCAATATCAATATAATCTCATATACTATGGAAATATCTAGGTAACCAGAATATTTTTTCTTATTTTGAAAATTTTTAGTAGTGATATCCTTCAATGATCATCGTTTATATATATTTTCTAAACGTGGAATTTTTTTTCTGATTTCAAGAATTTTTTTATTGAATGTCCTTTTTTAGATGCTTCAAATTTTTATATATTTAAAATTGAAAAACATTTTCATTTATTTTTTTCCACTATTTCAGCTCAAAAAATGTACTAATTTTATAATTTTTCTTTCAAATTTATTATAAGGCATATTATATAATTTTAATTTATTTATTTTTTACATTTATTAAAACTCGTTAGAAGCCACCCTGTTAGTGGAACTAATTTTAGCATGGGTTTTTATGTCATTGTTAACCCAATTCATTATTTTTACAAAAATATTCTAGCAATGAAGAACTAGAGGTTTCCTCGAATTAGACTTTCCTTTATGACTATCTTTCTGTCATATTTTTTGTATTTTTTTACTATTTAATATTATATTATGGATAATTATTTTAAAAATATAAAAGTATTGAAAAATATTAATAAAAGTATAAAAACATAAAACATAATTTAATGAATCAATATTGATCTAACTCGTAATTCTTATCGATAAATATTTGTTCAATTTTTTTTAAAAAAACCACAAATTTAACTCTCTCAATGAATAGAATTAAATATCTAATCATTCATCACATTACATTTTTTAAATTTAAATGTATACCCAATATCTTGATAGTAGATGACCTTTCGATAACATTCATCAATGCACTCATGGATCATCATGTACAATAAAATTTTCAACTCCCTTTATAATAAATATACTGAATTGAGAATTTATATATGAAATCATAGAGAATAAACATATAACACCATCTTGATTTGAACTAAATATCCACATTGAAATTTTATTACACTCTAATAGGTAATAGAATCTTATGATAATAAGTTATCACATTTCAATGTTTAAAAATATGGAGAGAAATACTTTGTGACCTCGAACTTAGATATTACATAATTTTGAAATTAACTTATTAATTCACATTGAGGATATTTTCATGTTTTGAGTTTAAGAGAATTAGGCAATGACTATTACATTACATCTAAAATATTACAATTTAGACACTTATTCCCAGTATCAATTTTTTTTCATTAAATAGAAACTCTTAAAAGAAAACAAGAATTATTTTCTTAATATAAATATTCTATAATTATTCCTTTCTCTTACATAGCGTTATATCATGTGATACAAATTTCAAAAACATGGGATGAACATAAAAAGATCAGTAAGGGTTATAAAATAAATAATGTAAACATTGGTCCATATATACAACAAAAACATAAGAACTTTAACATACCTCATGAAACCATAATATTTATTAATAAAATATAGAAATCATAAATTATAATCATACCTTTTTGCATCCATAATATACTTCTGTTGTTGCTTTCACAGCTACGTAAGGAGTTACATTTAGAATACCCATCATAGTATATTCCCTTAATCACTTAGGAGAAACATTAACATTTACCCCCATCACTTTACCCATGGGATTGGAGAGCTATCTCAGGCTCACCTACCCTAGGTTTATCGCAGAACCACCCATATACGTAAATAATGCCCAAGAACCCTAACATAATCATAACACATAACAGAAGCATAAAGGAAAGATAACACTTCCACATTACAATAACAATGTATTATTTCAATATATTTTCATAATAAATTCATTTAAAAATTCTTTTTCAATACCAAAATATGTAATAATACTACATGGTATATATTTTCCATTTAAAACATTACGTCTTTTTAAGGACCCCAAATATCAAATAATTCTCACAGTGGTGGAATAGTTTTTGTCCCCACATATAGTAAAAATAAATATTCATTTTTTCTTTTAGGAATTCTCTATGTAGAAAAAGATACCATTTTAATGAAATGAAAATTCAAAGCTATTTATACACTATATAAAATAAAGTTGTGTATAAATAAAAATATGCCTCAATGATAGAAGACTGGGACGAAGTCCCTTAACTTGTGTCTGACTTGACTCATTCATTCATTAATCTCATGAATAATAAACTAAAGTTAATTTATACTTGCTTCAGTTACTTTTTAAAGTTTATTATTCCTTTTATATAACTCATTACCATGTTATAAAAATTTAATAATTATTTATGTTAATATGGGTCATTTTGTCGATATTTGGTACTACAGTCAAAAATGATTTTATTATAACTACAAGTTGTCCATATGGTAATAATTCCATTATATATAAAATTTAATTCATGATTTAGATATAATATATATCATATATATCCAGTATATATAAGTATTTATAACAATACAATATATTTTAAGATACGAATTGAAATGAACTATTCATGGAGAAGGTAAGCCGTACGTAGGCATGAATTCTGCATTCATTTCTATTTCACATTTACCAGAATAAAAACGTAATGATACATTGGTATATTATAATTATAGTATAATTTCATATATAATCTATTTAAATCAATCCTCTATACATTCCACATTTGGCATGATCGAATCATATCACTTTGAGGGGGTGGTATTTCACATTTCCTCAAAAAAACATCGTATTCACCCATTATAGAATCCATAAAGTTATACTATAAATGAAAAATATTTTAGCATTGAGAAAATATAAATAAAATATATAACACATATAATTACAGTGATATCATAATGGCCACCATGAGAGGCGTAGAAGATAATTGAACAATCATTGTTTCGTGAGGTAGTTGTTTTCCATCCACAGAAACAGAATGATCGTATCCATTAGATGAAGGTGTCTGGAAGGGTATTTCTAATAATCCCCATAAAAAAATCCTAGTATGTTTAATATTATTTTTTTGTTAAAAAATAATTTAATAAAAAGTATTTTGGGGGTTGGAGAAGGGAAATAAAAGAAAAGATCTTGAGGGGAGATATTACCTTTAAATTGGGTAAATCTCTTTGGTTTGAACCAAATGATTTCTTGAAGTACCTTATACCTAATTTAAGGATACTATATGGAATAGAGGAATTTTGGGAGCATATTTGGGGATATTATTGATGATCCAAGGGGGATTTAGATGTGTGAGTAAGGGCTAGAAGTGACGGCTTTTATATGAGGGTGGAGAGGCTCTTTAAGAATGATTGAAGATATTATTTTATTATTCTCTTAATTTTAATTTCAAAAGGATCCTAACTCATTCAATTAGAATATAAGGTTAGTATTTTTCTACATCCTTTCATCAAATGGGTGTTATACAAGTTAATTCATAAAATTAACCTTATCAATTAACTTAAACCTTTAGGTAACTAATTTAACATTTACCATGTCCTCTTATATATTCATACTATATGGTTAATACATTTTCAATAAAATCAAAAGGGTCCTAAAATGGATCATTAATTATATTAGTAACATCATATTTTTCTGTTTACCAAATAATAGATTTTTGTATTATTTTATCATATAATAAAATAATATTCAATTTTAAAACTCATTTATGTCAATTTATAAACTATTCAAATCAAGAATTTTAAAAAATCAATAACAACATGATTCATCCTAAAAAACTACATTAATTAAAATATAAGAAGTTTTAATCATCGATAAAATTGTTGGTTGGCATAAAATGTTTCAAAATAAATTTATTTTAAAATTCACAGTGTCATTTATTTAAAACATTCATTAATGAGGTAATCATAACATTATCATTATGTCATTAATAAAAATAATTATATGAGGTCTGAAAAATTATAAATAAAATAACATGATGTATGAAATCTTATTAGCTATCTAATTACTTTTTTGGTCAAAAATATCAATTATATAACCCATTATAAAATTGTTTTATTAACAGATATATGTTTATATAATATTTTCCTTAACATTAAATTAATTTTTATAAAGTATCATTTTCACATACAAGTGGATATATGGAGTCTTAAAATCGCCCCAAGGATTCCCACGGTTGGAAATTTATCAACCAATATGATTAGGACATGTGTAAGGGTAATTTATTATTATTATAACTTTATTTTTTTACCCTTATATACTAGATTTACCTTTAACCATAGTAAATATAATATTTTATAAAGTTAGTATTCATAATGTATAAAATTAAAAGTTAAAAATTTCAATTTTTTTGACATAATGATTCTGAATATGTAATACATTTTTCTGAATTCAAAACATAAATGTTTCAGAAATAAATCTAAAATTAATTCCAGTTGTCCAAACCAAAAAGCATGGATTTATGAAATATTAACTATCGAATGATTGAAAGTTCATTATGTTCAATTTAAATATGAAAGTACTTCCAATGAAAAAAATAGTTTAAAATTTTAAAAATATAATCTAATTACACTTTGAAACCAATTTAAAATTCAATTTATCAATATAAATAAATTAGATTAAAAGACAGTTTTGACATCAAATGCTGTATTTTTTACTTTTCATTAAAAACGTACATTATCAAAAAAATACCATAAATATACCCAAATTAAATTTTGATGTCCCTGTTCTAAAGAATAATTTTATTTTGTCAAATAGAACATATAAAAGTGACAAAACATGATTTTAAAAGGGTTATCCATCAAACAGTGGGAAATCAACCTTTTAAAGAATATAAGAGTATTTATGCTTAAAATTTGATTCATTCACATTTTAATCCTATATCTAATATTGAATAAATGTTAAAAAATTTAATAAACATGATTAGTCATGATATGGCTAGTTCTGTTCATTTCTGCCAATACAATGGATTGGGGTTAAGTACGATTTAAAACTAAATTATTATATTTTTTTGAGCATGACTTTGGATTAGGAGCATCATGAGATTCCGGAGAAACCCATTATTGTGTGACCGGTACACCATCGATCTTAGCATCCCCTCTAAGGTAAAATTAATATTTAATTCAAAAATTTTAATAAATATGAAAATATCATATTCTTTATTTACATTGGATGCTAGGTCCTTCTCCCCTTTCGGGAATTGCATCCTCGTAATTCTATTCACTTATCAAATAAGTGGGTTTTTTTATCCCTCATTTTATTTTCAGATTTTCAATTTGCCTCTTCAATAATATGGTTTTTCCACAAAACCATTTCTTGGGGAATTACCTTATTCCGCAAGACTTTCTATCATAGGTTAAAAATCTGGATTAGTTGTTCTTCATAAGAATGATTATCTTCCAACTAAACTATATCTTAACACAAAACATGAGATGGATCTGTCATATATATTCTCTACATTAAATCAAGAAAAAAATTTGTATACATGGGATAAACGTCAAGGAAATTCCACTATGTAGGAAATTAATCAAACGTTCTACAGGATATCATAAGGTTCGATAAACCTCAGACTAATCTTTCCCTTCTAACCAAAATACATCACACTTTTCCATGGAGAATCTTTGACAAAGATATGATCACCTAAAAGGAATGAAATATCCTTCCTTCAGTTATCTAGATCACTTTTCTACCTGCTCTGAGTTTCTCTCATGTGATTTTGAATCAACTGGAAATTTTCTACCATCTCTTTAACCAATTATGGTCCCAATAGTTTTCTTTTCACCTACTTCATCCCAAAAATCTAATGTTTGTCACTACTTCCCATATAATTCTCCAAATGGATACATCTGTATACTAAAATTAAAACTGTTATGGTAATAAAATTCATCCAAAGTTAATATTGGTCCCAACTTCACAAGAAATCCATTGAGAAAGCTTCAAAAATATCTTCCATTGTATGAATTGTTCATTCAGACTACCAATCTTATTATGGATGAAAAGTTGTACTAAAATTTAATTTATTACTCAAAAACATCTGAATTCCTTTCCAACAGTGGGATGTAAACCTGAGATTATGATCAGATACAATGGTGATAGGAACTCCATGAAACTTGACTATTTCTTTAATATTAAATCGAGTTAGTGGATATAGAAAAAAGTATCTAGAGTAGGATGTAAATGAGAAGATTTAGTCGATTGATCAACAATAACTTATATTTCATTATTACCTCGAGACATCTTTTGTAATCCCACGAAGAAATACATAGACCCATTTTTCATTTTCCACTCTAGAGCTGGTAAATGACGATGAAACCCTTTCGGTAACTATAATATTCTTTAACCAGTTATCATGTCAAACAGGTCATAGTTAAATCAACAATTTCTTTTTTCATTCCATCCCACCAGTAATAATCTTGTATATCTTTGTACATCTTAGTACTTCTAGGATTAATGGAAAATAGAGAACTATAAGATTCACATAGAAAACTCATTCTTCAAATGTGAATAACACGGCACACCTAATCTCTTCCCAAATCTCAAAACACATTCTTTATCAATGTTAAATTCAGGTAACATTCCCTTCTAAATAAACTCTTCCATTTTCTACAACTCATTATCTTCCTTCCTCACTTGCTTAATTTTTTTCTGATATATATTATTTCACTGACACTGGAAACTAATCATTGGAATTTCCTACACCAACCACTTCTATGCCAAATTTCATCAAATCATTAATAAAAGGATTATTTCCCTAACATTACATGGTAAATTTAGCATTACTATTTTAACTAAAAGCATCATCAACTTTATTTTCTTTTCCTAGAAGGTAATAAATTGTGAAATATTAATCCTTGATTAATTATCACCATCTCCTATGTCTCATGTTCAATTATATTTAAGATAATATATTATTAAAACTTTTTTGGTCAGTATATATTTAACATTTTTAAGCATATAGATGATGCCTCCAAATTTTTAAAGCAAAAAAATAGCAACTAATTCAAAATCATGTGTAGGGTAGTTTAAATCATAGGGATTCAACTGAAGTGAAGCATTAGAAATTGGCTAATAATTCTTCATTATGAAGAAACCAAGTCCTTTCGATGAAGAATCACTATAGATAACGAATTCACCATACTTGGAATGCAGTGAAAGAACATGATAAATAACCAATATTATTCTAAATTAATAAAAACAATTATCACAATATTTTGTCTGAATTAACTTAACACCTTTTCGAGTTAACATTGTTAGTGGCCTTGATAAACATTCAAAATTCTGAACAAACCTTCTATAATAGCCTTCCATACCATGAAAACTATGAATATTGGTTATATTTTTAGTTATTGGTCATTCTTCAACAACTTTTGTTTTAGAATGATAAACAGTTATGCCATTTCTTGAAACAATGTCACCTAAGAATGAAATTTTTTGTAACCAAAACTCACACATGCTAAATATACCATAAAGATTCTTTTCTTTTAAGGTTTGAAAGAAAAACCTTAAATGACATTCATGATCCTCTTTAAATTTGGAATAAACCAAAATATAATGAATGAACACAACCAAAAACTTATCCAAGAACTCACGGAAAATTCTATTCATAAGATACATTAATATAGCATGTGAAATAGTTAACCCAACAAACAAAACTAAAAATTCATATTGGCAATATCTAGTATGACACACATTATTCGGAATATATTCTTCAATTACTTTCAAATGTTGGTACCCCAACATCATGTCAATCATCAAAAAATACTAAGCTCCCTATAGTTGATCAAACAAATCATCGATATGAGGCAATGGATACTTCTTCTTAACTGTAATGTTATTCAATACTCTATGTTCAATGAAAATTATCATTGAACAATCATTATTTTTAAAGAAAATATACATGAGCACCCCATGGTGATGTATTTGGTTGAATGAAAACTTTATCTAATAAAGTCTACGATTTATTCTTTATCTCTTAAAGTTAAATTTGAGCCTTTCGATACTGGGGTTTTCAAATTGGCATAACATCAGGAACTAATTCAACAATAAATTCAAATTCTCGATCATTTATTATTCCAGGAAACTCATCGGTAAAAATATCAAGGTAATCATTTACTACTTCAACATCATTAATCTTAATAGTTCCATTGATTTCTACAATATGAGTAGAGTAACATTCATTTCCATCTTTTATAAGTTTATTGGATTCTAGAGATTTTATCAAAAGTAAGGGTTCATGTTTGTAAACAAACTGAAATTATTTCTAAAAAGAAACCTCTTCATCTCTCCATTAAATCTTAGAATGATAAACAGAAAGACAATCCATTCCCAAAATTCCATCAAACTCTACTAGAGGAAAAACAATAAGGTTTTCCGGTAAATTCTTTCCAAAGATAAGGATAAGAAGGTTCTTATAATTTATTTTTGTATCAAAATTTCTTCCTAGTGTTTTTTATATATGTTCATGATTCATATCATGAAATTGAATTTCCAATTTATAATTAAATTTCTCTGAAATGAATGAATGTGTAATATCTGAATCAAACATCACATTGGCAGAATCCGAATAAAAAAACTGTGTACTTGATACTAATTAATTCTATGGCCAAACATATACTGAAGTAGTTTAAAAGGATTTCACCACCACATTCTACATGTATTCCAACTACTTTCCCTCAGTTGAGTTCTTCGTTGGACACACTTTTTCATAATGAACTATTTCATTTCACTTAAAAAATTTCACTAACTTTAATTCAGATTTTGTCTTACCATTAACCTAATCTTTTTAGTGAAATTATGAGCCATAGGTCGTATTTACCACATTTTTATCACATACTATAATTCAAAAGTCATTCCCCTGCATTATTTTTACCATGATTTTTACAAAATGTAAACATAGTTTCATACCATCAGAATTTTTTGAAATGTTCTTCCCCTTCGACTGTCACCTCGACCTCTTATTATGTAATTTTTCAATGAACACCTAATAATCAAAAAATTATATTTCCACCTTCTCCACACATCGAAGAAGTTTTTCATAACTTTTGAACTCATGAGAAGAAAACGGCCATTGATACTCTCTATGTAATCCTTAGTAAAAATGGTTGATTTTACTATAAAGATCCCATATGAAATTTTGAGCATACCAGGCCAGTCGAGTCAATTTTTCTTTATAAGCAGCCACAGAGTCATCCACATACCTCAATTCCAATAATATGTTTTCCATCCTAAAATGAACGACCTTAGAAAAATATTTCCCATGAAAAATACCATTGAATTTATCCCAATTATGAGAATCAATCTCCTCACCATCCCTTATATTTTTCACTATCAACCACAACTAATAGGCTTCACCTTAAAAATGGTAAAACTCAAGACTAACCATTTGATGTTCTAAACACCCCATTACATAAAAAATATTCTCCAGTTCTTTAATCCTCCCTTCAGCAAGAACAGGGTCAGATGATCATTTGAATGATGGAGGATGTTGCCTCATGAAATGCCCCACTATTAATATGTTCTATTGTGGTTGATCTAGCTGATCTGGTGCATGGATGAAACCACCATTTATATCCTGAGTAAATTTTGACATCACTGCAACAAACTGGTCAGTTTTTATACTTACCATATCAGGTTACTGATTTGGAAGGTTGCATTCCTTTTGATGTCTTACCATTATAGCTACCATGTTTCCTGTGCTGAAAATTATTCTGATCAGAAAAATATTTTAGGCCAAACAACCAGGTAAAATTAAATTCTATATCATTTCAATATTAACAAAAATTCAATTATGGATATTAATTTAACAATAACCTAACTACTAATGTTTTCTGAACCTACCATTGATATCAGCTATAATTCCTTGACCATAAACATTATATAATCTTAAAATTATTTTAATAATTCACATTGATGATCTTTTCATGTTTAGTGTTTTTGATAATTAGGCCATCATTATTACATTAAATCTCAAATATTATAATGTAGACACTTCTACAAAGTATAAATTTTTTAATAAAAAAAAATCTTTCATGAAAACAACAATTCCATTCTTGATATTAATATTATTGAATTTTTTCATTCAATTCCCTTGACTTATATAATGTGAAAAACATTTCGATAACATGGGATAATCATAAAAATATCACTAAGGGTTATAAAATAATGAAAAAAAGAAATAGTATAACATTACATAAAAAATATTAGATCTTTATTATACCTCATTAAATCATAAGATTTAGGAATAACACATAGACATCATAAATAATAAAGGTAACTTGTGGCATCTATAACATATATACATTGTTGTTTTCATATCTACATGGGAGTTACATTTGAAATAACCATCACAATATAATCCCTAAATCATTTAGATGAAACATTAATGTTTACCTGCATCATGTTAAGCAATGTATTGGAGAGCTATCTCAGGCTCACCTGCCCTTGGATTATCACAGAACTACCAGTATAAGTAAACAATACCAATAACAATAACATAACCCTAACACATAACACGAGTATAAAGAAAAGATAAAATTTCCACATTGTGATCACAATATATCATTTAAATATATTAAAATAATTAATCTATTTTAAAAATAATTTCCAGTTACAAATTCTGTAAAAAGAGTATATGGAAGATATTTTCCATTTAAAAACATTACATCTTGTTAAGGAATCCAAATATCAAATACTAATCGCAGCTGTAAAAATGTTGTTGTTACCGTTTACATTAAAAAGAAAAATTCCTTTATTTCATTAATAAAACTCTTCGTTTAATAATATTCCCTATTACTGAAATGAAATGTCAATGGTGTTAATCCACCGTATAAAATAGTGTTTCATATAAATAAAAATATGCCTCAATGAAAGGAGATTGTGACGATATCCCTTACCTTGTGTCTGACTTGATTTGTTTTTTCATTAATCTCCTGAATAATAAAATGAAGTTAATTTATACGTTATTTAGAACCTTTTTAATTTTTATTAATCATTTTATATAACTCATTACCACGTTATTGACATTACCAAATCAATTAAGTTAATAATAGTCGTTTTGTTGATATTTTGTACTTGAGTCAAAAATAAACTTCTTATAATTACATATTGTCCATGTAGTCAAGATTCCACTATCTTAAAAATTATATCAAAGATTTTGATATCATATATATCAAATATATCTAACATATATATGTATTTATAAGTGTACATAACATTTTGAGATAAGAAATGAAATGCGCCATTCATGAAGATGGTAAGTTGTACATACACATAAACACAACATTTAGTTCTATTTAATATTTATTGGAATGAAAAATTAATGATATATACATATATTATAATTATAGTATAATATCATATATAATTTCATTAACTCCATCCTTTATACATTCCACGTATGGCGTGAACGAGTCATATCACTTTGAAGGGGTGGCAGTCCGCACAACCTCAAATGAAATTATCATATTTACCCATTATCGAAACATTGAATGTATGATATAAATTAATTATAAATAATAATAGAGAATATATATAAGTAATATATACCATATATAAATACATTTAAATTATAATGGCCACTATGTGAGGCAGTAGAAGATAATTGAACAATCATAGTTTCGTTAGGCTGTAGTTCCTCATCCACATAAACAATATGATTGTATCAATTAGATTGAGGTGTGTGGAAGTGTAATTAGAATCATCCTCCTAAAAACATCTTGGTATATTGAATATACTAGTGTTATTATGACATAATGTAATAATGAGTGTTTAGGGGGTTGTATAAGTAAAGTAAAAGAAAATAATTTGAGAGAAGACGTAGCCTTTAAATTTGGTAAATCCATTTGGTTTGAACCAAAAGGCTTTTTTGAAGTGACTTATGCCTATGTTATGGCTTCTTGAAGGATGATAATGATGTTGGTAGCTTAATATGGGATATTGTGGATGATCCAATGGGGAATTATATGTGTGAGTAAGGGTTAGAGGTGATGGCAATTTATAATGGCGGGGGGGATCTTTAGGAAAGTTTGAAAGTATTATTTTATTATAAAGTGTCTTTCGATTTAAAAAGGTGCCTAATTTATTTAATTTGAATATATGATGATAATTATTTGATAGAAATTCATCCAATTGATTTTACACATGTATTGGGAAAAAATTATCCTTATCATTTACCATTAACCTTTTGTTAACTTATATAACTTTTACCATGTCCCCTTGTATATTCATACTATTTGGTTAATATATTTACTCTAAATTACCAAGTGGCCATAAAATGGATCCTTAGTAACATTAGTAACATAATATATGTAATTTTGCCTAATATTATATTTTTAATATTAATTTATCATTTCATAAAATATTATTCATTCTAAAAACTCTTTTATGTCAATTTGTAATCTATTCATATCCAGACTTTTAAAAAATCTATAACTATTTCATTATTTTAAAAAAAACATTAATTAAATTATACCAAGTAATAATAATATATAATATAAATGGTTTCCAAAAAATGTTTAAAAATAAATTTATTTTAGTATTTATAAAAACATTTATTTAAAACATTCACTAATGATATAATTAATTCATCATCATTATTTCATATATAAATTTATATATATTACATCTAAAAATTATAAATAAAATATCATGATTTAAGAAATATTTTTATCTTTCTATTGAATATTTATAGTTCAAAATATCACTTATATAACCCTTTATAAAAAATATTTTACCAAGAGATATATGTTTATATTATATTTTCTTAAACATTAAAATATATTTTTATAAAGTTTCATCATCACATACAAGTGCCTCCATGGGGTCCCAAAATCAACCCAAGAATGACCATGATTGGACATGTATCTGAAAATATTATTAGGAGACATGTTAGGATAATTTAATATTATTATAATATTATTTATTTACCAATATTTACCCGATTTATCTTTTAACCATGGTTAATAAAATGATTACGTAAGATAATGTTAATAATGTCTAAAAATAAAGGATTCAAATTTACACAATTTGGAACTCCTGATTTCAAATATGGAATCCTTTTTTTAGATATTAATAATAAAAATTTTGTAAAAATTAATTTCAAATTAATTCCCATTGTCAAAACCAAAAACCGTATTTTTATGAAATAATAACTATCAAATGACTGAAAATTGTTTATGTTCAATTTAAAATTGAGATTACTTAAAAAGGAAAAAAATAAATTAAATAGTAAAAATATCATCTAATTACAATATAAAACCAATTAAATGTATAATATACCTATATAAATAAATTATTTTAAAAGGCAGTTTTGACTAAAAATGCAGTATTTTTCAGTATTCATTTAAAAAATTAATTTTATTAGAAAAATACCAAAAAATTAACCAAAGTATATTTTGATGTCCTGATTCTAAATAAGAATTCTATTTTTTAAAATAGAATATATAAAAGTGAAAAAATAGAAATAAAAATGGTTCACAATCAAAATGTGTTAAACTGGCCATTTAAAAAATATTAGAGTATATATGCTTAAAATTGGATTCATTCATATTTTAATACTCTAAATTTTTATTAGATAAATGGAAAAAAATTAACAAAAATTATTAATCATAATATTCTTAGTTTTTTTCATTGCCTCCAATATAATTACTAGGCATTAACTACCATTTAAAATTATGTTATTATATATTTTCAGTATGACTGAGCATTCTATGCTACATGAGATTTCAGAGAAACTTGTTGTTCTATGTTGGGTACACCATCAAACATAACATCTCCTTTAAATAAAAATAAATATTTAATTAAAAAATATTAATAAATATGAAAATGTCATATTCTTTATTTACCTGGGATGTTACCAATACTATTAAGAACCTAAAGAGATAAAAAAATCAGAAATATGTCATCATCTGAACCCATTAGTTACAATTATTTTAAATATAGTTAGACAATATCATGGTTATTGAGAAAACATCTATATCTATCTTCAACATCTTTTCTAGTCATAGATCCAATTTGAGCTCACTATAAGATCTCCCAATTCTGTATTGCATGATCACCACTTAAAATGTCTCTTTATATTCATGGTGTCCCCCACTAAAATGTTTTTTTTCTTATATCCATTGTAACAATTACATTTATTTATATATTATTATTATAATTACTTCCATCTATAATATAAGAAACCACTTGTTTCAAGGTGGAAACATCTCCAATACTTGTGATCTCTACTTATCATGACCATTTGGTGAAAATAAACTTCCATTAAGAGAAAAAAAAGGTACTACATAGGGATCAAATCCATCAAGAGATTGGGCCACATGATGGCCTTCATTAATATTTAATTTCATTTAATAAACTCCAAATTTTTAGCTCATCAAATCACAAACGAATCTCTGCATCCATTATTAAAAATCACATAACTTCCATTTCTCAAATATTCTACATTATATAAAACATTAAAGAACTTATCTCACTTGGTTATGAAAATAATGGACTCAAAATCACCCCTTGTAACACTTGATGACTCTTTAACCAACCATTAAAGAAGAACACAAGACATTTGGTCATCATTTCATCTATATTGATTATGATCTAAAAAAGGAATTTCAACATACTTCCAAAAACAGGTAATTATTTTATTGATTGGCAGTATCTAAACTTCTAAATCATTCACATTCACAGCAGAAAATAGATGAATACGAACATCACCATATCCTCAGCCTCAATAATTAATCAGTTTTATGAAGAATAAAGTGAATAATCTACCTTGGAATCATCCCTATTTGAAACATCTTATAACACTTTGATCTATGAATTCCATCATAAAATCGTTCAAAAACAGAAAATATAAAGAGAAATCATCAGCCATCAATAAATATCCAATATTTAGTTCGATGTCATTCACACAATTTAGATGCTGTTAGAAGTTTATCTTCATCCATAATCTAACTTACACTTATATACCCCCATCTTATTTTTATGAAAATTCCACAAGACTGATCTCGATTCATGCCTAGATCCACCGAGTTCATGTCTGAACTCAGAGGTCTATGACTCAATTTCATCATCTGCACACGACCTCAGTTTTTCCTTCCTAATTACTCAATGAAATCAGATCACCTCTAGATGGATGGCCACAAAATGTGGTTCACAAACCCGTTATTTCAAGGATGTGTTCAGTTCAGTTGAATCTCCATCACTTGAACTCAGTGCTCATCACATGACTTCATTATTAACCTCAAAACATCATATATTCTATCCATCATACACATTGTATTATCATAACATCTATCATTTGTGTGACATTTTTCATCATCTTACTCAATTGTTTTCCTTTTCAAAAGAGAAACATCCTCATAAATTTATCAATAAATAATAATAATATAAATATATACTATCTAAATAGAATATAATGTAAAAAAATTCCTTATATAAAGTTTCTTCTTTTTTCAAAGAAACATGGAATTTTCCTTATTGTCAAGCACCTTTGAAATACATATTATTTGGAATGCATATTTGTAATATGCCCCATTAAAAAAATATCATTAGTAGTGTTCAATATTTAAAATAACATTCAATGAATTATTTTCAAAGAAGGCTCTTTCCTAGAATGTTCATTACTCAATTAAATTTTATATAAGGCACATTCCCGCAAAACACCTTCTTTGAAAAAGAGAGGGTGCTCTGTGATAAAGGGCCTTCTAATCAACTTTAAATCCCACTCGAAGTTTGATCTCGTCACTCAGTTAGTGATTGCACTAACTTGATATCCCTCAATCAAAATTTCTCAAGGAATATCATAATGAAATCAAACATCCTCATTGACATCCCTCCATCATCATCTTCTCCACAATGCTCATCCTAATATAAAACATTCACTTTAGCACTCTTGAATCTAGATCCCACTCCCGGTAAAGCATTGATCTAGATTTCCAAAATGGTTTTACACAATCTGTGAGTGTGGATTGATGATGTTTTCATACTCAAAAAGAGATCCTACTTCCTAGAAAAAATAAATTGGGTTCTTCTAAAACATTTTTAACAAAACTAAATGGATGTGACATCCTATTCTATGAACCACTCCCTTGCGTACCCCACCGTCATATTACCCCAACGTGAGCCCCGACATCATCATTCATCATACCCATCTCTTTCATGAATCCCCTATAAAAAGAAGATATATATTAAAAATTTTAAATTAATAATTGGTGGGTTTGTGAAAAGAATATTTATTTAAAATTTTATTTTTGTTTTTGAAAATTATATTTAATATGATAAATTATTTTGTTGAAAATTATATAACATTTTAGTATATTGATTGTGTAATAATTACTGCATATTAATTTATATATATTATGTTTAATTGTATATAATACATTGATAAATTAATTACTAATTTTTTAGTTATTATATTTATTTGATTGTATATTATATATATTAATTTTTTATTATAATTAATATATATGTTATGGAATCTTATAAAATATACTATTTCATAGTAAATTAGAAATAAATAATTAATAAATGGTTTCATTGTAAATGTTTTTTAAACAATGTGTTTATTGTATGTTTATATTATAATTTATTGAAATTAATTGTTTTATATTTCCTTTCAATTGATAAAAACATCAAACCAAATAATTAATTTTTATATTTGAAGATAAATTAATTTTTTGTGAAAATAAAAACGAAATTTATTATTAATTTAAATAACAATACATAAATTTTGTTTTTTTAATTAAATTTCAGTTGTTGAATGCACAATTTTAAAAATATTCTCACATGCATTTATAGAATATGAATAAAGACAATATGATTTCCATCAAATAATAGAATACATAAAAAGAATAAATGAGTTCTATTCAAGTACATTGTACCATCCTGAGATATTATGAGATAGATTCTGTTAATTTATTTGATTTCTTTTGTTGTACTCAACACCATTATTATCTTTCACTATATGGCACACCATATTAGCATGTAGTATAAGAAACTCTAATCTTGGCTCATGTTACAAAAAATTTCAAGTTTTTTTGGTAGAAATTCTTATATGCAACATTGATTGTAGATTTTTGTTTAATTTATAAATAAACTAAATTTTTATTATTTTATACGCACCACCAACAGAAACCTTCACTATAGGCAACACTGACTTGGTTTGCGTTACACGCAAGAGCGACCTTTCTTGATAGATTGCATTGTACACGATACTTAGTTTCACTAAACAATGATATTTTATTATAATATTATTATAA
The DNA here is from genome assembly GCA_963277665.1 of Viscum album. NCBI lineage: Eukaryota > Viridiplantae > Streptophyta > Magnoliopsida > Santalales > Viscaceae > Viscum > Viscum album. The sequence goes on along the minus strand of OY728122.1, from coordinate 610,559,628 downwards.
AATGTCCATTACGAATATTATTAACCGAATATGGAATTTCATGACATTATAATTCATCTTAAACATTTTTTTAGAACATTATATGAGAACAAGATAAATTTTTCGGATAAAAGAAGTATTTTAAAAAAATACAGTTTTCCTCCTTTTGGAGAAGAACCCATTTTGAATCTAAATTTTAACTTGTTTAGAACTTTAATTTGTCATAATAATCTTCCTCTTTTGAATTAGGAAATAAAAATTTATTTCAGTTAAATTTTTGAGAATTTTCCAATAACTTTCAAATTTTGATGAAATGTAACAATACGATACATTTTACATAAAAACTACTTTTTTCACTGAGATAATTTATATGGTTAAATTATAATATTTTATGGTTTTAATGTATAAATAGAATATATTTTTACCATTTAATATAATATAATTCATTAGAATTAATTTTACATTGAATTCATAGGTAAAAACATGTCAATCTTTTGCAATGTTTTATCTTGTATAACATGTTTTCTCATTTCAACAAGGAGATTAATTTTAAATTATTTAATGAAACTTATCTATATTGAATTTGGAAAAATGGATTCAATATTTGGAATCATTTGGTTTAAATTATATTAATTGGAAACTTTTATTTGTGGTCATTATGATTAGTTGCTAAGGTAAATTTTATTTACCATAGTTATAAGTAAATCAAGTAATTAGGGGTAAAAATAATATTATTAAATTACTCAAAAAATAGTATTAATATAATTTTATGATTATATTTAACCCCAAAACATAATTTGGTGGAAATGGAATCTATTGGAACCCAATTTTATGTGATTAAGATCATTAATTTATTTTTTTAATGGAATGTTAAATATGCCTCACTCAACCATTAATAATTAAATTATTTTTAATATAAGGTTATACATAATATAAGTTCGATTATACATTCTCATATGAAATCTAAAATGATTTTATTTAACATGGTAATTTATTTGTAATTTTTAAGAAATATTAAATTACCTTAATATCTTATAAATTAATTATGTAGAAACTATTTATTTAGTTAAAAAACCAACAATATAGATTTTATTAAAATAATAATACACATCAAACGGAAAAAAACCTAACCAAACATTATTGGATGAGTATATATATTCAACAAGAATCCAAGGGTCGACTTGTGGACCCTTTGGAGCCTTATAAAAGCGATTATGAAATTTATATTATTTTATTTTTAATGATTTCAATGTTTTCAGCTTCATAATTTAATAAAGATAACAGTTTAAATGTTGGGTGTTTTAGAAGATAAATTTTACTAAAATTAATCTTATGAAATCTATTATAGTTATCTTCATCATAAAATTATGTTTCTAATTTTAATCAACATATATGTATAGTAAATAATTATACAAAAATGTTTTAATAATTATTTTATTAAGAGAAATATCAAAACAATGGTTTTAAAAAAATTAAAATAAGTATTATATCAACTAATTAAAGTTCTCCACTAATTTTATAGATGAATATGACATGTTTTGAAAATATATTAAATATTTTTTTTGAATATATCTTATTTTTGGATTTCATTTAAATTTAAATAAATGAATAGTTTCAAAATTTTCCCTATTGATATTTTATCAAAAAACATATTATTAAATAGTTTTAAAATGTCAAAAATATTCAAAAATTAAAAATTAAAAATTATATGGTCAAAAATTTAATAAAGTATCCAATTATGGAAAATTCACAACACATAAGTAAGTATTTATAACCTATTAAAATTTAAAATGTTTTTACCAAAAATAAAATTAAATAGATTAAATAAGGGTAAATCAAAATGATAAGGATTAAAATAAAATAAAAAAATGTCTAAATTTAATTATTTGAAGATATTACAACCCTATACCATCTAGTATTCTATTTTGAGTCATTTTAAATTTTTTTATATGGGGTTTGAGTTTATTAAAAGTTAATATTTTTTTAGATTCAAAAAGTTACCCTCTCATCTCTTATAAAAGGGAACCTCCTCCCTCTCATCATCACTCCATTTTTATCCTTCAAACACGACCAACCTCAGTCCATTCCCCATAAATAATTCCCTATAATCATTCTACATGTCCTAGTCTTCATCAATGACCATATTTAGTTCACTAGTAGGAGGTTTAGAAGAGGAACATCCTATAAGTGGTAATATCCTTTATAGATTCTTTCAAACTTCATTCTTCATCTACTTCTTCTATATGATTTGTTTCATTATTAAGTAATAAATCCAGTATAAATTTTATACTGACATGTTATTATGAATATTAAACAACCACATTCCATCTTCTATCCAACCTATGAAAAATGAAATCACCACGTGTGGGAATGTATGACCTACCATCTCCACCATGTGATATAATCTATTTTTCATCGCCAATATACTTGGATGGGTATAATGATGGAAGAAATAACTATATAAGATTATTTTAAAGTCATATATATTCTTAAATATTATACACCATAAACATCAATACAATTGCTCAATCATGAAAATGAAATCATCACCCGTGCGTACGTACGACCTACCGTCTCTGCGATGTGATCTGATTCGTTCTACATGATCTTCATTGAAGAATGATTATATAAATGAATTCAATGAATAAATATTATATATATAATAATAATACCATTATGTAATGATATAAATATAACCTAAAAATCGTAATAATAATTTATTCAACAAAACACGCAGAAGAACATAAATCTCTTAACTCCCGAATAATGAGTAACAATGAAATGTTACTAATAAAAAGGTAAGAATATTACTATATATGATATAATAAATATGAATATGATTCTAGAATAATTAAATGGAATTATTTAATTCATTATATAGGAGGTTCAGATACATACAAATCATATCATACCTATGGTAAGGGATAATTGTCCAATCTCATTTTTATATGAGATTGTTTATACGTAAGTAATTTATGGGCATATATTTATCATACTTTTACATGTATTATAAAAAATTGTCAATGAAATTTTAACTATAATTCCATTTATTTTTAATTTAATTTCAACCATTTTTTTACTTTTACCACATGGTATGGAAGAAATCGGTCTTCAGATTATCATATGATGTACTTTTTGACTTTTCCTGCAAAATTACGAAGAATTTTTTTCTAACTTATAATAAATGAAAGGATTTTTATAGTTTCATTATGAAATATTTCCATGATCATTCCACTACAATATTTCATGATTATAATCAACCAAATTGTGTTCTTCAAAAATTACACGACATTTTTGGAAAAGATAATGTTTTTGAAGAAGAAAGGATATTTTCCTCAAGAATTCATTTAAAGCATTTTATCAAAAATATATTCCATCTAAGAAGAAATTCTTTAATATGGTTATGTTTCAAGTATAATGTCCCTATTATTTACATGGTTTTATTTTGTTTATGATGAGATTATATCCAATTTGTTATATAGATTATGTTATGATTGGTTGATTTTTATTTAACCCAATTTATTCATTGGGTTATGAATGATTTATGTTTATTTTGAGGAACACGTTAGAATGATTTCATTATGAGTGGGGTGTGACCTATATCTCTCTCTATTACGTTGGGAAAATATTTATATCTCATGAAATAGTCATGGCTTGAAAGGCATGTAAATCTAGTTCAGTAATACTGGGCTGGAACGACATGTAAACCCAATTCAGTAATGGACATCATCAACGATGTTGTTCTTGGGAGAAATTCCTTGGATACTATGGAAATAAAAATATGTGATTATTTGTTTTTAACAATTTAATGTTTTATTCCAATGATAATCTTTCATGCATAATTTTCCTTTATGATCCATGCCTTATGTACTTCCATGATTTATGTCATTTCTCAAGATTTGGATGTTAAAATTTTATGTTCTTGTTCTTATGTTAAAATGTTTATGGTTTGTTTTATTTTTTCTGTGTTTCCCCTTACTGAGTATTAGATATCACCCTTTCTATGTTTTCTTTTCCCTATGAAATAAAAAAGATTTTTGGTAAGAAAACAAAAGGGGAATATTTTTATGGGAGATGTAGATGATCTTTTACCATGATTAGATGATTATGTTCCACGTTTCCAAATACACTAAACTAATACGATCATTAGTCATTTAATTTTAGTATTTTTTAATTATTCCTCAAAAGTAATGTAATTTCCATGCATGTCATTCTACGGTCTCTATAGTTGGTATAAGAGTGAAGGTTTAGTAAACCACTAAAACTAGGATGTGATAATTTAGAGAGATCCCAAGAGATATTTCTAAGGTATGTCAAGGGATATGCCTAAGGTTAAGTATAAGTATAGGGTACAATACATGAATTATTATAACGATCATGAATAACCTAGGATTAAACCTAAAATTTTAGAGATTTAATGTACTCCCCCATGATAATGTGGTTTTCCTAGTGTGCTTTTTTTCACGCACACTGTTCATTTTGGGATTTAGATAATGGCTGGAACTCAAAGGAACTGTGTAAATGATCAATGCACTGGGTAATGAAATGATTTTCCTCTTGAACAACCAAATATTATGGGAGATAGAGTGCAAAATCATATTTTTGTACTTACACAAGCTATGAATCATTATGGGCATCCAAATGAGACAAGAAGGGAACAATATTCTATTGAGTCCGTCATGAGGTAATGCCCACCTTCATTTCGGGGGTCTTTTGAATCACTTGTTATAGAAAAATTGATCGGTACCATTGAAAATATATTTTCCATCCTTCACTATTCAGAACATGAAAAGTAAATTTTTTCTGTCTATCGTTTAGAATGTGAATTATACTGTTTGTGTACTCTCATTAAGAATATAAGAAAGCATGATGAAATTGAATCCATGGAATGGGACTAGTTTACACACTTATCTTTCAATAAGTACAAACCTCGTATTTTTCAAATAAATATGGAAAAGGTGTTCCTTGAGCTTAAGAAAATAGATGATGAATCTGTTGGTACACACGAGGTGAATTTTACAAGACTTGCAAGGTATGCTTCTGGCTTTTTCATCCAACCTGAGTGTAGAGTTTATTGATTCTTCAGTGGTTTAAAACCAAGTCATTTAAGGGTATTAGATATAATAGACTTCAGTAGTTATGAAGATATTGTGTGTTGTTTTTTCAAGTTAGAATTGGAAGTTAGTGTTACATATGCATGTCATGGTTTTGACTAGAACAGAAAGATATTGTTCAAGGAAAAATATCAAGAAAATGATGAAAAGAAGTCCAATGTTTTGTTATTTTCAATGTGTGGAAGTAAGAATGGTAGAAATTGTATTAAAGGAACAAGAAAATGTTTGATGTGTAGAAAATAAGTTCATCGAGCAGCTTAGGGTAGAATTAATGGGAAAAAGGTAGATAATGATGTGAATAGAGAAAAGACTACAGAGAATCCTCCACCAACACATCAATGCGGTAAGTGCAAGGAAATGGGGTATTTTGATAACCGATTCCCTGATCCAAGTGTTAATGATGATCGAAATCAACAACCTCTTAAGGAAAAAGAAAAAGTGAAGTTACAAGAAATAACAATTGGCGACATTGAGTATGACAATGAAGTGGTGGAATGATTAAGTGTTTATGTAACGGGATTCCAAAATAGTGTTATGGAATCTCATTTTTAGTATCATGGAAAATTGGAATATATATGTATTGGTTTTGTGTGGTTTTCAATAATTATATGGTACTGTTAACCATGAAAACTGATTGAATTATTTTTGGAAAGCAAATAATATGCGCGTAAAAAAGGGATATAGAAAAAATAATATGTTTGTCAATATTAATTAGCTCATGAATTCTAAAAGTACAATGTGATTTCATGGTTTGAGTATATATAATGTTTGGGATTTTGGTATGTGGAAAGAGTTAAAATTTGGTAGCATTCATGTTTTCACTAAAGTTCTATGGTAATTCATGTTTCAAGAGAATAAATTATTAAGGTATTCATATGTTTGTAATGTGACCAACAAGATATATCTTATGATATATAGGGGATAAATGATGATATTCACTAGCATGATATATGACAATTCTTGTAATTTTTATCTTCGTAAAGTGAGATTGGACAGAAGTATTTTCAATAAGCCTAATGGGTGGAATGGATTAAGTTAGACATCATATAGTATTGTTTATGTCTAGAAATTTTTTTTTGAATGTTATAATAGTACGGTTTTCGAAAAAGGATGACCCACAGGATGGGTGACAACACGTCACATCAGACAAGGATGTGGGAATCGAATATACAATATAAGTGAGACAAGCCTTTATCACATACCACTGGCCTATAGGAGGTCCTTGGTTTGTATAAATTAGTTTTATTTTATTAAGTGGTATGATATATTAATTATAAGTGCATTTTTGGAACCATATACGATTAATATCGCACTAGATGGAATTATGTATATTTAATAACATGTGCTATACTTTAGTTGATAGAGATGGATGGTATGGCCTATCATTCTATCGCATGATCTTCTAACCCTTCAAGAATGGAAAATTCAACTCCATTTCATTAAATAACAGATGAAGTGGAAATTGTTCATGGAATGACCAAAGATGATATTATATTGAAATCAAGTAAGTATTTCTCCTAACTCAAAAACTCATCAACTTTAGGGAAATGATCTTGAAAGTAGAAATTTTTTTTCTATGTACCCTCATATCTGATCAATCAGATGGTACCTTAGATCATCACAAATTTATGGCTTTGTGATTGTGGGATTTTTCCTTGCAATGTTCTCTGTCACACTTCATCATAACATGATGGTTAGATTTATATTCCACGTCCATGTTTTCAAGTATGTTTTCCTCTGTGGAAACCCTATGATGGATTAATTTGTGTCAAATTTTAGTTCCTAACATTATTATTTAAAATTAGGTTTTTTTAATCATTTTTATGATGTGTGTTTCATGAAAGAAACATTAATGTAGTAAACCATTTACAACCCCGTCGAATTTAGAGGGAGAAATTCATTTTAAGGGTTGAAGAATGAAAAACCCCAAGATTTTATATGACAGATTCTATTAATTTATTTGATGTCTTTTTATTAATGCTACACCACGATTATCTTTCGCTATATGCAACACCGTATTAGCTTTCAGTATACGCAACACAATTCGTGGCTCGTTTTACACACAATATTATGTTTTTTTGGTAGAAATTATTCTGCACAACATTGAGTAGAGATTTTGTTCGATGTTTAAATAGAATAAATTTGGATTATTTTATATGTAGTACCAAAGGATGGTTTCACTATTCACAACACTAACATGGATTGTGTTTCACGCAAGAGTGATCTTCCTTGATAGATTGTGTTGTACGCGATACTGAGTTTAATTAAAAATGATATATTATTATAATATTATTAAGAACTATAAATTATGAATATTATTAACATAATATTAAATTTTATAACATTATAATTATAATTACACATTTTTATAACATGTTATGAGAACAAAATCAATTTTTTAGATAATAGAAGTATTTAAAAAAAATGCAATTTTCGTTATTTTGATGGAAAACCCATTTTAATATATATTTTTAACATGTTAATAAGTTAAATTTGACTAAATAAACTTATTTTTTTGAATAATGATATAAAATTAAGGTTGGATAAATTTTTGATATTTTTCTGATAACATTCATATTTTGATGAACAGTAAAAATATGCTAAATTTTACTTAAATTAATATTTTTTCATTGAGATAATTTATATGGTTAATTTATAATTTTTAATGGTTTTAAAGTATAAATAAAATTAATTTTTACAATTTTATATAATTGAAGTCATTATCATTAATTTTACATTGAATTCATAGGTAAAAACATTTCAATTTTTGGAAATGTTTTAACTTGTACAACTCGTTTTCTGATTTCCACAATAGGATTATTATTAAATTAACTACTGAAACATATGCATCATTAATTTGAAAAAGTGGAGTCTATATTTTCAATCCGTGGGTCCAAATTCTGTTAATATGTTACTTTTATTTTTGGGCATTATGAATATTTATTAAGGTAAATTTTATTTACCACAGTAATATGTCAATCAGGTAATTAAGGTTAAAAAATAATATTATGAAAATACCCTATCACTTGTCGTAATATAATTTATGATTATATTTCTCTCTGAAACATACTTGGTTCACAATTGAATCTATTGGAACTCACATGGATGAGTTTAAGAACTTTGATTTATTTTATTTAAAGGAATGTGAAATATATCTCACTCAAACATTAATAATTACATTATTTTTAATATAATGTTATACAAAATATAAATTCGATTATAAATACACATTTTAATGATAAACTGTTTTTCTTTATCATGTAAATTTATTTTTAATTTCTATGAAAAAATAATTACTTTAATAGCTTATTCCTTAATGATGCAGAAATTATTTATTTTGTGAAAAATCAATAATATTGTTTTTTTTAAAATAATAATACCAATAAAAATGACCAAACACACAACCAAAACATATTTGTCGAGTATATAAAAACCATATATATTCTAAGGTATACATGTGGACCATTTGGAGCCTTATAAAAGATATTATGAGAATTATACTATTTTATTTTAAATGATGATGAACTTGTCAAATTCATAATTAAATAAAGATAACATTTTAAAAGTGTTGTGTTTTAGAAGCAAAATTATACTAAAAGTAATCCTATGAATTCTATTAGATTTATTTTCAATTAATAATTTTATATTATATTTTTATGAAAAAATATTAATATCAAATATTTATAGAAAAAATGTTGTAGTAACTATTTTATTAAGAGAAATATCAAATAAATTGTTTTAATAAAATTAAAATAAATATGGTATGAAATAATTACTGTTCTCAACTAATTTTCAATATGAATATGAAATGTTGGGAATCTGTTAAATATTTTTTTCGAATCAATATTATGTTTGGATTTTATTTAAATTCAAATAAATGAATAGTACCAAAATTGACAATATGGATATTTTATATAAATACTGTATTTTTAAATTGTTTAAACCTCACACAAATACTTAAAAATTACAATATAGAAATTACATGATCGAAAATTCCATAATGTATCCCATTATGTAAAATTCACAACACATATGTAAGTATTTATAAGCATTTAAAATTTATAATATTATCATCATAAATAAAATTGAATATATTAAATAAGTACAAATCCAAATGATAAGGATTAAAATAAAATCAAAACATGTCTAAATTTTATTAAATGACATGATTAAAAAAATATGTCATCTAATCTTTGAATTTGAGTCAATTTTTTGGTTTTTATGTTTGTTTTGACTTTATTATAAATTAATATGTTTGATGTTTCCAAAAGTTCCCCTCAACTCTATTATAAAAGAGCACCACCTCCCTCTTCTATTCACTGCATTTTTTCCCTTAAAACATGGCTAAACCCAGTCAATTACCTTTATGAACTCCCCTAGAAATATACTAGAGGTCATGGTCTTCTTCAAAGTCCATCATTAGTTCCCTAATATGAGGTTTAAAAGAGGCATGTCCAAGAAGATATAATATCCTTTATCGATTCTTTCAAACTTGATTCTTCTTCTACTTCTTCTACAAGAGTAGTTTCACTATTAAGTAATAAAAACAGTATAATTTTTATATTGACATGTTATTAAGAATATTAAACAACCATATTCTATCATCTATCCATCTTATGAAAAATAAAATCACCATATGTGCGTACGTACGGCCTACCGTCTCCACGCTGTAGTTTAATCTTTTCTTCATCACCAACATACTTGGATGGGTTTAATGATGGAATAAATAACCATATATGAATATATTAAAGTTATTTTTATTCTTGTATATTATACACCATACACATTAATAAAATTCCACAATCAAGGGAATGATATTGTCGCTCGTGAGAACGTACGACATACCGTCTTGACGATGTGATGCAATTCGTTCTACATGATCCTCATTAAAGAATGATTATATAAATGAATTGAAATAATAAATATGATATATATAATAGTAATAACATTATTTAAATGATATAACTATAAACTAAAAATAGGAATAAGGCCACGACCCATCCTCGGGGCCCATGCCGTGACTACCCCTTGCCCGCCTTCCGTAGGCCAGGGGCTGGCGACTAGGACCAAAGGCTTAAATCCCGATAACTGGGAAAGAATTGCCTTTATCAAAGTAAACAAAACACCACAGAGTACAAGTGGAAGTAATACACTATGTACAAAAGAAAGTGCTGAAAATTAAGTGGGCTAGAATACAAACCCAACTGAAAGTACTGCTACAAATGAACGTAAGTACAACAGAAAAGACAAATAGTTGGAATAAAAGAATCACCTCCTGGGTCGTCCACCAAGGATCCTACCTGAAGGGTAGGTACATATAACACATCTCCTGGATCGTCCACCACGGATCCTACCTGAAGGGTAGGTACAGATAGCCTCCACAATGCTCTCATCCGTCGACCTCCCCCGAGTACGATCTCGATAAATGAAAATCATGGTTTGAGCTAAGTCTATAACCTTTGTGATTACCTCAAGATTGAGATGGGTCACTTTATAACTTAGGTATATGTATAGGCATATACCTAGGTAGTGTATATCCGTATTATACATAACATACTTAACAACATAATGTTGTTAACACCCTAATAACGAGTAACAATGAAGTGTTACTAATCAACAGATAAGAATATGACCATATATGATATAATAAAAATGACTATGATAATAGAATAATTTAATGTAATTATTTAAATCATTATACAGGAGGTTTGGATATGTTAAAATCATATCAGACCTAAGGTAAGGGATAATTTTTCAATCTCATTTTTATCTGAGATTGTTTATACATGAGTGTTTTCTGGGGATATATTTATCATCCATGTCCATGTTTTATAAAATTGTTTTTATAAAAATTTTAATATTAATTCATTTATGTTTAAAGTCATTTATAACCATTTTTTAATTTTATCACATGGTATGGAAGGAATCACTATTTTTTTACCATATGTGGAACTTTTTTACTTCTCTAGCAAATGTACGAAGAATGTTTTTTTAACTTATAGGGAATGAATGGATTTTTAAGGATTCATAACACCATATTACAGAGAATATTCCTTTATAATATTTCAATATTATTTTCGACAAAATTATATTCTTTTACAATTGCATGACATTTTGAGAAAAGAAAATTATTTTGAATAAGAAAGTATATTTTCCTCAAGAATACATTTCAAGTGTTTTATAAAAACTTTTTTCCATATAAGATGAAAGTATTTAATGTGGTTATGTTTCTTGTATAATGGAACAATTATTTACGTGTTTTGATTTGTTTTACGATGAAAAATATAAATTTTTTATATGGATTATATTATTTTGGGATGATGTTTATGAAACCCTTTTTATTCATTGGGTTATGATGAATGATTTATGTTTATTTTGTGGAACACGTAAGAATGATTTAATTATGAGAAGGGCGGGACCTATATCTCCCTCCAATTCATTGGGTACAGATTTATATGTCATGAAATATACATGGTTGTAATGCTAAGTGAATCTGGTTCAGTAATACAGGGCTGGAATGACAAGTAAACCCGATTCAAAAATAGACTTCATCCACAATGATGGTCTTGGAAGAACTGCCTCGGCTACTATTAAAATCATAATATGTACTTATTAGTTTTCCAAAATTACATATTTTATTCACGTTCTTATATTTCATGGCTAGTATTCCTTTATGATCCATTCCTTACATACAACCATGATTTATTTCATCGCTCTTGATTTGGATGTTAAAATTTTATGTTCATGTTTTTACATTCAAAGGTTTATGATATATCTAGCTGGGATATCCCATATGTATAAACATAATAGGAACAAATTTTGGACCCTAGGGACTAACCATAGGAATCCACATGAAATGGTACATCTACCAGGATCTTGGAATCTAATGGATTGATTTGAACTGGTGAAAAAACCATCCATCAACAAGTCCAAGATATAAAATGTTGTTGAAGTATTTCAGAGCAACATGACCTCCACCTTAGACTTTTTGGACACAATTCCATATGAACACCTCCTAAATAAACCACATAGACGTGCCATACAAGGATCCATCAAGAAAAAAAGAAGATATAGAACATATATGACTAACCAAATTATCCATTGGGGTGTACAATCAACTAAATGGGGATTACTCCCTTATAATGTCCATTATCACTCAGAGCTCTTCTAAACAAATCTAGCCAACTGAAAGAGAACTACATCACAACTCATGAAGGATGCCAATCCCAAATATCCCAAGGGTATCCTTCTAAAACCATTGTTCTGAGAAGAAACTGTAACACCTGAGAATTTTATGAGAAATATTTTGTTCTTTTGTTATATACATCATCAAAGGAATAATTCACTAGACACAACACTAGCTTGGATTGCTTTACATGAAATCGTGACCTTCCTTGATAGCTGGAGTTGTACGCAATACCGAGTTTCACTAAACAATGATATAATAATAAAATATTATTAAAACTAGCCATTACGAATAGTAATACCCACTTTTTGAAAAAAAAAATTCAAAATGGACTTCATTTTTCTATTTGGAATATCAAAATTATCCCAGGGTGAATTTTTGGTATTTTTCTGAAAACATTCTATTTTTGATGAATAGTGAAAACTATGGGTTACTATTTAAAAAACGAATTTTTATTTAAATAATTTTTTATTTTATTTAAATTTATTTTAGGTCACAATTTATACATAATACCTATATAAGTTCAATGTAATTCATTGAAGTCATTTTATAATAATTTTCGACATGTAAAAAATTTTCCCCGCATTTTACCCACGTCCTAGGATAATTTGGAAATTCACATAAAACATAATTTTACCATTTCTGTGAGTGGAATTTCGAAAATCCAAGAGACACAGTTAATATCAAGGCCTAAAATGTGGTTCAATGTGATGAAAATAATTTTTGGTGAATAGTAACGTTTTACTTTCATTTTCCACGGTTAAAAGTAAATAGGGTAATTAAGGGTAAAAATGATAATATTATTACCCTAACACATGTCCTAATTCTATTGGATACATGTAATTCGACCAAAAACAACCTTAGGAATAAAATATGACCATTTAGGTCCACTTGGATTAGATTAGGACATTTATTATTAATTTATTTAATGAAGGGTTAGAATAGTTAAAATCAACGTTTAATAACTAAAGCATTTTTAATAAAGGGTTATAATCAAGATAAATTAGACTATAAATATTTATTAAAAGGATAAAATTAATTCCAACATAATGGTATTTTATTTATAATTGTTAGACTTTAAATAAATTAATTTATTTCTGACACAATGATGATGTAGTAATTACCTTATTAAGGAAATATTAACATAATTGATGCTATAAATAACCAAATAAATATAATTTAAGACTTTTTATGAATTACACTAATATTATGGGTTAATATGACATGTTAGTATTAATTTAATAAACATTGATCGAACTAATAATTTTTTCATGAGTTTCAAAAAAATCAATTACCAAATCATGTCAAAATTGACATAATATAGTTTTTAAAACGAATATTTTATTATTAATTGTTAATTTATTCTTAAAAATCTAAGGATCTTCCAAATGACTTAGATAAGGTTATATATATTAATAATAAACAACATGGGGTTCTTTTTTCTTGTTATAGTAAATTTATTAACCTGATATTGTAAGAAAAAAAATACATGGTAAAAGTAAAATTATTCAAATTAAAGTTAAATCTAAATGATAAGGTTAAAATAGAAACTTGAACATTACTAAATTCTATTGGATGATACTATTTCGACCCATACACACCTTAGCTTCTAAATAAATCAATTTTGAGCTATTAAAAACCCGAATATGAACTTATAATAAAATAATATTATTTAGTTTTTCCAAAGGCGCCCCTCTCCTCCCTTATAAAAGGGCATCTCCTCCCTCTCTTCCTCACACCACTATTAGCCTTCAAGCTCGGCCAATCCCTGCCAATTTCTCTTCTCCACTTCCCTATAAACATCTTAGAGGTCCTGGTCTTCTTTAAAGACCATCTTTAGTGCCCTAAGAAGAGGTTAAGAAGAGGCGCTTCAAAGAAGAGGTAATGTCCGTTACCGATTCATTCAACTTTATTTTTTCTTATAGTTTGACTTCTTTAGTTATTTCATTATGATGTAATATCTTCAGTATCTCTCATACACTGATATTTAATTATAAATATGAAACAATCCTATTTTACCTTCTATCCGTCCTACGGAAAACGAAATCATTGCGCGTGCGTACGTACGGAATACCGTCTCCACGTCGTGGTGTAAACTATTTTCCACCACCACCTTACATGGATGGGTACCATGGTGAAAATAATAAATATATATTATTATTTTAAAGTGATATTTATTCTGAAATATTATACATACACTTCAATACAATTCCACGATCATGGGAATGTTATCATTGCTCGGTCGTACATACGACCTACCATCTCGACGATGTGATGTGACTCGTTCTACATGATCTTCATTTCATAATGATTATATAAGAGAATTGAATGAATAAATATGATATATATTACAAAAATACCATTTTTGTAAATTAGGTATCTATAACCTAAAAGAAGAATAAGAATTTATTCAACAAAACATGCATAAGAACAAAAAGCAATAAACACCAGAATAAAAAGGATCAATGAAATATTACTAATAAGAAGCTAAGAATATGACCTCATATGATATTATAACAATGTGTACGATTCTGGAATAAGTCAATAACATTATTTAAATCATTATATAGGAGGTTCAGACATGTACGAAGAAAATCGGACCTAAGGTAAGGGAAAATCTCGCAATTTCAAATTTTATCCAATATTGTTTATAATTCAGAATTTGCTGGGGAATATTTTTCTTCCATATCCATGTTTCCTCAATATATAATATTATTTATATCCATCTAAAATTTTTTAAATCCAATTTTACCCTTCAGTGAGTTTTTATTAAAATATATGAAAGGAATCATTTGTCGTTTTTCGTACGAGGTACTTTTTGACTTTTCCGGCCAAAATACGAGAAGAATGTTTTTTAACTTATACAACATGAATAGATTTTTAGAACATTATTTCCATGAATCCTCCTCTAAAACTTTTACAGTTTATATTTAATCAACTTATTTTAGTTTAAAATTATATGACATGTTAAGAAAGGAAACTGTTTTTGAAGTAGAAAGGATATTTTCCTCAAGAATGGAGTTCAACTGTTTTATCAAAATTATTTTCCATCTAAGATAATATAGGGTACTATTTCTATCCTTATTTTAACATTGACTTTATTATGTTATGATGGAATATATTTTATGATCTCCTTTTATCTTATGTGGATTATGTTATGATGGAATGACATTTTAGAATCCCATTTTTATTACATGGGATATGCTATGATTGATGATTTTGTGGCACACAGAAGAATAGTTTCATAATGAGATGGGTGGGACCCATATATCCCTCCAATGCATTGGGTAAAGATTCATATCTCATGAGAAAGAAATTGCTGGAACAGTAGGTTAATCCATTTCAGTGATACAGGACTAAAAGGAGGAGTGAACTCGGTTCCGAAATGGACTTTTTCCACTAAGACAGTCTTGGAAATGAGTCTTGACTACTAAGAAATGATTCTCTATGATTATGTGTGTATTCCACAAAGTTTCATGTTTTATGTTATGATTATTGGGATTACGTTTCACTATTATGATTTATCCCATGTTATGAAATTATGATCTCTTTTGCAGGTTAAGATTTAAAAGATGTTATTTTCTTATGAATATGATGTGATTGAAATTTCTTTTGATTACCCTTACGGAGCATTTGAGCTCACCCTTTTTTATGTTTTCATTCCCCAGGTCAGGAAGAAGGTTATTAAGTAGGATATGCCAAAAGGTACTCTAGATATGATGAAATAAATGGGAGACAATGTAGATGCTTTATGAACCAGTTGTTTATGTTTCCCAGTTTCTAAAGACACTATACTTATACGGTCCGTTCATGGTTTTGTTATATGTTTTAATAAATGTGCTTAAATTTTATGCAATAACAATGTATGTAAAGTATGCATCGTTATAGTTGGTATCAGAGGAAAGGTATAGTCAACAATTGGAAACTAGGATGTGAAGGCCTTAGTAAGAACCCTAAGGATATATCTAAGCATAGAACACAATCTTAGTGTTTTAGAAATGTCCATGAAAAACCTATGATAAGACCTTAAGTGTGAAATTTTATTCTTGATTATGTGGTTATCCTATTATAATTAGTGTTTCTCACACTATTCTTCTTGGTTTTAGTCAATGGCTGGAACCCAAAGGAACCGTGTTAATGCAGAATGTGATGGGCAATGCAATGATTGTACCCCTGAGAAACCAAACGTTTTGTGAGATGGAATGAAAAATATTCTAGCCATGATCACACAACTATCTCAAGATATGATTCATTCAGGACTTCAAAACGAGCAAAGGAGAAACATTTTGTTGAATCCTTCATGACGCGGTTTCCACCCTCATTCAGCGGGACTACTGATCCATTAGTTGCTAAACAATGGATCATTACTACTGAAAATATATTTTCAGTTCATTAATGTTCTGAACATGAAAAAGTCATCTTAGTAGTGTATCGTTTGGACGGTGGTGCTGATCAATGGAGGAATCTTATCAAGAATACGAGGCAAAGGGACGAAATCGAGTCTATAAAATGGGACAAGTTCAAAAACTTTTTTTTCAATAAGAAACTCCCTCGTATTCTTCGAACAGAGATGTAGAAGGAGTTTCTTGAACCAAAGAAAATGGATGACGAATCTGTTGGTACCTATGAAGAAAATTTTACAAGACATTCATGGTACACTTCTGGGATTATTATCCAACCTGA
The DNA here is from genome assembly GCA_963277665.1 of Viscum album. Lineage (NCBI taxonomy): Eukaryota > Viridiplantae > Streptophyta > Magnoliopsida > Santalales > Viscaceae > Viscum > Viscum album. The sequence goes on along the minus strand of OY728122.1, from coordinate 610,542,666 downwards.
GTGTAAGATCGATCAATTATTTAGTATCCATAAGGGACTTCAATAGCTACGAGGAAATCGATTGATGTGCTCTCAAAGTTGATATGGATATTGGAGTAATCTATCAGTCATATTCATTTGATAATAAGTGGAAAATTGATTTCAAAGCGAAATCTAAAGAGCACACTGAAAAGATGATGAGTTTTCCCTTATGCTTCAAGTGTGGAACAAACATGGAAGGAGTTTTCCTATAGGTACAAGTAAATGTTTCAAATGTGGAAAAGAAGTTCATTGAGGAATTTCAATGCCGCAATGATGGGAAGAAGATGTTTAGGGATGCGAACAAAGAAAGGGATACATAGTGTGCACCTCCTACACTTCAATGATACAAGTTCAAGGAAATGGGGAATTATGCCAATCAATGCCATAATCTCAGTGTTGATGATGATGATCAACATCAACAAACTCTTAAGGATAAAGACAAAATAATGTCACATGAAATTTCTATCAGAGATGTGGAGTACGATAACGAAGTGGTGAAAGGTACACTTACCATCCACTCTAAAGTAGAAAATGGTTTATTTGATTCTAGATCCACCCAATCATTTATTTCTGAATAATTTTCTAAGGGCATCACAGTATTACCTCAACAAATAGATGTTGAGTTAGCTATGAAAACCCCTAATGGAAGAACAGTCGCATCAAAAGTTTACAATTCTTCTTAGATTGAAGTTTGTGGGAATGTGCTTCCTGTAAATCTTGTGATCCTTCCTATAGTGGATTTTGATGTGATTCTTGGCATGGATTGGCTTTATTTATATGGAGATCATATCAATTGACAAAGAATGGAAGTCCCATTTCATATTCCAGATCAATCTATGATCGTCTATCGATGCAACGATGAATATAACCTTCCAGTGGAAATTTCATCCATCTTATGGGTCTTGATTCCACTAAATGAAGGTAATTTATCTGAAATGGTTGGAGAGAAACTCACGATTCAGAATATTCCCATTGTATGAGAGTTTGATTATGTCTTTCCAGATGAATTTCCAGTTAATCCACCAAATCATGAAGTTGAGTTTTCAATAGAACTCGTACCGGGTGCTTTGCCTCTTTTAAAGACACCTTATAGAATGGATCCAATTGAGTTACAGGAATTGAAGAAGAAACTCCAAGTGAATCCTGATAAGGGATTCATACACCCTAGTGTGTTACCTTGGGGAGCACCTGTTCTGTTCTTTATGAAGAATGATGGATCAATGAGACTCTACATTGATTATCGAGAACTTAACAAGATCACTATCAAGAAAAAATATCCTCTCCCATGCATTGATGATTTATTTGACCAACTACGCGGAGCTCAATACATTTCCAAGATTGATCTTCGTTTAGGGTATCATCAATTAAGGTTGAAAAGGGAGGATATACCAAATACAAATTTCTGTACAAGGTATGCAGACTATGAATTTATAGGGATTCCATTTGGTCTTACTAATGCCCATTCTATCTTCATGGATCTAAGGAATAGAATCTTTAGACACTATCTTGATCAGTTTGTGGTAGTATTTATAGACGATCTTCTTGTCTATTAAAAGAGAAATGATGAACATGAAGATCACTTGAGAATTGTATTCAAGACCCTGAGAAAGGAGAATCTTTATGCCAAGTTTAGCATGTGTAAATTTTGGATTCAAAAAGCTGCACTTTTGAGTCAAGTAATCTCAAAAGAGGGGATATCTGTGGATCTAGAAAAATCAAAGGTTATCAAAAGAAGGTTGAGACCAACAACAGTAACTGAGATCCAAAGTTTTCTTGGTTTGGATGGATATTATCGATGTATTGTGAATTATATTTCACGATTAGCTAATCCACCCACTAGGTTGACTCAAAAAGGAGTTAAGTTCATGTGGATTGAGATATGTGAAGAGAATTTCAAGGAATTGAAAAGAAGGTTTTCCAGTGCACCTATGCTCACACTGCCTTGTAGTGGAGAAAGGTTTGTGATATACTGTGATCTATTCATGAAGGGGATGGGGTGTGGTCTCATGCAAAATGTAATGGTGATAGCTTATACCTCATGACAGTGGAAAATACATGAGAAAAATTACCCTACTCATGATTTGGAGTTCGCTGTGGTAATCTTTTCATTAAAGATTTAGAGGCATTATCTTTATGGTAAAAGGTGTGATATTTATACTGATCATAAATGTTTAAAGTATATTTTCACACAAAAGGATATGAATATGTGCCAAAGAAGATGGTTGGAGTTGATTAAGGATTACGACTGCTCAATTCATTACCACCCAGGGAAAGACAATATGGTGGCAGACACATTAAGTCGACAAGACCATTCTAGCTTATCCATGATGAGGATCATTAAAGATCCAATATTTATGGATTTAAAAATGATAGATCTTGGAATTATAATGGAATGGGAAAAATCATATCTTTCTCAAATAAATTTTCAACCATCTATTCATGTGAAGATTAAAGAGTCACAGAAAGAAGATGTACAGTTACAAAAGAAGGTGATAAATGTTCTTGAATTCAACCTTGATTGTGATGGGATAATAATGTTCAAGAATAGCGATTGTGTTCCTCCCATACCCGAATTAAAGAATGAGCTACTAGATAAGGCTCATAGTTCTTCATTCTCTATTCATCCTGGAAGCACAAAGATGTATAGGTACCTGAAAGTGTACTTCCATTGGGATGTCATGAAAAGAGATGTTACTGAATATGTCACTCGATGCTTGGTCTATCAGCAAGTTAAGGATGAGAGACAGATTTATAAGGTGATGTTACAACCATTACCCATACCAGAATAGAAATGGGAAAACATCACTATGGACTTTTTCACTGGACTTCCTAAAACATCCAAAGGCAATAATGCTATCTGGGTCATAGTTGATCATCTTACAAAGTCTGAACACTTCATTGCTATTAGAGTGGATTTCTCTCTGGATCATCTTTCTAGGATATATGTAAATGAAGTGGTAAGATTTCATGGAGTAATACTTTCCATTATATCTGATCGGGATCCGAGGTTTACCTCAAAGTTCTGGCGAAGTCTTCAGCATACTCTGGATTCATAGTAGAGTTTCAGAACTAATTATCATCCTCAGATAGATGGTCAGTCTGAGAGAACAATTCGAACTCTAGAAGATATGTTAAGATATTGCTCTATGGATTTCCAAGGTGGTTGCTATCAACACCTAACTTTGGTATAATTTTATTATAATAATTGATTTCACTCCAGTATTCAGATGGCTCCTTATGAAGCTCTCTATGGAAATAAATACTGAACTCCAACTTACTGGTATGAAGTTGGGGAAATAAAGCTATTAGGACCTGATCTTGTTGATGAGATGGCAGAAAAGGTAAGATCTATTCAACAACACATTATAGAATCTCAGAGTTGACAAAATATTTATTCCCATAACCAATGAAAAGACCTAGTGTTTGAAGTGGGTGATAAAGTGTTCTTACGAATATCTCCTTGGAAGAGAGTAATGAGATTTGGAAAGAAGGGAAAGATGATCCTAAGGTATATCTGTCCTTTCAAAATATTCGATCATGTTGGGAAGGTAGATTACCGATTGGTGCTTCCAAAAAATCTCTCTCAAGTTCACAATGTGTTCCATGTATCTCTCCTGAGAAAGTACATACTCGATCCTTCACATGTACTCAGCTCAGAAGTTGTCCCGCTGGAGCAAGATCTTTCTTATGAAGAACAGCTGATAGAGATTCTGGATCGTAGCGAAAAAAGTCCTACGGAACATGACCACTCTCTTGGTGAAAGTTTTATGGAGGAACCACCAATTAGAAGAAGCTACATGGGAGCTTGAGGATATGATGAGGTAGAGCTATCCTCATCTGTTTGTTTAAAAGTGACGAATATTGAGGGATAAATTCATTTTAAGGGGGGTTGAATGTACCACCCGAGACTTTTATGAGAAATATATAGTTTTATGTTATATAAATCATCAATGGAATCTTTCACTACACACAACAATAGCTTGGCTTGATTTACACGCAATCACGACCTTCCTCAATAGCTTGCGTTGTACGCAATACTGAGTTTCACTAAAAAACGATATTCTTTTAAAATATTAATTAAACTAGCCGTTATGAATACTAATACCCACTTTTTGAAATTTTATTTTTCAAAATGGACTTTATTTTTTATTTCGGAAAATCGAAATTCGCTTAGGGTGAATTTTTTATATTTTTCTGAAATCTTTCAATTTTGATGAATAGTGAAAACACTGGGTTACTATTTAAAAACCAAATTTTTATTCAAATAATTATTTATTATATTTAAATTTATTTTAGGTCAAAATTTATACATAATACCTATATATGTTTAGTGTAATTCATTGAAGTCATTTTATAATAATTTTCGATATATAAAAATTTTTCAACGTCTTTTAACCACCTCCTAGGAGAATTTGGAAATTCACATAAATCATAATTTTACAGCTTCTGTGAGTGGAATTTCGAAAATCTGAGATACATGGTTAATATCAAAGACTAAAATGTGGTTCAATGAGATGAAAATAATTTTTGGTGAATAGTAACTTTTTACTTTTATTTACCACACTTAAAAGTAAATAGGGTAATTAAGGGTAAAAATGATATAATTATTACCCAAACACATGTCCTAATTCTATCGGATTAGTGTAATTCGACCAATAACATCCTTAGAAATAAAATATGACCATTTAGGTCCACTTGGATTCGATTAGGACATTTATTTTTAATTTATTTAAAAAAAAGGTTAAAATACTTAAAAGCAAAGTTTAATAAATAAATCATTTTTAATATATGGTTATACATAAGATAAATTCGACTATAAATGTTTATTAGAAAGCTAAAATGATTTGATACATAATTTTATTTTATTTCAAATTTTTACATTTTATATAATTTAATTTATTTATGTCAAAATGATCATGCATAGTTACCTTATTAAGGAAATATTAACATAATTGATGTTATAAATACCAAATAAATGCAATTTTAGACTTTTTATGAATTCCAATTATTTTATAGGATAATATGACCTGTTAATATTTATCTATTTAACATTTTTCGAACTAATCAAGATGTTATGATTTTCACAAAAATCAATCCCCAAATAGTGTCAAAATTGACATAAAATAGTTTTTAAAACAAATATGATATTATTAATTGTAATTTTTTTCCTAAAAATATAAGGTTCAGCCAAATGACTTAGATAAGGATATATATATTAATAATAAGCAACTTGGGATTCTTTTGTCTTGTTATAGTAAAATTATTAACCGTATATTGCAATATAACCAGAAGACACGGTAAAAGTAAAATTATTGAACTTAAAGTTAAATCTAAATGATAAGGTTAAAATAGAAACCTAAACTTGTATAAATTATATTTTATGAGTGTATTTAGAACCATACCCACCTTAGCTTCGAAATAAATTAATTTGGAGCTATTAAAAATTGAATATGACTTTACAATAAAATAATATTTTTTAGTTTTTTCCAAAGGTGCCCCTCTCCTCACTTATAAAAGGGAACCTCCTCCCCCTCTTCCTCACACCACTTTGAGCCTTCATTCTTGGTCAAACCCTACCAATTTATGTTCTCCACTTCCCTAAAAACATCCAATAGGTCCTGGTTATCTTCAAATACCATCTTTAGTGACCTAAGAGGAGGTTAAAAATAGGCGCTTCAAAGAAGACGTAATGTCTGTTACTGATTCTTTCATCTTTATTTCTTCTTCTACTTATTATTCTTTATTTGTTTCATTATGAAGTAATAATATCAGTTTCAATAATATAATTATATGTTATTATAAATATGAAACAACCCTATTTCACCTTCTATCCATCCTACGGAAAATGAAATCACCACGTGTGCGTACGTACGGAATACCGTCTCCACGCCGTGGTGTAATCTATTTTCCACCACCACCTTACTTGGATGGGTATAATGGTGTAAAGAATAACCATATATTATTATTGTAAATTTATATTGATTCTGAAATATTATACATACACTTCAATACAATTCCACGATCATGGGAACGATATCATCGCTCGTCCGTACGTACGACCAATCGTCTCCATAATGTGATGCGCCTCCTTCTACATGATCTTCATTTCATAACGATTATATAAATGATTTGAATTAATAAATATGATATATATATCACTAATACCATTCTGGAAAACAAGTATCTATAACCTAAATTAAGAATGATAATTTATTTGACAAAACACGCATAAGAACAAAAAGCAATAAACACCCGAATAACAAGTAACAATGAAATATTACTAATAAGAAGTTAAGAATATGACCACATATGATATCATAACAATGAGTGAGATTCTGGAATAAGTAAATAGCATTATTTAAATCATTATACAGGAGGTTTTGACACGTACGAAGCAAATCAGTCCTAAGGTAAGGGAAAATCTCGTAATCTCAATATTTATCCGAGATTGTTTATACATCAGAATTTACTGGGGAATATTTATCATCCACCCCCATGATTCCTCAATATGTATTAATATTTATATCCTCCTACAATTTTTTAAATCGAATTTTCCTTTTGTTGATTTTTTAGTAAAAGAAATGAAAGGAATCTTTTGTCATTTTTTGTACGAGGTACTTTTTGACTTTTCTGGCCAAAATACCCGAAGAATGCTTTTTAAACTTATACAGCATGAATGGATTTTTAGAACATTATTTCCATGAATCTTCATTGAAAAGTTTTCAAGTTTATTTTTAATCATATTCATTTAGTTTAAAATTATATGACATGTTATGAAAGGAAATTTTTTTTGAAGTATAAAGGATATTTTTTTCAAGAATGGAGTTCAAGTGTTTTATCAAAATTATTTTCCATATAAGCTAATATAGGGTTCTGTTTCTATCATTATTTTTACATTGATTTTATTATATTATGATGGAATATATTTTATGGTGTCCTTTTATCTTATGTGCATTATGTTATGATTCCATGAGGTTTAATAATCCCATTTTTATTACATGGGTTATGCTATGATTTATGATTTTGTGGCACACATAAGAATGGTTTCATTATGAGATTGGTGGGACCTATATCTCCATCCAATGAATTGGGTAAAGATTTATATCTCATGAGATAGACATGGCTTGAATGGAAGGTTAATCAGGTTCAGTGATACATGACTGAAACGAGGAGTGAAATCGGTTTAGAAATGGACTTTGTCCACTAAGACAATCTTGGCAATGAGTCTTGACTACTATGAAATGAATTTCTATGATTATGTGTGAATTCCACAAAGTTTAATGTTTTATGTTATGATTATTGTGATTACATTTCACTACTATGATTTATCCCATGTTATGAAATTATGATCTCTTTTGCAGGTTATGCTTTCTAAAATGTTATGTTCAAATGAATATGATGTGATTTATATTTCTTTTGTTTACCCTTACTGAGCATTTGATCTCAACCTTTTGTATGTTTTCTTTCCCCAGGTTAGGAAGAAGGTTATTAAGTAGGATATGACAAATTTGACTGTAGATATGATGAAATAAATGGGAGACAATTTAGATGCTTTATGAACCAGTTGTTTATGTTTCCCAGTTTCAAAAGACACTATACCTATATGGTCCTTTAATGGTTTTTTATTTGTTGTAATAAGTGTGCTTAAATTTTGAATCAATAACAATGTATTAAAAGTATGCATCATTATAGAAACTATCTCAAATTTCAAGTCCAAAGGCCAATGAAATATGAGATTATCCAACCTTTATCCAACCATCAATATAGTTTATTCTCATATAGAAATTTTAAATTTTAATATATTAATATTAATTACATAACATGCTAATATAAGCCAAATTCATTTAGGTATTGTACCTTTGGAAACATGGAATCCTAAATAGCTTATCTATTAGAGTGGTACATCATCTCCCACCAATATATTCTTAACTACCATCCTTCATATACATATCATACATAATACGTTTCATCAAATCTCTACGAAAGGAAACAAAAGAAATGGTGATATCCTATTCTTAGAAAGTGTAATCTCAGGATATATTTTTATATCATTAGTATTAGGGTACATGCACTTGAGAATAACATTTAAAACATGTGCCCTCCACATCATAGAACATAAATTTGATTCACGACATAAATCATGAATCCTCACAAGATATGGATAATAATAGAATCAACGAACATGGGATATGATAGAAAAACATTAGTTTAATGAAAAGATTAATGGAAAGTACACAAGCATAAAAAAACTTTTGACAAATATATCCACCAAGACATTAATAACAATTTATGCTTGGGATAACCACAAATGTACCTATATCTCACTTGGTAAGACCTCACATTTATCCTCTATATAGGATTTGGATAACCACACATAACCATATAATGTAACCCCCTAACCCAAATTCCACATCCTTATTCCCTGATCATATTCACCACATGACATCAGGTGCAACTTTCTATATTCTAGAGGCTTCTAATTAGTAGTGAGGGTCTAATATGTAATTTGGGTAGACAATACACTATTTATCAAAGAATCAAAATAAATTAAATCAATATTCTGTATAAACAAGATTCCAAAATAATCAATAATCTTCCAAAAAAACACATAAAAATCCAAAAACAGGGAAAATGACCATAAACCAATATTGTAAATATGTATCGACAAATAATTTCCATGTGTCTATTGAAAATGAAAAAATAACCAATGAAATCTCTAAATTGGGTCATAACATCATGTCTGGATCCCCCCTAAATGTTCCATCCCAAATCCCCAATCATCCATCTATCCTAAGGCTCACTCCCTTATCCCATCTTATAAACATGATGTTTATTAATGTAATAATCCGACAGCCTTAGTAGGGTGAGGTTAGAACATAGTAGGCCACCACTAACTACATTTAGTGAAATATCCAATTCATAATATTGTACATAGTTTTATAAAGAATAAATAAAAAAAATTAATGGTAAACAAGGATTAAATTTATTATTATTTAATCAACCATATAGTCCCCTGGGTTCAGGGTGACACTCGAACAAGTCATACATTTTTCATCACATTCATGATTCTAAACCATGTCAAGATGGATATATGAATTCATTATTTCATGGTATTTAATCATTAAGGTCATTTAAATTCATTTATGTTACCTTAGAGAATTAGTCCATGTACCAATTCACATGAATGAAATGGGAGACTAGAGCATAAATCTAGAATCCCATTGTCACATGGAGGATCATTCACTCAACCAAAACACAATGATCAATTATCATATAAATATTATTCACGCATCGGGGGAATATAGAACCATTTTGGAACCCCATCGGTACTTGTAGAACTATTCCATCACCCAAAACATAGTGATCAAATTCTAATATAATTATAAATCATCCATAGTTAGGATAATTCATAATTATTGTAACACCCCAAGCTTCTACGGTACGCTTCTCTTTGAATAATGCGATAGCGTGTGTTGTACGCAACACCGAGTTCTAACAACCAATCAAACTAGCTGTTATGAATAGTAATACCTACTTTTTGAAATTATATATATATCTTATATTTCAAAATGGACTTAATTTTTGGATTCGGAATATCTAATTTAGCATAAGATGAAATTTTGGTACTTTTCGGATAACTTTCATATTTTGATGAATAGTGAAAATTACTAAATTTTAATTAAAAACAACTTTTTTAATTAAAATAATTAATAGTGATAAATTATGAATTTGAGTGGTTTTAAACAATATTAAGAATATATATTTACCATTTAATATAATTTTGGTCATTGGACATAATTTTACAATAAACCGAACATAAACAAGTGTCAATCTTTTGATAGTTATTATCTCTTAAAAACACGCTTTTTGTTTTGACAGCGGGAATTAATTTTAAATTAATTTCTACCACTTATGTGTTTTGAATTTAGAAAAATGGATTCCATATTTGGAATCAGGATGTTCAAATTTTGTAAATAGGTAACTTTTATTTTTAGACATTTTGAATAATTATTGCGGTGAATATTTTATTTACCATGGTTAAGGGTAAATCCGGTAAATAAGGGTTAAAATATAATATTATAATAATACTAAATTACCCTAAAACGTGTCCTAGCCTTATTTGTTGATACATGTTCGACCATAGGAATCTTTGGGTCGATTTTGGGACCCCATGGTGCCACTTGTAGGTGATAGGGACATTTTTTTTAATTAAGTTAAAATGAATACAAAAATGACACAAGCATATATCTTTTAGAAAAACAATTTTTACATAGGGTTATATATGTTTTATTTTAGATTATAAATATTAATTAGAAAGATAAAAAGATTTACTACATAGTTATATTTTATTTATAATTTTTAGACATTAAATAATTTAATTTATTTATGATACAATGATGATGAATTAATTACTATAATAGTGAAAAATTAAAATAATTGATATTATAAATACCCAAATAAATATAATATGAAACTTTTAATGAATTAAACTAATTTTCTAGGATAAAATGATATATTAGGATTGATTTAATTGACTTTTTTCGAAGTAATCAATCTCTTATGAGTTTTAAAAAAATCAACTATTGAATAGTGTCAAAATTGACATAAAAGAGTTCTTAAAACAAATATTATATTATTAATTGATATTAAATTCCTAAAAATCTAAGGATCGTCCAAGAGACTTATATCATGATAGGTTCATCATTAATGGACCACTTGGGGGTCTCTTGGATGTATGTAGTAAGATTAGTAACCATATTATATAAAAATACAAAGAGACATTATAAAAGTGAAACTAATTAACTTAGAGTTAATACTTAAAGATAAGGTTAATATAAGTACCCAAACCTGTATAAATTCTATTGGTTGAGTTGTTTTATACCTATCCCCACCTTAAAATTTAAATAATCAACTTTGGAGCCATTATAAACCTAATATTAGTTTATTATAAATTAATATTTCTAGTTTTTCCAAAGGTGCCCCTCACCCATCTTATAAAAGGGCACTCCTCCTTCTCATTTCTTCACACCTTCAAAGCCTTTTGGTTCGGCCAAACTATGCCCCAATACTCTCCCAACTTCACTCACTACAACCTAGGGGCCTTAGTTTGATCTGAAAGCTATCCTAAGGAGCCCTTTTGATCAAATCTAAAAGAAGAACCCGAAGAAGAGATAATGATTTCACCACCCTTTTCCAAGTTCATTTCTTCTTCCACTTCTTCTTCCTTTGTTGTTACCATTCTAAAATAATAACCCCAGTATCATATATATACTATGATGTTATTATAACTATGGTACAACCATATTCTTTATTCTATCCACCCTTTGAATAACATGTCACCATACGTGTGTACGTACGGCTTACCGTCTCCACGTCGTGGTGTAATTGTTATTCAATATAATATTATTTGGATGGGTATAATAATGATGTTTAACTCATGTAAATAATAAATATAACATGTTAATGATTCTGTAAATATGATATACCATCCATTTATATATTATTTTAATATCAAAAGAATGATATTGTCGCTCGTGCGTACGTACGGACTACTGTCTCCACGAACGCGATGAGATTAATTCTCCATCGTATCCATTAAAGTATAATTATCATTTGATGATTTAAAATAATGATTTTTAAGGACTTTATATCATTCTGGATATGAATAATATACAACCTATCCTTTATAAACATGTCTTACATAACAAAACATATAAAAGAAAACAAGTAAGTTAACACCCGAAACAACGATAATACTAAGATATTATTATCAAATCAATATTAAAAGATCATATATGATATCATATTAATCTATATGATTCTTTTATAATTTAATAACAATTATTTCACCATTATACAGGAGGTTAACCTACCCCAACCAAGGAAAAGTACAAGGTAAGGGTTATTTCACAATCTCTTCATTATCCGAGGTTGTTTATATGTAATAATCTACTGGGATCTCTTTATCATCGACATCCATGTTTTCTTAAAAATGTATTTCAAAACATTTTTATTATTTACAAGAATATGGGTTAAAGTCATTTATACCCTTGTTTCACTTTTTATAAGAGGAATCTTTCCGTCATTTTCAAAACAAGGTCCTTTTTAACCTTTTCGACAGAATTAAGGTAAGAATGTTTTTTTAACTTATACGGCGAGTGCGATTATTTTCTGTCGTTATAAAATCTTCAATGTTTTCCTTACAAGCTTATAAGAATATTTTCAAGAAAATGTTTTATTTTATATGGCTCTTAAATTATTTAAAAAATTGAAAGAGATATTTCTCCAAAAAGTGTTTTGATTTCATCTATGTCAACATCCTTTAATGGATTTTACGCTTATTTGAAGTTGATTTATTATGATACAAAACCTCTATATTGTATTGAAGGTTTTATGATATGTTTGACTGTGGATGTGCTATTTTTATACCATTCATAGTTTATGGTAAAATTATTGACTTTTCGTATGCTAGTTTTAATACGAATGTTTATGTTATGTTTAAACCATTTCATATGGGAATGCATTGGACTTAATATGTGACGGGTGGAGCCCGATATAGCTCTTCGATGCATCGGTAGGTCTCATGAGACAAACTACTGTCTTGGCACAAGGCCTTGACAAAATCTTATTTGTAGTCTTGGCACGAGGCCTTGGCTATGTGGTTATGATAGTCTGGCATTATGCATTCCAACATTATGAAAGTGGTTAGTGATTTTGCATGTGATTATTCGATTAGTAGAATATTCATGTGAATGAATAAATGGCATTATTTCAATTTATTTATGCCATACAATGTTGAAAGTTCAAGTTTGAAAGGCTGTTGTTTTAGTTATACATTGCCTTAAATGTTTATTCTTATTTTTGAAAGTTTCCGCTATATTATTATCCTTACTGGGCATTTGAGCTCACCCCTTTTCTATGTTTTATTTTTCCCAGGATGTGAAGAAGTATGTTATGAATGACCTGCATGGATTTTATGTGGGGATATGAGTGTGAAATATGGAGACTATGTTGTTGTAGTAGTTTTTCACTTTATGATGTAATGTAAAACTTTATGAATATATCTAGTGTTTCCAAGGCTACTAAACCAATCGGTCTTTCGAGATTTGATCCTTCTTGTGATCATGCCAATGTTAGGTAATAATGCACCGACTCTAGGTAACTTGGTTCGGGGCGTGACAGTTGGTATTAGAGGAAGTTTAGTACAAACCTTGGAAGATAGATTTAGATAAACTCTGATTATAGAACGTAGACCTAAGATGAACTTTGAGGATTAGTATAGAAGAACTTCCTTGAATTTTGGTATTGTAGAGATTTTGTGAGTTTTCCGAGAAATACATCCATGTCTGGATACGAGCAGGTAGAGGTGGCTCTGGCACAGATGTACCTAGGGGTAAAACCCGAAAACACCGCTTTGAGCTAGACTCGAACGGGAACTGGTGCACGACAATGGGCCTTGCTGCATTCTTGGTTATGACACTCCGGGAGGATATGCTTAGGATAACTCTCATTTTATTTAAAAATCATTTTGAAGGGATTATGAGTATATACTTCCTCAAAGAAAAAATTCTTATGATTATGGATTATATCCATAAATAGTCCAATTTATGTTAAGTGTTTTATAAGTATGGGATTATGTATTTTGATTCATAAACTGATCTAGTTTATGCCATTGTTTAGAAATGGCGCCTAGTGGAAGAAATGGAAACTGTATCAATGCACGCACTCCATGTAGGGATTGCCCTCCTGCTCAAGATAATTATAGTGGAGCTGGTGATGCAGCTGGTGCCGATCAAATAATCACCATACTGGGACAACTTACTCAGGTTATGAATAATAACCTTACCCGTATGGAGCACCCTGATCCACAGCGTGGAGGATCAATGTTAGATCGATTCATGAGGCAACAACCACCAACGTTCAATGGGAGTACAAATCCCTTAGTAGCTGAGCAATGGATAAATTACCTAGAGAAAATATTTCAGTCTTTGGGGAGCAGTGAAAGGGAAAATGTTATCATGGCAGTTTACCGCCTCACTGGAGATGCTGATCAATGGTGCTCATTAATTCAAAATATGAAGGAAGATGATGAAGTATCAAATATGGAATGGAGGGAGTTCAAAGATCTGTTTTTAGAAAAATACTTTCCTCGCGACCATCGAGCAGATATGGAAAGACAATTTCTAAGTTTGAGACAGAAGGAGGATGAGAATGTCACAAAGTATGAGGCTAACTTTACAAGGTTAGCAAGGTATGCTAGTGATTATATACGTAACCCAAGAAGTAAGATTGATCGTTTCTTTGATGGGTTAAAACCATTTCTCCGTCGAGCATTAGTCTCACAATCCTTTTCATCGTACGAAGACATTGTCTCATGTTCTATCAAGACCGAAAAGCAATTCTCTAAGTCTTATTACTTTAAAGCAAAGCAAGAGAAGAAGAGACCTGCTGATCAATCTGGAAATGGAAATAAGGGGAAGAAGGGAAAGGTTGAATATCCATCTTGTGGTAAATGCGAGAAGAAAAATCCTGGTACTTGCTTGAAGGGAATGGGAGTCTGTTACAAGTGTGGTGAAAAAGGCCACCAAGCTCGTGATTGCAAGGGGAAGAAGGAAGCTACCGACGTTCAGTGCTACAATTGCAGGGAGATGGGGAATTATGAAAATGAATGTCCTAAGCGTCAGGAGAACTTACCTTAGAAAAGGCCAAGGGATCAAGGCCAGGCTTATGCTATCACTACTATTGAGGTAGAAGCTCCGAAAGACGTGGTGGCAGGTAATTTAATGGTTTCCTCAAGTTTAGCAAATGCATTATTTGATTCTGGATCATCGCATTGTTTCATATCTTCCCAGTTTGCTAATAAAATTAGATATTTCCAATTTGATTTAATAAGGGAGTTGTCAGTTAAAACTCCTAAGGGAAGTATCATTGCAACAAAGTTTTGTGAATCAGTCCATATTAGAGCACATAAATGTTTGTTATCTGCTGATATCATCGTCATACCTATGATTGATTTTGATATAATCCTCGGTATGGATTGGATTTCGGACTATGATGAAATGATTTATTTTAAGAAGAAAGAGGTTACGATTCTTGATGATAATGATAAGGAACACCTTATCTTTAGAGCAGAATCGTCACCACCTAATTCTTATTTAGATCCACCCCAGTAGCTCAACTTAATACAATTATTGGGGAGGAAGAGAATGAAATAACTGTCGGTGAGGAAAGGAATGTTCAAATAGAGGATGTACCTGTTGTGAAAGAATTTGTAGATGTATTTCCGGAAGATTTACCTGGACATCCTCCAGAACAAGAAGTTGAGTTTTCCATTGATTTGATTCCTGGATCAAGGCCTATATCAAATACCCCTTATAGAATGGCCACTGTAGAATTAGTTGAACTAAAGAAACAACTAGAGGAATTGAGTAATAAGGGATTTATTCGCCCTAGTGTTTCTCCATGGGGAGCCCATGTTCTTTTTGTTAAAAAGAAAGATGGATCTATGAGGTTATATATCGACTACAGGGAGATCAATGCTATAATGATAAAGAACAAGTATCCCCTACCTCGTATTGATGATTTATTTGACCAACTGCATGGAGCTCAATAATTTTCAATGATTGACCTTCGATCTGGATACCATCAGTTGTGTGTGAAGAAGGAAGACATTCCGAAGACAACATTTCGAACCAGGTACGGGCATTACGAGTTTACTGTAATGTCTTTTGGATTGACTAATGCACCCTCTGTATTCATGGATCTGATGAATAGTGTTTTCAAGGAGTATCTCGATGAATTTGTGGTGGTATTTATTGATGATATCTTGGTATACTCGAAAATCTATGAAGATCATGAAAATCACTTGCGCATTATCTTGAAGACTCTAAGAAGACATGAATTATATGGAAAGTTTAGCAAGTGTGAATTCTGGATTCATGAGATTTCTTTTCTTGGACATATTGTCTCTAAAGATGGAATCTCTGTTGATCCTTCTAAAACCAAGGCAATCCAAGAATGTCCAACACCTACGAGTATAACTGAGGTATGTAGTTTTATTGGTTTGGCAGGTAATTATCGACGTTTCGTCCAGAATTTTGCCTGATTGGCTAACCTATGAACGAAGCTCACACGTAAAGGGGATAAATTTGTTTGGACAAAAGAGTGTGAAGAATGTTTCGAAGAACTGAAGAGATGATTTTTCAATTATCCTATATTGACTCTACCATCAAGGAATTATGGATTCGTTATTTATAGTGATGCATCAAAGAAAGGACTTGGTTGTGTCCTTATGCAAAATGATTGAGTTATTGACTATGCATCACGACAGTTGAAAATTCTTGAACAAAACTATCATACTCATGATCTCGAGTTAGCTGATGTGATCGTTGCTTTGAAGATATGGAGGCACTACCTCTATGGTGAAAAATGAGAGATTTATACTGATCACAAGAGTTTGAAGTATATTTTCTCACAAAAAGAACTCAACATGAGGCAAAGGAGATGGCTTGAATTACTCAAGGATTATGATTGCACGATACACTACAACCCGGGGAAAGCAAACAAGGTGGCAGATGCTTTGAGTAGAAAAGACCATGGAGTTTTGAACATGATGAGAATGTAAAGGGATCCAATTTTCATGGATCTAGTAAAGATGGACATTGGTATAACTAGGGAAGGTGAAAAATCAATGCTTTTTCAAATGGTTGCCAAACCATCTTCACTAGAAAGGATTAAGAGTTCTCAGATCGATGTTGAAGAATTCCAAAAGAAGATTAAAGCTGTGAATGATGGGTGATTGAGAGACTTTGTGTATGAAGATGGAATTTTGGAATTCGGGAAGAGACTTTGTGTTCCCAATATATCTGATCTAAAAAGGGAATTGCTGGATGATGCTCATAGTTCCAATTTCTCTATACACCCTGGGAGCACCAAAATGTATAGATATTTGAAGGAACATTTTTGGTGGGACAACATGAAGAGGGAGATTTCTGATTTGGTGTCAAGATGTATGGTTTGTCAACAAGTGAAAGCTGGAAGGCAACTGCCTGGAGGAGTCATGCAACCTCTTCCCATACCGGAGTGGAAATGGGACAATATTACGATGGACTTTGTCATGGGGCTACCAAAGACTCCTAGAAGGAACGACGCAATATGGGTTATTGTTGATCGTCTTACCAAGTCCGCACATTTTCTTGCTATAAGAGAAGATCTACCCCTGGAACGTCTAGCAAGACTATATATTAATGAAGTTGTGAGACTTCATGGAGTACCCTTATCTATTGTTTCTGATCATGATCCCCGTTTTACTTCAAGATTTTGGAAAAGTCTTCAGAAATCCCTGGATACTGAACTTCATTTGAGCACTGCTTACCACCCTCAGACAGATGGACAATCAGAACGGACTATTCAGACCTTAGAAGACATGTTGAGATCTTGTTCAGTTGACTTTCAGGGTATGTGGGATCAATATTTACCACTAGTAGAATTTTCCTATAACAATAGCTTCCATTCGAGTATTCAAATGGCACCATATGAAGCGTTATATGGAAAGAGATGTCGTACACCAACCTGTTGGGATGACGTTGGTGATAGAAAACTTGTAGGCCCAAAACTGGTGTAGGAAACGGTGGAAAAGGTGAAAGTAATCCAAAATCACATCAAAGCAGCTCAAAGTAGGCAGAAGAGCAATGCCGATAATCGAAGGAAGGATTTGGAATTTCAAGTTGGTGATCATGTTTTCCTGAAAGTATCTCCATGGAAGGGAGTCATACGTTTTGGTAAGAAAGGTAAATTGAGTCCCATGTACATCGGACCTTTCGAAATTCTAGAACGAATTGGGGCTGTAGCTTACCGATTAGCAATGACGCCAAGTCTCTCCAAAGTTCACGATGTGTTCCACGTATATCTGTTGAGGAAATACATGCCTGACCCAACGCATGTACTCACCTATGAGGAATTAGAACTGGAACCCGATCATTCCTATTGTGAAGAGCCCGTCAGGATTCTTGATACGAGAGAACAAGTACTGAGAAACCGGACGACGCGTCTGGTAAAAGTTTTGTGGAGAAACCATAAGATGGAAGAAACAACGTGAGAACCCGAGGAAATTATGATAAAGAACCACCCGAGTCTTTTCATGCGGTAGTATTCTAGAAATTTCGAGGACGAAATTATTTGAAGGAGGGGAGAATGTAACACCCCAAGCTTCTACGGTACGCTTCTCTTTGAATAACGCGATAGCGTGTGTTGTACGCAACACCGAGTTCTAACAACCAATCAAACTAGCCGTTATGAATAGTAATACCTACTTTTTGAAATTATATATATATCTTATATTTCAAAATGGACTTAATTTCTGGATTCGGATTATCTAATTTAGCCTAAGATGAAATTTTGGTACTTTTCGGATAACTTTCATATTTTGATGAATAGTGAAAATTACTAAATTTTAATTAAAAACAACTTTTTTAATAAAAATAATTAATAGTGATAAATTATGAATTTGAGTGGTTTTAAATTATATTTAGAATATATTTTTACCATTTAATATAATTTTGGTCATTGGACATAATTTTACAATTAAACCGAACATAAACAAGTGTCAATCTTTTGATAGTTATTATCTCCTAAAAACACTCTTTTTGTTTTGACAACGGAAATTAATTTTAAATTAATTTCTTCCACTTTTGTGTTTTGAATTTAGAAAATTGGATTCCATATTTGGAATCAGGATTTTCAAATTGTGTAAATAGGTAACTTTTATTTTTAGACATTTTGAATAATTACTGCGGTAAATATTTTATTTACCATGGTTAAGGGTAAATCTGGTAAATAAGGGTTAAAAAATAATATTATAATAATACTAAATTACCCTAAAACGTGTCCTAGCCTTATTTGTTGATACATGTTCGACCATATTCATCTTTGGGTCGATTTTGGGACCCCATGGTGCCACTTGTAGGTGATAGGGACATTTTGTTTAATTAAGTTAAAATGAATACAAAAATGATTCAAGCATATATCTTTTAGAAAAACAATTTTTAAATAGGGTAATATATGTTGGATTTTAGATTATAAATATTCATTAGAAAGATAGAAAGATTTCCTACATAGTGATATTTTATTTATAATTTTTAGACATTAAATAATTTAATTTATTTATGATACAATGATGATGAATTAATTATTATAATAGTGAAAAATTAAAATAATTGATATTATAAATTCCCAAATAAATATAATATGAAACTTTTAATGAATTAAAATAATTTTATAGGATAATATGATATATTAGGATTGATTTAATTTACGTTTTTCGAAATAATCAATCTTTTATGAGTTTCACAAAAATCATCTATTGAATAGTGTCAAAATTGACATAAAAGAGTTCTTAAAAGAAATATTATATTATTAATTGATATTAAATTCCTAAAAATCTAAGGTTAGGCCAAGAGACTTATATCATGATAGGTTCATCATTAATGGACCTTTTGGGGGTCTCTTGTATGTATGTAGTAAGTGTATTAACCATATTATATAAAAATACAAAGAGACATTGTAAAAGTGAAACTAATTAACTTAGAGTTAATACTTAAAGATAAGGTTAATATAAGTACCCAAACCTGTCTAAATTATATTGGTTGAGTTGTTTTCGACCTATACCAACCTTAACATTTAAATAGTCAACTTTGGAGCCATTAGAAACCGAATATTAATTTATTATAAATTAATATTTCTAGCTTTTCCAAAGGTGCCCCTCACCCCTCTTATAAAAGGGCACTCCTCCTTCTCATTTCTTCACACCTTCAAAGCATTTTGGTTCGGCCAAACTCTGCCCAAATACTCTCCCAACTTCCCACACTACAACCTAGGGGCCTTAGTTTGATAAGAAAGCCAACCTAAGGATCCCTTTTGATAAAATCAAAAGGAAGAACCCGAAGAAGAGGTAATGATTTCACCACCCTTTTCCAAGTTCATTTCTTCTTCCACTTCTTCTTCCTTTGTTGTTACCATTCTAAAATAATAACTCCAGTATCATATATATACTGTGATGTTATTATAAATATGGTAAAACCATATTCAGTATTCTAACCACCCTTTGAATAACATGTCACCATACGTGCGTACGTACGACTTACCGTCTCCACGTCGTGGTGTAATTGTAATTCAATATAATATTATTTGGATGGGTATAATAATGATGTTTTACTCATGTAAATAATAAATATAACATGTTAATGATTCTGTATATATGATATACCATCCATTTATATTTTATTTTAATATCAAAAGAATGATATTGTCGCTCGTGCGTACGTACGGACTACCGTCTCCACGAACGCGATGAGATTCATTCTCCATCGTATCCATTCAAGTATAATTATCATTTGATGATTTAAAAAATGATGTTTAAGGACTTGATATCATTTTGGATATGAATAATATACAACCTATCCTTTATAAACATTTCTTACGTAACAAAACATATAAAAGAAAACAAGTAAGTTAACACCCGAAACAACGAT
Organism: Viscum album; assembly: GCA_963277665.1. NCBI lineage: Eukaryota > Viridiplantae > Streptophyta > Magnoliopsida > Santalales > Viscaceae > Viscum > Viscum album. The sequence continues at coordinate 610,522,117 of OY728122.1, read as the reverse complement.
AATACTAAGATATTGTTATCAAATCAATATTAAAAGATCATATATGATATCATATTAATATATATGATTCTTGAATAATTTAATAACAATTATTTACCATTATACAGGAGGTTAACCTACCCCAACCAAGGAAAAGTACAAGTTAAGGGTTATTTCACAATCTCTTCATTATCCGAGGTTGTTTATATGTAATAATCTACTGGGATCTCTTTATCATCCACATCCATGTTTTCATAAAAATGTATTTCAAAACATTTTTATTATATACAAGAATATGGGTTAAAGTCATTTATACCCTTGTTTGACTTTTTATAAGAGGAATCTTTCCGTCGTTTTCAAAACAAGTTCCTTTTTAACCTTTTCGACAGAATTAAGGTAAGAATGTTTTTTTAACTTATACAGCGAGTGCGGTTATTTTCTGCCGTTATAAAATCATCAAAGGTTTCCTTACAAGATTATAAGAATATTTTCAAGAAAATGTTTTATTTTATATGGATATTAAATTATTTCAAAAATAGAAAGAGATATTTCTCCTAAAAGTGTTTTGATTTCATCTATGTCAACATCCTTTGATGGATTTTACGCTTATTTGAAGTTGATTTATTATAAAAGAAAACTTCTATATTGTATTGAAGGTTTTATGATATGTTTGACTGTGGATGTGCTATTTTTATACCATTCATAGTTTATGGTGAAATTATTGACATTTCGTATGCTAGTTTTAATACGATTGTTTATGTTATGTTTAAACCTTTTCATATGGGAATGCATTGGACTTAATATGTGACGGGTGGAGCCCGATATATCTCCTCGATGCATCGGTAGGTCTCATGAGACAAACTAGTGTCTTGGCACAAGGCCTTGACAAAATCTTATTTGTAGTCTTGGCACGAGGCCTTGGCTATGTGGTTATGATAGTCTGGCATTATGCATTCCAACATTATGAAAGTGGTTAGTGATTTTGCATGTGATTATTTGATTAGTAGAATATCAATGTGAATGAGTAAATGGAATTATTTCATTTTATTTATGCCATAAAATGTTGAAAGTTCAAGTTTGAAAGGATGTTGTTTTAGTTATACATTGCCTTAAATGTTTATTCTTATTTTTGAAAGTTTTTGCTATATTGTTATCCTTACTGGGCATTTGAGCTCACCCCTTTTCTATGTTTTATTTTTCCCAGGATGTGAAAAAGTAAGTTATGAATGACCTGTAGGGATTTTATGTGGGGATATGATTTTGAAATATGGAGACTATGTTGTTGTAGTAGTTTTTCACTTTATGATGTAATGTAAAACTTTATGAATATATCTAGTGTTTTCAAGGATACTAAACTAATCGGTCTTTCGAGATTTGATCCTTCTTGTGATCATGCCAATGTTATGTAATAATGCACCGAATCTAGGTAACTGGGGTCGGGGCGTTACAATTATGGTACATTATTGGTACTCATAGAATCATTCCATCACCCACAAATCATTGTTCACATTCTCATAAAAAATTACTACATGGTTAACCATTTAATTTTTCATCATAACTATTATACAATAATTTTATCACAAGGAATGACAGGAATTTTTTTCCTATTAATCCATTTATCAAAATTTAATTACAAAATTAATTAACCCTTCATAGATAATCCATCTAACCCATTAATTCCAATTTTCACATATTCGACAAGGATTTAATTCAATTAGATTAAAATCATTAATTCTCTCTTAACAATTTCATTTTAAAAAAAATTGTATAATTTGGAAATTAAATTGAAAAATTACATACATGAGATCATAATTTAGAATATATGTAATTGAATTATGAAAATATACCTCTAGATATTTTATGAATTCTCTCCTAACCTTAGTCCTCAATTATTTGTAGAATGGCCTAAGTCAAAACAGAGAAGGGGGTCTCGGAACAAGACATAGGGTCAAGACCAATGAGTCAAGAACAATAAAACCATATATCTATACCTTCCAAAATACTATAATTCATCCCTTTACAAAGGCATAGAAATATGAAAGATATGTAGGGGAATATAAATGAAGAACAGATCAGATACGAAATAAGATTTGATCCTTATTCCATATCATTCATTAAAAATGAAATAAATTTGAGGTGTCTGGGAATCCTATTATGATCATAAAAAATTAATTGAATAATTTTTTATCTGATAATTTAATATTAAATATATAAATTATATGTTCAAGAAACTCTAACTAAATTATCATAAGATTAAAATATTTCATTCACAATTTCTAGGACGCCAACACTATTTGACCATCCATGAGCCACTTCATTCTAGGATCCACAATTGAGCGTTGGTGAGCATAAAATTTTTCAACCCAAAAAAATCCATGAAAACCTACTATTTATATGGTTTCATGGTTTAGGGAATTTGGTCCCATGATTTTTTCAAACCATGCACACCTTCTTAGGGCTCAAAATGGGGTTCCCAGTTTCTTAGGGAATACTGCACGCTTTTCATTAATCAAGTGCCCATAGTTCACAACCCCTAGGGCTTCAAATATTCACCAATTTCACCAAAAAAAACCCAAATAAAATACCTAAACAAATTATATCCAAAAAAGGTAAAATGATACTTAAAATGAGTACTAGAAATCTCAAAAAGGTTGGCATCACAAAATCTCTCCACTTTATAATAGATCAACCTATATGTCTACTCCCATGCCACACTATACGTCAATAGTGACAATGTTGGGCCACTAGGCCTCCATAAATTTATACCTATAACATTATACCTATTGAAAAAGGTCATGATGAAATAGAAAATGGACCAACTACATGGTATGTTCTGAAAACAAACATCCTCACTATGATCAGCAACATGGATCAGATGCTCCATATAGGTTTCAAAAATCTCCTGCTCAACATCGTCAAAATCGATCACATGACAATGGTCAATGTGATACATTATAATTATTGAAACATGGAAAAAATCATTCATAACACTATATCGTAGTGTCATATCCAATTGATATTCCACCGGTCTGGTCCTCTCTACAATCTCAAATTATCCAACTAACCTAGTCTCCATCATTTTTGGCTTCTGAATATAATGGTTATCCAAATGAGGTGACACCATAAGGAATACATGACCACCCATTATAAACCCAAGAGATCAATGAAATTAATAAGAATAATATTTATCTCAAATCTGAGTTGTAACAATAAATTTATGATAAAATGAACCTCTTCTGACATCACTTAAATGAGACTCTGTCCACAAAATTGTGACTCATCCATCTCCATCCAACATAGAGGTGATCTACACATCCTAACGTAAAGATACTTATATGGTGCCGTCATAATAGTCATAAGATAACAATTTTTATAGATAAAATAAACCATATATATGTTCTTCTCTAGTGACCCAAATTTTTATTGGACAATTTGCATTATTATGTCTTCCAGAAAATAAATAGTACAATCTGATTTCCCATTTTTCTATGGGTGAAAAGCCATACTCAAGAACACCTAGGTACCCAACACCTTCTACATGACTTTCTCAAAGACCATTATAAAACATGAATCATGATTTTAATCAATAGTTCACAAAACTCAATTCAAATAGACTATATCTTGAACCTAAATTCAAAAAACTAATCAAACATGAATATTTCCCCAATTTGGAGTAAACGAGATACGTTTTTCATCTTTTCCACAATCACCAATTATAATTAATGATTTTGACCAATACATAGAAGACCATCCACAAATTACAAGGTATGTTCATCCAACATCCATTACATAATGGGAATGACTGTAATAATCCACCATGCCATTATAGATGATCCTTCACCATTGGATAAGTATATAATCGTGTCAGGAAGAATACAATCTATTTTTCTTTTCCATCAACCAATACTATCTCAAATAATAATGGTAAATCTTGATCACACCAGGATTCAATGTCCATTTTTGGCATGGAACACACAAATAATCCCTTCCAATATATACGTATATACAACAAAATGTCCCTAGACATAGATGATCTAATTCTCATATATTATCTAATCTAGGTGTACCCCCACTTTTAAGTCTCTCCTTGAAGGATAAACACTCTGGATCCTCATATTCCTTCAACATGATCCATGTTGGAAGTGTGTTACCCAATGATAATGGAACATGGGACATCTATAAATGGATATCCTAAACAACTATGTGTATTTTATAAAAAAATGACATATTCTACCATTCAGATTTAGAATCTATGACTTATGGAGTCTATGTTTTCGATAACTAATCCTTAAAAAAACTATTTCCCTTCCTAAACATATAGAAAAGATGAAATTTAAATTAATTTATATAACCAACCCAACTATGCTATTGAATATTCAAATTTAATAGTAAAAAAAATATAATTTAATACTTTTTTCATCGATATACGTAATAAACCATTCCCCAAAATGAAATACCACTAACAATTTAAGGGATAAACCATTGTGTCCAACTCAATACTGTGTGCATGATAATTACATTCAGGTATCCTAAAATATAATTATAAATACACCACAACTCAATCTTTATGCTTCTACAATGCTCCAAGTCAAGTCCTAGTCGCATAAAAAACAAGGTATACTCCACACTTGGCTCGATACGATCACTATCGATGTATTTCATAAATCATTATTAAAATTATAGATGTAATTAGAATAATCTCCCTACCATTTATATTTTATACACTTCCTAGAAATTCATGAATGTGGTTATTCAAAGTGAAAATTGATCATGATGAATATCTAACGAAAAACCTCCAATGCAAAAAATGATTTGGGTATCAACAAAACTCGTTTTCATATCTTAAGAAAACACTTCCTAAACAATATAGGGGTTAACTAACACCCCTTAATTATATATTATTTTATCCAATAAATTTACGATGTTGATCTATAATTGACACATAGATAGTTTTTAGTATTTCTAATGATGTATCATTGTACTTATGATGATGTCATGATTTTGGACATGGTCGTCAAGATTTTTAGAGTACACCATGATTTGGTCGAAAAAAACAACCACAAAATATTCCCAGTATGAGTGAATAATTTATTTCAATATATATATACAAACAACTAGAGAATTAATTAGTCTGAGAAGTATCTTGATGAAATCATATAAGAAAAACCTTCTTCTATAACTAGTCAAAGATATTTTATAAGGTCTAACTCACAACTGATGATACCCCACTCTAATTCCAATATTGAAGAATATATATGCTCCACTAAACTATTCAATCATATCATTGATTCATGGAGACAATACCCATTTTAAATATAATTTGGTACAAAATTAGATAGTCGACAAACAAATGCAACATCCCATCAACCTTCTTATCTATCAAAATAGGAGAACCTTGATGTTATGTACCTATATGAAAAAATCCATTATCCCTAAAATCTTATAGATGTGTCTTAATCTATTGATGCTTTGTTGGTACCATTTGGAAATGTGGAATATAAATTTGGTCATCTCTTAGCATGAGATCAATGATAAACTCAACAACTCTATCAACTGAAATCCTTTAGATTTCAGAATGAAAATACAAAAAAAAACAGACCCACTACATGTGGAAAAGAACTATGACTAACATTACCATCATACAAAAAGATACTCATAACCTTTGAAGTGATATCCTCTACTTTCCAATTAACTAGACCTGAATATACTTCATTGATAACACATTGTCTATGAGGAACATAACCATTTAACTCTGGGGATGTAAAATTTACTCTCATTTGGTTACAATTGATTTGGTATTTTTATGATTCTATCCAATCCATCAACATAATCATTTCAAAATATAAAATCTCAAGCACTCACATATCCCAAATGAAACACTACTCATCTAACTCATGGTATCTTCCATTTCATAGATAGATTTCCCTTAACTCTGAACCCATATTGGTGTCGATCATCATTAAATGACTCAATAACTCTACCAATAGACTAAATCCAAAAAAAATGATAAAATATAAAATAATGTGAGGACCCAATTTCAAATAAAGAGTTAGAAATTATTGAATCTAGAAGAATATATCCTCTGGAAATTAATAGTCCAACTTCGCTATCTATAAAGTTATGATAATCAAAATGAAACTAACATTCCAATATTCATTGTGCTTTAGTCGGAGTACCCTACCCACACTTCTATGAGGATATGGGGACTCTTTCAATGAGTTACCATGTCCACCATGTTGACCATCACAACCTATGTTACTCCTGAAAAAATAATGTTATGTTGTGGAATAACCCATTTCCATATTGTGGTTTGGTCTATATCCTTCATCACTAAGCATAAGCCATAGGTTTTTAAAGAAACACTATATATTATCCAAATTTCTAGAATATCAATACATCACAGGTGTTTGGGGACTCTATCTAAAAAATTAACATAAACTACCACATTGATAGAAAGCCACTCGATTGTTTCCCTGATTAAATTGTCCTTATGCCTAGATACTCTAGTGGCCACTATTTATGTAATGATTATCATAAATATTCTTCCTATCCTCATAAGGTTTTCCTTCTAGTCGTCATGCATATACCACCTATCTAACACTATGAGAATACTATAGGTTCCCCTTATAATCGATAGAATGATTCAAAACATTCTAGAACACCTTTAGATTAAAGATATTAACTTGTGATATAATCTCATATTTAATTCCGTCGTGATATTTTTTTACCACTGTCTCCACATCTCTAACAAATTCTCAGACAAAGTATTGTGAATCAATTATGTGAGTAGCACAATCCATATCTAACAATATTCCCATGCTCAACTGCATAAACATTTCCACACACTCTTACCACAGTGTATCTAGGTAAATGTTTATTTGGATCTTCACTTGGAAATCATTCTTACCCATTATTTAAAACTGAACATCATGAAAATTAATAACTGAACCACAATTCCCATTACCTTGTATAGAATACACATCCAATATTATTCTTTTTATCCATTGGATTATCTAAATTATCATCAATTCTATGAATAGACACAATAAGGAACTCAACAGACCAAGGTGTACCCTCTCATGTGATGATCAAAGGGTACTTCAATTTGAACACCTATATCAGATTATATATAATCCCTACCACCCATAATTATTATCTCTTCATGAACTCTATAAAATAGGTGATGTTCTTATAGTACTAATCTACCACTCCTTCACCCATAACTGATGTGGACTCTTATTCCATAGATGGAGGCACATTTCCAGCGATGTCCTCATATCCTCCTACCCACATATGTCATTGTGGAGGAATTCCACTACAATTATATGTACACATAACGTATAATGTAAATATTTACACAAGATATATTCACACAAGTCCATAATAATCATCACTCTTACTCTACCCCATGTAACAACTGAGGCACTATCCTGGAAATAAAAAATTACTAACTTGAGCCATGTATAAAAAATGGTAAAAACAATTCATATCCCAATATTCTAATTAGACACCCATTTTATCAATTTATAATTACCAAATTTAGCATATTTTACAATATAAATTAATCACTAGGAACCATTTATTTGGAATTACACAAGTAATGAAAATAATTATCTTTTCAAACACACACCCATAACATTATTTTGAATGCATTCCTAAAGTAATTCATGTGACATAAATTCCAGATATCCTAGATGGATGCATGAATTACCAACTCTCATATCAATACCAGGTTTTGAGTAAAATCTAACAAAATAGAAACATAAAAAACAAGTGAATCACCCAAAGTGGAATACTATTCAACAGTAACAATAGAAATCATTAAAAAAATAACAACCTAAGTACTTGGGTTTTCCCCCTATATGAGTAAGTTTCACCCATGTATGAGTTTATGAACTTGGATATAATCATACTTGTATTACATATACAATTCTCAATTATTAAAAAAATTTAATAAAAAAAAATCCACATATGATTCAACATTGTTATGCCCACACCCAGGCTCCACATACCAGTGTCCAGAGCTGGTTTTCCACATAAACTCATGAACACCTCCCTGTATGCCAGAGGCTACTGACTAGTATAAGGGGTATATTATATTATGTTTAGATTCTAAACCATATTTACAAAGGTGTTAGAATAGTGTAAATCAAGATTAAATATATCCAAGATACTATAATACCCAATAATAAACCAAATAACCCATGGATAATCCCAAATTAGTTATAATTATTATAAACCAATGGTGGAAAGATGTAAACCATAAAAGTGAAATGTATATAATGAAAACCCGAAATAAGTACACATTTACATCACCGAATAAAGTGAAAAAATCAAGTCTACCTTCATCATCAATTATCCATAACAAATCCCAACATATCTATCAAACATAAGTCTTTCACCCTTATCATATCCTATAAACATGTAATCTATTATGGTACCTAACAGGTTGCTTGAATAGGGTGTGAGAACAACATAATACACCACCACCAATGGTGTAAAAGGACATATCATATCTATAATTGTGTATGGAGTTGTATAAATAATTAATAACAAATGAATAAATTTAAAATGTTTCAAATTTTTTATTCTTAATCAACTACATAGTCCCATGGGATCATGGTGACACCTTAAATAATCATACCTTCTCCAGCCGATGCTAGAGTCTAAATAATAAACCATGGAGATATGAAAATAAATTCTTTCATGGTATTTCATCATTCATTTTATTTTAATTTCATTTCTGGTAACACGGAGGGTCAGTCTTGGTACCAATTAACATATATGAAATGGGGGGTCTAGAGTATCAGTTTGGAAGCCCATGAGTAAATGGAGTATCAGTCCCTCAATGAAAAATTAATAATAATTTCCCATATAAATATAATTCATGCATTTGGGTCCTACAATATCATTACGGGAACCCATGGTACATGTAATAGTAGTCCTTCACAAAAAATTCAGTGATCACATTCTCATATAAAAAAAATATGTATCAGGGGCTTATAACATCAGTGTTTCACACAAAGAGGTACTCAGAGAATATTTTCATCACCCACTACTCATTTTTCAGATTATCATAAAAAATTCACAACACAGTGAAGCATTTAATTTATCAACATAACCAAAGTTCTTTACATTTATGAAAATTCACAACATGATCAATTTCCCCATTAATCTATTTATAAATATTTAATTACAAATTTCATTAACCATTCATGGTTCATCCAAAAAACCCTTTAATTATCATTATCATTCATGGAAAAATTATTTAATTCACTTATTATTACTCATTATTACCATTTTAATATTCCCTAATTTACCATTTCTATGTTATTTGAAGACCCCATGGGCTTCCATCATGACTGATCTCATTATCTCCATGGTTTCATACATGATCCAAGAAGGGTCCCTAAAAATCCTTAAATTAAATTCATTTTTTTGTTTAAATACAATTGAAGAACAAGGAAATATAATAGAATAATTAAACACATATTATCTTGTTCCATACTATGGGAAAATGCATTTATACAACCTAGAATAGGATCATTGATGAATGCTCTCTAAACCAAATCCATCAATTATATATAAAACAACCGAAATCACAATGAATAATGAGTTCTTGGATCATTTTTTATGATTATGACCCAAAAAATAAGATCGATTAAAACATACATATATATATATATATATAATAAAAAACAGAATAATTCTTACCTCTCTAATTTGGATGAAATATAGAAGAGATACATGAATATATACATGGAATAAATGACATAAAATAGGGGATTGGATCCATATATCAAATCATCATGTTACAAATGAATACATTTATGGATCCTTGGAATCCTCTTGGGAGCCTCTAGAAGAAATGAAATTCTTTTTATGTTGAGAATGGTACATTATGAATATAAACTGCATGTTCATGAAATTATAATTATGTTTTAAATGGTTTAAAATCATATGTTCATTTTTTCCTTGACATTCCACGTGATAAGAAAAATAATGTGTCTTAACTGGGATCCCCAATTGTCTTGGATAGACGGTTACTCTTACAAGTTCCCATAGTTTACCAAACCATCCACCAACTATGAAAATACCTATTTCTGATGGTGTATTATTTGGGGGTGGTGGATGTGGAATTATTTCAAACCATGGGCTCCCTTCCAGTTTCTAAAAATGGGGTCCATGGTATTATAAGTCAAATTACATGGTTTTCAATAACTATGAAGAGATAATTCAAAGCCCTATGGGTTTCAACAATTCAACAATTTCACAGAATACAACAAAAAAAGACCCAACCAAATTAAAAAAAAGTGCAAAATAATAGCTAAAAATGAGTACTAGACATTGCTATAATGTTTAGGATAGTAAATAAGATATAATAGGACATTATTCATTACCAATATCCTAGAGGGACATTTTGGATCCACCCATCACATAATGAAATTAGTATACATGGGTTCCAAAAGATCATAAAAAATTATTCATATCATAACCCATGAAAGGAAATGGTACTCACAAAAATTTCATAATATCATCATGAAAAAAACTATGAAAAAATAATATGATTTCATAATAATAATGTTATAAAATATATAAAACATTTAGAGATAGATAATAGTGGTATCCATGGATAACATCTCGAGTAATGAATAAGTTACATCAAAGGATTCTATCAAAGTAATAAAATTATTTTTAAATATAAATCACCCAAGAAATTTCTTTTATAGAGTAATCCTTCATTTAAAATAAATAGTTTTAAACTAAAAAAAATTATTTAAATCAGTTTCATTAAAAATTACTCTCAAACTTATAACGGAATCTTTAGAAATGATTTTAAACATTTCTGAAGGAAAATATCCATTCCACTTGAAATGAACCACTTTAAATTATAAAACATTTTAAAAAACCATTTCAGTGAAAATATCATTTGAGACATATAATTGATTCATGAAAACATCATGGGGCTATGATGGCTAGAAATTCCATACACGTTCAAAAATTGATTCCTTTTTTATTTTTAGTAAATGACTATTGAGACTTGTTTTGAAAATGAAATTATGATTCGATTTAATATGTATTATAAAATAAAAAATGGGGTAAAATTGGCATTAAAAAAACCATATAAAAATTAATTTATTTTTGAAGAAGAAGTGCATTTGGAAGAAAAAAGGGTTTCCGACCAAATATGGGAATAAAGAATGTTTTATATAATGAAATTATATTTTAATATTGAAAACTTATAGAGTTAAAAATTAATGAAAAACATGTATTCTTATAAAATAATCATATAATAATAGAATTCATATGTTTTTTGAGATATGGATCATAATATTTCATCATTTAATGCATAATCATACACAATACTGATGAAAAATGAAATCATAACATCAATATCTTACCGGTTTGATTGCTTTTGAATCATAATACTTTTTAATGAATAAAATAACAAAAAATTTAATATCATTAACAGAAGTAAATTAATGAAATAACATCACATATTCGCTGTATATATGACTTATAAAAGAAGACAGGTACATAATGCAACATATGTGCCAATGTCTCTACATCCTTTGTAATTGATTGAACCTCTGATATAACTAAATTTTTTATTATAAATATATAACAGAACCATAATTAAATATATCATATCATATATTATTTTCATATACATTTTATTACAAACTTTTTAAAAATTCAATTCTAAATTAATGTTTTGGGCAATTACTGCTGTATTCATTTTGCATTTTTTGATTTGTTATTTCTGGTGCTCTTACATAGATCATGGTTCCTTAATATACAAATTGTTATCCCTGATATAAAAATCATATATATTCATTATATATTTATTTAGAATAATCCTAAATACATATTGATAGAAATTGGAATACACCATTCATAGAGAAAGTAGGTCATATGTACGAATGAAATCTATTTCCATTTTATTGACGCAAGAAATGAATGAAATGAAAATAATATATTAACTTAATATAAGTGTATTTATTTTATATAAATCTCATATATTAATTAAATTTTAATAAATTATCTTTCATGAAAATCCGTAGAGAAAAATTAATCACATCACTTTGCAAGGAGGTAGGCTTCTGTACACATGAATGGCGTCATCGTATCCTACATAGAAAAAACTATGTTATATGTTATATCATAATTTTATAATTATAATTATGTTATAAAGATTATATATATTAATTAAATATAACCTTATTTCCATCCAAGTAAAACTAAATTTAAAAAAAAAACACACTGATTTGTGAGGTGGTTGTCCTCTATACACACGAGTGACATTATTGTTTTATAATATGATAAAAGGTAAGAATGTTGTGTGATATTATATTTCTAGAAGTATTAAAATATAATTTGTATCTTATATAAATAATAATTCCTTATTGAGAGGTTTTACTAATCAATATACATAATCAACTATGTGGATAGTAAATTAGAAAAGATATTTGGGCATGGATTGGCCAATCCAAATGGTTTTATAAGAGTGAATAGGGGAGAATATGAGCCGGACTTTTATATCTACGGGGGAGAACACACATGGAGTTTTTGTAATGAAACAATTTTACTCATGGTTTAACAAGAAATAATCTCAAAATGTAGAATTATAAAACATTATAGGTGACACAATATATATATTCACATCTAATGGGATTTGGACATGTTCAAGGTCATTTCAAACCTTATCGTTTTAGTTTAACAGTAGGTGAAATGTTTTAAACATAACCATGATAATTAATTTTTAATGAATTTAATATTTTTTTTGGAAAAAAACTTATGCTAACCATAATATTTAATATGAATTATTCTTATTAAAAATATGGAATCCATTTTTATAAATTCCATTGAAATTTTTTTTCTATTTTTATTTAAAATTAAACCAATAGAAGTGAGGTGAAAGCGGTATCACAGACTGAAAAATTTTAAATGTTAAAATATGTTTCAAATGAAAATTTAATTTTAAATTAATTCAAATAACCTAAATTGTATTAATAAATATTTAAGTGATGTAATTTTACACTTAATAGAATCTTAAAATAAAAGGATCCTTATACTAGGAATGTTTGGGTCCTGTGACATTGTCCCTATAAATTATTAATGTAAAATAAAGTACCAAGATTTCATAGAGAATTGGGATTTACATAGTTCAGAGTGAGATAATCCCCTCGTGTCATCCACCACCAGATAAATAGAGAAACCATGGGTCTTCAAATACTATATGGAGGTCATTTCCATGAAATATATCATTGAAAAGGCATGCACATCTTAGTTTGCCTCTCTATAAACATGCGTGATCCTTATATTGATATGCATTACTTGATCAAGATATTTAATATATAGAGGTAGAAGTTTCCATGGAGAATCTGTGGTCCTCTTCCTATTTGAATTAATCATAACCTTATAATTTGATTCAAGCCATAATAAATTACACCTTTGATATATCACCTGTTTGATACTATATATAATGGCCCACAACTCATCTTGATATGAAATTATGATTCTAGAAAAATTATCAAAACATCTATTGAAAAGGTAATATTGTGAGTGGAAAACACATCCACAAGCCAATCATCCTGGTGATCCCTTTTCATCTCCATCAACATTTAATTTAATTAAATAAAAAATAGGAGTGATCTAGAATGTATGATTAAGCAGGAGTGGTTTTTTCATCCAACCATTAGTTCCCAAAAGTTGAAGTGTCTTGAGGTCTGACCATGTGTTTTCATAGGAGCTAGTTTGTGTTGAAATAGAAACAGGTATGAAATGATGAACTAGAACCACACCAGTATGAGTCAAAGGCATATTGCAATTAATCAGGATCTCATTGCGAGATATCCAAACATCCTGAAAAGTCACAGTAGTTGCAACAATAAATAAGTACTATACATGTTCACTCTATACATCATTGGTGATGTTGGTCAATAAATACTCTAATTGCATATGAGTGCATAAATCAATGTTAATTATGTCACCAATGTAAGTCCAGAGCTTCTGAGTCAAACAGAAGGAAATGAATAAATGTACTATAATCTTGACATCATTCAAGTACAGATTACGGGAATATACAATGCACTAGTCTTCCTTCCTCATTTGATCATGTGTGGGAAACCGATAAATCTGAATTTTCTAGAGATGGAGAAACCTGGAGTGTTGAATAAATAATGTTTTAAAATTTTAAATGTAGGAAGGCGCATTAACATCACTAAAAAAATTCATGTCATAGAATACTGAACTATTGAGGTGTCCAATATTATTGGGTTTCCATATAATAAGATCAATATCCATGAAGAAGTAATTTTATAATTCCATATTATCCTGAGGAGACACCCTGATATCTAGGAATTCCCCAGGGTTCATAAAATCAGCCCCTGGCATGTACTATAGGTTATTGGGAATGTCATCGGTATTTAGTGGATTGTCTAGCCATGTGTGTTACAAACAATTAAGTTTAACATATTTTCTGAAAATTACTATTGAGTTTGAATAATTTCATTGAAATAATCGCAAAAATAATCCACCACATATGAAAATAATTGTTTATAACCATTGAGAAACCCCATTTTAAACCTCTATGAAAAAATTCTAATGATGAGTCAGAAAAGTTTAAAAGATTCTATGTGAACTTTTTATTAAGTATATCATTGAATATATTGTGGTTTTTTATTACAAGGAATCCAATATCAATAGGATATATGCAATATTTAATAGAAACTATGATCAAAATTTTTCTCATGAATGGATCCTATCTAGAAGAAATTCCCCATCATGCATTGATGTTCACTAAGTAGATTTCTTTGACAGTGTTAAAGAGAGAAAGAATAAAAAACTTTTTATGATCAATTAATTAATATAGAACACCCTCACTAATTTAGACAGATCATTCTCAATTCCATCAGTCCATTTTACTAAAAATTCAGTAATGAATTACATGAAGATGCTACCTCCGCACCCTACCATAAAAGAGTGGTACATCAAGATAAGTAATGGGAAGAGAAACCTTCCTAGCACCAAGGGTCTATGCAAACCTGTTTTCATTCCCCTAGTGATACCTCTAAAAAAATAAATTATTTACTCTAATACAAAAAATCTTCTACATTTTCTAAATAAATATAAAAATTTCAATAAAATCCATAATTTTCAAAAATCATAAAAAAAAATATTTTCTAAAAAATCCAAAAAATTCATTTTCTGATAATGTGAAAATATTGATTGAAAAATAAATTTTTTTAAATAAAATTTATATATGTTAAAAAAATTATATTTATTATTTATTCTAAACAATAAAAAAATATCATTTTTGAGAAAATAGAATTTGGAAAAAATATAAAGACATTACCAAATATTGATCACTTTTTTGTCAATTAGTTTTCTATATATAAAACAATTATAATTTATATTTAGATTTAGTTTATTCTTAGTCATACCACCATGTTCCATGAATATAAATAATTTTTGTGTTTAAATAATACTATTAATTGTTTGTGGTGGATTTTTAAATTTCAGAATTTCATGTAAAGTAAGATGTTATTCAAATTGAATTTATTTGAAAAATTATTTCATAAAATCTTATGGTGTAACATTATACTCCCATGAAGAGAATATAACTCACTATATTTATAACTTTTGTATATCAAACTGAGGATACATTTTTCACATTCAATCCTCTTGTTCCCTCATAGCTTCTTTAAACTGATTGTTTCTCCACAAGGCATTGAAATGTTGATTGTTCGTATTCTATATAACGTTCTCTGTATGATATAAAATAATCCCTAGTATTTCGTAATAATAATGATCATAATCCATCAATATGACCTCTTATTTGAGTACATATGATGAATCATGTTTTTAATTCTTCAAGAGAGATTCATAGAGCCCATACGGAACCCAAGAGGTGATCAGTGGAAGCACCAATCGTTATGCTAAGATCCTGATAAAATAAATAATTTTAAAGGAACCAATCTACACAGGGTTTAGTTTTCCCTTATTTAAAAATGTCATTAGATTATGCTATTTATGAAATCATTCTAAATCCTTATTTCTAACATCATATTCTTGATCTCATTGATTATTATCAGTATAACTTTTCTGTTGACTTTGTAATTCCCTTATGATCGTATGAATAACCCTAACCTTATCTACCAGTTCTTGACCTAGTTTTTGTCTCAAAAACATCAACCCTAAACATTGTATTTCTGCACTTCCAAAAAGAGTGGGATTCATAATGATCCATATAAATTCTAGTGTTAATGAAATTGCAGTATGAAAATTAAACTAAATGAAGTAGCTGATCCCAAACACCATTGAAATCAGTTGAACAATATATCAACATATCCTTTAGGGTTTTAATTATTCTCTAACACTGACCAAATATCTATAAATGACACGTAGTGCTAAAAATAAACTCTATATCAAGGTATTTATTAATATATTTACATAACATTGAGTAAAAGCTTGGATTATGATCAGATACTAGGTAATGTGGTATTCCATGAAGCCATTACAATTTATTAATGTATACCTTTGAAATGTGATTATGAGATATGAATTATGTTATTATGAGGAAGTGTGTAAACCTTTCAAAGAGATAGACTTTGACCCATATAACAATATTCCATTTATCCATTTTTTGGAGTTATATGAAAAATCTGTGCTGAATTTTCCCATTCCAATTCTAGTATAGGTAATGGTTGTAACGTAAACATAGGCTTTTTTTCTCGCATCCATAACTTGCTAACATTATAAGGGGAAATAAACAATTTCTACAATATCTCCCTTTATGTCATCACACTAGGAACTCTCTTTCACAACTCTATACATCAACAATAATTCTATGAATAAATAGAAAATGGGGATCCATGAAATTCCTATTAAAACTCTATTTTCAAATCTAGTTTGTATGGAATATATTCCTAGTTCCTGAGCTTTATCATTCCATCCAAATCTAGGTTAAATTGGGGAATATTAATTACTTCCTATTATATCTCTATATCTACCTTTATTACTTATTTTATCATCATATTGATATATTGTAGAACACTTTTTTGAGAAAGATAATATTTCAACCATTTCATTAGGATCTACTATATCGATCTTTGAAAATCCAAAAAAAAAAAATCTTTTATTATCCTCATTATTTTTGAGCTAGTATTATCCATTATAATCAAGTTTTCAACCTCCTTCTTCTATTTCCAGTGGTGGAAAAGTAAAGGGAAGTCACAATCTTCAGTCATCTATAACCATCTTCTATGATGAATATTCAAATCCTTCCATGATAATATAAATTTTTATCAATTTTGATATATATTTATGATACATTTCCCTATAAATACAATTCCCCCATATCTTTAGTTATAATTTTAATTCCAATAACACCAAATCATTAGTTATATAATTTTTTTTCATGAAACATACTTTTCCTGGAGGAATATGCTATAACCATGCCATTTTTCATAAGAGATCATCCCAAAACTTCCTAGATGCATCATTAGAGATTACCAACCCATCCTTATTGTAGTGTATTATACAAATATTTTCACTAAAAAATTTACTCTCTTCTGTTCCATGAAATTTTTATTGTATTCATCTGTTAAAAATAAATTGGATCCCTTCATATTTAACATGTTTATTGGATTATATAGTCACGAAAATATCTCTAGAAACAATCAATAATATCAATAAAAATAAAGAAAAATAATACTATTTAAGTCACATTAGTTGGACTAGAACAACATTTAATAACTTTCAACTTTTGTGGGTCCCCCGATATAACCTCAATTGAGATTATATGGAAAATGAATACTTTTTGAAGAAAAAATTTATACTTTCTATATCTTCAATAAAATTTATTTTTCTATAAGGATTTTAGTAGATCCCTCAATCAGCCTTCATCCTCTTCCTTACTGTCTATGAAATTAATAATGTTGTCTATAATGAGAAACAAAAAATAAAAAAGGAAATTTCTAAATATAGTATTCACTAAATCTATGATGATTGTGAGGGAATTAATAAGATCATATGGTATTACTATATACACATATTCTGAATAATATTTATTTATTATTATCTTATATATATTAATCTTCGCAACAACAAAATTATGATAAATATGTTGATGATATATGTTATAAAATTATTGATTCATGTATAGTTGACCAAAGATGTTATCATTTCAAGGTTGAGGATACATGTTATTGACTTTTAACTGGTTCAAATAACAATAATCAATGTATAGTGTCATCAATACATTCTTCTATTTATCAAAATTTAATAGGCATGCCCTATTATGACACACTTGGCTAAATGGATCCTCTATCAAGATTCTAGTGTAGTTTTTTCTTAAATTACAATAACTCAATCAGGGCCATTCTGTGGGGAGTATTTAAAATATGTGTAGCATAATTTATGAGTTCAAATGTGAAACTCAACTTCATGATAAAATGGAAGAGAAGAAAACTAGTCTAGAAAGACCTAAAAAACTCCATTACATTAGGCAAATAGTCACTATTTATTTTATACACAACTATATGAGATAAAATCTCACTTTAAAAGGATATAAAATTAATTTCATTTCTATTAGAAGTTCAAATTTTTCATCACACCCAATGATTATTATATGTTGGTTTGGAAAATCAAATGTTACTTCCTTTCCTTGGAAATTTATGTTGGATTTATGTATAGAATGTAAATCCCTGACTATGTTAATATCAAATCTAACAAATAGGAATAATGAAACGTTTTTCTAGAATCATATTCTTGTAGAATTAAATTGAATAGGAATCATATAATTTTGATGATATTATTATACCATTTGGGTTTTTTCACAACTAAATCAACATCTAATTTTTTATTTGATATTTTGATACACATGTAAAATTATTTTGTTTTTAAAAAGTAATTATATAGACAATAAAATAAGTCGTTACAAGTTCAAGAGGTCATTTTAAGGGGGCCTTGCATATCATCATTATCAAACTATTCATACGAAATATAGATCTCACGAGATTCCCCCCTTTACCTCATATTAAAAGATTTACCACATTTATAATTTTAAAAATTCATGAAATTTTGTATCATGTTATCATAATCCATGAAATATAATCATTTGGAACAAAACATCTGAGGTTAATTTTTAAAGATTTTTATTTATTCTTATCATTATCAAACTTCATAGACGTAACATAGAATTCAGCATCTCGATGACTTTCATTTCCACACATAAAATATTTATTTGTATGATTAATTAAATTTACACCATGTTTCTATCCACAAAATGAGAATAAAATAAATTAAATCATCCAATATACATGTTTTTAGAGGTTCTCTAATATTCCATTATTCTTTTCATATCAAAATCATGGAGTTAATGGGTCATTCCATTCCCTGTTTCTATTTTGATAGCATAGTGAGATATTTTTTCATAGATACCTGAGTCCTATAAGGATAAAAACCATTGAGGACATGGTTTTAAGACACATAATAATTCACAAATCCTAGTTTTGGGTATGATGATAATAGTATAAGAATATTTCAAATGTCTTGTAAAAGATTCATCATAGGTACCAATAGATTCATAATATATCTATTTTTTCATAATGAATTCCATTCCCATTTTCAGAGGAAGATTATGTGGACTTTAATTATTGAAAAATAATACCTTTAACTCATCTCACTCCTTGGATCTAATTTCATATGTTTTTCACATATTCATGACAGGATTCCACTATAGATTCTATTATCGTTCTAAATGCTAAAACAAAAACAATTTAATTTTCATTCAAAAAACTCTAGATAATTGAATATGTATTTTCACTGGTACTAATCCATTCATCCGAAACTATTATAATAGAAAAATAAGTAATATAATGTTGATGATTCCTCATAAAGGACTCAATGCAACGTTGTTCCCTCCATGGTCATTTGGAAGATCAACATGGTTCGTAGTAAAAGACTGTTCTTTTAGCATAGAAACAATATTTTTCATTTTGATAAGTTTTGGTTTCTTAAGTGAAAAATTATTCCATTGAACATCTCAATAACGATTAACATTATTACATCGAGCTCAAACTATTATCTAAAACCATAAATTTTAAATTTTGAACCACTTATAATATTGGGGAAAACACATAATCATGAAAACCCCATTTATTGGATGTATAAATCATGGATGATCATATTAAATATATAAATAAAGTGGTTTAGAATTATACATTCATGGTGATATTATATTTAAATCCTTCATGGTGATTTGTAATGTTTTTTTGAATTTCCAAATTATATCCCCCATGAATGTAAAACTAGGTTTTCTCTTACAGTCCTTGTCATGCACAAGGTGAGGATTGTTTCCAACTCAATAAACCCATTTTAGTGCTTTTAACAGTTGGAACCTTTTTTCTAGATCTATAAACACTAGTAGTATCAACACACGAATGTAATTTCCAGGAAACTTCTCACTGTGTCATTCAAAAAAATTTCATGATATTTTTCTATACTTAGACTAATCCTTATATGTAATTCTAATGTTTCTCAAATTATTTTAGGAATCTTTAAGTAATAATTTATTAAATGAATAGTATATTATGTATAAATACTACATTATAGTAGATGAATTTTGTTACATGATATAACAATCGATTCTAGAATCATTTACGTCAATTGACCTTGTAATCAAGAATACATAAACCAACAGTTCATAGGTTACCATTATTATCTCCCACCATGTTCTTAAATAAAACCATTCATAGGCATATAATACATTATAACATTCATAAAAAATTTATGAAGGTAAAAAAAATAATGGTTGGTCTATGATGCTCAGTAAGGATAAATAAATTATATATCAACATATTTTTGGCCTTGATGATGGGGAATATTATAACAACATATAAAAACCATAACCATCATATAATAGTACATATAATCATGTCATGTAATATTTTCCAATGGTTTATAATACATAAATAATGAATGAATCAAATAACATATTCTATGATGGAATAATATTGGCATAATGAATAGTGTTGCATCAAACACATAGTCATTGTATCCTTACTTCAATATTACACAAAAATAAATTAATAATAATTTATTCTTGGGACGCACACTCATGATCCTACATCGGGCTGGGGATAATTTCCCATGTATCTCCTATTTAGGGATGGGATAACATCAAGTATAACCTATAAGCACAATTAACATTAATCACTACCAAATTAATAGAAGGAAAACTTTGTCCACAAATCACATAATAAAAATAACACATAGGTATTCTACAAAATCATAAAACATTCATCATAACATAATCCAAAAATATAAATGGGTTTTATAAAATAAATTTATCATATTATAATAACATAATATATAGAAAAAAATAGTATTTTATAAACCCCATGCATCATTGACATAAATCATTCATAAAATTAATAATATTAATATCCTTGGATCATATCCCAAATAAATCATATGTTACATATAATGATATCATATTAGGTGGAGAATTATTTTTAAGGATATATCACTTGGAAAATATTTTATGGAATCCAACATTTAATTAAAAATAAACATTTTTAAAAAATAATTTTCCAAAATTTTTAGAATGTCAATTTATTTTAAATTTTTCATTATAAATTCTAAATAAATAGTTATAAATACTTTAAATCACTTATTAAAAAACTAACCTTTCCATAATGGAAAAAACACTCATAAAACATAAAAAATTCTGAAAACTATTTTATTCGAAAATAAACCATTAAAAATGTGAAGGATTATTTAGAACATGGAGTTGTTATGATGGCTAGAAAAGTTTTACATGTCAAAACAAATATTCCATTCAATTTTTAGGTAAAATCAAAATATTAATTATTTCGAAAATGATATGAATATTTATTTTAAAAATATTTTATAAAATAAAACAAAGACTAAAATAAATATTAAAAATCACATTGGAACATTTATACAATTTTTATCATTTTTATGAAATTCAGATATGGTTGATAAATAGATTTCGATTTAATAAGAAAATAATGGATATTTTAAATAAAAAAACAATTTTTGGAGTCATGAAAACATAAGGACCCTAAAAGGAATGTAAAAATTTATTCTCATGATATAACTAGAATATAATAAATTCCATTAATTTCTGAAGATATGGATCAGTATACTTTATTATCCAAAGCCTAATTATAAAATATCTAAATGAATAATGAAATAGTAACATCAAACCCTTACCAGTTTTGGTATCTCTTGAATTGTATGTCTGAATAAATAATAATGGGAAAAGAAAATTGAAATATCACTAATATAAATAAATTAAGAGATAACATGCTTATGGGGCAGTATATATACCTCATAATAGAAGGTAGGTTCCTAACATAACATATGATGTGAAGAAGAAAAATTGAGTCCCAAACCCCTTATCTTAAGTCTTCAATTAGTTAAAACATATTACAACATTCCATATAATAAATATATCTTTATTATAAATCTATAATACAACCGTAAATAAATATATCTTACCAACTATGCTTTTATCATGATATTTTAGTCCATGTTATTTAACAATTCGATGTTAAAATCACATTTTACACAATTACTACATTGTTTTCCTAGTTTGTTTTTATTTTTATATTATTTCAATTTAAATTGATCATCTTTCCATCAAGTAATTTTTTCTATCAATGATATAAATATAATATATGTTTAAAATATATTTATTTTTTGTAATCCTTAAAATATATAGATAAAAATGAAATGCGGTATTCATCAAGATGGTAGACAATACATATGCATGAAGGTTTCTTCTATTTTATCAGAAGATATAATGAATGAAAGAAAAAATAATATATTTAATATAAATTATATTTTTATGTAATATATATCACATATAATAATTAAATTTACCCTAATTTACTTCCATGAAACATATTAGTGTTAAACAAATTATATCACTTCCCAAGGTGGCACTTTGTCGTACACACAAACGACATTATCATATCCCCCATGGAATCTAATGGATGGAGTTATTTGTAATAAAATATTTAAATAAGTATAATTCTGTTAAAAATATCATTTATATTCATTTAATTGGATTATATTTCCTACCACGTAAAACAAAAATGAAAAATACATCACATTATTTTGCATGGTGTTCATCTACCATACCTATGATCGACCTTGTTTTTTTACAATGTATTGGATGGTTAGAATATCAGTGTGATTTTATAATTCCACAACTATTATAATATCATAAATATATTTTATAATCATTAAATTATTCATTATATTAAGCTGTTATAGGTGGTTGGGGAAAATGAATAATCTCCATTCGCAAGGTGGTAGTTCAAGTTTCACACGAGAAGCAGTCTCATTTATCATTTAATTCAATCAGAGATGGATATAGGATTCTCAATTATCATAATAAAATATGATTATTTAGGAGAATTTTTTTTATTATATCATCATATTTTTAGAATATTTCAATTATGTGGATAATAAAATAAAACAAAAACATAGGTTTATGAATTTTACATCTTATTTTGAGAACATCTTTATGTTTATACCTAAATCCTCATTATGAGGGTTTAAAATAAAAATAATTTTATATAAATTATATTGTGAATTAGGTTATATATTTTATATGTAATTTGAAAAAATGGTTTTCTAATTGTGATGAGTGGAGGATTAGGTATTTCCTTTTATAAGTGGGTGAGAGGACGCAAATTGAATTTTTGGAATAGAATAATGTGCACATAAATTTTTTAATGATAAAAATATAAATAATTTTTAGTTATAGAAATATATTGTTATAAGGTATAAATATGTCCATAAAATAGGCTTCATATAATTTTCATCATTATATTATCCCATATATTTTTAGTTTAACACTCAGCAAACCCATTTTATCCCAAATTGCAGCAACTATTTTTTTTTGTTATTACTAGGAATTTTTTCCAAAAATTATAATTTCATTATTATATAATAAAAATTATTTACATTATAAAAATTTATTCCATTTTTCAAAATTAATTTCATTGAAGTGGAGAAATTGAATTTAAAATTATCCATGTAGGCGTGACGAGAATGGGTGTTTTCAAAGAGAAAATAATAAAATGTTTAAAAAGAATTTATATCAAAATTCAATTTTCAATATATTATGATTATAAAAATTAGAAAAAAGTATATAATTTTTAAAAAATTTATTTTTAAAACATTTAAAACAAAATTACAAATCTAAATTATTTATATGAAGATGAAATTTTTAATAAATACCAGTATTTTTTTATTATTCGTCATAAAAATAATCTTTTTTGAAAATATCCAAAATAAAAATCCCTTACCAAATGTTTACATGTATATTTAAAAAAGGAGTTTATTTTTTGAAATAAATTTTCAAGTATTATTAAAAATATTATTATTATTTGGTCAGAAAATGATTTTTTTGATAAAATTGTTCATTGGAAAAATATAAAAAATGTGGAAAACATTGGGGGTTTTATTATCAATATGTATTATTTATATAAAACCATTATACTGAATATTTTATATTTTTTATCCAATTTCATGATGTAATGTCTAATAACTTGGTAATAATGGTCATGTTTAAATAATAATATTAATTGCCTATCACTATTCTTTAAAACGCGGTGTTCCATGTATGGAATGTTATTGAAGAAATTTAATTTATTAAAAATATATTTCATAATATCTCAAGTTGTAACTATTGGATCCTAATTAATCACCATAGATCCAATTATTCAAATAACATATCCACTATAGGCTCTCTATGCCCTTCCTTAGGGTCAAAAAAAAAAACTCAAGGCTCCCATGTTCTTTGAGGTTAACAACATGTAGATACATCCTCTACTAGAATCCCCTTTTTCACCCAGGATCTCTGGCCATTCTCATCTATAATTACATGAAAAACCAAAAGGACAAAATTGTGTTGAACACCCTCTCAGGGATTCCAATGGCTCATATAAAATCAAGAGACATGACCAGTGTTTAACAACCCCATGTATCCCCCAATGGACTCCCACTGATCATTTATCAACAATGCTTCCATAGGGAATCACGCCATCAATATTAGTAACAATGTAGTTCAAAATGGTAATCATGACATCCTGAAAAGTAGGACCCTATAAAAGGGATATACCTAAAAAAATTATTCCATGTAGTCTATAACAACTGCCAACCATAGTAGCCACTGATCTCATGACCAGTTTCCATCCAACAGGAGAATCCTTAAGAGTACCTTAAACTCATCTAAACAGCTCAATTGAACCTGGTTACAACTATCATCCCATGACATTTAACTCAATATTAGGTTATGAAAACTTGAGTCTAAAACCCATTATCTAAACTCAAACTTATCTACCCTCATGAAACTTATATCGACATGAAGGAAAAACCCATGATCTCTTCATCAATACCATATGATCCAATATTTTGAAATTCATTCGTATGAAATAATAAAATCACTTTGGAACAATCGAGTTAGGAAAATAAATATGATCACAACCCATACTATGTCCAACATCTCACTACCCAACCCATAGGGGGATTCTAAAACAAAAAAATAGAGTAATACTCCTAAAAATATTCTATGTCTAAAATATAGTCTGAACGGCCTCTAAATGAAAAAAAAAATGTTTTTACCATCTAGATGTTTGAAGAAAACATTAATAATATACTACTCCAAATTCCCATTATGACTCCAGATCTCTAAAAAACCAATACAACCTTTCGGAAAAAATTACATGGTGTGTACTATCATGTATAGGGAGTGTACTCTTAAATTTGATCCTGGCTACGAAATTCTGCATAGAAAGAGAAGGCATGGTGTCTTCCCATGCACTGCTACACAACAAAGGCATACCTAATGTCTTCCTATGTTCTACTAAATGACCATGTACTCATAACCTGGGATATCTACCTTATTATATGGAAATATTGACTTGTCCCAATACATGGAGAGTACCCAAATCACTTGAATTTTACTTCATAAAACATTCTATTCCCATGTACACTGTAACTTGGCCAACTAAATTTACAAGTACTAACACACAGATTTGAATTCTTATACAAGAAATTTTCTTCAATTATCATTTTCATAATCAAATAGGATGAGAACATGGTCTGTGATAAAAAAACTACATGTCCTGTACAAGGGTTTCCCCAAACAGAAGCCCCCAAATCACACAAAAATCCAATTTTTTTAGTAAAATACAATAAATAAACCCCCTATGGGGTCTTAAAAACCCATATAAAGTTTTCAAAAAATATAAAAAATACTATAATTTGATACAAGGTTACAAAACAATTGGTCTATCTCTAGGTGGAAACTAATGAATCTTTGTCTGAGTTTGGATTTATGGAAGCCAAATGATGATGTGACATGGCTCAGGCTCTAGAGTGACACCTCTTCTACTACCTCTTCTTATATTCCCTATACCTCCCCAAATCATCTGAGAAACACCAATAGGATTGGATAAACATATGATAAAATCCAAAAGATGATGGAAATAGAAAAATTCAAAGAAAATTGATGAAAAATGAAAATGAAAATTAAAGTAAATTGGGTTTGTTCTTGGCCATGGTGCCAGAGGAAATTTTATGCCCCTCCTTGGAAAAACTCCATTACAAACTCAATTAGAGAGATGAAATATCAATATGAAGTTGTATATAAAATATATTATTGAGTGAACATTCAGAGATAAATTAATATTTAATTAATTAATTATTAAATATTATGTGGAAATTTCAACAGATCATATTTCCCTGAATAATTTATAAGAGGGTAAAAACATGATTACTAGGCAAATGGAGTGTTTTGAAAATTTATCCCTGATCATATTATAGTATAAATTAACATATTTTCTATTAACACACTGAGAGAAAAATATCAAGTTTTTACTAAATTTCACAACCTGTGGGGGCCGTGGTCGTCATAAAATTCACAATAAAAATTCTTATCACTCCCTAGAAGATTCGGTCGAAATATTGTAGCCATTATCTCACCAAATAACTTGCGCAACCAATGCTATATTGATTGTCCAATGATTGATCTTACTAAATCACTAACTCTCTCTAGACATGAAAAATGATCAACCATGAAAGATCTCATGCTCTTTGTCCATAGTGTATCATTATCTTCCCCCCAGTACCCAATGGAAACCCACTGAGACCACACTTTTTTCATACTTGAAAACAGCTGATAGAAATTCCAAAACCACTAACACATGATCTTCAATACAAAATAAAAAACTTCTATTATCATCAGACCACATAAAATAATTCTCACAAAATTCTACCACCAATGGTACACTACCCACAGTAAAGATTTCCTTAAACTAAGCCTAAATGATAACCATGACACATGATCACATGGGACAAGTCTAATATATACTAAGATTACACTCTTTAAACCATTGACCATTTTAATCCCATGGATCAGTCCCTATAAATAAGATCACTCTTGATAGTACTATTCAAATACAAAGAATCTCCCTCTTTATATGATCGTCCAATGACCACCCCCAACTCAGGCTTCGATGCAATTCCACCCACATACTACCAAAATGGTGCTATGTTGACAATGTGAATCCAAAATGATATGGGATTGAAAAAAAACAAAAAATCCAACTTATTTCTTCCTTGGCATAAGGAGTTCATATAATGATCCATTTTCAATCATCGGGAATCCTCATTCATAAGCACACCTCAGTGATAGAATATCTCAATGGTCCCAACAAGGAATAACAACTAAACCTTTTTAATCCATCAGTGATATAAATAATATGGTCCCCACTACATGAATCGATAGACAAAACACAACAAGAACTACTCCCTCCAATGGAACACAATCATTATACTTCATAGGAAACACCACCTCAATAAAACATGATCACTATCCCATGATCACTTCGGAATCCTTTTCCTCATCAAACCACAAACATGGAACTAAAAACACATTATCAACCAACTGGGGTTTCCATTAAACCCTCGATGAAGTGATTATGTCTCTAAAAATAGTCATCCTTTCTCCACCTGATCCACATGACCTATGATAAGAAAAAACAAATATACATGCGGTTCTATCAATTATAATTTGACCGTGTAATTATTTGTGAACCCACAATATAAGATTTTGTTGCTACATTAAACTACTGAACCACCTCATCATCAGGACACCATGGGTATGGACATGTTATATGAATCATATGTTCCACATGTGATTCTTGAAAACATTACTCTATCCCAAATTCCTTGATCCAAAACCAAAAATAACTCATAAATACTAAAGATAATCAAAATATGTGAGTTCACATAACTGTAATGACCAACACATTCCAAGAACACATTTCTACCATCTTCCCAGATCATAAATACGTAAATCTCAAAAAATAATCGTGATAATGGAAATTGGGATGTAATGTAATGTCACCCAATCAGGCATTCTATAAGGCCTCAAGCATCCATCACCAAATTCTTGAGGCTTCCAACTAGTTGTGTGGGTGAAAAAGGTGTTCTATTGTTGTTATACCATCTTATTAGAGTGAAATAATTGTCTAAAATAACCAAACATTAACACATGTATTATCATTATAGAGAACATAATAAAAAACCAAAATAAAAAGTTTCTATGATAAATTAAATTTGGATAGGGTAATAAAAAGGATAACATGAAAACATACAATAGTTATTCACCAATATGGGTGAACACACTCTAATAATAATCAAACAGAAAAATATGCATTTAACACTTCTATAAACATTAAGAGAAAACAAATTCCCACTCCCCATGAATCTCAAGATACTACAACTAAATTATGTGAATCCAAGCATGCGGATCAACTCAATCAAGAAACTTTGGGCCCCAGCCTCATCCATTGAAAAACTTTTTATCCTTCCTTGAAACATAAATCAGGTCTGTATGTAAACTGAGGTGAACATATATGGGGTGATAGGTTAATCTCTTGAGGATACCCCCAATAGTGAAAATATAATAAATTTTCATAACAAGTGCATGGAAACATGATATTCCCAATCAATCTCAATATTAAATACTTCTTCTTCAAAATAAAAATCTACATAATGTGGGGGGAGGATAAACAAAGAAAAAACTCAATGAAAGGATATAACCTGACACATGGTGTAAAAATATCTCCACTCTAGCCCACACTAGAGGATTTATTTCATGTGTCTCACCTATCCAAATGATAACAGACGAATCCTTTATATCTACACGAGGCCTCCAAGACTTATTTATGAAACAAGGTAGAATTTCAAACAATATGGAATAACTATAGGAAAAAACATGATAAGGAATAGTTACCGAGATCTATGAATCCGATGAAATGATTCGAATAGATGATATAACCTCCACACAAATAATTATAGATATGTCAAGACTTATATATACTATAGAACAACCAAGGCCTCACCACTGAAATTTTAAATAAACCACCTTTTGGGATCTATCCAAACACACATGATTGAATCTTCACACTAGGGTCCATAACAAAAACGAGAAGAATTAAATAATCAATGGATAAAAAACATCTAGACATAGTATACTCCCAACTAAAGTGGTTACCCCACTAAAATTTTATATTAGATCCCTAATCCCATATTACCAATTCCCTTCAAATAGTGGAGATACCCATATCAAAACTCATTCCTTATTTTCAATCCAAAAAATAACCCATGGTTGTCCGCCTCAAACTAAATACCTTAGTAGAAACTATCTCATATGTCATTGAAATGGGTCCACCAATGGTGGGATGATCCAACCTCAATCCCACCATCCAAACAGTTAATCTAATAAAATTGATCAAATCATGGATATTAATGATCTCGGCCTCTCTGAATAAAATAGATATCATCATCCAAATAAATATCACCCTTGGACTCTCTGTGACCCACCTCATGGTCAACAAAAACTCAATGATCCAATTCTAATAGGGTTGTAAAATATAGTGTTTTCTTATATGGGACTCCCTTAATGAACCAATTATCACAGGATGTAATGTCCTCGTATTTCCATGTATTTTTTTAAATAATATGGATGTTTTTCGAGATAGGATTCCTTGACAGTACATGCTTCTGAATTCCGGTGAGGCCCGAACAGATCATTGATCTTTTTTAACTACGTTTAGTAAACGTGCATGTGGATTTTACTAACATTTGAATCGGTTCTCGGATTGAAAATATGTGTGCATTTTTCAACTCATAACACTGGTATTCACTAAGAAAGGACTTAACTTCGACTGTCAGCGGTCAGATAGAAAAGTTAATTCTCAGAAATTTAATAAAATATAAAAATAACTTAGAAAAGGTAATTTAACTTTCTTTTGCACTGTTGAGTAGTGGACGAATGTGCTGTGGTTTTGGTGATAAGCTAATGACGGTGTGAATTAGAGAAAACTCACAATGGAATGTTTTTTTGCAAGCATAATAGTTATGCCCTTTCATAAATGAAACAGAATAACGATGTTGCATAACAACGTAACTTAAACTATGCGACAAGTTTCCTTTTAATAACATGTTTGGAAAATCAATTCGGGGAATTTCTCTTTCAAATGTGGAACCTCTCTCTATGTCTCTCTCAGACGACGAAAATTTTTGTCAAATTCCAATGGGATGAATTAGAGAGGTGGAGAATGAAAACAAATTCCAATGAAGCTGGGAAGGGTCAGTCGATGACGATTATTTAACCCCCTACCCCCCTTGAATGGAACACTCTGGAAGCAAACAGCAAATCGAGGTAGGGTTTTTTTACAAGTCCTCTCTATTCATCATTTTAAATGACGAACGCAGATCATCCTATGAACTTGGTGATCTGAGGATGAATTGATTTTACAAGAGTGTACTTTTTTGGGGTTTTTCTTAGGATTAAATTATCATGGACTGAACATCATCCCTGAACCT
Source organism: Viscum album (assembly GCA_963277665.1). NCBI lineage: Eukaryota > Viridiplantae > Streptophyta > Magnoliopsida > Santalales > Viscaceae > Viscum > Viscum album. The sequence goes on along the minus strand of OY728122.1, from coordinate 610,491,193 downwards.
CTACCCTTTTGTTAAATTTTAACGCAGAGGGAATAGATTGAAATGAACAAGGCATGAGCCCCTCTACATGTGAGTTCTTTGTAACTAGATTTACATGTTAGGAAAAATATGTATATGAGGCCATCACAGTGGATGTAATAATTCCATATAGGTAGTAGGCGCATGTTGTGTGATGAACGGTCCCTCAGAGCATGTTCGGTGGTCCACTGAAGATCCTATAGAGGCGTCGGCGCTGGTGGCACTGACAGCTGTGTCAGCAGCTCTCCCACATGTAGGTGGTCACGGTATATATCCGCAATGTTGAACAGTACCACGGCTTATCCGTGGGATGCTCACTGGTTAGCCAACTACTTTCGGACACACATTATAGAGGGGGAGGCAGTGGCAACAACTGTGTCCCGGGTAAACACCACCAACCTACATTGTTGGAGGACGAGAACCTTCAAAGAGGCTACACCCCATCTAGTTGGCCATACTGTACCCACCCCAGTGGTATAAACCCACTCTGGTTGGCCGGATCCATGCTAATAGGTTGGGATGGATGAGACCATGTCAACGGGCGACACGGCGGGCTGGACACTCGGCCAAGCCAGGCCAGGTCTTGTGAGGCCCAATGGGCCTGACCAACTGGCTAGGCAGGACCAGATCGACCCAGATGCGGGTCGATTTAGGTCAGTTTGGTCGAATCAGACAAGGATGGCTCATGTGATACCCTAGGCCGGGTTGGTTGGGTTGGTCCAACTGAGTCAGACAGGGCTCAAATGCAAAATACCCATGTTCACTAAAACACATTTATCATGCAAACAGGGTATCTGGTTGATGATCCGTTTGTGGATTTGGGATCCTCATGATGATGTGCTCATTATAAGATACTCTCCGTTATTTTTTGAAGAGGTTTTCAAATTTCATGGTCAGATTGTACTCGAATCTATTATGGACCTTTATAAAAAAAATTCCTATATCTGATTGATTGGGAGTCCATTCGACATGTTGTTTGTTGCATTTGGACCCTTACTAAGAGTTAGTCCTTTTTGTTACTCTATATTGTACTTATTAAAGGTTGATGTAAAACCAATATCTTGAAGAATAGATCATCCCAAAATGAAGCATGCTATGTGCTAGAATCTAGGGGATGGCTGTGACGTGAAGAATGGGAGAGACCCTTCTTGGATCAATAATAGAGCGAACCTTCTTGGATCATAATAAGAGAAAACCTTCATGGATCAGCAGTAGAGTGGACTTTCATTGATAAACAAGTGAATGACCCTTCATGGATTAGAATGAGAGTGACCCTTCATGGATTAGTAGGGGAGCGACACTTCGTGGATCATTAGTAAAGAGACCATCCGTGGATTGGTAGTAGGGCGACCCTTCTAGGATTAGTTGAAGATCCTATCAATAGAAAACGATGATCTATCTTTACTACTAATCATCAATACATATGAATTTATGTTATTTGTGGTTTGAGATATGTCTTTTTCTTTGTGTTTTTCTTTGAGATATTTCGTTTTGGTACCTTCCATTGATGTTTTCTATTAGAACCAAGTTGGTATTGGGGTCCCTACTATGTATTGTTATACCCACCCCTCCACGGGAATCTGTCGAACTTGGTTTGTCTTTTGCAGATGAAAGAAATATTTTAATTGGACTTTGGGGATAGTGTAATGTACGTACCCTTTAGGTAGGATATTTGTGGATGACCTCCAGAACATGTTCTTCTTTTGTTGTACATTCCTTTCAGTTGGTCTTGTATTATGGACACTTTACATTCATTTTACACCTTTTACTCTCAGTGGTTGTAATTTTAGGTGGTTTTACTACTTTAATTCCTTTAAAGTTTCCATTGTGATGTATGCCTAATCTATGTGTGTATATATTTAGAGGAAATGCCTTCCCTATTTGGTTTATTCATTTTTGTGCTATTCACCAACCCCTACTTATTGGAGGCGGGCTTGAGGTAGTCATGTCAAACTACATTGGTGATAGGTCATGAAAAAGTGGTCTCAAAGGGTGTTTGGTTCTACAAGAAGAACCAAAAGTCTGTATTTTCGATGGGGGAAATAGTGTTGAGTGTCTTATGTTCAGATTTCTATGTTAGGAGTCTAGTGTTCATGCAGTAGTTGTAATATTCATACACCAAGAACCTTAATTTTTTTTACAACTAGGTAACAAAAAAAAACTAGTTTCATGAGTTTAAGAAATGTTTTTCTCCTGATCATTTTTGAGTCATCACACCAGGAATAACATACTGATCTTGGAACATCTATTTCCGTACATGATGCCTCCCTGAACACACCCTGCTATGATTTATGTGAGTGATAATGACGATGGAACACCTACTGATGAGTAATTGATCTAGGGACCACTTAAAGTGATTGAACCTTCAGGTGGTGTACCAACAGAACCATTATCCATTGAGTATCAATTTCTACTAGCCCCAACAACAGATAGTGCACACCGAATGAGCGCACTGCACGAGTTCCAAAGATAGAGGCATCAAATGATTTGACGCAAGAACGATCCTCATGCAGTTTAGGGTTGGATAGAGGCAGTTACATGGGTTTTTCCTGGTAGAGACACCCACAATATAGATTGTGGTTTTAGCTACTAGCCTTTTAAAGGACATAGAAGAGAGATGTTGGAGCTTGGAACTCCAGATACAAAAGGAGGCAACCCATTCCTAGTTGGACATTTAGAGCATCTTCAGAGCAGATTTCATATCGAAAAAACTACTCTTAGAGCATATTAAGGAGTAACTACACCTAAATATGGGAATCCTGACTGTGGCCTAGTACTCAAAGATGTTTATCGACCTCTCCGTCTACTCCACCAACATGTTATTGGACCCTTTCATTAGGGATTGGACCATTTATTAGGGACTTTAAAGGGAGATAAGTGCATCAAATATTTTTCTCACCATCTCAACACAGGCTTTAGTGTTAGAGAGATCACTACCGGTGGTGAGATTCCTAGTCTTGGAGGCACTGATGATGAGATCCACCACCAAATGATAGGTGGCCGAGTCATATTCAAAAATCATTAGGTAGATGATGCTGAGTCCAAAATGGGATAGACCTTCTAGAGGATGACCCTGGGACGAAGTGTCAGATGTGAAGAGATCGTTAGTCGGAGAAGGTCAGTTGAGTTGAATATTCTTTTACTCCTCTGGCGGGTAGGGAAACATTTCTCGTGATTTTTCGACCCACCGTAAAGATGATCAGTCGACGGTTGTGGGGACACCCAGGCATAGGCAGTGGTTCAAGTGAGGAGGTATGCATGGTGGATAATGTAGAATGGGAGAAAGAAAAGAGGTAGGTAGTAGATGACAGTTCAATGTGCTACCTCCACCACCCCCATGTGGTCCACCATGGGCATATGGAGGTGATGGATAGGTGAGAGCATATATTGAGGGAGTGGAGCCCTATGATCACAGTTCACCAAAGATGATTAAAGGTATGATATTTTTCTTCTCCACCATACCATCCATTCCTATATCCACTGGTTCCTATAACCCTTTCTTTGACATGGTTCTCGTTCAATGCTCAGAGATTCTAGTGAAGTCTTTATTTCGATCCTTATGATTAGAGACTTATACATGAGGAGATTTGTTTATTACACATTGGTTCTAGTAGAGTGAGTTTACTCTAAGAGTTGAGATCGTCAGAGGAGATCTCATAGTAGCAGAATCGTGGCGTTATGACGTCATCTTGGGTATGAATAGGTTATCTACTGTCCATGATGATTTTGACTATTTTAGGTGAAAACATTGGTGTGTCTATGAGGATGAGTCTAGGTTTATGTTCACTAGTGAGAAGGGAAACACTGTGACACATGATGGATGTTCTCAAAGGATAGTTATACTGACAAATCACTAGTTGGCTAGCCTCACCCTCGGTGTGGTGTATGAGAGGATTTTGAGCTTTCCTGATGTGGTGGATGATTATGTAGAAGTCTTTCCAGAAGATGTCCCAAGACTACCTCCTCATAGAGAGGTATAATTCTTCATGGACTTATACCTGATAATGACACCGATATCTACACCTTCATATTTGATGTCTCCCATGGTACTCCTGGAGTAGAGAGTACAGATGGGGGACTTTTAGAGGGTGGGGTTTGTGAGGCCCAACATTTCACCATGAGAAGCCACAATTGTTTTTCCATGAAGGAATATTGGATCTTAAAGATATGCATGGACTTCTGGAACATGAACCAAGTTACCATGAAGAACAATCACCCACTACTAAGGGTTTTTACTTCTTCGATCAGCTGAAGTGATCAAATTAGTTCTCAATGATCGACCAAAAATCTGGAAATAATCATCATAGGGTACATGACGTGGATTTACTGAAGATTTCCATCAATACTGGTATAGCCATTACTAGTATTTTGTGATTCCTTTTGGCGTGACCAATGCCCCATCGGTGTTCATGGGATATAGGAATAGGATCATCCAACCTTACCTCAATCATTTTTTTTGTATTCTTCCTTGATGACCTTTTGGTGCACTCAACGTCAGAGAAGGAGCATGCTACACACATCTGAATATTCCTGGATACACTACGAGAGCACAATATTTATGCTAAGCTCTCGAAGATCCATTTCTTGATTCAAGAGGTCCATATTCTAGGAAACGTCACCTAGGAGGCATGAGTTGGGATGGATCCATTGAATATAAGGGTAGTTATATCATGGGATCCAACGATGATTGTGATTGAGGTGTTGTGTTTCCTGTGGTTCTATGGGTACTATTGGAGGTTCATACCCGACCTTTCCATAGTAGAATCACCCTTGTCATATTTGAAAAATAAGGGATAGCCCTTGATGTGGATATAGTGGTGCCAAAATATTTTCTAGGAGATGAGGTAATTACTGAAAAGTGCCCCCATTAGGATACAACTAGAATTGGGTGTTTGGTATGTAGTCGTGTGTGAAGCATCAGGGGATGGACTGTGTTGTGTCTTGATGCAGGAGAGAGTTGTGATCACCTATGGTTCAAGGATGTTGAGGCAGCATGAGAAGAACTACGCGACCCATGACCCAGAGTTAGCAGCAGTGGTCTATTCATTAAACATGTGGCGGTGCTACTTTATGGGTGAACAGTTTACTGTTTAGTCTGATCACAAGAGTCTCATGTATATCTTCTCGCAGAAGGATATTGAACTTAAGACAACAATAATGGATGGCGTTTTTCTAGGACTATATCAGTGAGATAATATATACTCATGTGAAGGGAAACATGGTTACTGAAGCGCTTAGTAGGTGGTCTGGTTTGTAGCTGCTGAGTGAGGTGGCAGAGTAGCTAGCCACGATGCAGATATACTTCGTGGATGATTATGGAGCGGATTACCTCTAATCTCGGACTATCACTCCTCCACTACATCATCGAGTTAGGGAGGAATAAATTTTGGATGTTGACTACGGGGACCAACATTCTCAGATATCCATGGGAAAAGCTCCTGATGAATTTTTGATAGGTGGTGATCACCTCATTCGTTTGGGAGGGTGCACCGTAGTACTGGTGATGTTAGAGGAGGAGGTGTTGAGGGAGTTCCATACCTCCTCTTCTGCAGAATATCAAGGTTTTGAAAATATTTACTTGGACCAAAAAAATAACATTGGTGTCCAGGGATGACGAATGTGGTGGTAGAGTTCATTTCATGATGCCTCACTTATCAGCAAATGAAGGCACACCATCAGGTCCCACCCGAATTTCCAAAATTACTTGTGGTACCATAATGGATGTGGGATGGTATTTAAATGTACAACATGATGGGATTACAATGAATTCCACAGTGCCACAATTCTATCTAGGTGACCATTGATAGACTCACCATGATGGCTAACTTCCAACCCATCTGGGAGCCAGGATCGGTAGAAGGCTTGGGACGCTTCTACATCCATGAGATAATGTGGATTCATCGAGTTCTTTCAAAGATCATATCAGAACATGAATCATGCATTTCATCCAAGTTGTTGAAGGGGTTCCAGGACGCATTCAGGACTCAGCTATTCTTGAGCACAACTTTTTATCCCATGATAGATGGTTAGAAGAGGCAGACCGTACAAACCATGGAGGACAAGTTTCGTGCTAGTGTCCTTGATTTTTTGTCATAGTTGGAAGGGACAACAACCATTGGTGGAGATTACATAAAATAATTTCTTTCACACCACACTTTGTATGGCACCATTGGAGGCCTTGTATGGGTGGCCATACAGATCACCTCTATATGGGACAGACTTGGGGGAGTCATCACTCATGGGTCTCGAGTTGGTACAAACATCCACTAAGAAGGTGAAGATTATCCTGGAGTGTATGAGGCCTTCAGAAAAAATACATATTTCATGTTCTGATAGGATACTGAGACACTTGGAGTTCGAGGAGGGAGACCATGTTTTCCTTTGGGTCATACCCTGACGAGGATTGTAGTTATTTTTCCTGGGTGGCAATCTATAACCGAGGTTCATCATAACATCCAGATTCTTAGTACAGTTGATGAGGTGACATACTACCTAGCTCTTCCCCAAAAGATGCAATGGGTGGATGATATTTTTCACATGTCACAGTAGAGGAGGTATGTCATGACCCTGACCCCAGAAGTCTGAAATCGGTGCTTGAAACATGTTGTGCAATTTTCTTCATAAAAATATGCATAAAAAAATGCACACCTTGTCCCGATATAGAGGATCATCTCAGTTTATGTTCCTAGAATATCATATGTTGCTGAGTAACTTCTTCTAAAAACATAACTAGGTTGTGCTTTAAATTGATGTCATCACAAAGAGAACATTACGTCTTGGGAAAAACTACTAAAACCTGTAAAATATGAATTAAAACGTAGGGTGAGCAGAAAAATTTCCTGTAAGAGGTTTTAAAATGATTAAATGTATTTAATTATTTTAAAAACAACCACCTTGAAAATAAATATAAAACATTTTCTTAAGAGGAATATATTGCATTTCAAGACACACAATTTATATTTTCTGAGGTAACTTGCTATTTTTTTTTTGAAAAGATCATTTTCATAGAAGATAACTGTTCTTTCTATAAAAACATGAATCTGAGTGTGCATGTATATGAAAGAAATGAGATGTGCATAATTAATTTCCTAGTCAAGCCAACTCTGAAAGCATTGTTGAGAGTATAATCATTAATATCAAGATTCATTAGAGAATAAAAATATATTCATATGAATTTAACATTTGTTACTTTTCCCTTGTGTAACTCTCCATTTTCATACTTGTTTATGCCATATGATTTCACTTCCATCATCATAGAATATTCTTAGTTAAGGATCCACAATCCCTTGGTGGATAATTTATTATTCCATAATGAGGTAATGTATAATGTTGGACTTTGTCATGGCCTTGTGCCAAGACCGTATGGGTAGAACCCAACATAATCATGGTTACCTACCACACATAGTTGTGTACAAAGCTAGCATTACGTTCACACATCATTTCACTTAACTCATCAGACTTCATCACTTTACCCAATGCATTGGAGTGCCGTATAATTCTGGGCACACCTGTTGCATCATTTCAAGTCTAATACATTCCTCATATGTATTAGCATGGTCTCATATTCATAGGGTCTTATAAAATAATTATTATTCCATAATCCTTTTTACATACATGTTCATAACTGGAATGGATCATGCCAAAAATGTAAAATGAAATAGATTTATTGGTTTCATATTTATCAGTGACGTGCATGAGTTAAAACAACATATTCTAGCACATTTAATAAGAACTAGTTCACATAAAATAATGGCTTGTTACATGAAATAACAACTATTTCATTTAAAACCTTAAGAATGCTACCTTTTCCACACCATGTTTATTTGTTTTGTCTCATTTAATCCATGAATGGTTAATTGTTATATTAAAATATTAAAACATAAACATAACGGACTACATGAATTTCCTGTGAAGAAATTTTAATACAACGTATGGAATATTGCCTTTGAAGTGTATGTGAATAAAAAAATATTGAAACATTTGAGCTCGTGAATGAATGTATATTTATGCATAAACATGAAAACCATTATACCACCTACTTGAGAAATAATTTTCGAAAAGTATTCTTGTGGTTTTGAATATTATGGAGAGAAGGGTTTTCATATACATTGACTGTATGTTTGGGATCTTTATAACCCAAAACACGATTTAAAAAATTCTTGCAACTATTTTGTTCTTCATAACCATTATTTAAAGCAACAAGGATAGGTTATGTGAAATCTCAGTTGTAATGTATTTATACATATACTTTTACACATAACCATAAATACATGAAATGTAAATACCGATATACTTAAAAAGAAAACATTATGATCTATAACCCTTGCGTGTGTTTTATGTTTCTAGAACTACACTTAAAAATAAAATATCACCAATCAATGATCATAAACCCGAAATGGTTTACTGTATATATATATATATATATATGAATACACATACTTTTTTTTTGAAATTCTAAAATGGGTTAAGATGTAATTATATATTCATATATCGGTGAGGAAAATAAAATAGATAAGAAGGGTTTATATATGGAAATTGGAGCATGAAACCTCATGCATGTGTTGAATACTCCAAAAAACATTTAGAAAACCCAACTTGAGTTATGATTTAGATGTGATATAAAATTGTATGTATATATATATATATACATATTGACCCGCATATTCATAAGGATTTAAGATTTTTACAATGATGAAAACATAACATGTTGATCCCTTACCTAACTTCGAGTGTGAAAAAAGGATTGGCAGGAAATGATTGCATGTCGAGTGGAACAAAACCAGTAATTTCAGGTACAAAAATACCGGGTGTGTATATGTGGTAAACATATATTTCGTATATATAACGTATCATAAATAAAATATAAACAAAGAAAAAACACGACCCAGATAAAACAACCCTACATGTTTCTTAAAGAGTGATCTTAAAAACAAATGGTGATTATAATACATGAACATATATAAAGCTTCTGGAATACTAAAACCGAAATAAATGAAAGTAAACTGATAAAAATAATGAAAAAAAATAAAGGGGATCGTGGAGGATCTTGTGGGTGGAAGTCAAGGACGTGAGACCATAAAATGGTGGGGGATAAATGAATGAGGAGAAGATAAAGAATAAGGGGGGGGAATAACCAGTGGGTGTCCACTGGTTTGAGCGTGACGACGAAGATGACATGAAACAGAAAATCGGGGATGAAATGGATGGTTCATATCAATTGAGTTTTGATCGGATGACTGGGAGGAGTCCGTGCTAAAAAAAACTGTCTATATTAGATCATGAATAAGATCTGACGGATGAGGCAAGTTGTGGGATTTAAAACAATGTGAACAACCATGATTAGATCTGATGTAGATCGAATAGATCCTAAAAACACAATAGAACTCCGCAGTCATTGTGGGTTGAAAGTGATACCGGGATCGACGTTCTAGATCGTGCACGACGCAATACAATTGCCCAAATTGCGTTTCGCCCAAAAAATGCATCCCCCATCGAATTGGGGAAGCTCATGAGGCTTACTTATAACCCTGAGCCTCCAATACTCACCTCAGAAATCACATCACACATAGAAGAGACCCTTACACATAGGTTCCCCCCTAAAGGCCTCGACCTACCTATGATCCGCTATGGCCTTGCACGGCTATGGCGGGCTCAAGTGCTGCTTCTCTCCAGTGCACCCTTTGGGGTACCCATGGTTGGCCGGGCATGGCTTCGGCTGAGGGCTAGGCTCAGTCACGTAGTGTGAGCTGCCTCCCTCATCCTAAAATAAAGGGCTTCCCAATTGGGTTAATATATTTTTATAAACCCAATTTTTAAAATAACCATCTATGAATAAAAAACAGAATATCATTACATTCCTAAAATTTTATTTATTAAAATATTTAGAAGGTTAAAATACACAAATCAAACTATATAACGTTTTATTAATAAAATTATTCATAATTTTTTTTTCGAATTATAACACAATACACATATTTAGCTTTGAATTAAAGTGGACTGATGTTCCAAAATGTAACGGTTTCAAATGTCATGTTTCCAAAGATAAGATCTATTAAATGTGTTCAATTGTAGGACTCAAAAGCTCCCAATCACATAAAGCATTTCAAGGTGATTTTATACGTAGAAAAATCATTAAATATTAAGTTCAAAAAAAATATTTATAATTTTCATATTGGAGATCAATTTATAAAACCAAAATTGTGTAAAATATTTGAACATTAAAGGAAAATTCATGAAATAAGTTTTGAAATAATAGAATATAAATAAGAGTTAATGACATTAATGTATATTTTAAAAAAAATAAATTTTTTAAATATTCATAATTAATTAAACTACAGTACCCAATGGCTATAATTATAGCCATTGTAAATTCAATGGTCACCTAAATGGAAACAATCAAATTTTACGTCTAATAAAAGTGCGATTAGGGTATTCTAAAATCAAACACTGCTACATAGAATATGGTGCTCTTCATCCCTCTAACTCTTAGTACAATTTTTGCGGTTCTAGTTAGAATGTTCTTAGTCGTGGACGATTTGAAGGAAATCAACTACTTTCTTGGTATGTTTGTGGTGATGTGGGGTCAACTGGTGATCGTGATTGGCCTACTTATAGGAATATTTGGTTATTTGTAGTCCTTAGGCGTTGTTTTCATGTATCCATTTATATTTTTTTGAATGAATAAATTCTTGTTATTATTTTTGCGGGCATTGCTTATATAAAATGGAAATTAAGCGAAATATAAAAATTAAACCTATTATTACTACAGAAATTAAATTTTGGGTTTCAAATTATCCCCTCCTTCAACGAATTGCGCCCTTGTAATTATATTACAACCGTAAGAAACTACTAGAAAAACTAGAGAGACGTTATGCTCATGGTCCCCTCCTTCAGGACCAACATCACAGATAATCAGCTGATGTTTCTTGGTGGATCCCCAGATTAACTCCCACATCCTTGATCTCCTTGGCCCATATACACCAAGAGCAGTTAGGGTCAAACCTATGCAGAATAATTTCAGTATTCCAAAGAGTGGCATGGGAGGTGTGGATGATAGAGATTAGTGAGTGAGAAATCTCCCTATAAATCTCTCAAACCACCTATCATTTAAACACTTTAAATACATAAAGCAACCCATAAATACTGAAACTCAGGACCTAGAACTAATAGGTTTCTCAGGTGTCACCGTCTAAGGAAAATTTATGAATCTTCTCTAGGTCTAGGTAGTTCGTTGACAAGGTGATGTAAAAAAAGAGACCTTAATGGTAATCACCTCTCTACATGAACTGTTTTTGTTGTGTAATTGATATGCAATGACAAACATAAAGATATCCCTAGTAGGTCCGAAGCATGTTCAGGTGAAGGGATACTTTGTAATGATTTTTGCAAGCATTCATAGGTTTGCAAAAGGGTAGTAGTATTCAGAACTTGTCTTGTTGGTTATAGATTCTAGAAATTCAGTAGGGTGTGATAAAAGGTTGATTGATGAGCTCACGTTTTCAATCTTAAAAAAGGGACATGTTTAACTTAGTAAATCTTAAACAGATTACAATAGATACATTAATTTTGTAGAAACATAACATGATACCAACACATAAAACATAACATGATTCATTTGTTAACTCGAGGTGTTGCATAATCATCGTGACGTCTTTTCATAGTTATTAATGATGTTGTTAATTTCCCAGGTTCCCATTCAAATGAATCCCCCAGGCGGTTCAAAATGTTTAGATCTCTTGGGTCCAGATGCAACACGGGCAACTAGGATCAAACCCATGTGGACATCTATGGTTCAGGGTGAGGAAGGCATGATAGGTATAATGTTAGGCAACATCAGCATGAACTAAATTTTTATAATGTAAACGAGTTGTCTCATCCATGAGAGCATCAAAGACCATAACATTGCCATGGAGACCGTAGGTAAAAATTTTACAATGATATACTGCTCGGAGGTCACCCCCTTGTGCAGCCTCTTGGAATTCCTCTCAAGATGAAGCATTATTAAGAATGATAAAACAATTAAATAAACACTCAAAGAATTTTCCTTACTGTGAATAGAAAAGAAATTGGGAATGAAAAATAAAAATATAGTCGAGGCCTACTCCTCGGTGAAGTTGGTGTAAAATGGGAGAATTGGATACATGGTAGAGGGTTTTGCATGATAGATAGATATTTTAAAAAGTCTCATAGTTTCCTGGACATGAATTTCCCACTATAGTATCTAATACTTCAGTTGGTAGAGACAGAAGGTGTGATTCATCAGCCATATGAAATATTTAGAGGGATTTTTTCTTAGTATGATTCAATTTAGTAATTTATGGTTGCTCTAATTTTTCATAGATTTATTAAACCAATTCTCTGATACCAACTGTCATGACCCCGACCCCAGATGTCTGAAATCGATGCCTAAAACATGGTGTTCAATTTTCTACATAAAAAAAGGCTTACAAAAAAAAAATAGCACATCTTGTCCAAATATAGAGGATATTCTTTGTTTAGGTTCATGGAAAATGAGACGCTACTGAGGCACTCCTAAAAACATAATCGGGCTATGCATCAAATTGATGTTTTCACAAAGACCACTTAAGGCTTAGGTAAAACCACTAAAACATGTAAAACATGAACTAAAACATAGGGTGAGCATAAAAATTCGCAGTAAGGGGTTTTAGATAATTTTATGAATATTCCTTATTTTAAAAACAACAACCTCAAAAATAAATATAGAATAATTTCTTAAGAAGAAGATATTGCATTTCTAGGCACACCATCTATATATTTTTATGGTTACTTGCTAACATTTTTTTTCAAAAAATAATTTTCATAGATGATAAGTGTGCATTCTAATAGAACATGAATTAGAGTGCGCATGTGTATGTAAGAAATGAGATGTTCATAATTCATAGATTATTAAAGCCAACATCAAAATCATTGTTTAGATTATAAGAATTCATATCATGATTTAGTAGAGAATAAAAAGAGATTCATATGAAACTAATATTAGATATTTTTCCCTTCTGTAACTTTCCATTTAAACACTTGGTTATTCCTTATGATTTCACTTCCATAATCATAAACGATTCTTAGTTAAGGATCCAAAATCCCTTGGTTGGTCAATTACTATCTCATAATGAGGAAATGTATAATAATGGGCTTTTTCATGGCCATGCGCAATGACCATACGGGTAGAAGGCCAACATAATCATCGTTAACTACCACACATAGTTATGAACAAAGCTTGCATCATGTCCAGTCATCATTTCACTTAACTCATGATACTTCATCACTTTACCCAATGCGTTAGAGCACTATATAATTTCGGGTGCACCCGTCACATCATTTCAAGCCCAATACATTCCTCATATATCTCATCATGGTCTCATATTCATAGGGTCTTACACTTACATTATAATTCCATAATCCAGTTACCATACATTTTAATAATTGGAATGGATCATGCCAAAAATATCAAAAATGGACTAGACTTGTTGGCTTTACATTTAATAGTGACATGCATGAGATAAAACAACATACTCTATCAAATGTAATAAGAACTAGTATACCTAAAATAATGGGATGTTATATGAAATAACAAATCTTTCATTTAAACCCATAAGAAAGTGAAATTTTTCAAACCAAGTTTATATATTTTGACTCATTTAATCCAGGAAATTTTAATTTTTGTTTTAAAATATTAAAACATAAACTTAAAGGACTACATGAATTTCTTGTGAAAAAATTTGAATACAAACTATGGATTATTCCCTATGATGTGTTCATGCTTAAAATAAATATTTAAACATGTGAGCTCATCCATGACTGTATATTTATGCTCTAAAATGAAAACCATTATACCAACTACTTGAGAAATCAAGTTAAAAATGTATTCATGTGGTTTTAAAAATTATAGAGAAAAGGTTTTTCTTATACATAGAGTCTATTTTTGAGTTCTTCGTAACCCAGAACAAGATTTAACACATTCTTACAACTGTTTCATTATTCATAACCATGATTTAAATAAATGAGGATAGTTTTTTTGAAATCTCAGTTGAAATATATTTATATATATACTTTTACACATAACCATACATACATAAATTGTAAATAAGGGTATACCTAAAAAGAAAACATAAGGAACTAGACCCATTTCAAGTGTTTTATGTTTCGAGAACAACACTTAAAAACAAAATATCGCCCTTCAATGACCATAATCCAGAAATAGATTATTACAAATATATATATTAATATACATACATGTTTTTGAAATTATAAAAAGGAGTAAGACGAAATTATATATACATATATCAGTGAGGAAATGAATATAGATAATACAGGTTCTCATATGGAAATTATTGCATGAATCCTCTTGGTTGTGTTGAGTACTCAAAAACATGTTTAGAAAACCCAACTTGAGTTATGATTTCGAAGTGATATAAATAGTATGTATATATATACATAAGGACCCACATATTCATAAGGAAATAAGAGTTTTAAAATAATGAAAACACAACAAGTTGATCCCTTAGCTGACTTCATGTGTGAAAAAAGGATGGGCCAGAAATGGTTTCACCTCGAGTGCAAGAAAGACAGTAATTTCGGGTGAAAAAGTACCGGGTTTATATAGGTGGTATACATATATATCATATAATTAATGTATCATAAAAAAAATATAAACAAATACATAAAACATGATAGAGATAAAACAACCTGACATGTTTCTTAAATAGAGAGCTCAAAAGAAAAGGGTGATTATAATACATATACATATATAAAGCTTGTGAAAACTAAAAACGAAATATATGAAAGTAAACTGAAATAAATAAAATAAAAAAGTAATGGGGATTGGGGAAGATCTTGCTGGTAGAATTCATGATCATGAGACCATAAAATAGGAGGGGATACATGAAGGAGGAGAAGATAAATAAGAAGAATGCGGAATAACCAGTGGGTGGCCATCGGTTTGAGCGAGATGTGGAAGAAGACATAGAAGAGAAAACTCGGGCAGAAATGGTTGGTTCAGATCACTTGAGTTTTGATCGAATGGCTGGGAGGAGTCCTTGGTAAAAAAAAGAATGTTCGAGATGAGATCTTGAATAAGATCAGATGGATGAGGCAAAGCGTGGGATTTAAAACTGAGTGAATAGTCGTGATTAGATCTCATGTTGATCGAACAGCTCATAAAAAACTGTGTACCGCTTAGTGGTCGCTCATGGTTGAAATCGATATTGAGATCGACCATCCAGATCATGCGCGATGCGATCTAATGGCCAGGATCACGTTACGCCCACAAAATGCTTCCCAGACTGAATTGGGGAGGCATGCATGACTTTGTTATAAGTTCGAGGCTCTGATACTCATCTCAAAAATCATAGAATACACCGAAGTAAGCCTTACACATGGGATCCCCCCCTCACAGGCCTCGACCTACCTATGCCCCACCGCTGCCTCGCGCTGTTGTTGCGTGCTCTAGCGCTCATGATCTCTCATGGGCCTTTCGGGGTACCCATGCTTAGCTGGCCTTTTCATGGGCTGAGGGCTAGTCTTAGCCACCTAGTTTGAGCCACCTCCCTCGGCCCAACTATAAAGGGCTGGCCAATTGTTGAATATTTGTTAATATCCCAATTTTCAAAATATTTATCTATGAAAAAAACATTATATCTTTACTTTGATAAAATTTGATTTATTCATAACTATGGAAGTGTAAAATACACAAATCAAACTATATAAATTTTTATTAATAAATTTATTCATAATAAAATGTTTCAAGACTCAAAAATAAAATGCATATTTTTATTTGAATAAAAGTGCAATTATGTACCAAAACGTTGCAGTTTCAAATGTCAAGTTTCCAAATATAAGCTCAATTAAATCTGTTCAATGATAGGACTCTAAATATGTCAATCACTTAAAACATTTCAAGGTGATTTTATATGTAGAAAAATCATTAAATATTATGTTTGAAAAGAAATATTTATAATTTTCATATAGGAGATCAATTTATAAAACCATAATTGTCTAAAATATTTGATCATGAAAGGAATGTTCTTGAAATATGATTTGAAATCATAGGATAGTGATAATAGTTAATGAATTTAATGTATATTTTAAATACTTAAATTTGTTTATTATTCATAATTAATTAAACTAAAATACCCAATGGCTATAATTATATCTGTTTAAAATTTAATGGTCTCATAAATTGAAACGGTCGAATTTTAGGTCTTATAAAAGCGCAATTAGTGTATTACAACATTAAACACCGAGACACGTAAGATGGTTCTCTTCATCCCTCTAACTCTTAGTATAATTTATAGGGTTCTAGTTATAAAATTCTTAGTCATGGAAGATCATAGGGAAATCCAATATTTTCATGGTATGTTCGTGGTGATGTGGGGTCTATCGGTGGTCGTGATTCGTCTACTTGTAGGATTTTTTTTAATTTATGGTCCATAGGCCTTAGTTTCATGTATCCATTTCCATTTTTTGAATGAATAAAGCCTTGGTTTTATTTTGGCGAGAATTGATTATATAAAAAGGAAAGTAATCCAAATGTAATAGTTAAAAATATTATTACTACAGAAATTAAATTTTAGGGGTCACTAGGTATGTGAATGATCCATCGCACAACATAGAATGGGGCGTGCTAGACATTGATGATGGGGGGGGTACATTTGTGGAGTTCCTGATGGAGATAGAGGATCAACAAGAGAAAGTCCTTCATGTATTTTCAATTCCTTTAGTCTATGTTCAGTTGCAGAATGAGAACCTCCAGGAGAGCACATTGGAGCAGGAAGCACATATTCATTCGTAGTACCCCCATTTGTTTAATTATTTTTTTTGGCTTTTAAGGAAATAAAGACCTAATAGGTGAGAATGTAATGTCCCAAAGTTTATCCGTATTTTTTTTACATTATATAGAATTATTTCAAAAACATGCACTTGGAGAACATGTGATTCTGAGGCCTGATGATCCTGAAATGGATCTTTGATCTTTTTTATGTAAATTAAATAAACATACAGATGTGATTATCTAACATTTCAATTGGTTCTAGGAATGAAAATCTATGGGAAATGTTGAAGTAAGAATGTCAAGATTCTCTCAGAAAGGAATTATCTTGGAATAGCAAGTCTCGACAAAAATATAATTTTGAGTGTTTTCAAAAAATAATAAAAATACATTAAAAAATAATTTTCTTTTCCATCACACTATTGAGCGGCAGATGAAGGTGTTGTAGTGTGGTGATGAGGTGATGACAGAGTGCAGTAATGGAAACTCCTAATGGCCCATTTTTTTCAAGCATATCTTTTATGTTATTTCATAATTGAAACAGTGTAATGACGTGAAATCACAACATAACAGAAATGCTACGACAAGTTTTCAATTCCTTTCTAGTTGTGGAAAATAAATTAATGAAATTTCATTAAAGAACATGTAAAATATGTCTCCCTCTCTATCTGATGACTAATGAAATAAAATAATGTTGGTTGGGTGGATTCGAGAGGTGATGAATGGCTATGATCACCGATTAAGTTGGGATGCGATGATCGATGAAGAAGCGTGAACTATACATGAATGTAAGGCTTCGCCACCAAACACAAAATTGAGGTAGGGTTTTTTTATTACATGTATTCTTCGTTCTTCATTCGAAATGACGAATTAGGATTATCCCATGAATAGGTTGATCCAAAGATCACTATTTCCTGTAGGAGGGTAATTCTGGGGTGTTTTATCTCAGGAATGAATTATAATTGACTGAAAATCATACCCAACCCACCCCATGTTTTAAAATTTAAACCCAAGGGCGTAGGATGAAATGTACAAGGCTAGAGCCCCTCCGCATGTGCATTCTGTGTGACCTGATTTCCAACATGGAAGGAAGATAGATTCGATGTCACTGTAAGGAAGGAGGCATTCAATGAAGGTAATATGTGCAGTAGGGGTGCAGAATGGACCACCTGAGTTCATCCAGTGGTTGACTAAAATTACTACCAATGAAGTGGCGTTGGCATCCAAAGCCCCATCAGTGGCTGCCTCATGTGGGGGAGGCCATTGCCTTAGGCTGCATCAATGACCGATACTGCAGCTTAGCCATTGGATCGATACCTGGTGGCCGGCTGCGCATCACCATGGGGGACGTAGAGGCTACTGCTACATCCTGAGCGAACTCCACCGGCCCTCTTCAATGTAGGAAGAGCATATTCTGGTGGCCCATACACGCCTCATTGGTCCCGGTCAGATGAGACTTGGTTTCTAGGTGACTTGGAGGGTTGGACACTTGGCCAAGACAGGAAGTGTCCTACGAGGCCCAATGAGCATGGCCAACATTCTATGCCCGACCAGACTAACCCAGACCTATTCAAGGTTAGGTAGGGTTTGTAAAATCAGACAAGGATGGGTCATGAGATACCTCGGACCGGGTTGGTCAGGTCGGTCCAACCGAGTCAGACCATGCCCAGACACAACCATCCCTTATTTACTAAAACGCTCGTATCATGCAAAAAAGGTGTCCGATTGACATGAGATTTTGGTCATTGGTACACCCTTGAATTGGTGGTCCTTCTGAGATACTCGATGTGAGTTTTTACAGATATTGGCATATAGCTAGGTTGAATCAGAATTAAATCCAATCATATCCTTTTTATAAAAATGTCCACATCATACTGACCATGAATATATTTGATGTGCCATAAATTACGATTGGACTTTATGACAAGATGTTCTTTTTTGGTTACTCTCTATTGGAATACCTTAATTTTCATGTAATACTGTTGGATTGATGATAATGTCCTACATGAATCAAGCATGCAAAGTGAGGGAATCCAGTGGCTGGCTGTGACATGATGAGTGAGAGTGACTCATCGTGGATCAGCAGTAGAGAGACGAAGCCTAGATCATCATGAGAGAGACCCTTCGTAGATCAGGATTAGAGTGTAACTTCATGGATCGGTAGTATAGAGACACTTTGTGGATCAGAATGAGAGTGACACAATGTGGATCAGTATGAGAGTGACCCTTCATTACTCAAAATGAGGGTGACCCTTTTTGGATAACCAGTAGTGAAACCCTTCATGAGTCTAAAGTAGAGAAACCATTTGTGGATCGCCAATAGTTCCTCTCAAAAGAATAAGATGATTTAGCTTTATGACTAATCATCATTACTTTTGTACATATGATATACCTGGAGTGAGCTATGTATTTTTTTGAGCTTAACCTTGATATTTTTCTTTGTAGTATTTTATTTTGTGGGTTTCTGTGAGTGTCGAGTTGGTCTAAGGGTCCTTACTGAGTATTGTTATAATCACCCCTAATCGAGCTTCACCCACCCCTGTTGTGTCTTGTGCAGATGACAAACCACTTTGACTGGGACATTAGGGAGACATGGAAAGATGGTGGTCTGAGGTGGATCGATAGAAATGGTGTTCTCCGGTGAAATTCGACAGTGATCCCTTCCTACCATTCAGTTATGATCCTTGGTGGACGACCTCTGAATGTGGTTCTTCTTTTTCTCTAATTTCATTTCATTTGGGCTTGTATTCATTCCCTTTTACATTACGTTTACATTTATCAATGAAAATTTTTCCTTTGTCGCAAGTGCATAGTTAGAGAATAAATATAATACCTTATCATTAAGTTAATTAATCTTTCATGTATGTCATGATATGTACCAGGAATGTAGTTTTCAACACCTAGAGAATGGTTATAAGATAACATGATGATCTTGGAGAGAATCATTTGATTTGATTAAATACAATTAAAAATATCGTGAGGCGTATGAGGGATATATTTATAGTTTCTAGAAGTGTATACGAAATATTTATGATGTGATACAAAAATTCTAGTATCATAATTGACCAAAATTATTTGAAATCAGAGTTCAGAAATGTGTATCTACTCAATGGAGGAACAATGAGACAAAATGTTTCTATGAATCTATGTTCATGAATTATATTATAGATACGAAGTGTACAATAGATTTTGGTTCAACTAAAAAATAAATTAGGATAAACAAATTCATCCATGAGTTTTGTGTTGTAACTAGAAGTATATACGTTATCAATATATATTATGATAATATTTCAGTACTATTTCTATCCATGAGGCTCATGTCATTTCAATGGATAAAGCTTTTACACCAAAACTATCACCTCTTGAGTGTTTATTTTCAAAAGAGTATATTTAATTTAAGTATAATTATAAGGCCCCAGCCTTAAACCTTACTTAATCTTGAGTTATTAGAATATTACACCTTGATGATCTTTTCGGGTTTAGAGTTTTAGAGAATTAGAACATAAAACATGCATTACATTCCACATTCAAACAAAGTGGTTACAAAAAAGATAGTATTCAATTTTCACATCAATGGAAACATATTTAAAATAAAACATGGATTCTTTCTTGACATTTCCTTGACACTATCATAATATCATGTACCTTTCCCTTGACCTGTGAAATTTTTTTCAAAAACTTGGGATGAGGATAAGGAGCTCAGTAAGGGATATAAAAATATGGAAAGGAAACATGGGTACATATATACATAAGAATGAAATCATAATTTACCCATAAAACATAAGCACTTTACCATACCTCATAAAATCATGAATAAATCATAGAAATCATAATACATAAAGGTAACTTGAGGCATTCATAACATTCTTACGTAGGGAGTAACCCTCTTGGTTACATTTGGAATACCCATCTCAGTATATTCCCTAAATCTCATCGAAGAAACCTTAACGTTTCACTCCTTCGTGTTACCCAATGCATTGGATAGCTATATCGGGCTCACCCACCCTTAGTTTATAACGGAACCACCTGTCTTCAATATATTTCCCAAGAACCTCAACATAATCGTATCACATAAAACATGCATAAAGGAAACATAAAATTTCCACCTTTCAATCACAAGATATCAACACAACACATTGTTATAAAAAAATTATGAAAACCATTTTCAATACCAAAATAAATGAAAAGTAAAACATGGTATTTATTTTTCTTTTAAAAAAGTAGGGCTTGTAGAGGAAGCCGAAACTCAAATAATGGTCATGGTGGCGGAGAAGTCGTTGTCACCGCATACGTACGACAAAAACATTCTCTTTTGTCATTTAGTAAACGCTTCATATAAAAAATATTCCTTTTGAATAAACGTAAAAGTCAAATGGGTTTATACACCGTATAAAAGAAGGTTGTGTATAAATCAAAATATGCCTCAATGAAAGGAGATTGAGACGAAGTCCCATACGTCGGGTCAGACTTGACTCGATCGTTTTTTAATGTCCTGAATAATTAACTTGAGCTAATTTCGACTTGCTTAAGAATATTTTTCAAGTTCATTATTCCTTTTATATCACTTATTTCCTTGTCATGAACACTATGTAATTATTTAAGTTAATAATGGTCGTTTTAACGATCATTGGTACTTGAGTAAAAAATAAACCCTTTATAATTAAAAGTTGTTCATGTATCCATTATATCCGTATTTATAAACATGATGTATATATCATATATATCATGTATATACATGCATTTATAATATTACATAATCATTTTGAGGTAAGAAATGAAATGCACCGTTCATGGAGACGGTAAGCCGTACGTACGCATGAACGCTACTTTCCTTTCTAATTCGTATTTTATAGAATGGAATCATAATGATATAATGGTATATTATAATTATAGTATAATATCATATATAATATCATAGTTCCATCCTTTATACGTCGCACATATGGTATTTAACTAATCAAATCACTTTGAGTGGGCGGTAGTCCGCACTTCCTTAAAGGAAGATATCGCGTTTACCCATATTTGAAACCCTAAAGGTATGCCCAAAATGAAAAATACAGAAGCTTAAGGAAAACATAAACATATTATATATCATATATAAATATAGTGACCTCTTAATGGACACCTTTTAAGGTGTAAAAATAATGTTGAACAATCATCATTTCAGGAGGCATAAATTCACCATCCACAGAAACAGTATGTCCTTTAACCATTATATGTAGGTGTGTTTATGTGTATCTCTAATACATCTTATAAAAACATCCTAGTATATTTAAGATACTGGAATTGTAACAAAAGAAAAGAATAACATGATTTTAGGGGGTTGGAGAATCAAAATAAAACAAAAGGACTCAAGTGAATACATTACCTTAAAATCAGGTAACCCCCTTTGGTTTGATCTCAAAGACATCCTTGGGAATACTTCTGCCCAATGTGAGGCTTCAAGGAGTAAGAGAGGGATGTGGAGAGACAAAATGGGCAGGGGTTGGCCGAGCCAAAGGCTTTGGGAGTGTGGGTAAGGAGGTAGAGGTGGGGGCCTTCTATAAGAGGAGAGGAGGGGCACTCTTCGAAAGTAATGAAACGTTACTTTATTTTAAAATGCGTTTCGAATTACAAAGGTCCCACATTGACATAATTAGAGGGTAAGGTGATAAGGGTTCGAAATACACCCATACCATAGGTTTTGGACATGTGTAGGTCATATATTTTACATTATCTTTTCGTTTTATTTAAATCCATTATAAATGAGGTAATCGCTGCATCATCATGATGTCATAAATAATTTAATTTATTTAATGTCTAAAAATTATAAAAAAACTATCATGATGTAGGAAATATTTTTATCTTTCTAATGATTATTTATTGTCAAAAATCTGACTTGTATAACCTCATTTAATTTTTTTTACTAAAACATTTCATGTTTGTGTCATTTTTACTTTAACATTAAATAAAAAGTTATTTATGTCATTTCCCAACCTAAGTGCCTCCATGGGGTCCCCAAGTTGACACATGGATTTTAGGGGTCGGCCATGACACATCCAATAAGGGTATGAAATGTTTCAAGCTCATCTCATATTATTAAAACATTATTTTTACCTTAAACTACAGTAATTACCTCTAATCGCGATAAAGAACTTAAAAGTTACTATTCACCAAAAAACTATTTTAATCTCATTGAACCACATTTTACATCTTAATGAAAACCATGTATGTCGGATTTTTGAAAATCAAATCAAAGAAGTGGAAAAGTTTCATTTAAACAAAAAATAAGTTTCTTTAAGTACAACTTAGTGGTTTCACTATTCATCAAAAATTGATGTTTTTCAGAAAAATACAAAAACTTCACCCTAAGCTATATTTGATATTCCAAATTCAAAAATGATGTCTATTTTACAAAATTAATATCATATAAGTTACATTAATTAATTTAATAATTAATTCCCGCTGTCATGACAAATGGCGTGTTTTTCAGAAACAATAAGTATCAAAAGATTGACACTAGTTTAAGTCTAATTTCAAAGTGAAATTGATTCCAATGACCACCATTGGATTAAATGGTAAAAATATATTCTAATTTAACTTAAAAAAAATTTCAAAAGATAATCTAATCATATAAATAAATTATATTAAAAAGAGGTTTTGAATTAAAATACAACATTTTTCACTATTCATTAAAAAATGAACTTTATCGAAAAAACACCAAAAATTCACACAAAGTAAATTTTGATGTCCCAATCATAAAGAATAAGTTTATTTTTAGAAACATAGCTTATAAAATTGTCAAAAGATAGATTTAAAAATTGTTTTCCATCAAAAGGTAGTAAAACAATCCTTTAAAAAATATTAGTGTATTCCATGATTAAGATTGGATTTATTTTCATTTTAAGCCTATAAAACACTATATAATTCATTAATAGATATAGATAAAAATATCTATTATTCATTACTTTCTTTGGATGTTACATCTTTCCCCCCTTTAGAAAATTGTGTCCCCACAATTTATTTACTTATCGAATAAATGGGGGTACTTATCCCTCATTGCATTTTCATATTCCCATGTTGCCTCTTCCATCATGTGGTTTTTCCACAAAACCTTAACCTGATTAATCACCTTATTTCGTAACACTTGCTCCCTGTGGTCGAAAATCTGGACCGGTTGTTCCTCATAAGATAGGTTATCTTCCAGCTGAACTACCTCTGGACTCAAAACATGAGATTGATCTGGCATATACTTTCTCAACATCGAAACGTGAAAAACATTATGTAACTAAGATAAACTCGGAGGTAAAGCCACCCGGTATGCAACTGATCCAACTCTCTCCAGAATTTCATATGGTCCAATGAAACTTGGAATCATCTTTCCTTTCTTACCAAATCTCATCACACATTTCCATGGTGAGACTTTGAGAAAAACATGATCACCTACTTCAAAAGTTAGATCCTTCCTCCTGTTGTCTGCATAACTCTTCTGCCTACTCTGAGCTGTTCTCATGTGTTTCTAAATCAGCTGAACTTTTTCTGCCATCTCTTCTACCAATTCTGGTCCCATCAACTTCCTTTCACCCACTTCATCCCAGAAAGCTGGAGTTTTACACCGCTTCCCATATAATTCCTGAAATGGTGTCATCTGTATACTGGAATAAAAACTGTTATTTTATGAAAATTCAACCAAAGAAAGATGTTGGTCCCAACTTCCCTGATAATCCATCGAACAAGCTAGTAGCATATCCTCCAAGGTCTGAATTTTTCGTTCTGACTGCCCATCTGATTGAGGATGAAATGATGTACTAAAATTTAATTCAGTACCCAATGACTTCTGAAGGCCTTTCCAAAAGTTAGAAGTGAACCTGGGATCACGATCAGATACAATGGAGAGAGGAACTCCATGTAACCTGACTATATCTTTAAAATAAAAATGGGAAAGTTGATCTAGGGAAAAAGTATCTCGTATAGCAAGAAAATGAGCAGATTTAGTCAAGCGATCAACAATAACCCAGATTGCATTATTACCTAAGGATGTCTTCGGTAATCCCACAACAAAGTCCGTGGATATATTCTCCCATTTCCACTCTGGCACTGGTAAAGGCTAAAGCATCCCTTTCGGTAACTGTGAATCTTCTCTAACCTATTGACATGTCAAACACTTCATAGTAAATCAGCAATATCTCTTTTCATTCCATCCCACCAGAAATACTCTCACAGATCTCTGTACATCTTAGTACTGCCAGGATGAACTGAAAATAGAGAACTATGAGCTTCACATAACAACTCTCTCTTCAACTGTGAATCACAAGGCACACACAATCTCTTCCCAAATCTCAAAAAGAAATCATTATCAATGTTGAATTCATGCAACTTACCCTTATGAACCAAATCTACCTTTTTCTGCAACTAAATGTATTTCTTCTGTGCTTTCTTGATTCTGTTTGATAGAGATGATATCATTGATACCTGAAACAAAATAGAAGAACTTCTTGCACCAACAACTTCTATGCCAAAGTTCATCAAATCCTTAACCGAAGGATCATGTTCCAAATGAAACATTTCTAATGAATCATTACTTTTTCTACTCAAAGCATCAGCCACTTTATTTTATTTTCCCGGATGGTAGTGAATTGTACAATCATAATCCTTGATAAATTCCAGCCACCTCCTCTGTCTCATGTTTATCTCTTTATGAGTGAATATATACTTTAATCTTTTGTGATCGGTATATATTTCACAGTTTACTCCATACAAATGATGCCTCCAAATTTTTAAAGCGAAAACAACAGAAACTTATTCCAAATCATGTGTAGGGTAATTTACCTCATGAGTTTTCAACTATCGTGAATCATAAGCAATTACCTGATCATTCTGAATTAGGACGCAACCAAGTCCTTTTAATGAAGCATCACTGTAGATAACAAACACACCATTCCTGGAAGTTAGTGCCAAAACTGGAGAATTCACCAATCTTATTTTCAATTCCTGAAAACAATCATCACATTCTTTTGTCCAGATAAACTTAACACCCTTTCATGTTAGCTTAGTCATTGGACTAGATAACCATGAAAAATTTCTAACAAACCTTCGGTAATAGCCTGCCAAACCAAGGAAGCTACGAATCTCTGTTACATTTGTGGGTCTTGGCCATTCTTCAACAACCTTTGTTTTTGCAGGATCAACAGTTATCCCATCTTTAGAATCAATGTGACCAAGGAAAGAAATTTGTTGCAACCAAAACTCACACTTGCTGAATTTTCCATACAGTTTCTTTTCTTTTAAGGTTTGAAAGATAACCCTTAAATGTCTTTCATTCTCCTCTTTACTTTTAGAAAACACCAAAATATCATCAATGAAAACCACCACAGACATATCCAAGAACTCATGGAAAATTCTATTCATTAAGTCCATGAATACAGTAGGTGCATTGGTTAGCCAAAAAGGCATTACTAAAAATTCATAATGGCCATATCTTGTACGGAACGCGGTCTTCGGAACATCAGATTCCTTTACCATCAGCTGATGGTACACTGATCTGAAGTCAATCTTTGAAAAATACTGAGCTCCCTGGAGCTGATCAAACAAATCATCGATATGAGGCAATGGATATTTGTTCTTAACAGTGATGTTATTCAAGGGTCTATAATCAATGAAAAGTCTCATTGAACCATCTTTCTTGTTAACAAATAAAACAGGAGCACCCCATGGTGATGTGCCAGGTCGAATGAACCCTTTCTATAATAAATCATGCAATTTCTCCTTCAACTCTAAAAGTTCAATTTGATCCATTCGATAAGGGGGTTTTGAAATTGGCTTAGAATCAGGAACTAAGTCAACCGTAAACTCAACTTCCCGATCTGGTATTATTCCAGGAAACTCGTCAGGGAAAACATAAGGATACTCATTTACCACTGACACATCATTAATCGGAACAGTTCCCTTGTTTTCAACAATGTGTGCAAGGTAACATTCATTTCCATATTTTATAAGTTTCTTGGCCTCTTGATAAGTTATCAACAGTAAGGGTTCATTCTTGTACACAAACTGAAAGCCTTTCTAAAAAGAAACTTGTTTAGCTCTACATTCAATACTAGCATGGTAAATAGAGAGCCAATCCATACCCAGGATAACATCAAACTCTACTAGAGGTAGAAAACCCCTTTCTGCTTGTAGTCTAACTGCTTCCCATCACTCAAGCTCTTTTTCGGACACTCGTTTGCATAGTGACCCATCTCATTGCACTTAAAACATTTCACTAACTGTAAATCAAATTTGTTCTTACCTTCACCTTGATATTTTTCAGTGCAATCACGAGCCTTATGTCCCATCTTACCACATCGGTAGCACTTTACAGAATTCCGAAGACATTCCCCAACATGCCTTTTGCCACATTTATCACAAACTAGAAACTTAGATTTCTTACCATCAGACTTTTTTAAAGAATTCTTCCCTTTCTCCTGCCACCTTGGTCTCTTCTTCTGCTGGTTGTTATAGAACACTTGATCATCGGAAAACTCTATTTCCACCTTCTCAGCACATCGAACAAGCTTTTCCTAACATTTAAACTCACGAGAATCTAATGCCCTTCGATATTTTGGCTTTAATCCTGAGTAAAAATGATTGATTTTACTATCAAGGTCTCGGATAAAATTTGGAGCATACCTTTCCAATCGAGTGAACCTTTCTTCATAAGTAGCCACTGAGTCTTCCTCTTGCCTCAATTCCAAGAATTGTTTTCTCATCATAAGTCGAACAGCCTTAGGAAAATACTTTTCATGAAACATACCTTTGAATTCATCCCAGTCGAGAGCATCAATCTCATCAGCATCCCTGATATTTTTAACCATCGACCACCACTAATCTGCTTCACCCTTTAAACGGTAAATAGCAAGACTAAACTTTTGATTGTCTGAACACCCCATTACATCAAAAAACTTCTCCAGTGATTTAATCCACCCTTCAGCTAGCACAGGGTCAGATGATCCTCTGAATGATGGGGGATGTTGCCTCATGAAATGTTCCACCACTGACATGTTCCTTTTCCTTTGATCTGGCTGATCTCGTGCATGGATACCACCACCATTTATCGCTTGATTCAACTGCGCCATTACTGCAACAAACTATTCAGTTCCAATTCCGACCATCTCAGGATGCTGATTCGGAAGGTTATTTCCATCTACATGCCTTCCTAGCACTGCTTCCCTATTTCCTCTGCTGAAAACCAATCTGAACAAACATGTCTTAGATGAAGCAACATGGTAAGCTTCAAATACTATATCACTTCAATTTGACCATAAAAAAATATTTGGGGATAATCATTTAATAGAATTCTAACTCCAAAGGTTATCTAAACCGACCTTTGATACCAACTATAAGGCCCCATCCTTAAACCTTACTTAATCTTGAGTTATTACAAGATTACATCTTGAGGATCTTTTCAGGTTTAGAGTTTTAGATAATTAGAACATTAAACATGCATTACATTCCACATTTAAACAAAGTGGTTACATAAAAGATAGTATTCAATTATCACATCAAGGGAAACATATTTAAGATAAAACTTGGATTCTTTCTTGACACTTCCTTGACACTATCATCATATCATGTACCTTTCCCTTGACCTTTGAAAAACATTTCAAAAACATGGGATGAGCATAAAAAGATCAGTAAGGGATATAAAAATATGGAAAGGAAACATGGGTACATATATACATAAGAATGAAATCATACATTACCCATAAAACATAAGCACATTAACATACCTCATAAAATCATGAATAAATCATAGAAATCATAATACATAAAGGTAACTTGAGAAATTCATAACATTCTTACGTAGGGAGTAGCCCTCTTAGTTACATTTGGAATACTCATCACATTATATTCCCTAAATCTCTTCGGAGAAATCTTAATGTTTCACTCCTTCGTGTTACCCAATGCATTGGAGAGCTATATCGGGCTCACCCGCCCTTAGTTTATCACGGGACCACCCGTCTTCATAATAATGCAAATGAACCTCAACATAATCGTATCACATAAAACATGAATAAAGGAAACATAACATTTCCACCTTTCAATCACAAGATATCAATACAAATCATGGATATAAAAACATTATGAAAACCATTTTCAATACCAAAATAAAAGAAAAGTAAAACATGGTATTTATTTTTCTTTTAAAAAAGTAGGGCTTATAGAGGATGCTGAAACTCAAATAATGCTCACGGCAGCGGAGAAGTCGTTGTCGCCGCATACGTAGTACAAAAACATTCTCTTTTTTCTTTTAGTAAATGATTTGGATAAAAAACATTCTTTTTGAATAAACGTAATATCCAAAGGGGATTATACACCATATAAAAAGAATGTTGTGTACAAAACAAAATATGCCTCAATGAAAGGAGATTGAGAAGAAGTCTCATACCTCGGGTCCGACATGACTCGATCAGTCTTTAATGTCCTGAATAATAAAATTGAGTTAATTTCTACTTTCTTAAGAACCTTTTTCAAGTTCATTATTCTTTTATATCACTTATTACCATATCATGACCAATATGTAATTATTTAAGTTAATAATAGTCGTTTTAACGATCATTGGTACGTGAGTCAAAAATAAACCAATTATAATTACATGTTGTTCATGTATCCATTATATCCAGAATTATAATCATGATGTATATATCATATATATCCAGTATATACTTGCATTTATAATATTAAATAATCATTTAGAGGTAAGAAATGAAATGCACCGTTCATGGAGACGGTAAGCCGTACGTACGCATAAACGCTACTTTCATTTCAATTTTGTATTTTATAGAATGGAATCATAATTATATAAAGGTATATTATAATTCCAGTATAATATCATATATAATATCATAGTTTCATCCTTTATACATCCCACAAATGGTATTTAACGAATCAAATCACTTTGAGGGGTCGGTAGTCCGCACATCCTTAAATGAAGATATCGTGTTTACCCATAATGGAAACCATAATGGTATGCCCAAAATGAAAAATACAGAAGCTTAAGGAAACCATAAACATATTATATATCATATATAAATATAGGACATCTTAATGGACACCTTTTAAGGTGTTAAAATAATGTTGAACAATCATCGTTTCGGGAGGCATAAATTCAGCATCCACGGAAACAGTATGTCCTTTAACCATTAGATGTAGGTGTGTGTAAGTGTAGCTCGAATAATTCTTATAAAAATATCCTAGTATATTGAAGATACTGGAGTTTTTATAAAAGAAATTAATAAAAAGATTTTAGGGGGTTGGAGAAGAAAAATAAAACAAAAGGACTCAAGTGAAGACATTACCTTAAAATTGGGTTACTCCCTTTGGTTTGAGATCAAAGGCTTCCTTGTGAAGACTTCTGCCCAAAGTGAGGCTTAAAGGAGTATGATAGGTATGTGGAGAGACAAAATGGGTAGGGGTTGGCCGAGCAAAAGGCTTTGGGAGTGTGGGTAAGGAGGTAGAGGTGGGAGCCTTTTATAAGAGGAGAGGAGGGGCAGTCTTGGAAATTAAAGAAAAGTTACATTATTTTAAAATGCTTTTCGGATTAAAAAGGTCCCAAATTAATATAATTCTAGGTTAAGGTGATAAGGGTTCTAAATCCACCCATAAAATAGGTTGTGTACATGTTTAGGTCATAGATTTTACATTACATTTTCGTTTTATTTAAATCCTTTATTAATGAGGTAATCGCTGCATCATCAGGATGTCATAAATAATTTAATTTATTTAATGTCTAAAAATTATAAAATAAACTATCATGATGTAGGAAATATATTAATCTTTCTAATTATTATTTATTGTCAAAAATCTGACTTGTATAACCCCATTTAAAAATTGTTTTAGTAAAACATCTCATGTTTGTGTAATTTTTACTTTAACATTAAATAAAAAGTTATTTATGTCATTTCCCAACCAAAGTGGCTCCATGGGGTCCCCAAGATTATCCATGGCTTGTCTTGGTCGTCCATGACACATCCAATAAGTGTAGGACATGTTTCACGCTCATCTCATATTATTAAAACATTATTTTTACCTTAAACTACACTAATTACCTCTAATCGCGATTAAGAACTTAAAAGTTACTATTAACCAAAAAATTATTTTAATCTCATTGAACCACATTTTACTTCTTAATGAAAACCATGTATGTCGGATTTTTGTAAATCAAATCACAGAAGTGGAAAATTTTCATTTAAACGAAAAATCAGTTTCTTTAACTACCACTTAGTGGTTTCACTAATCATCAAAAATTTAAGTTTTTCAGAAAAATACCAAAACTTCACCCTAAGCTATATTTGATATTCCAAATCCAAAAATGATGTCTATTTTAAAAAATTCAAATCATATAAGTCACATTAATTAATTTAATAATTAATTCCCATTGTCATGACAAATAGCGTGTTTTTATGAAACATTAAGTATCAAAAGATTGACACTAGTTTAAGTCCAAATTCAAAGTGAAATTGAATCCAATGACCATCATTGGATTAAATGGAAAAAATATATTCTAATTTAACTTCAAAACCAATTCAAATGATAATCTAATCATATAAATAAATTATATTAAAAAGAGGTTTTGAATTAAAATACAACAGTTTTCACTATTCATTAAAAAAAGAACTTTATCAAAAAAATACAAAAAATTCACACAAAGTAAATTTTGATGTCCCAATAATAAAGAATAAGTTTATTTTGAAAAAATAGCTTCTAAAATATTCAAAAGATAGATTTAAAAATTGTTTTCCATCAAAAGGCTGTAAAACAATCCTTTAAAAAATATTAATGGATTCCATGCTTAAGATTGGATTTATTTTCATTTTAAGCCTCTAAAACACTATCTAATTCATTAATAGACATAGATAAAAATATCTATAATTCATTACTTACTTGGGATTTTACAATAATGGACCCATAATAGATTTTTGTTGACACATTTATTAATTCGATATGAAATTCAATGCATGAATATCCTATGAGAGACAACAGACTAAAAATTATTACCAGTTGGATCTTGTGAAAGTGGGATTATATTGTATTTTACTCTATATAACCAAAGAAAATTTAACATTATAATACTATATTGTTTCTAAATACCATATCACATGATTTTTATTATATTATATAAAATTTATAAGAGAATTTATATACAGTGTATATCATATAAAAATTTTATAACCATTCCACCCTATACTCAAAACCTATAAATTCAATGAAAACATCCCCAAAAATTTTTCTTATGGTATTGATAAAATATATCTAACAGGTCATAGATGATGTTTGACTTTTTAATGCTACAGTTCTATATGACATTAAGACTTCTTCAAATTAAGATCAAACATGTAATCTTAAAGAAGTGAGGTTATTATGATTGACCCACTAATAAGAGTTCCACATGTTTATGTGTTATTTAATATATATATATATATATATATATGAACACATGTATTGGTCCATAGGCATGATATTATAAATAATGTAGACCATTAATTTTTTACATTAAAGAATGAATGAAAACTTTGAAAACTTATTATTGTGAAGAGGTAACATACTTAGAGTATATTATATGTTATAATTCAATTATTGAATAATGTTAGTAAGTATTTTTTTTATACCACGTTAATGGAAATAGATATATCTAGACCTTAAATTGATGTAGAAAAGTTTGAATAAATCCCTGATAATGATGGTACACAGATTGTTTCATTTCAAAATGTGAAATAATTATTGAATCATAATGGATGATGACAAAAGCTTACCTCATTATTGGTGATATATCAACATAATGATATTATATTACATAATAGAATCCATATGAAGTCTTCAATCATTAAAATATTTACAAATTTATCTATTAGTATCTATTTATTTTATTAGACACTAATGATAATATATTGTAAGATGAAGAGTTCATCAATCATCAATAGAGAGTTCATCTATCTTTAATTAAAGGATTGAAATTGCAATCAGCTACTCCCAATGTTAAGATATGTGGATGTTGAAGATGTTTTGGGGAATTATAAAATTTTTGAAGCCTTCCATAATAGTTTTTAATCTCTTGGTTTATTTGTTCTTTAATCTGATGGACATCATGAACATACTAAACATTCAATTGTGGTGTTTACGGTGAGGCTTGATGTCCGCAGTTATTTTGTGGTTTTTGTTAACCCTACATTGGAATCTGGATATGGTTGCCGGGATCATAGGATCTTGGTGTCTAATATTTTATTGAGACCTAGATTTTCTCGATAGTATAGAGGAGCATGCATGGGGAGTAGGTGCATGCGGTCCAACCTAGAGAGGAATGGTTTCGACCATCGGTGATGTGAATATGGTATTATTAACAGATGCTATATGATGGGATGGGATCTTGTAGTGGTCCAGTATAACATTTGAGATCAAGGTGGTGGAACTCTTCCTGAGGGTGGCATCTGATGGTTTGTTGCGACAATCTGGGTCATCTAAGTGGTGAATTCAATGAAGGTTGTCCAGTGACAGGTAATCGGTGGCTCACTACAGTGCACACGGTATGGTGTAGGCGGGTTTCTGGAAGTTGAACTGGGTTTGTGGGAAACATGCTTGTGATGGTCCTTTATTGGGACCCAGGGAGTGATGCTCGGGGCAGGTGATGGCGGTTAAAAGCGGATACTAGCAGGGTATGATGGAAATGATAGTGTCCTCAGTGGTAGAGTGGCTTCTCTATACATCCTCCTTTATTGAGCCCTTCACAGTCGATATAGTGGTGATAGAGGTCAGGATATGCTCACAGGTGATTTAGTTGCAGGGAACCTACGCATCGACAAGGATGATGTTGGGCACTAATCTTTGAGATTCCGGTGATGATGTGACGAAGAATGAGACTTCATGACTTGTTTCTACAAAGGTATTAGGAGGCCTTGAGATACAAAATGTCTTGGGAATTGCGAGTGATCTAATCATCTATTTTTTATCGACGACATTAAAGGAGAGGTTACGATAGATACATGATACAACGAACTCAGGATGGGGTGATGACCACACCCACATGGGATATTCATATGGATATTTTGCCTAAAATGGGATGATATACTATGTGATAAATGAGAAGGTGGAGTCGGTTCTAATTCAATGGACACATGTGTGGTCTCTTCTAACTCATTTTAGATGTCCTTGATTTCAGTATTCATGTCTTCTGTTTTGGGTGGTGACTTTTCCAACGTCATGTATTGGGGGTAATTCATGTGCCACATGATTTTCATTTACTATAATTTTATTTATTTAACAAATTTTTAGGGTTAGGTATCATCTCCGTACTATAAATTTTCTGGTATTAGTCATTGATCCTGAAATTTAGGGTATATCACTTAATTCTAATAAGAAAGGTTGCTATAGGGTCACACACTACGAGTATAATCTCAAGAAATTGTATTTAATTTTATACTATGAATTAATATTATTCTCATCTCATGGAATAATAATTATTCAAATACAATTTATCTCTAATATATAATGACTCGATATCTGAGTTTATAATTTATTAGTTGAATTGTATTTATTTTTTACTATTCTCAATTTAATAAATATATATTAATTTATTTATTGAATGAATGTTTTATATTGGAATAAATATTTTATTATTCCTGGTTTTGTAAATATTGGGGAGGATTAACAAGATGATTTACGAGACCGATGGAAAAACTATATTTTAATTAATATTAGTTAAATAAAAAAATTTTTATTTATTTAAAAATTTATATTAAAAAATGGGGATGTAAAACAATTTAATAATATTAATATAATTTTTGTCAGACCTAGAGAATAAATAAAAAATAATATTTGATAATGGGTCATTATAAAATTATCAAATATGATCCCTATGTATATATTCCAATATACAGAATTTTTATGGGGAGTTTCATTGATCATTAGAAATATACTCTTAATAAATATTATAAATTTCTATCATACCAATTGAAAATAGGATTGAATATGGTATTCCAATCATTTAAAATAATGGTGGACAATGTAACCAACATGGTTACTCTATGCTTGCACTTGAAATATCAATATCATTGTTGAGAGTTTCCTGAAGCATTTATGGAAAAAAAGAAAAACAATTCTAAATTGTAATTTGAACCACAACGATGAAACAATACGCGGGGCATCCTAATTTACCAAGAATATTTATTTCATTATGGGAAATTCTTGTTTTAAATTATTTCTAAAATATTTTTTAAAGATACTATATTTGGGATCCTATGGCATCCATTATCATGTTCAATATATATTTTTCATTGAAATATATAAAAATAATAATGTTTTGAATTGTCCTATCGATTTCACGATTCCTTGGAACCATAACAATTTTGAATATTATAAGATATATTTTTTTCTAATTCTTTGGTAGTTGATTTTACTCCCATGTTATTCTTCTTCTGGGTTAGATCTACCTTCTCTTTGACTATAACATGTAGATATTCTATATTCATCCCACTTTTTGAGTGGGATATCTTCTTTAACATTCTCATATATTTACTCTTCATGATCTTAAAAGTCATAGAATATATTATATTTATTTGAATAGTTAGAACCACATCTCCAATACTAATCATTATGATATTTTTATAAACATCCTTCAAAAAATTAAAACAATAAATCTTTTTTGTTGATGAGATATAATCAGAGGTGTATGAATAGCTATTATAACAATTTTATTTCAATATGTATTGTTGAAACCCCACTAAGAGGCGTTAATAATGGTGGATAAATAATTATTAATTAAAACCATCCACATATTTACCTTGAAACCAATTAATTGAATAGATCCCTAACTCATTTCTCAACATTTGTTTTGATGAAAATATTAAAACAAGGTAATAATAACCATAAGGAACAAAAGATTTTTTTAACATGGTTCAACTAAAATGTGGAAACATATATCCTATGTATAAGGTGGTTGTTATACAACTAAAAATAATAATTTTTTTATTTACATGTATAAACCTTTGAAAAATGAATATCGTTTAAACTGTATAATCACTAAAACTAAACATAATTTCATACAAGAACAAATCTCATTTCACCCTGATTTGGAATATAAAAACCCGCCTTCCATAAATACTACAATAAAATTTTCCCATTATGAAATGTGATTATTAGAGTGTAACTGTTTCACCCCAATATAATATATATCTAATATCTATCCATAATATATAAAAATAAACAATTTAGTTATTATTTCAAAATAATTAATGCATTTTGTCACAATCAGAACTTCTGATGTAAGGATTCATAGTCTAGTCTTCTCACTAAACATATTATTTGGAATTAATGATAATGGGAATGAACAAGTTGGTATCTTCCTCTATGTCTTCATTAATTCCTAATTATTATCTTCTCATAATATTATTGGTTGTCTTATTTTTCATGACACACTAAATATTATGTGAAATCATTGTGATGCTTCTACATCCAATGAGAACCTCATCCTTACCATATATTCATATAGATCTTGCATCTCACCATGATAATTGATTTCAATTTTTATAATATAAAACACCACTATCATATAAAATAAATCCACTATAATATAAAGTCTTCCAAACATCATAAAAGAGGTTCAACTTATAAATAACATTCTAAAATATTAAATGTATGAAAAAATAGTTGTTATGTGAACACGATTTCCTCTTAGATATTATGCCATTAAAAATTAAAACATATCTATTGAATAATAATAAATGATAAAGAATTCACCATCATTGAATTCTTATAAATATTCACCTACTCTTTATCATGTTCTCCCTATACTATCTTTGTTTCTTTCCGTCAATATTCTTTAATAACAACAATCCTATATTTCAATGGGTATGTGACTTGATTATATAATTATTATGGTGTGATGTATATTCTTACGAAGTTATTTTCTCTTTAATATCAAAAAATTAATATATAATTACTCATCTCTAATCACTATCAACACCTAGATACTTAAATTATCGAAGAAAATATGAATTTAATCTAAATTTAGAATGTTGAAATTCAATAATATATTTAAAATAGAAATAGTCTGACATGAAAAATAACTTACATATCAAAATAGTGACACCAAGTATCATACATGTTATAGTGTCTCCTTTCCTTTTCTAAAAATAGATATAAAAAATACATATTCAAAAAGAATATATTATATATCAATATATATATCCTATTAATGATCATAAAATCATACAAATAAATTATACTATCTTATATATAACTATGTGATCTGGTACATTTCTGATTTTTAATTCAATGTAATCTTAAATTCTATCTATTTCTTGTTACTTATGATATGCAAACCATACATATAACTCTATTACATCACATATAACATTATGAACTTACAGTAACATTAAAAATATTTTTTATATCTTACAAATCCTTAAAATATGTTACATGTCATTAAAATATGATCTATAACTAAGTGAAAACATTTCCATGTCATTTTTTTGGAAAACAATATATGTTATGACTAAATTTGGGACATCATAAGAAATATCTTATAACATATAGATCTAATTTATTGGAATCTCGAATTAATGTCAAACATTACCAAACAGAATTATTCTTATAAAAAAATATAAAGTGTTCTTACTAATTTTACTAATACTTCATTAATCATTTCAACTCAGCTTATATAGAATTAAGAACAGAAAACATCATCAAAACCTATCCAATGATAGTTGATAGAAATATCACTATTTTCTAATTGGTCCATAAAATGTTTTCTATTAAAACAAATTTATTCAACACCATAAATCTTTATTTATATATGATATTATGATCATAAACCATGATAATTAAAGGGCTTTCACTTCACAAAAATACAAGTTATCATTTCTTCTTCATCGAAACATTTATAGCTTCTTATCATTCTCATATAGATGTTTTATCTAGTAATCAAAGTACAATACGATACTATTTTTAATTTTGATCATATGATTATATTTGAATGATATGACCATATATATATTCTTCAATATGATAATTCATAAATTCTTGACACTCTAAATATTATAATCTAAATCATCTCAACCATCTTTTACAATCATAATTATACAATTATTCTCTATCATTGGTAGTAAATCAGTGCCTCTTTCATATGTGTAACAAATGGAAATAACTTAAAATATTCATGTATTTTATTTAATCCTTATGTCATAATCACAATTCAATATATTATTACACCATTCATGGGGATTTTAATACATATTCTCATCCACATGCATGGATACTCACAACACATTATAAGATAATAATCTCAACATATATTGAAATCATTCTTATTGACCTATTTATTATTGATAAAAAATAAAAATCAATTCCAAGTGGGTTCACTATAGTGAAATTTTGTGAGTTTAGCCAAGGGATGATCTGACGAGGAAATGTGGCCTCATGTCTCTTCCTTTAATGGTTGTTCCTTGTCTGAAATCTCATTTATTTCTTAGTAAGGATTTTTTGACATTAATTATTATATATATCCTTATATATTCATAGACGTGGATATGAGTATTGGTAAAAATATTGATATTATTGATAATGTATACAATGAATCACATATTTTGAAATATAATTGCATGACACGGTGTTTTATACTAGTAGTGAAGTAGGATACATTGGTTGAGTAATATGGGACAAAAAATAAATAGAGTAATTCAGGAAACTGTTTTTCTCTTCCAATAATGGAAGGTAATATATTCGATGGATTAATAGTAATAATAATATTTTATTATGTTCATGGGATCAGTTGTTTTATAATGTTTTCTTTTTTGGTAGTCAAATTAAATATATGCAGAATATAGGTGGAGGAAACATGTATGAAACATGTTTGATGAAATATAACGATGAAGGGAATAAATTTTATTTAAAAGAAGACATGTTGGTCACACACTAATTGTAACTATATATCCAATTAAACATTATCTAAATTTAATATTGCAATAAATTGTATTCTAAATACTGAGGAATAATAATTATTCATTTTATTTTGAATTGAAAATTGAAATCATCAGTTATTCGAGTTTGAAATATATATGAGTTAAATATGAAATAAATATTTTATAATTGGTTAGTGAATATAAAATTACGTATTTAATTATTGAATAAATGATATAATTATATTTATTTTTTAAAATAAATATATATTTTTAATGTTTGGGTTAATGCTAATGAAAATTGATTGGATAATTTAATGAGCCAGTGGAAATGAGATATTTTAATTAATATCATTTAAATAAATATTAACCCATTTTGGTCAGGAATGATTTATTAAAATATTTTATTGAGAACATGTCATGTATAATAAAAATAATATTAATAAAAAATGTTCTATTATTATTATTCATTGTTGGGTTTTCTTATAATAAAAAATTATTTAAGGCCTTTTGTGGAATAAATAAATATATCAAACAATGTTTATAACCAAACATATATAATTTCTAGGGATAAAAGAATATGTGTTTACATTTTATTCTCTCATGAAAATTTTATCAAAATTGAAGAGAACTATAAAAAATAATCTCTTGAATGAGAGGCGATTCACCTCATCCATCTAGGGGAAATATATTAAGGAAATAATTCCCCAAGCTCAATGGAATTACTATTAAAACCAACAGAAAATTATGTTGGAAAATAAGTACTAGTATGTTATTTCTCAATGTTTTATCCATGATGTTTTGAGATTCATAGGGGACAAGTGGTTACATCCATAGGTGTTATGCATTGGATTCTTCTGTATGATGATTTTACAACAAGATGATCTACCAAATTCATTAGAAAAGAAATAAGTATAAATACGATGTGACATTTTTCAAAAAATTAATTTTAAATTATATTCAAAAGGATCCTTTGTTAGAATATTATGTGATTGGGATCTTACTCTTATAAGGATTTATCTAATGAAACATATGTAATATATTATTAGGGATGACTCTAAATACATCTAATATAACCAAGAATCATAGTGTGGTATTAAATTAGCAGCATATTCATTTATAATTATTTATTATTATTATAAACATTATAAATCTTATCAATTTTTTTATTTTATTTTTTTTTTCAATTTTAAAATATGAATACAGAGACAAAATGAACATTTTGTTTCATATGACAATGAAAATGAGAAAAATAGTTGGTGAATTCATGTTGATCCCATTTATAGGTGTTACTGATTATAGATGAGTGACATATATAGATGACATATAATGAAAACATTCACACCATGTAATCATGGTCAGCCACACCAGGATGATCCATAAAAAATCATGAAACATCATGTGGGGATCCATATATAACATCATTACATGTCATGTATTGTCCACAAGTTGGAACATTACATGAAAATGGTTTGTGATGTGTAGATAGTGTCCATTTAGTGTAACCCCACTTAGTTTTCATATCATAGTAATAAATAAAACCTTTTGTAAAAAGTACCCGAATATTAATTAATACATAGTTTGAATTGACTAAAATCAAAGTACCACAACATTATGTTAAATGAATAATGTGAATATGAATTTAAAAACCAATAAACATGAAACAATCCAATTAAAATACTTGATGATTACATTTTAATGTAGTGTGGGTTGAAAATAATGAATCACCCAAAATTTTGTAGGATGTAAACACTATGTAATTTATGAAAACTCGCACAAAGAACATGTCAATATAAGTATATATTATTTGTCAAAAGATAGAGAGAATTAATTAATTAAATGATAATCGATCTACATAGAGGGTAGGTGGTTGTACACAACATCTGGTAGGGGTTTCCTTATTAAGAAAATGAAATGTGATTCCAAAATGGTTTATTTGATATTAAATTATTTAATAATTATTTCCCATGTTATTATATAGATACATGATGTGTAAGCTTATTCTATAATCCTTATATATCTTAAGAATCATAAATGGTGAACACTTAGTATACCAATAGTGTTTCATGTTGTTAAACAACTCATGTAGTCTATTCGACGTGAGATATTGAACACCATACTATGTATATCATGAAACACCATATAGGAATACATGTCAATTAATTAAATTGTACATCACAAGGCACATACGTAGTGTTACTCACATACTCTATAATGTAAAAGTATACATTTTGTAATCATTAAAATCAAAATATGTTTAAAAAAAGAAAAAAATGACAAATTATATTGGTTCTAGTACACACTATGTATATATTTAATTTTTCAATAAAATATATTTTTTATAAATTTCTCTTGATGATAACCAAAATACTATTTGGATATATAATTATGAAAAATGAATGTATGATTCAATAATATAAATAATTTCATATTAAGGAAGACTTATCATAATAAATAAAATATTCATTTGAGTGATAGTTATATTTACTATGAATTTAATTCATGTATGGATGATTCTAAGATTGAACGACCTATGTTCTTGTTGGGAGTGTATTTAAATTCATTATATATTCAATGGTTTTCATTGAGATAAATTTAAAATTAAATTAAATTTGATGATTAAAAAATCATTCCTTCATTGTTATTAGGTATGGACATTCATGTGTATGGTTTCTTTTATGTTCCCATAATAACCTGTATCCCTTCACATAAGTGTGAGTAAGAATATGTAATAGAAGGACCTCCCAGGAGAGGGGTTAGTGTTTTAGACCAAGATAAGGTGAAACCAACTTGTGAGATACCTAGGGTAAAGGATTTATGATGAAATATAAACTAAATACATCTCAATATGTTTTTCAAGTTGGGTAAAGGGTTTTTTATCATCCAATCAATAAACCAACTAGTAGTTAATTCTTATTGATCAAACTACTTTTTATAGTCTCTAGTTTTTATTTTTTATATTTTTTTTGATGATTGTTTGTTACATTTTTAAATGTGATAATTAAAAGATGGTAATGTATAAATAATTCTTAGATAAGATAAAATTAATGAATTATGTGTAAATGTTTTATTTTACATGTATAATTATTTATGTAAAATCCATATAATATTTACATGCATTTTAAATTTTAAAGTAATGAGTATTTAAGAATATTATTAAAACTCATTATTAAAAAAATCGATAAATTCCAACATTACAGGATTTTGAATGCAATTATAGATCCAATTGTTGGTATCTCTATCATCTGGACACTTATATGATAGAAAAAAATATGATATTATTAGAATATGATGATTTTCATGGATTAAATTAATTCAAATGGATATAGAAACTATTTTTATAAATGTTCATATTTCTAAGTATATTTATGTTATACAACACCTAGTGTTGAAAACGAGAAGCATCAAAATCATGTTTTTAAGGTGTCAATGGCATTATATAGTCTAAACAAGATACTAAAACATGGTATAAATGGATTACTAGTTTTCTTTTGAATGAAAATATTTTATCATGGAATAATTAGTCCAATATAGTTTATTAAGAAAAGTATTAATGGTGTTTTGATATTACAAAAATATTTTTATGATATTATATTTTTATCATCTAATGAAATTATTTTTAATGAAATGAATAAATGAATAAATTATTCAATTATGAATTTGATATGAGTGTGACGGGGGAATTAATATTCTAACTTGTTTTGAAAATTTATCAAAGAGGTGAATGTATTTTTATAAATAGGTCCTTTAATGATAAAAAATTCGTTATGGGATTTGGTGTAAAATCTACTAAATGTTAAAATACTCCCATGGGTAGTTCATTCAAATTAGATTTATAATAATCTAGAATAACTATTGTTGTCAAAACCTATTGAAGAGTGCTTATTTTTAGATTCTATTTATCAGCTTCATGTTCTATTTTTTTCAGTTTTCATGTGTGCTAGATATCATAGTGATAATATTTAAATTCACATTAAATCCACTAAAAAGATCATTGGATATGATGAAGTATATTTGAATTTTTTTTATTTGGACCTATAAAAACTAACATTTATTTTTGAAAATTTATTATAATTATGATTTTGGTTGTTTTAAGGAAGATATTAATTGATCTTGAAGTATGTTCATTTTACATATAAAATAGTAGTTTCCTGGGATTCAATGAAAAAAATTGTTTCTCTTTCTTAGACAAAAACAAAATATAAAGTTGAAGAATTATGTTGTTCTCAAAACTTATTTATTAAGAAGAATATTTGGGATTTTGGTTTTAATTTTCACAAGATTTAAATTTTTACTGATAATAATTACACTATATCTATTTCTAAAAATCCCTTAGAACACTCTAGAACCGATCACATTGATGTTATATTTCATTTCTATAGAGATCGTTATAAAAAAAATATTATTTTGGATTTTATTTATACAAAAAACAAACATGATAATACCTTCACTAATTAAAAGAGAACAAATATATTTTTCAAATCATTATTGAAATTATATTGTTGCATATTTAAATCAACATGTATATGGCCTGAATTTTGGGGAAATTAATAATTGTTTATATGCTAATACGTTCTTATATGTGAAATATGAAATCAGTCTTTTAGATTTTTATTTCATAAATTATGTACATATTTGTGAATTATAATATTGTTTTATGACATTCCACACATACTAAATGATGTTAACATACCTTCTAAACATTTATTTTAATTGGTTTTTTAATTTTTTCGTAAATAGATTTAACAATGATACTTTATATAAATTGGATCCTTGATAGTTGTTTTCAAATATACATGTTAATAAAATATTTTCACAATATTTTTTTACTATTATGAGACATAATATGATATACAAATAAACTATGAAACATCATCATTTAAAATAAATGATTATTTATCTATAGAATCATAATATTTTTATAATTTATAGAGGGGATAAACTTTCAAATTTTTCTTGTTTTTTGTGATTACCAAAAGGTGGAGAATGTTTACTATATTGTTTTAAGACTTTCATTGCATTAAATTTCACTTTTTTATAGGACATTACATGTCCTATGTGTTTCATATAGTGTTCATACGACCCAAAATACCCCAAAGGCCATTAAATATCAATTTATATGTATTTTACTATTCCCACATATCAAATTCATCCATGTAGAAGATACACACTGTTGATTATCCCACATACCCAATGTACTATTCACAGTGAAAATGATTTTCCAAAATCTGGTACGTTCGGTATTATTATCATAAAATGTGTTAATGGTCTTCAAATTTAGTGATTAATTTTACATTCAAGGATAAAAAAATAAACATTTCATTATATGACTTAAATTTTTAAATATACTATTATCTTGTCCTAATTTAGATAGTAAATGAATGTGTAATTTCAAACTAAAATATATAGTTTTGTAAAAATAATATTCTGATATATTTTGATGTTTTTCATGATTTATAAGTGATGGATTATTGTTATTATTTAATCCATTTAAATATAATGAAATTATATAAAAATAATTTTATTGTATATAATGATGATTACATTTCCTTGAAAATATTTTTTATGTCTAAAATTATATAATACGCATCATCAAAAATATTTGAAGTTTGGATATGTGAAATTATATAGACGTGAGTAATTTGAATACGAGATAAACAGATACATGGAAATTAGGTTATGTGAAAAAATATTTCCTAAATGAATAAATTGGGTATGTAGTAAAAAACATTGTTATGTGATTTTTATTATGTAAATCAGCTACGTCGATTCCCTTATGTAGATTTGGATATGTTGGTTCAGTTACAGTAAACAGATACATGAATATCCCATGAGAATCTCCTATATTATTGACCAACATTAATTAAAAATGAGCTTATAATATTTGAATCCCCTCGGTGGATTTTCCACATGGTTTTGTGATTTTAT
Source organism: Viscum album (assembly GCA_963277665.1). NCBI lineage: Eukaryota > Viridiplantae > Streptophyta > Magnoliopsida > Santalales > Viscaceae > Viscum > Viscum album. Next base: position 610,446,559 of record OY728122.1, on the reverse strand, counting down.
AATGGATATTATAACATAAGAAAATAATCTATATTTTACATAATTTTTCATTTTTCATTTTGTTAGAATTATATTATATATATAATTAGTATTTTATTTGTCAAATAATAAATTATTAATTATACATAAGCCACAGAAAACATATTTCAACTTGTTTTATAAATAATAAAATTGTATTCTAATGGAATTAAGTGTACATGTATATTCATACTTTAATTCGGGAACATGAAATATTTAAATTAAAATTTTTTGTTATATGAAGAGTCACCCTCAATTATTATCTAGAAAATTTTCAAGGATATTAATTTTTATTATTTAATGTTATAAAAAATGTTTGAAAGGATTCTATAGTGTAATTTCACTTTTACAGTATATCGAAATTATATTATATAAATAATTTTTTTCATTTATAAATGATATTTACATGGAATAACATCTAGAAAACAGTGTTTTATATCTCAACTTTAGTTCCCTAATGATGCATTCATAAATATTAACTTGAGAACATAAAAGATGAAAAATTTATCATATTTTAATGTTGTTGTGAATAAGAAACTCTATATAATGTTTTGGAAGAACTGGTTCATATTATAATGATGGGATTATTGATAATTTTGAAATATGTTTTATTGTATTTTTCTAGTGTTCATATTTTAATCCTAGACAAATAGAATATCATTTAATGTAATATGACATGTGATTTCACTACCACTATGACACTCAGAAACTAAAACTATTATTCTCATTTTATAGTTCTACTTATTCTTATTCCACTTCATTGTACATAATTATTAAGGGATATATTACCCATAAAATATTTTTATTTTTCATTTCTACTCCCTAACAATGGTTAGGCATTTGGGTTGGTCCTGTAGGGGAAAATTCAAGACTATTCATTTTTTCCCTCTAGGTTTATAAATTAAGGATGTCAAGGGTTTAATCCTCCCGGGGAAAATTATTTGTAATTATATTGTGACACCAGGTGGGAAAAATTCATTACAATATTCAATTATATTTGTTATAGTTCATTCTAGGACTCTCATTTCATGAGAGGGGTGAATAGTTGAGGGGCATCATTTTGATTCAAACCACTATAAAAATATATTTTGATGTTTATCTTTTATTTTACACCACACTATTTTGTATTATCTTTGATAGTATGTTTTATTAAAATAGGTTATAAATATACCATTCACATTCCCTTGCCTATTTTCATTTTTAACATCATATGAACAAACGTAGTGTTGAAATAATGTTATTACAGTTTCTAAAATATGTGATTAAAAAATTTAATTAACATTTATTCACCAGTTAGATAATAAAATATTTATAATTTATTTATTGAGTAAATAATATAGTGATATTTATTTATTTAAATAATTTTTTTATTTAATGAAAATAAATTCTGAACTGGATTGATTTGATATGTTAATGACTAGTAGGAAGTGATATACATTATTTAATATTATTTATATATATAATTGTTTTTATTTAGGAAAGGGTATTAAAATTTCATCATGTTACCACAGGTCATGTAAAATAATAATAATATATTTATTATTATTAGATGTGTTGATTACATAAAGTAGTGAAATTATTCATGGGCCTTTATCTAATTACTAATTGTAAATACATTTGTATATTGGCACACTTATATTATTTCAATCATTAAGGGAATTGTTTTTTGTAACAAATTATCTCTTGGGAGTCTATCAGGATCTAAAATAACTCTCAAAAGAATGCTCTCATGAATTAGTGGTGAACCTCGTCATCCCTCTCAAGATTAAGAGATCAAAGAAAACATTAATTCATCTAGAACTATATCTTCTTGGGATCAACTATGATTTATGTAATATTATTGGTACATCCACACTAGCACCGTGATGTCCATTAGTTATGTTTAGATATTCATTGTTCATATTTGGATTCCCCTAGAGGAATTACTCTTTTCATTCTTCATCACAATGTTGGTATGCCAATAAGGCCAACAAAATTACTCAATGAAGAAAAATATTCACATATAAATTACTTAGAAATTTAAATTTACAAATTATTTCTTCAAATATTTTGTGGTTATGGACATCCAGTTCATCGTATGTATCTGAATATTCCATAGGGAAAAAGTACTCTTAATGACCACAACCAATTCACCTACTCACTAAAACCCTCTATAACATATTAAATATATATATTATTTCATTTAGATTTTAATTGATATGTGTTTAGGACATCCTAATTTCATTATGTGTTATATAAATTATTTAAATTGTAAGTCCTATTGTCATAGTTTTGTAGAGGAGCATGTTGTCTTTATGAAAACTGGTGATTTTTCCATTATGTGGGATGTGATAATGTTATTATCTAGTTGGTTGATTGTTACAATAATTTGATCGATTAATTTTTATTCATATGATCAATGTAGAATTTATGATGTCATTAATGTGATTGTGACCTTCATTGGATTTATTAGTGGTAAGGATCATCATGAATTTATATGTTTAAATAGACTTGAGTACATTAGTGCAATGTGATTGTTAGGATATATCCTTATCATATCTTGTTCGTTATCATTAGTAACTTACTTGAAATACGTGGTGGGGTTTTTACTATAGTTCTTCTACAAAATAATATATTAATATATGAGGATAGTTTATAGTGATATCTACTTTTGGAATCCACATTCCATATGAGGTTATAGTAAAATATTTTTTAATGGAATTGATGGTTAGAAGATGTTAAATGGATATTTGGTCTGAAAAAATAAAGAACACAATGTTAATATCATGAATGATATTCTATGAAATGTGTAATCTGTGATGTTGTGTTAAATATATTGTGATGAAAAATGAAATGTGATTAATCATGATTAATACATTAATGAAATTATTGATCATGAAATTAATTGTTTTGAATATCTGGTTTCAACAAACATATTTGACCTAGATTCCACTACTTATTTTCCTATAATTGTATGTTTTTTGGTTTTCCCTAAAATCATTCATTAGTTCCTCGATATAGGATGACAATTTAATGTGATACATAAAACGATAAAAAAATTCAATGCAGACCCATTTAAGTATTCTTTGAAATTTTTTATAGTGGTTAATCTACTAAAATAGAAGGCTGAGTTATCATGTGAGTTTTGTGTTGTGTGTGGGACATATAAAAATATTGTGAGTAATATAGTGAGGCTTCTAGAAGTCTTTTTGATAGTCATGATAGACTGTTTTGGATGTTTTAACACTAGGATGACTATATTTTTTTGTGAGATGAAGTGGTTACTATTGGGGTTTTTGAATCCCTTTTAGGTTCTATGATATTATAAAATGTAGTGTAATTAATGTGTGGGTCCATAAACTATAGTTCTTAAGAAATTTAATGATCAGCCTAATAAAAAATAGTAAATCTTTAATGATGTGTGTATGATATCTCTACAATGGTTATAGGTTTTGTTTCATCTCATTTTAGAAAAGTTCAAGAGTGATTTGGAGGTTACGGAAAATTAATTTAATTATAAAATATGGATTGTATTTAAAGCCTGGTTCGTACATTATGGAATTAAATCTTCTACAGTTTAATGGAATATCTTATTTGAATATGTCTTGTTGAGTTATAGAAGACCATTTTGGAATGTGTATAATCTATGGTAGCTCATGAATTGGACCATACGAAAGTAAACAAAACAATAATCAATTTTTGACACATAATTATTCAATTATTATTAACAACATTCATATGATTTTAGGTGTCTTATACCTGAATTTTATTTTTTCTCATTTAATTATGGGTATTCATTATTTTAAAATGAAATTCTTTGAAAAATTAATAAAATGTAATAAAATGTAGTTTTTACCATGTATAATTTTGTAAATATTCTTGTATGTGAAGGTGTTAAAAAATCGACCAATATGTATAATCCCTTAACTAATGATCGAATTCCACATAGGCGCAAAATAGGGGAATCCTATGAAGAATGCCATAGGTAGAGTCATCCCTATGAAATAGGAGATCATGGGTTGCGTAGAATGGTTCATAGGCACATGTACACAATTCCCAGGGGTTATGTATGGTGACATTTTATAAGTTAACTTCCCTAATATGGGGTGGTACCTATGAAGGGTTTGATTCCTCCATCTCCAAATCTATCTTATTATATTTCAATGAAGAAATAAAATGATATATTAAAGATTAGACATTAATAAACGTATCCTATGTGGGAACATTAGAAATAGTGTCTTCCCAGGTGAAACTTGCATCACCTTCCTCATGTATTAATTGTGAGTTTTGTTTTTCCATACTTTTCTTAAATACCTATCATGGATTTCCATTTTAATCATGAAAAGCACTAGAGATTTTATATGTTCAATGAAACATGCTTCACAATGTGTCACTGTGACCCCCTAGAGCTTGAAAAGTTTAATTATTTTTCACTGTGGTCAAATATATTCAATTTCATCACCCGAAGCCCAGACAGAGAAGAAAAAAAATGAAATGATTTTAAATTATTGTATTTAAGAGGCCGTATAGAGAGTCTAGCAATGGATGTGATGAATGATGTAGTTCTAATAGATGTACACTGTTATTCATACCTTTTATAAAAGTGTAGCAATAGATGTTGGTGAAGTCGCACTATAATTTACATACCACGCCACATATTCTATATATCCATTTATTTTAAATATTGATTATTTCTGTGTCTATATATATAAAAGAGTTATTGATTGAATTAATTATAATATGGCACATACACATGGTTTTCATTCATAATTAGGGATTAAATTTGGGGATAAAAGAGGGTAATGGTGGAGACAAAATTCTAGATGAAAATAAAAAGGAGAGATATAAATAAACAAATTTGAATGGATTTTAGATGATTAAAATACTGTTAAAACAATATGACTATCAAGTAGAGTATAAGATATAATTTGTGAGAAAATAATAAGATTTTTACACATGAGGACAAGGATAATTAAAAGCTAATATATTTTTTTGCAAGATATGGGAGATATTTAATGGATAATTAATGGAATATAAATGAAGAGACACAATGGATAAAAATTCACTTCTCAATAATATTATTTTTATTCATACATGTAAAATTTATGTACAAAGTAAAAATTTCCCATTTAGAGAGGATGTTCCCAATCCTAGTTGGAGATAGACATCTGAAACCCATAGTGGGAGTGAAATGGGGATGGTATTCATAAATAATCGATTCTGTATAGTTATTGTTTTTTATTTTGTTATTTATGTATAGAATTAATTTTTGAAACCACAATATAAATAAAAATAAATTTTACTTTGATTTCAAGATATTTATTTTATATTCTGTATTCCACGGTTTTTAATTTTATCATGTTCTTGAAGTGAATTTTATTGTCTATTTTTCTTGGGTGGTGTGTTTTTGAGGAAGGGGGTGTCTACCTAATTCTCAAATTCAATTTTGATATTAATATTTAATATTCATTCAAAATTACATTGCATGTTATTTTTTATGAAATTCTGTAAGGTTCTAATAAGACTGATTCTTCTAATTGTGTATACTAATAATTATTGAGGGGAGTGTGTGAGTGAGGGATAAATATTTTTTTCTTCTATATTAAGATTTATTTTAATGCACCTATTGTATTTATAGACATACCTTGAGAATGTGGCCATATTTACATGGTATATCTAGTTGATGCAGGATACTCTCCAAATTCCCATGGTTTATTGATATGATTAATATCAATTTCGAAATTTAATTTACTTCATTGAACAACCATAATTGAATTAATTATCTCTTCCCTAAGTCCATTATTTATTTCTTCACATAATTCCACTAAAATTATTTGGATAGTTTTTATAGTTTTGTTTTGAAATAATAAAAATACTAAACTATTTAATTCATAAGATGTTTTCTGATATAATCATCAGTATGAAATTTATATCCTATACTAAAAAATAGAACCTTCAGTTATTTGTGTTTTTTCTCATTTCATTTCCTCACTAATTTGAGATCATCGAAAGAAAATATTCATATGATTCTTATCATGTTTGTTCTTCCCATTAGAGAGAATATGTTTCTTATAATTACATTATTAAAAAAAGTTTAATCCCACTATTTTTTTTATTATTTTATCCTTTGTCATTATTCATATTCTTTTATATTTTACACATTTGGTTCTTTTGTTTGTGATTTAAGGAATAAGAATGAATAATGAAAAACATCCATCAATAAATTGAACATTTAATGATTCTCAAATAATTAAAAATATTTAGAGACAAATACATATTTGAGAGTGGGAGTATCAAGTCATTCCATGGTTCCACAACCTTACATGGGTATAGAATAATTCGTATGGGAATTAAATCCATTGGCAAGAGAGAAATTACACTCATGGAGTACATGGATAAGGATTCTAAGATATTGAAATAAGGAACCATGGATGAGGCCCACACTGATGAAGAAATTGAATATCTATTTGGATTAAAAATAAACATAACATTGAATATGAGGTATGTTTCTATTCTAGTTATTATTTTGTAATTTCCATAGAGGAAACGTACAAAAGTGTTGAGGATTAATATGAACAAGAATAATAATATTTAGAACCATCCACTACTGAAGAACACAAATATAAATATTGTTCTACCTAATAATATTTGGAATGATATGTCACATGTTTTGGAAGGTATGTAATGCAATAATAACGAAAAAATAAAAAAAAGAGGATGTCAAATCAAAGATACAAAAATCTAAAATATATTAGACTAAAAAATATGGAGGATGTTGAAAAGACAATGGGTACCATAGTTTAATAGTCCAAGAGTTATTCTTTTCAACATAATCACTATTCATATTTCTATTAGATCCACATCATTAGAATTAAGATAAAAAGGATGTGATGGTTTCTAAACTAGGGGAGATAATATTAAGATATAAATGATTAAAAACAAAATTAGAGGAGAGATGAATTGTAAAATGTATGAATAACCCATTATATTTTACTCTAACCCATTGGGTTGTATAATAAAAGTTAATTAACTAGACAAGATAATTATCTTTTATTAATGAGGAAAAGTGAAAGAGTGACACAAAACATTCATATAATGTATAATTAACACTAGGAAGTTGCATCTATAACCTACTCCTGTTGAATGATCAAATTAGGAAATGTTGATCTTAGTGATCTTATGAATAAAATTTGTGGAATCAAAAACATGTTTTTTATTTTATATTGTAGGAATAATTATTTAAGAAATTGTTTTTAGATATAGTAAAACACCCATACATATAATTGTGAACATAAATTTTTATTTGATCTTTGGATTTCAATATTTCAATTTTATTTTAAAGACAATGAAGCACAAAGATAGTAATAAAAAATGAAGAAAGATATACCTAGTGAATGGGGACTACTAGGTTAAGTTATATAAATATAATCACCCCTGTATTTCTAAATTTTTTTAAATAAATTAAAAGTGCATACCCAAAATTATTTTAGTGTTTTTATTTTATTTTATTATACTATAATTTCTCTTGTATTCCCATTATTGTATGTTTTTTCATTTTAATTTTGATGAGATTTAATGACTAAGATTGGGGATTAAATAATTACAGATAAACATATGAATATGGATATGCAGAATACTGATTTAGGGAGGCTAGATGATTATATAGATAAAATTTAACTACTAGTTATGAATAATTAAATTTCGTTTGGGTTTTTATATTGTAATTTTTATTCATGACATGACTTATTGACTGAAAAAATATTCTTCTTATCCACAAGAATATTATTATCCATTATTTCAAATATTTATATGTATATTTATTAAGGTAAACTTTTGGTCAGTGGTCTAATTTTACTTTAATTTGATATTTTGAAAACTATGATTGGAAAAATAAAATTTTAATATGATTAAGGAATTATTATTGATTATTAATTTTCCCTAAAGATCCATATTTAACATCAATATAACTTAATTCTTTTATAGGAAATAAATTAACATTGATAGGAATTATACACATTATAAGACAATTTAATCCATTCATACCCCAAATTATGTGTTTTTCATGATTACCAAGTTTTCAAGTCTGTGGGGAAAGGATGGCCATGGAGGAAGAGATGTTATTTATTGGGAGGTGAATATTTTTATTTTGTTTTATTAGTTTTTGGGAAATTTTACATGTTATCATTTTTATTGTAATTTCTTGTTTACCCCACTAGAATGAAAAAATATTAAAAGGGGGAAAACTATAAAATAAACAAAACAATACGGATAATATCATTGGTGGGTCAAAAATCATTTTAAGATGACAAAAAATTGTGATCCTTTGTAGTTATGTAGTGAATGTGATGATTTTCCCAAAAAAAATTTCTAAAAATTTAAAAAAAATTAAGAGGACATCATTAATTAATTATTCTTACATGAATCATGACCTTTCATTGATCATTACAATGGGAGTAATGAAAATTTGAATAGATTAATTAAATTTAATTTTATATTTTATTATTATGAAATATGATTAGAGAAGACATCCATTGGTCCTTAATTTTTTAAACGTCAATACAAACCTATCATAAGCATTAAAGTCATTTGATCATATTATAGAGACCTCCTGATTTTATGTGATATATTTCTCTATAATAAATATTTAATATCCTTTATATGTTATAGTAAGGTGATTCTAAGTAATGTATGATAAAAAATAAATTCAAATTTACCTTGAATGAAGGATGGATAATATTCATGTGAGGTAATTCATAAAAAAAATGCCTAGTAATGTTGAATTAAATTTATTTTGTTGAAATAAAAGATCCTTCAATTTTGAATGTGGGTGTGTAAATAATATTTTGACATTATTTCTTTTAATCAGAGGTGGTTTGATGAAAAACTTTTAAGTGAGTTTGAAAAATATTTCTACCATATTGGTATTTTTGGGCTTTATAGATTTTTATTTTTAAATATTTACCACATGGGTTCCCTTTGTGTTTTATTTGAGATATATTCTTATGGGAAAACATTTCAAATGATTTGGGGTATTTTATAGTCTAAATATTTTGTGTCATTTTTTAAATTTTCGTAATAAATTTCATATTATTTTATTTATGTTTTAAAAATATTTGATTTTTTGTAATGGAATATAGGTATCATTATTATTATAATTTCATTTTGAGAAAAATAAAGCAAAATAAATAAAATTATTTTTTACAGCATATAAATTTTCAATGTGTTTTGTGGTTAAGAGCTCAAAAATATGCCAATATGGGACAACACTCAGCAAATAGGGGTTAAACAAATAACCACCACTTGAGGTGCACCTGACTAAGAAAACCGGAAGTAAATTTGACGAGATGTGGTAGGAGAGCATTGGAGACATAATATAGTGCAAAGTATCATGAAAATGGTGGAAATGTGTTAGGTCAGGAAACATGTGGGAGGATATCATCATTTTTTAGGGGAGATATCAGTGTTAGCTAGAATTCCCAATGTTTTTAGTCCAAATTATTTTGAAAATATGATGAAATGAAATCATTTATTGAGTAGTGGTAATTTTTACATGTTTCTATGGTGGGAAAAAGGCCTTATACCGGAACTATATGCATTACAATTTTTTTCCATGGTTGAGAATAGAATTGTATTCCATACTTATAATTTTTTAATGTGTTTATCCCTACTATGTCACAATAGACACCACATATGTCAATCGTATGCTTTAGCATCCCTATTAATTCGACAATGTCGACTCCATAGGCTTATCCTTCCACCATGGTGACCCGTGGATCTATAAATGAGGATTTACACTACACAATGGCCCTATATTTCTATTGTGAACATATAGAACATGAAAAGTGAATAAAAAATTTAAATGAAATTTCACCATAGTTTTTTATTGATGTCTTAGAGTGGCTGAGAATTGAAGTGATGAAGGAGTTGGTTCAATTATCATTGCACTGTCATGCTAACCTTGTGTCATGATGGAGGAATACATGAGGAAGAAGTTGAACTAAAATTTCCCAATGACGATTTATGTTCTTTATCTACATAGATTTGATTGTCTGGTAATTCTTTTATCCATAAACAAGTGAAAAAATTTATTTATAAAATATTAATTGGATTGGATAAATGCATGTGGATTACATGAATAATTAGGGAGTTAAATTTGAGATAAAAAAGAAAAAAATAGATATAAAAGTAAAGATGAATATATAAATGAGATATATAAAAAATATAGTTCACATGGAATCTCTTAACCTCCAATGAATCGTCACTGAATTTTCCTTCATGAAGATTCAAAATGAAGCTTATTAATGGCTACCATTATTATATGTCGTCATCATTATGGACTTCCCTGTGACACTCCTTCAATGATGTGATTTAGAACTCTAAATGGCTTGTCTGCAGACAATTTGGTCTTAACAGTTGAAATAATCCCTGGCTAGACATCCCCTTATCTATTGGCGATATTCCCCCTCATCCAATGGACACGTCTATAGCAGATTTTTTATATCAGTATCATGGCCTCGAATACATAATCACTTCTCAAGCCAAGCATGAAATCTAGACCTACCCTTTCATGGACAATGACACCCTGGTCTGGAGGCCCAATAGGAATGGTCATATTAATCTAAATGAACTCGAAAAACTACATCTTTTTAGCTACACACAAGTGCCCCCTTGGATTATTGCATTTAAAGTGCCTTTCATCCAGCCCTCTCGGTTTCTTCTTATCAGGAGACTATGGAGAAATCGGTTCCCAACAAACGATAAATTAAGGAAGTCTTTCCAATGTATTGTGTCTGCCTGTTATTTGTGTCTGAATGAAGCTGAAACTACAAAAAACCTTTTTATCTACTATCCCTTTAATCAGATGCTCTAGAAATACAATGGAGACATCTTCAGCATGGACCTCTTCTCATACAGGCTACTGGAAGACTTGATGGTGTTCATCTCCAAGTCTGGAAGGAGTGCGTAGATTCAGAAGATACTGCTAGTTGCATCATCGACTATTTGTCATGCCATATGGGCAGCCCAGAATAACCTCCTTCTTGACACCAAGGATCCTTCCTTTCATGAAAGCTCCATGCTAATTCATTGGGACATACATGCTACTTATGTGATACAAAATGGTTGCATGGACAATACCTTCACATATTTAACTGCACTATGGATTCTTGGAATATCATGTAAAATGAAGAAGCCATTGATGGTAAAGTATATTCGCAGGATACCAATGAATTATCCATGTGTTAAGGTTAATGTTTATGGAGCCACAACTGGAGTGCCGGGTATATTAGGTTGTGGGGGTGTCTACAGCTCGCATTGTGGTTTTGTCAAGGGATGATTTCATCATTTTATTGGGACGGGAGTTGCTTATGAAGTAGAATTATGGGCCATTATTTATTCCATGAAGCATGTTGTCTTTCATAAATGGAATATATTATGGATTGAATCAAACTCCGAACTTGTGGTTCATGATCTCAAAATGTGGACTCGGGAAGTTCCATGGAGACTTCTACCATAAGAGATCAGATGTCTTAATCAGGTAGAACATCTCAACCTGGTCATCACTCATGCATATCGGGAGGCTAATGAAGTGGCTGATGCCCTTTCCAAGAGGGAAGTCATGGAGATGACTACCATGTGGTCCTTCTGAGCTCCGGATTTTTGTGCATCGTTGGTTGAGGATGATATGAGGTGAGTCTCTCACTCCAGGCTCTGTAAAACCCCTTTCTCTGTCTGACTATGTAATTTTAATTTTTTTAATAATGAATTTTTGGGGATATTTTAACGAGACCCAACTCTTCTGGGTATGAGTTCATAATATATAAAATTGTATATATGAATAATATGAGGTGATTCAAAATTATATTAACCCATTCATCTCCCTTCGTGTTTGAATGATAAACCTGGTGAAATAAAGGGATGATTTTCCCACATGGTCACATGGTTGATTTAGAGAGGACGGGTTTATTGGATGATAGTGAAAGAATATGATAGAGATTCATGAGATGATAAAGGAGGATATAGGATATACCAAAATTTGTATCTCATTTTAATTATCTATATAAATAAATTTAGAATATACTATTCATAAAGCACTACATTCTCATCCAAATAGTACTTTCCACATCCTAGTCGGATATCAACATATGACACCTGAAATGAAAGTGGATGTAGGAGGGTCATCATTAAAAATCAATTTGTCTTAGTTTGGTTTTTTGTATTTCTTTGTAACTATTGAATTCATGTGAAATAACACTATATAAATACATGTATGTCTTCCATTGTTTTCAACACCTTTATTTTTTATTATCAATTCATTGATTTTTAGTTATATAATGTTTGGAAGAGTGAGTATGAGTGGCTACATTTCATGGAATAGATCAATTTAATGATGTGTGTGTATACCGAATGATCTATTTTTTTCCCTTTTAAGATTTCATGTCCATTTAGAATTACATTCTGATTTATTTATTATCATATTCTCTAGGTGTTTTGGAATAGTAATGTGTCCATGGGAGGGTACCAATTAATACTTATATGTGTGGGAGAGAAAGAGTTGACCATTGCATCATCTTAAAGGTAGAGAATGATTTTAATCCACTTATGGTGGCTTTAGATGTACATTTTAAAATGGGTGAACTTTTCTTGCTAGATGTATCTAATGCTGATATATTAGACTTACACTCAATGAATTCTGAAGGAAACTTGATATGACTAGTCTCATTTGGGTAATTTAATTTAAATCTTGGAACCCCCATCACGAGATTCATTCTCTCTTAAATTCTTCATTTTTTTTAATATTTAGTTAGTCCACTACAATCTTCTAGATCGTTTATTTTAGTTTAAAAATCAATAACAGGCCATGATGTTGAACTCTATAAGACTTTTTCTCATTGGATCAACCTTGGGAAAGGCATATTGTATACTATCACATAGTAGTTGTTGTGATTTTTGGTAGTTTTTAGGCTTTGTGTAGGGAAATCCGGCTTGCATCTGTGTCGATGGAGATAGTTACATCACCTTTATCACATTCCTTCTTTCCAAAGATAGGATACATTCATCAATTATTCAAATATGTGTACTGGTAGATCAATGCTAGATGATGGTATTTCATTATATGCATCCATGGATTCCTCCACAAATTTTTATTCCTAGCCCGAGTCTCCCTCATATATTAAAATGTTCTTCATGAATCTCATTCATGATTTCATCTCTTCTTGGAAACTGGTTAATTGTGATGCTTCTATCCGGATAATCCAAAGGCTAAAGTCAGGGATTAAACCTTCTTCCAAGGTAGTTGTTATGTTGGGAATCATTGGCATGTATGGATTCTGAGACCATGGTACAATATACATTTCCCTTACGAGAGGGCTTCTCGAGGGTTATAGAAGCATGAGCCATCCCACATCGAATGTGGGGAATCCTAATCTAGTAGTAAGTCTCTCATGTTCGCTTCATCATCCCATGATTAACATGGGATATTCCATGATTTAACACCTAGATGATATGGATATGACTGATCAAAACACTATGAAGAGTGGATCAGATGGATAAACTCCTAGTAAGAAGTTCATGGATGGTTTTATTAGTGGATGGGTCAAAATTTCCATAAGGATGAACCCTGGATGGGATGCCCCAAAAAGGGAAGGTTTCGCACCATGAATGATGATCAAAACATCAAAAAGGGATGATTAGAGAATGTGGGTTCTGAAAAAGGTGTCAAAAATGTCTATCATTGGCTGGGATTGATGCTCATAGAGGCTTTCTACATACACTATTTATAAGACATGGATCAAATCCCATGTATTTCGAATGGAGAACTCGGGACATACAAATAGTTAGCGGCTAGCGTTCCTCTAGAAGCAGCAATTGAAGGATTTTGTGATTATGCATGGTTAGCTGCATGATTGGATGAGAGGATTTCACCAAGATATGGTGGATCGGGTAAAATCCGTATATATGATGGATTATATGATAAAGTAGATGATATAAATGGGATATGACCAATATGAATATAGCACTGGTGTCAGGATTGAACCTCAAGGAGGCTTCCTACATATCCCAGTGGATGACAATCAATGTCCACATCGTATGTTAGGGTGATGTGACACCTGAGGCAGTGAATCGTGAGAACGGGATGCATGGATGAGGACTTAATGGAAGTTCAATCTCTTGGTAAGGTTCTGATCTTCCCTAGACACAATGTCTATATGTAATAAATAGGATGTGAATTTGGAGAGGGGCTTGATCCTAGAGGAGGAATCATATGTATACCAATGGATCTGAATAAATGTCCACGTAGTTCAAGTGTGGTCTTGGAATCATGGTGTACATAAAGGATAGCGACCATAAGACAATATGGGGATTTCACACAGTTAGTATCCCATCACTAGCAGGTTTTTCATGGTTGGAGGAGTGTGGTGATGTGTGGGGATTATTTAGGTCTTATAGTCCATGTGGATCAGAACACCTTAGTGAGGTGGACCCAGAAGATCCGTCCCAAAAGGGAAAGTGTCTCATCATGAGGGTACATCCCTTGGGATGGAGTACTAGAGTTTACCTTAGGTTGGGGTTGACCTCAGAGTGTTTTCATACATATCCCAGTGGCTGGGAATAAAAACCCATGTAGTTCAAAGTGTTATATAATTTAAGATCATGTGTGATGAAGGTGAATCAACATGAAATGCAATGAATTGTCGAATTTCGGGGAGTGAATGACAAGAAAATAGGATGGGATTCCAACATTCCCCATCTAGGAAACAAGGAAAAATTCCACATAGTTCACAAAGAAATAGATTATCATAAAAGGGGATGGGGTCATAAGACTTAAAAGTGGTTAGTATCCTGAGTGGATGTCATTGTCACTTATCAATTCTATGCCCTCGTGAGTCATGCTCGGGATGGGAATAAATATGTTGTGGTGGCCCAAAATATGGTTTCACGAAAGGTTCTCCCATGACGGATGGCGTGGTGATTAATCATGGCTAGTGGACTTCAGATATTGTCATAGGGACTCACTATAAGAGGGAATATTGAGGAGGGCGTCTTCATATATGAGAAGGATACAGTCATTGTATAGGGAACACCCAACCAGATTGTGTTGGTGATTACATTAATAATGTGTGAGGAACACATGGAAACTAATATAATAGCGATAGAGAATGTGAGGGAGCTCTGATGATCATTTCCCTTTGAATTCTCCCATGCTTTCCACACATGAAGAAACAAAAATTTTAATGTCATATTTCAGGGACTAATGTGCTTGGTAGTTTAACTTCCTATAGCTTGGTCAAAGAGGACTCAATCCTCACATCAGGAACATACATTACTCATACAAACCCACACATGGGAGTAGGAAGGAAAAATAAATTATAAGAAAAAACAAGGTAGAGGAGTGGACACTCAAGGGGCTCGTATTTTTGTGGATCTCCAAATAATCTATAGCCATTAGTGTGCCTGTGTCAAGAAGAAATAGGCAAGAAAAGCCTATATTAAACGCTACTCAAGGTACAATGATATCCCTTCACACAAGCCCAGAGGTTCATGCAAGAAAGTGGATAATAATGTCATGGGACTCAATAGAATGATCATCACAAAAGAAATGTATAGTAAAGAGGAATGGTGCTTCATAAAGGATTTGTTATCCGTGAATGAAGGTGGCTCCATGGAGGAAAGGCGCTTTATTAAGGGAATAATTTGGTGGAGTTGTGCTTTGCATTAGCAACAGACTCATTATTTTGAGACTGATCTGTGATGGCTTAATGCTTCGTGGATACTCGGGAAACCTTAATGGGATCCCTCTTATGAGAAAGGTGATGGCCACCACAAAGGGATTCCTTACCATTGGTGGGGTCATTGAAGAACAAAATGAAATATGGATCATAGTTCTCATGTATCTTGGGTGATCCATATTTTGGATCGTAATGCAATTTGGGAAATAGGAGATGGCAAGGTGAAATGTCATAGTAACCATGGTTTATAAGGGGTGAGACAACTATTTATAGGTATCAAAGGTCATCAACATTAATAGGGCTCTCCGCAAAGAACAATTGGGGAATTGTGATAAAAACATGAAGCTACAAAAGGGATAGATTAGTGGAAGATCGTGAAAGCAGCATGGCACTAGAGAAGAGATACAATTGCGATGGATTTCAAAGGAAAATTGATGATACAAATGAGATGTGTCTGCTTCATATCAAGAGTGATGAGTGATGTCATGGAGATGATATGTTCATGGAATATTCTGAACAAAAAGTTACATTGTAGTATAGACCCATACATGGAGGTTCGTGAAGTAAAACCGGCACCGAGGAGGAGATACACTCATAAACAATAACAAAGGAAAAGCGGTGTGGTGGAGGAGATATATTTTTGGTGGACTTTGACTGATATATATGGAGTAACATTAAAAAATAGGCCCATTTTAATGATTCATGATTGATTATAAGGCTATTTGTGTCCACATTAGCTTTGAACTGATTGTGTCTTTGTTCAATCCTTTAACGGTATGATTTTCAGTGCCAAAAAATTCCCCTTCTCGGAATGGGAGGTGAAGTAAATGATGGTGATATTTTAGGGTATTGTTTAAAAAAGAATCACGGGATTGAGAAGTTGTATCTTGAAAGATTCAGGGTGCGATGCCCCATGAATATCAATCAAACAATAAATGCCAGAAAGTGTGGGAGAGGTTCACTGAAAAGGGTGAGTTAGAGGTCACCCAGAAATAGGGATAGATTTATCTTTTGTTCATATCTAGATCTCCATGGGAAACTGTGCTGAAGCACGCTTTTCATGAATAGATCTTCACCATTAATGTAACTACATGAACTGGGTTCTATGGTGCATTTCTCTACAAATTCTAAATATGTACATAGTGAACTGCTGCTTCTTTGTGATAAAGGACAAGATCTTGGAAGCTTCGCAAGATGCTCCTCCATGAATGGTCTCCATGAACTACCTCTATGAAACATCCCAAAACAATGTCTCTGTTATTTCTATCTATGAACAAATTTAAAAAATTTCCTTAGTCTGGGGATAATGGATTCTCAAGAGGCTACATGGGAAGCTGTTGTTCACGTCACTCATAGTGATGGGAAGGAAAATATTATTAATATAGGAGAATATTTTTAGAGTACTTCTGACCATGAATCGTCGACAACACTGCTTTCAGATGCCTATATGGACAACCTGAAATTAAATAGACTGATGCTTTAAGACTATTGATTGCAGGATGACTACTTCATTCCTCGGGAATGTTGAGACGATCCATACTAAAGGTCTAAGATCACACTAGGAAGATGCCATTGGTACATGGTTGTGGATGGTCTCGTCGGGAAGGATCATACCCCTGCAACAGTTTAGTACCTCTATAATCTAGTCAACCAAGGTGATGATATGGGGGTTGTAGAATAGGTGTCCCCACGTTAGTAAAAAATTATTATTAAGTGGTACAAATTTGGAATATAGATAAGGGGTGGAAAAATGGAATTTGTGAATGGGAGGTAATATCAATGATGAGTGGGCCTGAGCGTACTGGTTCTACACAACCTAAGTTGAGTTCGATCATGTGAATAGTTGAGTAGGCCTCTGCGAAGATGTATGGGCTTCCCAATTCAATGTTTCCCAACTAAAAGTGCTCATACCAGAACTGTAATTCCTGTGGTCTCCAAATACCAACACATTCAACAAGAATCATACAAAGGTTGGTATTATCCACTAGGATATTCATTAGATCTCTAGTTCATTAATCAAGGTGAGATGTAAAATGAGTTCATCCCAACCATGAATGCCTCGGAGGATACAAAATAGATTCATCCCCTTGAAAAGGCAATTTTGATCCCTATTCTAGGCATGTATGTTGAACAATAGAACACATGGGACATTTATTTCATTCAGTTGTTCAACTACATTGTGAACTTTCCAGCTGAGGGAGAGAAAACACCATGGAAACTACCAAAAAGGAACCCCTATCCAAGGAGAGATAAATAGTGTATGGAAAGTTCTCACTATTAGATCCTGGATGAAATCTAGTGGAAATTGTTGGACTACATGAACATGAGTGGCCCCATAAAATAGTTAGGTGAGACAGATTCTTCTAGTCACAGATTTGTGTATGGATGCTACCAGTGAGGGACAAACACATCTGGGTGTGGCCAAGAACATTTACCATGGCATCATAACTGGACTACAAAATATGAATCAACCTATTCATTCGAGTCATAGCGAATATGTATCCTCTTATTCGACACATCGGTAAGGTAAAGTGGTTATTGCGCTTGTGTGGGCTTGTGAATTTCAAATATATCTAGGTAATTGGTCACACGGGAGGCTAAAAATACCTCAATCACAACCCTACAACTAGGATACACTCTTGAACAGTAATTATGAATATCAATGGAGACTCCGCACTCAATATTGGTACGTTTATAACACCGAACTTGGGCACAATAGACAACAAATTCATCTTCCATTGACTCCCCCTACCATCTAGATAATACACCAATGATGTAAAAAACACCATAGAGAAGAAGAATTTTCTTTTTTCCTTCCATGGTGGTGTTTTGGTAGCACGGGTGGACTGTAAACCCATATGTGAACCATATACTCCAAACTGGTTTCCAAGACAATTCATATGTATGCATATGCCGACTTTGAAGGTGTATTTTGTGGTGTGCCACCAGAAACACCGATGTTTGATGAGAAAATTGTTTCTTACATTCACACTAGAGGATGGAAATATGTTGAAAACTATCCCACCACGGACTACTAAATTGGGATTAATACATGAATATGCACTGAACTGGGTAGTTTCTTAACTAGGTGAGATGTTGAGTAAGCACAAAATCCACATTAGGGAAGCATTGGTACCTACATGTCGATGTCAGGTTTGAGAAACAATGAGGGTACATCGTGAGGGTGGTGCTGATGCAGGTCATGGTGATGAGACTACATATGTATGGGTAGTGGGCCACGAACCAACACCAGTTGAATGAGAAGAAAGGGAGGCAGTGGTGCCAGACCTGGCCGCTCCAACCAGGATGACCTAGGAATGAGGGAAATCATCAATGGGATTCTTCATATTGACTATTCATTCTATAAAGAAGCTAGCGTGTGAAGAGGTGATTCCCTTTATGTCATTTATTCAGAACCCTAGAAATAATGAGAATTCTGTTAATATATCCTAAAACGTGATGTTGTATGGGTGAACCTGAACAATCTTGGGATGTATCTACAGTCAATTGGCTTCACAAAAGCTAACTTCAACATGGCCCCAGCTGTGGGAAGAAGGTACATACAATAACTAGAGGAATTGGTGTAATCCCAAGGCACTGCACGTCCACCGACATAATGAGTGATGGTTCTGTTGGGAAAACCATGCCCTCCAATTGTATATATAGATCAATTAGGAGAGCGCTTACCCATTCCTAAATACTATGATAGTTCTTGGGGAGAATTGCTTGACATGAAGTACCATTATAAGGGTTATGAGGAAATAGATTAAAAGGGATGATCTATAGAAGAATTTGAAATCATGGCCTTTGATAAAACTTCTCTAAGAGGATTTTCTACAACTCATAATGTATAATATAAATTCACCACTGCCCTATTATCTTTATCAATTTATAATTTCTCCAAAAACAACATATACCAATGTAGAAGGATATTTTGTAGATAATCCCTACTATCAGAGATGACGATATAACAACAGGTGTAGAGGACTAGGCATAAAGACATGAATCCAGAGAAACAATTTCTATATAATCAAGAAGCCCTGGGGTGGGAAGTGAAGTATCTCTTCAACCTTCAAGGATATCTATCAGATTTGGGGGGGGGGGTAATGACCTAGCATTCAAGTTTTGAAATGCTAGATTCGAGACCATGATTTTAACCATCGTAAGCCTCCCACCTCATGTAGCTAAAGCTCTCATTTTGTTCAATCAAAATGATTGACCCAACCCTTGCTGAATATATCTTAGAATAGAGGGTGCCCTAGTGGAACTGATGCTAAGAGAACCTAGGACCCATTTATCAAGAGGGTTTATGGAAGATATTAAATTTATTACCCATGATATCCAATATCTAATTCATGAGGATTGATTAATCATGATGGTGGGTAAAGCCATTGGTGGGGAAAAACCGGGAGCCAATTGGGCTGAGATCCTAGATGAATTTACCTAGTATGAACCAATTGATCCATTGCATATGAACTAATTTTATTCTAAAATATTTATGGATAGATAGAATGCATGTCCCCAACGATGGAAACAAATCAAGCGCTTCCATAAAGAGGTTCAATAATATGATTGGATGGGATGAATGTGATCTCTTCACACATGGTTGTGAGATATATGAACTAGAGGTGTAGATGCACGGCATCTTCAAATTTTGGATTGAGACATCCTTTCCAAGAAGATATGGGTGAGTTTCCAACAACTATATGTCGAGTGGTACCAGAAGAAGATCGAAAATATCCATAAATTCCAAGAGGATGAACATGTTATCCAATGAATCGATGGTAAGATGAGAGAGAATTTTATATTCATCAAAAATAATATAGGGCTCAAAGAAATATAGAATCCCCAACTAGAGGAGGCCTAAGATAAACTAGCATAGGTGAACCATCATGTGGGAGAACAACATGCTAAACAAGACTGAATGTAGATCAGGGATGATGAGCTTCAATCTATGACCATATATGAGGATGAGGATCTTGGGAAGTGGAATGATACACATGAATCAATATGAAATAGGAGTGGAAGAATTAATTCATTCTATTAGGGGAGTATATCTATAAGGGTCATTTTTTGTTCAAGCTAATATATATCATTTCTTTATTGACCATCCCATTTAAACTGTGTGCATAAACATATTTATAGCCTGTTTTGATTACTGCATTTCATCATATTTTCGGAACAAATAAAGGTAAATAACAATGAACTTGTTGGTCTATCCTAGTGTGATAAAAAAGGGATGATAACCCAACTACCCACATTGTATGAGAATATTGGTTAATTGTTGAATACTCAGGGTCTACTATAACTAAATGAATTACAAAAGCATTCTAGCTAAGGGAATATTTGACTAGGGAACAAGGTTTCTAAAGCAGCCAAATTTTTCATCCCAATGTGTGATAATATTTGAGTTGAGTGTTGCTACAGGTCTTGAAATCAATCCAAACAAAGAGAAATTGGAAGTGTGAGTCCTGACACCAAAAATTCAGAACAAAGTGAGAGTGGAATTATGATGGGGAATAACTTTTGAACAAGTTAGAACACAATATAAATATCAAATTAGTCTGAACTAGGAGTAAACAAATGAGGTCTAACCATTGAGAAAATTTGAAAACATAAGGCCTGACTCAAAATGTCATTTGATGTCTTCCGAAACATTTTCCCAAAGTGGTTGGTGAGACATGTGGCAGAGAATCCATACCATTAGGGGGTTCCTTAAGATGTGTGAGTAGACATGGATCCAAATAAGGGGTGCGTAAAGAGTGGATATAGAGTGAGGGAATGTTTGAACAGATTCCATCACTCCAAAAAATATTCCACAATAACCAAATTACATTGAGTGATCGTATAGATATGAATAAAGATCAAAACCCTTCCAAATAGGGCCTCACTTTTGAGTACCTAGAACACCTTACAGTTTTATATCATGTCAATATAGATGATATAAATTTATATTAACATCGTATACTAAAATGGATATATGAAATTGTTTAGAATCATATAACTGAGACATTTAACTCTACTTATGGTCATACAGCGTAGGCCCTAGACAAATGTATAATGTCATCTTACACAGACTATGAGCTCATAGTTTATGTTCATAGAGTGTTGAATGTAATTGAGTCCAAAGGTCTTGGAGGGTTGATGATCTTGTCGATGGGCCTGAGGTGTATTCTCGAGCATCACTATATATCACATAAGGATAGGAATCAAGTCACACATTATTATTGAAATATACCTATGAGAAAGACCAACATTGGTGGCGGAAATCCTCTCTAGCGATAGAGACAAGGAATCCCATAATTATCATGGGACATATCGATATTTATAAAGTGTTGGTGGTAGTTTATTATCATACATTTGAGAACATGGAAACCCCAAAGTAGAAATTTGTGGTGTGGTAAATAAATCGATGTGAATTAGGATAAATGAATTATCAAACACACCATGTATCGTCATAAGGGGAGTCGAGGTCCAAAAGGAAAAAATATGGAGTTGGCAATTATATGGATGTACCTAGGGATGTGACTTCTAGATTTCTATACATATACTATTGGGGTAGGAATCATGATGAACATTGTTTTGGAATTCCACTATGATGGTTCAACCCATTCAAATATAAATGAATGAATTTGAGATATCTTGTTTGTCTTTTGAAGCTGTTGATTTTTTTGTTTTTTTGAAAGACCAGCGCATGATGAAAATTATGGGTGATTCATTAGGAATGTAGACATATGATGGTCTAGAAAAATATCTTGGTGGATAACATGTTCAATGGTTGATTCCCTCTCAAGTGAGAAAACCAAAATGTTGTTTTTGGTTTTTTCTGGTATTCAGGACGATTATTCCATAGTTTAAGGTCATATGGCAGGACTAGTCCATGAACATTTAATATTATTCTATA
Organism: Viscum album; assembly: GCA_963277665.1. Lineage (NCBI taxonomy): Eukaryota > Viridiplantae > Streptophyta > Magnoliopsida > Santalales > Viscaceae > Viscum > Viscum album. Next base: position 610,423,930 of record OY728122.1, on the reverse strand, counting down.
AGGAAACAAAACTGTAAAATCATGAAAGATGGTATAGATCATTGTTTCTGGTAACAGAACTAAGACTATGAGGTTTATTAGTCATATCTGTGGGTATTACATTACCAAAACTCTTAATCCCACATTATTTATAAACTATGTGGGAAACAAGGGGTGGTATAAGTCTTTACCCATCACATAAGAGTGCACAATAATGAAAGATAATTTTTTTCATGAATAATTCGCAACCAAAATGACATCCCTAATAAATGTATGTGAAAGAATGTAGTAAATGATAAGAATAAAATTATGAATTACACCACCCAATATTGGGGACCCCATAGGGATAGCGTAATAATGGAACATAATAGCTGATCATGTTCACGACATTGTATCCATATCGTATTTCCTTGGATGATAACAGAAAAGTGAGGGTTGTCCAATGAACATATTCTAATCATAGAACATGGCTCAAAATGTCATTCTAGATCCTCTAGGATGTTTTCCCAAAATGGTAGGTGATCCATATGGCCAAGCATCCATTCCATTTGGGGGTCCTTTCGATTTGGAAAGTTGATGAGACCCAAATAAAGTGGACATGTATTGAACATATATACCCATGTAGTTTATCATCATGTTGTAAGGAAGCATGAGGGGAAAATTCTCTCAATGGCGGTACATGGTGATTTTTTTTATAAACATAACATTAATGTCGACCAATGATGTTCCATACCCCACATCATGCTTCCTAGAGAATCATAGTTGAATAATGGGGCACAATGGTTCATGACTCTCTGACTGGACTCATGGTCAACATATCTCAACCACCCTATGTATCCCACTAGGGTGAGAATCATTCCACACATAGTTCTTTTAGATGTCATGGTAGAAGACCAATGAAAAATAGGAAGAATAATCTCTGATGAAGATTTCATAGTGTTAGGTAGTCAATCCACATACAACTCAGATGCAGAAGGCATTGTTTTTCATTGCACAATAAGGATTCTAGGGATCTTAGTTTATGTTCATAGATCTCAGACCAAATGCGAGGATTTCAAGGAAAAAACTTGTCGTTGTGTCTCTATCATGAAATTTGATGCGAGTGAGGAATTGAATGATCTACTCCACACCACACATTCTGAAGAAAACATGTATATAGTTTATGCCTATTATACTTGACCTTGTGATGATAACTCTTAGTTTAAAGACATATGATTTAGACCATGACTGGTATAATTATTCTATGAAGGTATAAATCATACAAATACCCCTAATACTGTGTTATCCATGGTTAGTTTCAGAAACTAGGGGCAGAAAAGATTTAATGACACGTGAAAGCACCTAATGGGGGGAATAGATATGGAGAGTCAAGAATGGCCCCATGACACTAATCCTCCCACTCAACATGGAAAGGTTCACAGAGGGTTAAAACCAAGAGTATCCAAATTTTTTCTATACATGAGGATGTGAATAGGGATATAGATCACATGATCTAATATTTGGTGTAAAATTAGGGTGGAATTATGATGGAGGATAATTGTTGACCGTGTTCAAGACACAATATCGATCTCACATAGACTGGGATGGTAAAAAACACTTGATGTTCGACTGATGACCATATTCAAATTGATGAACATTGTTCAAAATATTGATCAAGATCATCAATGACATCATCCAAAAATAGTAGGTGAGAAATAAGGATGATCTTGCATACCATTCAGGGTCCATTCAGATGTGTAAGGTGATGAGACCGAAATGAAGGGGACACATAAATCATAGAGATGGAATGAAAGAGTTTCCATACCAGATCCAACAATCTAACCCTACACCACAACACATATGATCATGTTGTTGAGGAATAATAGAGGTCTAGGGATCCGATTAAGGTCAAATTACTCGATTAGATGAGTGGTGGAAATAGGGAAAGTGGGTTTATAAACTAGAGGATGGACCAGAAGACCAAATATTTGGGTGTTAATATTTATCTTATGATGGTAGGAATAAATCCACACATAGTTCTAGATTTCCATACAGTTTGTCATCATGTAGCAAGGATTAATAGGAGAGAGGAATCCTTAAGGGGGAAATGTGTATGGTGTTGTAAAGTAACTCGTCGTGAATGTGGACTCAAGGAGGTCTCCTAACCACCCCACTCACAATGCTAGTAGAAGACTCATACCGAGGAGATTGAAGAGAAATTGGATAACTTGGGGATGGAATCAACGTAAAAAATATTGTGTTTTAATATGTAATCAATAGGGATGAGACTCAATTCATATGTATTTATTTAAGGTGTCATGTAGTTTAACATAATGAGTTAAGGATGAAGAAGGTATTTAATGACATGAAGGAATTTTTCGCTATTTAGAATCATGAGGGATGATGGTTCAATGCATTTTTACATTCTGCAACCCATATAGAGAAGTAAGGGAGGTCCCTAAGGAAGGAGTACACAATGCAACTATTATAATCCTGATCTGAATAAGGACCCAATTAGGTCTCCTACCACACCATGTTATTTTGGGACACTCAGGGCATGGGACTGAGAGGATGAAATGATTCCTTGTGCCTTTTAATGGACCTAAATACAAAAAAATTTCAGAGTTCCAAATTTTACCATAATGATGGAAATCAATCCATTTATACTTAAAAAATTTTCCATGTATTTTATCATCGTGTAGTACGAACATCATTTTAAAAGGGATTTATACGGCGTGGTAGGATAACCAGACTTGAATGAGGATGAAGAATGTATCATACACACCATTAAAAATAAATGGAAAAAATTGGATCATTCCATTTATGGACATGTAGAAATAAAGGTAAATTATATATAGTTTAATTTCTTTTATGTAGGAAGGAATAGTTTAATATCATGTGGGACTGGAGAGATCAATGTTTTAGGCCGTATAACTCAAGAAATAATATAAGGCTAAGAAGGGCCAAAAATGTTGATGAAGCTATGGATGGACACAAAGATAGAATGTTCCAGAGTTCTTATGTATAGTATGAGGGAAGGAATCATTCCATATATAGTTCTAAAACATCATGTAGTTTAACATCATGTATTAATGATGGAGGGAGTAGAAGTATACTTATGAGTGGAACATATTTTAGCTATTATAAACCCGATGTGAATGAAGACTATAGAGGTATCATACCACATCATTTACTCTAAGAAGAAACCCCAGGTTGTGAGGCTGAAAATATAGAAACTTGGGGATGGTCCCAAAGACAAAATATTTGGGAGTTTCTATATATCCTAGGATATTAATAATCAAGAAATTAGTATTTTTAGAATGTCATGAAATTTTGTGTTAGGTTTTATGGATGGAGGATACATCTTAATGTCATGTAGGACAACAAAATGGTAAAGGGGGCTTGTATTTTAACATCATGCCAGCCATATGATGCAGTTTCTCATTTTGCTGGATCGATATGTTTGGAATTTATATCTTCTGAAACATGGATGGAGCATCTTAACGTCATGTAGGATTGAATATAACATAATGGGAAGTACTTCATGATGAATTTAGCATTGGTGGGAGGGGTGATATTCTCTCTATCCAAGGTGATCAAATAGAATTCACTGATGGGATAATCCTTATGAATAACATGAGTTCCTTTGCACTTGGGCTCCATATTTGGTGGTTTCCTACAAGGTATCATTGGAATTATTAGGTACAATATTATGACCCCCTGAAGGAGGTAGTAGAGATGAGATTTCTAGTTGAAAGCCACGACTATCCTGTTACGGTGCCTCTCTAAATTGGGAAAGGATCAGATCTGATTATCATCGAGGGCTTCCAACTCATCTATATGTAAATCAATTGTCATTCACGACAACTTATGATAAAAAACTCTATAATTTGATTGTAACTGAATCTTAATGGGGTTGACTACCTATTCTTCGTACAATAGGTTAAATGGGGTTGCCTGAGTAGAATTACTAGTTTCCATCCAGTAATCCCAGAGCTCATTGGGGATATGTCTTACCAAATATTCTTATTTGGAAACAATATATTTTTAAAAATGGTAGAGTGGCTCTGTTGGAATGCTTCGATCAGCTCATTTTCTTATGCATGATAGAAAAAGGTTTGATTGGACTAGATGTTTAGCTTTGTGTAAATTTCATTAGCTCAGTAGCTTGATTGTTTGTTCCATAATCAGTGTGGATGGTGTGAGGGACTCCAAATCAGTGGAATATGCTTGAGATCATGAAATAAATGATTGAATCTAACTTTACTTCCTTGAGAGGACTCGATTATTCCAACATAGAGAAGAACGTTTTGTCATTCGGAGTGAATCGACACTAGAAAGTTGTTGTTGCAAGATATATCCCCATGTTATCGAGCCCCCAGACGACATTGGTCAAAGAGTACATGTTAGTATTATGAGGATCTGGTGACCGAGGAACAATATTTTCATGGATCTGACACAAATGAAACCTCTTGGGCAATGTGAAAAAATCATGGACTATAGGGGGATAGATGTAGCCTAAAATTTTAATCTAGTTGGATGGTTTCAACCCTACCTAATGAGCTCCACTATAACCTGCATGGACTTCTTTCATGGTGTGGGAAATATCTCCTCCCTTAATGAAATAAACGTGGAATCCATCAAACTCACATTTCATGAGGAACTGTTCAATGTTGGGACCACCCTAGAGGGTATGTTTCATTGCACTACGACAAATTCACTCATGATCAGCTCTTCCTTTTAGGAGATTTCCATGTTGGAGGTGAAAAAAAATGGAATCATTCAACTAGGGGTTTCTTCTAATATGGAAGGGAGATGTGGAGGTCCCGTCAGTGAGGCATTGATGGTAATACAACCAACCTACAAACTATCATCATTGTTCAGAGTGACGGGGACGTTGACACTTAGATGCACAACATGGATAAACCGGTTGTCCAATTCAGGGACTGTAAAAGACACATTATGGTTGTACAAGGCATAAAATCGACCATTTGGTTACCTTAGGACATAACTGACCTTAGGAAAAGAGGGGAGTTGGGCCATCATTTAGGGACCATGCTCTAACAACGGTACTAGGCCTAGCTTTCTAATGATATAGTCACCATTGATTTTCTTTATAAATATCGTAGAGTGAACCATCCCATATTTGTGGGGAGCGTCATTATCAAGGGATATATAGAGGATAGTGATAATAGTCTGATACTGTAATTATTTTTAGGGGCAACCTTCTATAAAGAAGTACGATTATGATAAGGAAGCTTGTGTTGGCGTAATGAAGACGATACCCCGACCTAGTCTATTGAGTCTAGGATCATTGAACCTCCTACAAGTGGTTCTCCGTGAAGAGCCATTGATGTGAATCCTCCAACATGGAACAAAAAAACCATTGAGAGGATGTACTCATTTTGGAATATAATATCCAGAAACTAATATGTGGGTGATAAATGGGAATCCATAAAATCTATTAATGCATGACCCTTGAAAAACTTATGTACAAGAAACCCGATGTAGAACAACTGAAGGATAACTTCCCACTGTACTAGACAACCTTTCAACAAAGGGTGGTTCGTAATATAATTCATAGGGTCCACATTAGAATCTAGTTGTAAATTTTGATGCTATTGATAATTAGGAAACATCTGTACTGTATTAACCATCATGAGGAAACTCTTATTGATAGAGGAATATCTAGATTCAATGTCGAGGAGCATGTATTTGAGATATTATAAATTATTCTTTGTAACCCCATTATTCTTCTTGGTGAGAAGGGTTCCAAGGTATCATCCCAGGGTTGTCATGTAAAGGACGAGTGACTTTCCGAAGATGGCCAACTTCAAAACAAGTTGCCGGAGGAGATACTACAAAATATCCTCAAAGTTGGGTTGAAATTATTCATCCCTCTCATAGAAAAAAAAAATTTCAACGTGAGCCTGGAAAAGAACATAGACATGATTTCTAGATTTGTGATGATTCGGCATATGTAGGTCAAGTGGACATGAAATCCATAGAGTTATTGTATTTTTCATTGAGGGAGCATATGACTAATGTCCTTGATCTTCTCTAGATCGATCTCAATGACTCTATATCCGATGAAAAATATAAGTAACTTTCTTGAGGTTACCCCAATGGAACATTTCAAGTGGTTCTTAATATAGTGGGAGTGAAGGAATATGAACCCCTTATCAATACCTCTATGATGGACTTAACACTAGCATTATTAGACCACTAAATCATCCAGGTTGAATTCAACCAATGCCATGAGGATCAATTTGAATATGTAGTGCATAACACCCTGATAAGTGGCATCTTCATTTTTTGGACAGAAGGGAATTACATGGTAACTGAAATTACCTTGAGGTGCTCTAAAGGTAGTGGAATACTCATACTCATGGGACATTCAGATCTGATTATAACAAGACTACCCATCAATGAAAGAGAGAGCTTGAAATCCAGCTGTTGCATTGATCAATTTCTCTGTTGTAGGAAGGGGAAAACCATCATTCAGAAAGTGATAGTTATGATATAGAAAGTCAATGAAAAACCTAATCTATCTGTTCTTCTTCTTGATGGGAACAATATTGGGAAACCATAAGGGGGTACGAGACTTCTTTGATGATGTTGGCATTGATGATCTTGTTTACATTGGCCTTGAACACGGCAACATGAGAAGGTTTCGTCTTCATGGGATGATGTTTGAACCATCAATGAATTTTCGGAAGACCGAGACTTTGGATGGTGAAATGGGGATCCAATCCTGACATCCCTTCAATGCTCTAGGTGAGTAAATCCTGATGATACTTCAAGAAATCCATATACTAATATTTATCTTTTACAGGATTAACTGGTCAAATATGTGACAACCATGGGTCATCCAAGGTACCGAGATTCACTGGTCCAAACTCATCAACGGTGATAGATATACCATCTTCAATTATTTGAGAATCACCCTCCAAATACTCCTTAACATCCACATTATGTGGATCACCATTAAGGGGAAATTATTCTAGGTATACTTACCCTGATGGAATGTTGTCGTCGGCCTTATCAGTTGTGTAATCTGCCTCGAGAGATCCATGAACTGCTGAATCCATGGTTACAAAATCATTTTCTCCAATCCTATATGGCCTTTTTATAAGGGGGCCACACATGGTGATATAAGAGTAGTAATGGAGCATTGGTCTATGTCAGATCAACCTATATTGGCAGAACATGTAGGATTGGCATAAAACTATTTCAATGGGGTGGACACTTTTATGCTGTATAGGGTTAGGGGGTTCTATTATCACCCAAGCATTTTTTATATAGTAATAAGATGTGATACTTTAACAATTATTTTATATAGGAACATCTATTCCCATTTTAATTGAAATGAAATACCATTTTTCTTGGTCTGAGGTTGTAGCCTCCAACTAGTGAATCAGGAGGATGAATGCATCATGAAAATTTGTCCACATGTTGGTTGAAACCGCAGCGTGCTCAACCTCATTTGTTGGAACCCTATTTTCTTTTCTCTACTAATATTCATCATCTAAACGGTGGGTTTAAAATTAATTAAATGGAGATTAGTCACCTTGAAGTATTCCCACCCAGCCATTAATGGAGTACTTGAGAAACTAGTGAATTGTTGAGGGAACTGTCACATACAGATAAGGCCAGGGTCTACCCATCAATGAAATATAATGGGTGTCCAAAAAGCCATCCATGAATTAAGTGATGGAAACCAGGCCATGGAAATGGGTCTTCAGATGAATATTTTCACATAACCTCTATTTTATTCGGTAATAACCCTAAATCATCATCTTAGAGGGATCCAGATCTGCATTAGATAACCATATCTTACAGAGTATCTAGGTCAGGGTGGGATTGATCTAAGATCATGTGTCAACATGGAAATGGTGTAATTCCACTCCATTGATCTAGAATCTGATATACAACGGGCGAACATTCCCCTAGGTGTGGAGACTTCATCATCACCTTAGAATTAGACAACAAATTCAGATTCATCCTGATCGGTTTCCTATGTATGGGAGACTATTGTAGATGCTACCACTATTTTAAACTGGAGATGGTTTCTCATATCCTCTGTGACAAATTCAATCATATATTAAGATAGAGGGTGATACTTGAGGATCAAGTGTTTTCCAGGAATGTGGGAATGTTTCTTAAGCACATCATTCTTCCATGCTAGGATCACTATTCTATCTGTAGAGAGTTTTTCTAGGACAATATGTATGACAGACGCTTCCGGACGAACATGTTAATTATTTATATTTATGGGAATACCCCAGTGTTCATTATATGAATCAAATAATGTATATTATAGATGATCCTATTACTACGGTCAAACCATAGATGAATGTGTCTGATCATGATGTGGTTGTGGTGACACTGCATGATCAGGGTGTACAAATAATGGACTACACAAATTTGATGAGATATTATTAGAGGAATGCTCATGTTGATCTCTATGTTGAACCTCCTATCTAGTCTCGGTAGCGTTAATAGATTGGCTAGAGGCATTTGGCCAAGAACATTGATGATTCATGTATCCATGGATTCACCCATGATGGCGTCAGCAAGGAACATTAGGAGGGATAGCCTGGCACTGCTCAGCACTGGGACCTATGAATGGGTTCACCAACTAAATAGTATTTTCTGATGGATACTTCTAGTGATAACATGAGTAATACTCCATTTATGGGTGAATTATTTTGAAAATACCCATTTATGGGGGCATAAAGTCACCAAGGGTGAGAGAGGACTTCAGCACCGGTGGGTAGAATTTGATACCATGTGTCATTAGTGTCATCTCTTCTGATAGGTGTAATATTGAGATGTGGATGTAATAGTAGATGTTGGTTAAGGTGTGGTGATTTTAGGATGCTCAGGCTGATTCAAATGAGCACAAATGATCCCATGCGTAGGAGAAACTGGTATTTGAGCCATCTATCCATCTTATTTCTAAGACCCATGGTTGGAGACCTACATCCATTATTGTTTTTATTGTTATCTACATTTTCAGATACACACACAACCTTCTTTGGGGTTGGACCCAACCTGACCACATTTTTGGCGACTTGTTCATGAAGCTAGTAGTTGAACACATAACATTGTTTGAAGCTACGTCCAATGAATTAGTGATAAGGGAAATCGTTGGGGTGATTAGTGATATCATACTCTTGGGGTCTCTTTAATTATGGAATATATAGGATTCCATGATCCATATCACTCTAGAAATATCTACGGACCGTAGCTTCTTTGAACGAGTATGTAAAATGTATCATGTCCGTGATAGGCACCCTGGGAGATATTCCCTAATGTATGATAGGAGCATAGCGAGAAGGGAAACCTAATTGTCCCACCAAGGAAGAACTAGTTCATTACATGGAAATACCATCTAATTCTAAGGAGGGAGAGGCTGAACATGAGTCAATGGTGCTCGACATAACTACAGAGGATACTCTATCAAAAAAGGCTCTTATGGCCTAGATGACACAATCTGTGCAATGATTGGATTGTCCTCCTTAAAATATCTTATGTTGGAGTAGTAGGAGGCAACAAGAATTCCTTCTTGTAATTATAGAAGGCTTCTTTTAGGAACTTATGCTTATCAAAAAAATCACAAAATCCACACATAATGTTCTAAGTGATAAGAGAGGGAACAAGATCAGTGCGGACGTTTCCCACACACATCACCAGTAGATGCTCTTGAGTTAGTGGATTATTGAGTTAATACATGAGGTCCTTCCACCTAGATACAAATTATGTTATACACTCATATATCCTTGGTATTCACATGAATAGGGAATTAATACAAGTATTTTTTTGGTGTAGTTGAAACGAATGAGAAACATCCTATGAAGATCCTCCCCACTGCCTACAGACCAAATGGGTAGCTAGTTGTACCAGAAAAATTTGGTCCCTTCCAGTGTATGTACAAAACACGAGAGCTTGGGAGCATCTTGATGTGCTATATTTCTTAGCATAGGTCCACACCATGAGATAAAGTGGACTAAATGCTATAGTGGGTCACCGATCTCCTTAATGGGCGATAAGGTAGGATTCTAAAAGACTGAGGGGGCTGTAATATCACCCACCAATTCTGGGTATGGATTTCCATCATGTGGGATCTCCACATTCCTACATTCGAGGGCCCCATTGTGAGAAACAAGGTGGGATATAAGATCATATTGTTAAGGTTTCCTATCCCAGAGAGGATCCCAGAACACTAATGCATTGGTGAGTTCATCAACATGATTGGAAGGCCCAATAGATCATGGATAGGTAGGTTGAATGACCCAAGGAGCTGTTGGAGGGGTATCCATCAGTGTAGTTGGGGGAACCACCTAAATAGAAAGATGACTGGATACTGGTGGAATGTCATGTGGAATAGATGTGGAAGGTTCTCATGTATCTTGGGTGGATTTGGAAATGCATTCTATGGTCAATTTCTATAAGCTCTAGCCTCTGTCCTTTCACGATATGCAGGGTTGTTGAGATTAATGTGAGTAAAGTTTCCCAAATAATATATTACCAACCACTACTTCCCTAGTGGATGATGGTTAGGATCATACATGGGATCACCATTTTCTCATTATGAATCTAAAATGTTCCCTGTAATGATCACATCATTAATCATTTTTTCTTCTTCGATATGATGGAGAAACTCATCCATCAGGAGATCCTCCTCTAAATCATACAATAACGAGATGGTTCAAATTGAATTCCAGTCCCATTGTGCCATTTTCCCTTATTGGGTTCCCAAAATAGGGGAAATGACTCGGGTGGGCCTGTAAGGCCATTTAAGTGTCATTTTTATTTGTTGAAATCAGTTGTGGGATCCAATAGATGTGGAAAAATCCCCAAAGGTATGTTCTCTTTGACGATCCATACCTAAATTTCCATCTATATGATATTATCCATGTTTATAGTGATTAATCGTGGAAGAATGTCCTTAAAATAACCTACTAGTACTAGTTTCCATAGAATCAGGCTAATGTGGAGGTAAACATACTATCCTGAAACACAGTTCTGTACATTTGAAGACTTCTTCTCAGAAACTCAGTGGAGCATAGTGATACTCTGAACGTATTGTTGGTAAGGAGCCTGATGATGATTGGGAGACGTTCGAAGCAGAGTCAGGGGATGCAAATATAACTCCACCAGTTGTAATTGATGGTCAATGATTTCATAATGTTCATTTCATTTTAGAAAAAACATTCAATACTGAAAAAGATAAAAGTTTGTCATCCATAGGGTTTTTGTGGATGTAAATGACTTCATCCTAGCTATGCGGCTCTATAATGCCAATGTCTAAAGTAGAGATCTGCCAAAACTTCTTGGGAAGATGGTCTGCCATGAGCATTTCACACAACTGACTTCATTCAGAAATGTTATCTGACCCTGTGATGCTCTGTTAATAAACTGGGGGTGAGTAATGACCTGCTAAAGATACTGATATGGACCACTGTGGTGGGGACTATCTAGCAGATAGTAGATTATTTGAGGTGACTAGCTGCAAGATATTGGCTTATCTCTCGAAGATGGTAAAAACGACATCAACATGTCCCTAATAAATGGGGTTCTGGCCATATCTTCGCATGTGTTTATAGTGGAAACTGGTGAAAGATCTGGCTAATGTGTATTTCCCATCACACCCCGAACAACTCTCTATGATCTCTGGTCGAGGTATAGAATAATCCTTTTATGATAAAGAGGACTGCAATCCCATAACCTAAAAGGGAGCCAAATCTTCCACCTCAAACATGTATATATGAAGGGAGTTAGGGAACCGTTGAATTTCACTTTCCCAAAGTACAATGAATAAAAACCATGTTCCTACACCATACTTTGTTGTAATGGATAAGGGTAAAGGCTCCATCAATGAATCAAAATACACTATAGACATTGAAAATTTCACTGGATTGAAAGTGATTTGGCATTGATAATGACTCATCCTTCAATGACGAGGATTTTTACTTCTACCTTGGGATGGTTCCTTAGGGATGGGTAAATCATTTATATGGGAGAAATTCCATGAGGTATAGTGCTAGAGTGGGGAGGGACACCGATGGGGATGGTAAGAGCCTGGGGAGGGACTCTGTGATGAGTATGAATGTGGGGGAAGATCTTCTATTAATTGTGTGGCAGTGCATGGAGAACATGGGTAGATATCAAATTGAACATGGGGAGGAATTATTTGTTAGAGAGCTTGGGTGCATGGAATACATCTACATTGGTTGCAGATCACATAGGGAGTACCTCCACGTCTATGAGTGATGGAGTGGTTAGGGACTCCACAAGAACTTATGAAGAAATGGGGAGGATCTCTATGCTGATGGGTGACCTAGCAAGGAGGACCCTCATGTGGATATCATAAAGTATGGGGAGAATCTTTATTACCGGTATAACGGGCATAGAGAGGACCACATAATTGATCGCTAACAAGACAAGGAGGTCCTATGGTTGGACTGATACTAGTGGAATTGGGAGGAATCTCATACTATGTGTGAGAGTGGGGAGGAACTCCTCCCAGGATGCTGATGGTATAGAGATTAACAATGTACTGAATCTTGATATCACAAGTTTTTATTTGATGGATTTTATTTGTGTCGGTAAACAGAATAGTAAAACAACCCCACCCATGGGGTGGCTGGAGTATCAATTTTTATTGGAAAATAGAGTGTCCCTAGTTTTTAAAAATAGGGAGATGATTGTATGTGTCATTGGTGGAATGGGACACTTGTTATGTAGAAGATGAATCCACCTAATAGACGTCTCTTGTGTGAGATCACAACATTGGCATCAGTTTATACGAACTAGGGCTGATAGTGATGGGGCATGTCCATCTATTCCACATCATGAGGAGTCGGGTAAAGACATTGGATTGGTCGAGATGTGGAAATCCTTAGCAGCTCTAGAGTGATGGTCATAGTCCAGATGACTCAAGAATCCCTCACCTCAACAGAATATAGGAACGAGTCATAGGAAAATTATTGGGAGAGACTCATGAAACGATTGTACATTAGAGTGGGGAGAAGTGTCTCCCAACATGGACCATGGGGAAATAGAGATAATGGTGAACAAAATCCTCCTAATCATTGCGGTCCATTTCTTTTGTTGAGATGACATAATCATATTCATATCATCGAAAAAGAGTATCAATCACACTCCTCTAGAGGAATTATGAGGGAGATATGGGGAGTGAGTTCCCATTATATGTGGTTGTGGACAATGTTGTGGATGAGGTGAAGTAGTGGAGGATTTCCACATTGGGATTGCCCCTACCTTTTCATGTGTAGAATGAAGAAGGATAATTTCTTATTGCTTGGGTATAGAAATTAAGGATGACTCAACAATTAGTAAAGATATTGGAAATCTATGCCTAGTTCCCCAGTTCCATTAAGTATTCATTTATGGATAGAGATATTCACATTGATGATAGAACAAACTAGGATGCCCAATGGTTAATTTCCCTAGATTCTGGTGAGTTCTATACATGGCCCCCTATTTTCTTGGAAGGACATTGAGACAGATAGCTAGATCCAATGACATTCTTATCTATTGTTGTCATGAAATCCACTAATCCACATAGTTGATGGAGAAAATATTCAAATTGTGTTCACCATTTCTATTTTGGACGTATTTTATGGGGTTCTCCTCCCTGTGTTGTGATCGATTGTGAAAATCAAAACTATTTCCCGACATTCCCTCTATCTAATGGTGGGATACATTAATCACTTATTTAGAGATGTATACTCCATGCTTGAAATTGGATGATGGTATGGTAATATCTATTTCCATTGATTTCTCTATCAAATTTTTCACTTATTATGGGTCTCCCTCATAGATTAAGATATTTTTCATGAATCTCATTAATAGTTCCATCACATTTTGGACATTAGTTAATTACACTAATACTGTTAGGAAATATTAGAGGGTCAAGTTAGGGAAACAAACTTTAGTCAGGAATGTAGTTACATTAGAAATATTTGGTAGGTCTTGACACTGCAACCATGGTACACATAAAATTTACCACATGAGAGGGTTTCTCGATGGAATAGAAGCCCATGGTATCCCACATCACATGTGGTGAATATTATGCTAGAGGAATGTCTCTGAGGTTTTAATTGGATTCCCATTTTTAAAAAAGTGTGTGTTATGGGTATAACATCTAGATGTGATCGATAAGATTGATCATAACAATGATAAGAGTGGATCAGATGGATACACCCCAAGGAAGGAGCATATGGGTGGTTTACTATGTGTATGGATCAAAGCGCCAGTGAGAAAAAAACATGGATGGCATGTCCCAGAAAGGGATGGCTTCACACCACGAAGGCTGATAGAACACCGAAAAGGGAGGATCAAATAAAGTGGGTCCCAGCAAAGGGGACACAATGTTTTTCCATTGGCTATGATTGAAACATAGAGTGGCTTCCCACATACCCAATATAGAAGGAAAGGAACAATACCCATGTAGTATGATGAGGGAACTCGGGACCTACACTAGGTTGGTGACTCGGGTTCCACTAGATGGTTAAATTTAATGGATGGGGCTTATGCATGGTTAGATTTTTGGGTGGATGAAATGAGTTCACCTTGATGTGGCTTCCTGAGTGAAATAATGATGGATGATGGATGATTTGATAAAGTGGTTTAGATGAATGGGATGGAACTAACGTGAAGAGAAATGTAGTGTTGGGATTGAACCTCAGAGAGGATTCCTACATATCCTTGAGAATGGGAATCAAATTCCACATAGTGCGATGGGGAAATGGGACACCTGAGGTGGAAACTTGTGATAATGAAATGCATGGATGGGGACCTGAATGATATAGAACCTTTGTGTTGGGGAATGATGTTCCTGAGACATAATGGCTCAATGGAAAGGCTATGATGGGAATTTGAGATGGGATTGAACCTTGGGGATAATTCATACGTATAATTTTGGATGTGAATGAAAATCCACATAGTTCCAGTTGGAATGGAATCAAGGAATACATAAAGGAAAACTACCCATACACATGTTGGGACACAGACAAGGTTATAAGCCCATCAAAAAAGGTGAACTTCTAGTTGGAGGAGTGTTGCAATGTGTGGGGGTTACGAATGGTTATTATCCCATGTGGATGTGAACACCTCAGGGAGGTGGATTGAGAAGATGCATCTCAAAAAGGGAAAGTATTACATCAGGTGGGTACATCTATTATGAGGGAGTACCAGAGTTTACGATAGGATGGGGTCGGAACTCAGAGAGGATTACTATGTATCCCCATGGATGGGAATCAAAAAAGGCATAGTTCGATGGGGAATATAGTTTAATGTAATGAGGGAAAAAGGTGAACTAATGTGAAATACACAAAATGGTTGGATTTCAGGGATTGAATGGATATAACCTCGAAGATGTTTGATAAGTAACCAGTTGAGGATACAAGGATCAATCTCTACATAATTCAGAAAAATGAAATTTAATATCATATAGGATGAGGGGAATGTGTCTTATGTTTGGTCAGCAGCCTAGGCGGATGTAATGGTATCTTCTAAACTCTAATACCACAAAAGTCATGATTGGTGTGGGAAAATAAGAGGTAGTTGTTGACCTAACAAATTTGTCATGAATGGTGAGGCCATGAGGGGTGGTTTGGGGTTAATGAATTGAATGTTAGATAGAGAGATTAAGATTGGGACATAATTCAAGAGGGAAGCCTGAGGAGGGTGACCCGATGTATGAGGACAATATGTCCTTTGTAAAAGGAACACCCAATGAGAGTGTGATGGAGCTTATATGAAGAATGCCCATGTGCTCATTAAAGAAAATCCCAAATGGATAGTTATGGTGGGAGAGCTCTGATGCTCATTCCCCCTACATATTCTCCTAGTAATTCAATACATGAAGTAACTCTCATTATGACATCATGTGTTGGGGAAGAAGGTGCTTGGATGTTTAGTGTCCTTCATCATAGAAAAGGACTCAATTCTAACCAATGGGACTTATATAACATCTACCGACCTACACATTGGGGAAGGAAGGAACAAGAAAGGCTAGGACCAAATTGGTGTGGAGTAGTGTTCAATCAAGGGGCTCATGAAAGCATGTCAATACAAAGATGAAATGTCCATTAGGGTTCCTATGAGAGGAAGAATAAGTAAGGGAAACACTATATGAAAAACCACCAGAGGAACCCTGAAATCACTTCGCACTTGCCTAGAGGGCCATGTGGGAAAGGGGTTTGTTATTCCAGGGTGCTTTATAGGAGGAGAATTGTGAAGTAAAGGAGATATATGAAGGAATGGTCCTTCATGAAAGAGTATTTCTCCTTTAATGTCGTATTATATAGGATGTAATGTAGTTATATGTAGGTATAACATTAGAGGAGTATAGGTTCACCTCAGTAAGGAGATATTTATTTGGATAGAGCTCTATAAAGGCTTAATGCTTCACAGATCCACAAGAAATATAAAGGGTCTTCCTCCTTTTTGAAGGGTAGTGGACTTCACAATGGTAATCCATACAAATGGAGGGGTTTGTGAAGAACAAAATGAGGTATGACTCATAATGCTATGTACCTTGGGTGATCTGTATTTGGGTTCACAATGAGCTTCACGAAACATGATATGGGAAGGCAAATGATCTGAGTAACAATGGTTTGGAGGGGGTGAGACTTCTATTTATAAGAAGTGCTGGTCAGCTGCATTCATAGGGATCATCGTGAAGAACCACTAGGTGTAGTGAATAAAAATGATGATGTAGAAGAGATACATTCATGGAAGATGAAGAAGGAAAAGTGATGAAATGGAGGAGATACATGCACGGTGGATCACGAAGGAAAAGTGATGCTGCAATGGAGATTCCTCCAGGACATATCGTAAAGGAAAAGTGATAACATGGATGAGACACATTCATGGAGGATCATATAAGAAAATTGACAGTATAGAGGAGATATGTTCATGGTGGATCACGAAGGAAAAGTGATTTATAGAGGATATGCATTCATTGTTGATCAGAAAGGATATCTATGGGCGAACATGGTGAAATATAACCCTTTTGATGATTCAATAAAGATTCTAAGTCCATTAATTTCTCCATTATCATTGAATCAGACATGAAATTGTTTATGACATCAAGGGAATGATTTTCAACACCATCAATGGTCTTGTGTTTTTAATTTCTAAATATATTTTGAGATAATATCATTCAGTGAAAGATGTGGGTCTAGTGACATAGTAAATTATTTGATGTCATAAAACAGAGATTTTGATTCTCAAGGATGAAAATCATTGAAGGCATGAATATTTTAAAGGTAATAAAATTTTATCATAAGAATTTTAGAAATTATATTACTTTTGTTATTTTGGTTATACTCTCTGTGATAGAATAATTATTAAAACTAGTAAACATCCTTAGAAAATATTTACGTTAGTTATTTTGAAATTTATATTATTTTTTATCAATGGGGTGGTTTTTTTGTGTGTATAAAAATTGTTTTACATTCTATCACAATTGATTAATTGATGAAATAATTATTTAAAACATTGGGTATGAGTTTTATTAATTTATGTGAAATTATATTATAATATGATTTTTATTGAAATCGATTACACAATTGCTTCCAAAATATAGTTTCGGTGAAATTTTTGTGATTTATGAAGAACACTAAATTCAAATAATTCATAAATTTTATTAGTTAGTTAGATAAGGACATTTCAATATGTTTATATAGGTTTCTCAAAATAAATTACTTGGAAATAATTTATATCTTGGTCATGATGCTCAGGATATAGTGTTTCATTTAATGTTTACAATGTTTTATATTAGAATTGTTCCTATTTCGAAAAATTTTTCATTAATTAATTGGTTCACTCCTCTAGTTTCTCACTAATTAAATAGATCAAGTTAGTGAGATACATAAGATGAAAGAAAGGAGTCTAATTTCCCCAATGTTAAGACCATAAAAATACTTCTAAATCTTCTTTATGCCTCTATTTAGTTTAACAAAAATTTATTGTTGATTTATTATGATATTGAATTATTTGAATCATATAATTCATATTTTGTCAGGGGGGAATGAACAGTGACGTTTTTTTTGATATTTTTAGATTATATAAAATTTATCACTTTGGAATAATTTTGAATTGATGAAGTTAACATATAGTTATATAAATTATTATATGATATTGATTATATTAAAAAAGGTTAATCACTAGCCATTACTATCCAAAATAATCAAACCAGCAAACCAACCAAATTAAGACACCTATTATGGACTTATGATGATATTTTCTATGGTTAAGAAATAGAAAAAGAAAAAATCTTCTTGTTTACGTTATACTAAAATGAAGTGGTTGTCCATGTGGTGTGGTGGATAGAAACCCTATGATGATACATAATAGTGAGAAAATGAAAAAAAACTAAAATAGGGGTTTTTTAATTTATTAGATATATGTTAATTTTTATGAAATTTGGTGTCCAGTTAACAAATGATCTGGTCCATATACCAGGGAAAGGGCACCATATGATATGAAAATATTCTAGAGACAATAAACATGTATAATTATCAAAACAACATTATCATTAATATTGGTAGAAATAAGATTCAAACAAACTTCATTCCCATATCAAACCTTCCCCATAATTATTTTACTTAATATGATGGTCTCTATTAAAATAGACCTTATACCTATAACTTTAGATTAGCCATCACTACCCAAATTAAAATTCACCAAAATTACATTGGATTTAATATTTAATCAACTCCTTATTTTATGTCACATGAAAATAGGAACCACTATAAACAACCCAATAAGAATCAATTGAAGAAAGATTAATAAATCCATAATCAATAAAAAATCGCCCGTGTTTTTGTGAGGACAAGATCAAATTCTACCAATTTGTTTTATAATTATACTACTTTATTATATTTTATCTTTTCAAATGATAGAAAAATTTCATAACATTTCCTTTTTACCAAAATTATGACATTCTAACTCTCTTTGGTTTGTTATGGATTTGCTTCATCATTTTCTCTTACCTCATTTTCTATTTTCCTGATTCATTTCCTGATATCTTTCCCTATTCTCTATTTCTAATAGTTCTAAATAAGAACTACCATGATTACATCCAAATCTGTATTCATTTAATGTCTTATACTTAACAAAAAATATTTTCACATCACTATTAGAAGAAGAACTGGTAAATATACATGAAAATTATCCTATGAATCAAGTAAAGCATAAAGCAACAAAAGCATAGAAAACATACACAATAAATTATTACCCATATGATACAATTTATCAAAAAACCCTGATATTTAATAAAATATTAAAAAATAGACACTCCTTATTTTTACTTCAAATTCATCATTTATTTGAAGAGAAAATATTTTATCCCTATGATGGATGCATATGAAGTCTCAAGAATATCCCACAATGTTCTCGCATGAGAGATGTTGACAATATGGTTCCTCAGATTTTCTTTGAACCACTAATAAGTAATCCCACAATCATATCAATCTGAATCTCTGATTCTTCATTTGATATTCATTGGGAAGCTGAGTACTAAACACACGAATATGAATTATCAAGATAAAAATTAAATCCATTTTTTCAATCCCCAAATATGGTCTATGGTTCCTTTAAACAAAATAATCGAATTTTAATTATATTCTATAATTTATCATAATTAAACTAGACAATTTGAGACCTGATTTTTCGATATTAGGCTTGTGATGAAAGCGTAAAAAATTAAAACGTATACATGCATCCAAGAAACATTTATTTCCCGTAGACAATCAATGTAAACTTAATGTACATGCATAGAGACTAAAGATATTTGTGAAGAAAATAAATGTTAACACTAAAAAATGTTAATGTCGAAAACCCAAAATGGGAAAAACTATAGTACCTAGTCCAGAAAGTGAGATCAACTAGTAATAAATAGTACAAATAAAAGACTCCATAATATTAAGAGGATCTCAAAAATAAAGCCGAAATAAAATAATGGATTGGAAGAAGAATGTAGAAACAATATTAAGGTAGCCTAAAACATAGAAAATAACATGATAAAAACCCAAATATGTCTGACCATTTAGAGAATATGATCACTATGTGGAGAAAGGTGCAGATGAAAGGAACTGGGATCAGATACCAGACCACCACAGATGACAACCAATAAGATATGGATAATTTCTCCAATTATAGCACTAAAAAAATAATCCAAATACTCTAAATACACAATGATCCTAAATCCCTAGGCGCACTACCAATATGTGGTGAAGGAAAACCATAGAAATAACAAAACCCCTACATCAAAAATGCATAACTACTCCTAAAATTTAGTTTTCTTCATTTTTAAGGGTGGAACATGGGGTCCCCCTATGAGGGGGATCCCTAGAATTTTTTGTGTTTCCCCAAGGGGTTATTGTTAAACCACACTACCCACAAAACCCATTTTAGTGATGTGTCACATAGAAATCAGAGGACCACGACACAATAAAAAATAACTTGACCCACCTGCGGGTTTTATTTTCACTAACTATCTTCATCACGGAGGCCCAGATTCTAAACCCTTCCTTCCCAAACTATGCATGTCAGGCTGGAAGAGAGAGCCACCATAACATGGGAGAAAATATAGGGAAAATGGATTTTATACATGGATTACATTATTTAGAGAATAGATTTAATTTTCAACACTTAATATAAATTATTACATTATAATAATAACTAAATATATATAGGTTGGTTACAAAAACATATTCAATAAAAAACTAAATGATAAAATATAAAATATCCCCATCCTAGAGAATCTCAATTAATAATTTGTTTTTAATTACCTTTTCTATATTGGTGTTTGAAATATTGAGATGGAACATGCATTTTGGTATTATTTGAGGGGTCATATTTCAATTGACACATGAAACTAAATTATGTGGATTTGGACTCCTAAAGGAATTATTTGGATTTAGAGTAGTGTTCTAGGAGGTCACATAAACATTTGGAGGGCTCCTTATGATTCTGGGCATATTGAAGGATATTTTTGTAAAAACTTCTAGTATTAATTAAACCACCACCAAGCCAGTTGTGTATCGAGTAGCCCAGCGAGGTCTGGTTGGAACACCTGCTTTCTGACAACCCATTCGGAAATTTTTACGCAAGGGGTACACTAAAAATAAAATCCATTACACTCCTCTTTCGCATATATATGTTTTAACCACCAAATAGGATAGTAACCATTTTCTTATGCAACCACCCCTTCCCTTATTCCCATGTTATGATATCCTTCTATATCAATATGAGTTAATCATTGTCACTTTTGATGAAAATCTGGCAGTGAGTCTATTACTCATCTTCATTTTGAGTTTTATTTTTCTTGCATTTTTTGATCCACATTTTATTGGAAAATATTCCCTATTTTGAAAATTTAAGAAATATTTATTTGTTATATCGATGGAAGACAAAAAAGTGACAAATCACAAAAAGGATGACTTCTCCATGGTTATGGTATGCAGTCTCCAATTTAATCCATAGTCTTTATTATTTTTGGGAACTTGTGTATTTTAGCCTTGTTTTGTTTTCATGTGATAAACATGGAAATTAATTAGAGTATTTCTAATTTTGATTATCATTCTATGTATATTTCTTATTAAATAAGTTTTTCCACGTATTTCTTATTGTGGTTATTAATGGTTATTCCATAGATAAAATTCTCCAACATGGTGTTTTGTTTTGGAATTGATGGATGTGAAATGGAATTTTAAATTAATTAGAAAATTGTAATTAAATTTATTTTTAAATTAGAATTTTATAAAGTTAAACTAGTTTTGGAAATGTAGACATTGTGTTTTTAAAATGAAAAAATGGAATTAGTAAAAAATTGGTTATGATATGATTAATTGTTTGGTCATTGAGAAATTATAATTTTTTTTTAAAAAAATGGTTTTTTAAAATGAGATAAACCTTTAGATATTTTTATTTGAATTATAATTATTTTGAGTAGGATTTTTCAATTGTAACTATTGTGGATTAAAATATACTCCACGTTCCTTCTTTATTCAAGAATTTTCTTTATTTTTTTTACTATGATTAAAGGAAATGAAAAAATCCCTTGTGTGTCTGTATAAGATTATGAAATTTTTATTTAAAATGGGATTGTAATGCTGTGATTTTGTTTATTGTGTATTGTTTTGTGAAATGATAAAAATAAGGGGGGAATTAATGGTTAACAGAAGGTGAACATGACCCCCAACATATACTAGTACTTATGGTCAATTGGGGTGGATTCACCCATTGGGGATGCTGTATTTTCTTATTTTACATTGGTAATCACATAAATATGAAACATGTAATTCTTAAACCAAGGTCAACATAACCCCTAGGAGACAATGGGCTCTATCTTTTGGTATCTTTCAAATAGAGTCCAATATGGACTAGGGATGGGTATATTACCACTGGTGATGAGTTGTATGGTTGAAAAAGTCACCACGATGTGCTAAGAGACACACTAAAATTGAGTGAAGAAGGTTCAAAAACAAACCTCTATGATATGATCTTTTTTATTATCATAGTTTTAAATAATTTAATTTTATAATTTTTAATTTTTAGCTCGAAATCTATTACATACACTGTGATTATGTAATAGCTTATTTTTGGGCCACCGTTGGTGTCGGTCAAGCGAGTAAAACTCACACCATCCTTAGACCACCATCACAAATGTGTAATTGAGAAAAATACAATCTGGTTTAAGGATACATGTAAATTGAATTGGCCAATTGTATGAGGCTATTCATGGTATTATAGAGTGTATTTTGGAAGATCATACCATGTATGACTCAAGACTAGTTTGTGGGTGAGATTATTTTTTTGATTTATTTTATTCCTTAATAATGCCTATTATCCACCTATTTTGGATACATCTGATATGTATAGAATTTCAAATTGTACATTACAGTATAATATATTTATTTTCATATCTGACATGATTTTCTATTATAGTTATTTATAATTTTTTATGTGTTTTAATTTTATCAATTACTATTTATACAATGAAAGAATCATATAGTCTCACCATAGATCCTTATGGACCCCCAACAGAATTTGGTAGCCTCTTACATATGGGTATTTTCATCTGAGGTCATGTAATGAATGATGTGCCTTCACCAAGAAGTGGTATCGATTGTGCGAAGTTACATTATTGTATCATAATAGATTTTTATGTTTTCTTAATATTAATGAATGGTATACAAGACATTAAGAAGGTGTCATGTCATGGTAATGATCTCATTCTTGGTATTTCTCAAAAAAAGATATAGGGAAAATCAATATTTTTAGGTATTGAGTCTGTTTGTTACAAATGTATTCTGGTATCATGTAAATTGACGTAATTACATTGTAATGATATTACTTATGGAATTTTAGTTTTGTGGGCAGTATTTAATGAATGTGTTGGGAAAATTAATGAATAAATTTAGTAATTTATTAATTCACATGACATGTATCATTCTAGAGACAAGGGTTTATATATTTATCGAAATATGTTCGTGATTTATATCATCTTGTAAATATATTTCCCTAGTAATATTTCCGGATTTATATCATTATAATATCTATATTATTCATTATAATAATGATATTGGTATTTCAAATGTATACAACATCTTGTATAGTTTTTTGGTATAATTCTATGGTGTCATCTTAATAGTATTTGTCCCCTAACGATCTCCTGATTTTGGCAGATACAAATGGATTCATTATGGTATTTTTTTAATAAATTTCTTATAAGAAACGTATAAAATGCATTACACTATTTTTTTTCAATCTTATTAGTTTTTATCAAATTTTATTGTGTTTTTAAAAAATAGTATCTTGTGAAAATTGTCTTAAATTTGAATCTTATAGGCATGGAAATTGATGAATGGAAAATTTAAATGTTTCAAATGTGAGTTTTATAAAATTTGGGTTTTTGAAACCTTTTGAAACATACCTTTTTTTCAAAAAATTTATTTCTTAATGGAAGTAAACGTAAAATCAACTTAAATTTTGTTCTTATAGTATTATATTAACGTTATATCACATTTAAAAGAATAATGGTATGAACCTCATGGTTTTGTCAATCTAAAAGTTATGTATATGGATTAAATAATTGTATCGACTGTTAGGGTTACTGAGTTCCTCAGAGATGTGAGTTTTTCGTGTGTGGTATTGGGATAGACTGTATAAGTGTGGTGGACCTTTGATTTATTTTTCTAGACCCTGGTAATAGTAAATTGGGGATGGGATGATTGCTCTATTTGATGAACCATTATTATTTTGTGTTATGGTTCATGTCTAATACTACACCTGTTGCATTTTGAGATTAGGTCATGACCTATATGGATGTATTAGTTTGTAGTGAATAGTAGTATCCTATGGTTTCTCAAATGGTTTCAGTTGACGTGATAGTGGGTAGGAACATTTTTTCCAAGGATGGTTCATGGGGACCCTTAAATGGTGTCTTGGAATGTGGGATTCATATAATCCTGATATGGGAGTTAGTGTGTCCTATTGGATTGGGATTTTTTGAGACCCTAGTAGATGGGATACGTGGTAAAACCTAGAGACCCTTGAAAGTCACATTGGTTATATGAATAATTTTCTAATTATTCTTATGTGCTCCCCAAAATGACAATTATCTCATTATTGTGAACTCCTACATGAATGTAAGGCGTAGGTATATTATTTTGACTATAAGATCAATGCATGTTTTCTACTACAAAATATTAATGAAGATATCATTAGATATGCTGAGTACTAGTTCCATGTGTCTATGCGGGTTTCTATTTGTAGGGTAATTCTGCTACCTGAACCATATAGTTATGATTGTGTTTTGGGTACACGGTGAATTTATAAGTAGGAAATTTGGGGTTCTTAAATGACACTAAGGCTGATGGGTGGTCATTAAATTGGATTGAACACATTTGAGGTTTCAATATTGTTCTATAAGGGAATCTAATATTTCACTAATTAGTGGAAGTGAAATGTCAATAGAATGACCTATATCTCATCTGGGAATATGATCCTAGGATCAGAAATGCTAAAATCACAAGAAGATGAGTGAGGTTTTGATAATTGTTCATAGTTCAGTGTGAGACCATTGGTTATCAAATAGAATCAAATTATTCCAGAGTGAGAACCATTTGCATTTAAGAAATCATAGTGATTATTGG
This sequence comes from Viscum album, assembly GCA_963277665.1. Classification (NCBI taxonomy): domain Eukaryota; kingdom Viridiplantae; phylum Streptophyta; class Magnoliopsida; order Santalales; family Viscaceae; genus Viscum; species Viscum album. Next base: position 610,398,773 of record OY728122.1, on the reverse strand, counting down.
GGGTTGGATAGTTCACAAGATGTATGACTATGTTTTTTCCACATTCTAAATAATTAATTGGATAGTATTTAATGTGAAACAACCAGGGGTACATGTTATATGTTTAAAATATGGGGTTTATGTTAGGAGAGGTTTAGTGCGAACCCCTGTTGGGTTTAATATTTTCTTATAGTACCTTAGTGTGTGTAATTTTGATGTTTTTTGTTTATATGATTCGAGTTGATGGGATATCATGTGTTGTACAATAGCACATGGGATGTGATAAATCAAAATAGTATTATATATGGTTCTCCCAAGGAATGTATGACCTGTGCATGAGTGTGGCCATTGGATAGGGCATGTGATCCTCTTCCGGATGTGATGGGACTCATCGATGCATTAGTATAACTATGTGGTCAATAATTATTGTCGTGTGAATAAAAACTGAGAATCAATGTATCATGGTAGCATGAAGGTGTATGTATAGTTCTAATAATGTTTTTGGTCAATGAGAACCCATGTGCAATTAGAGGGTCGATGACATGGAGAATATATTGTGGGAATATATACAATATTTTAGATGGAATGTTAAATAGAATCACTATTCATATTTTTTTATTTCTATTTGGAATGGAGGGATGTAACATATTTGATCCAAGAATCTAATCATGTACTGTTTTTAATTGGATGATTTTCATGGCTTGAGGAGAGAGATGTGCGGTTGGTATGTTAAGGTTGTACTGGGTCCAGTTCTAAAAAATAATTATAATTAAATCCTTATGGGAGAAACTATAATCCATTAGTGATGATGTTTATCCTTGAGAATAGAATTACAATTCTAGTCAGTGATATTGTTCCCATGAGGTAGGAATGGTTAGTGAATCAGTTTTTAAGTATTTTCTTACATATGAGTGGGATTACCATATCTAACCATCGTTTTCTGTTATAGTTGAAATGTGTTCAGTTGAGGATGGGATTTTTATATATTAGAATTATGAAAATTAAGACAAATGGATTATGGTGTTATGAAAATTGTAGAATTATGAATGATGTGATGGATGAGTTGTTGGTGTGTCTGACCATCCTATAGATAGTCATAACAACACTAGATATTGTTTCATGGGTAGTTTCATTGTATGATGAATTCCATAGGGTATAGAAGAGGTTTTTTCTTTGTGAAGTTGATTGAAATCAAAGAGATCACATCTTTCTAAGGTGCAATGATGTGTTTATAGATTGTTTTTGAGTATTTTCATGTGGTTCAAGGTGAAGATGATTATAATTATTCTCAATGATCAATTTGGAATGACAAATTTCTTTTGGGGTTAGGTAAGTTGTTGGTGTGTTAGGATGAGAATGGGATTCCTCTGATGATTAAGGAAATATGCAAGATAATATATTTTTTTTGGGTGGAAGGAGATAAATGTTATTGAATTTGAGTGGAAGTGGTTTACATCAGTGAAAGAAATTGGGAGTTGGGATATGACATATTACATTGGTAGCTTACAAATGTTTTGAGGATGTTCGACTGGAAGAGGTTCACCTTGTGTTGACACCTGAAGTGGTATGTGGTGAGTTGAAAATAGTAATTTTTGTTTCATTTTATACATGAAAATGATGTTTGGAGGTTGGATGTGGATTTATTTAGAAAAATATAAATTTGAAAAAATTACATGTATAATGAAGGAATTTTTTTGTCCTTAAATATATTAAATCAATGTCTGTACTGGAATTTGTTTGTACACTCATAGGCGACGAGACATAGTTAATCAGGAACTACGAGCAGGAGGTTATGGACCATTGGGAATGTAAATAGGAGGCAAATTCACGATAGAGGGTGTCACTGAGGTCCCAAATATTACCCCATCACTAATTCCTATAATGGAGATCACCATAGGATTGTTGTTTAACCAAACAATGACCCATGAGTGTCTCTTGTTGAACAGATATTGTGGGCGAATCATCTCAGTGTCCCAATGATAAGAAGAACATATGTCTAATGATCAAGTTTCATTTTAGGATTATAAACATGTAAAAACCTATTATTTCTTGATATATTTATTATTTTGAAAAATTAATAATTTCTATATTTTTTATTGCCCACTACAACCTGTTTTATTTAACCTTGAATAACTATTGAATTTATTATTCAAATTCAATTGTTATTAGCTTACTATGGAAATGAGGGGAATTCATAGGATTATAATTTTTTAGAATATTATATAGATTAGTATTTTATAATGATATAATATCGATAAATAATTATATAACATGTATTTTAGTGTTTATACTCTTTGAAATTACTATTTTCTAAAAAAATTGGTTTATTAATTTATTTCTCTGAAGAATTATTAAATAATTTTATGAAAAATTTAGAAAATAGATTTTATAAAAAAATAATTTTTTAAATCATCATTTCTAAATTATCATTTGGATAATTTTTGGAGTGTTATGAAGTGATTAATTGTTTTATGAATTGCGATAAATACTTATTTTAATAGAAAAACAACATTTTTTAAAAATTTGTAAACTCAATTTTGTTTTAAATTGGGTTTAATATTAACTTTTTACATTTATATATCTATTAATATTTTTAGGTAATTATAATCAATTTCAAATAGATTTATAATATAAAAAATTCAGAAAAATTTGATAATGTTTCCTACCAAAACCTTCTTTCTTATCACATTTTACCAAATAATTTAAAATTAAAATTTTCTAATTCACTGAATATATTTCGTAAAAATGGAATGAATATTTGAAATAATGACAATTTAGAGAATATTCAACATAATAATTGAGCTTAATTAATGGTTAAAATATAAAAAATTAATTACTATTGTTATGGTAAAAATGGGTTTATTATGGACTTAATCTAAAATTGTCGTTGGTTAAAAATGACGCAAAACATGTCTAAATCCTTTAAATATGTATAGATATCCTTCTTATAGTTTTCATTTTTGAATCTATGATCTTTTGGAATCTTTTTTCATTATAATGTCTTTATAATTTTGGATTATTTATGGAATTTCCAAGTATTCTTTGTGTGGGTTCCTTTCCCCATCTTAAAGAAGGACCCCTCCACCCTTAGCCAATTCACACTTCTATATACGTCAAGTTTGATAAAAACCCTACCAAAATACATCCACAACATATTTATCTATGTTCAAGAGCTATTGGTCCATAAAAATACCAAAACTAGGGCCTCAATAAGATCTCCAAAGGTGGTTCTCCTAATCAAAGGAGGGTCGAATGTGTACAGAGGAAGTCAAGACATAAGGTTTTGTAATTCATTTTCCTTTTTATTTTTCTATAAAACACATTCCATATTCAAAATGTGTTTATTTTATGTGGTGTATATAATTCACATCAATTTATTTTATGATATACATCCATAAATTTTTTGGACTTACATATCCATTTGAGTATCTCTCATTCATGGGGATTACACATCAAATGCTTCCAAAGCATCAAAAGATGTTTTTATTCAAAAATTACATTGTTTGGAATATAAGTTTTTATATGCACTTATCATATATTAGTTTGGGAATATAATATCACATTCCCTTGGTATATCACGAAAAAACATCTTTTTATGATAATATATGTTTTTTTTAATTTCATTTTTTCATGAGGATTATGATTCAATGTTACCTAAGTGGTAAGAGTTTTATATTAAAAAACTATCATTTGTGAGGATTGTTTATGATTATGACTACCATAATGAAATTATATGATCTATCTCTCAAAAAATCATCAATTTTATTATTCCATATTTATTTTATGACAATACATGGTTTAATTCATATTTCTCACTGTATGTACTAAATAGTTAATAAAATATTTTTATGGAAAATTTTATTTTATTTCTATCTTCAATTAAAAACCCTTTTCCTTATAAAACCAGGGTTTTTAAATAAAATTAAAAAATTTTTGATCATTATTCAATGGTTTTTCAAATTCAATATTTTCTCATGTTATAGTAATTACAATTTTTTTTGAAATAAATCTTTAAGTAATATAAAAACTTATTTCCATTTCGAATTCTTTAAAAATATTAACAGATGATTTGATTTAACATGTGTGGAATATATATAATTTCTCACCATTATAGAAATTATTATTTTTGATTCCTTATTTATATTACATAATGTAAAATTTCAAATAATAATATTTTTACATTTTTGTTTTAAAAAACAATTTTCAAGGTGGTGTGTATATTTTCAAGAAGAAACATTTTAAATGATTTTTAGTGCTTCCTTTAATTTTTTTTTTGTTTATTTAAAAATAAATTTTCTTTCAAAATGATTAATTTTTTATTTTTTTCCAAATTAAAAAAATAGATATTTTACACAAAAAATGTTTTAAATGATATTTTAAAAAATATTTATATGAAACAAAGGTTATTTTTAATGAAGACGATTTCCATTTTTTTTTTGAATTATTAGTTTTTAGAAGTCATTTTCAAGTAAAAGTAATTTTTACTCATTAATTTTTCTAAATTGAAATTAAAAATCATTTTCCATCAATATTACATCTATTGATGTTATATGTTCTATAATGGGGATACTATCCAAATATACCATTCTTATTAATTCTTGGAATGGATTATACTTATCATTAAATGATGTTCTTGAAACCTGTTTCCATTCTAGTGGTAGTAACATGAGAAAATCCTTTCACCCCATTTATTTTCATGAGTTATTCTATATGGAATTTTGAATTTATTTTGAACACTATATCTTTACCATTGTTTATAATATAATGAAATTTTAATGTAGCCAATATCATTTCGTGGGTTATGATATGATGATTTTCTTATGATCATGAACCACTCATATGTATGGTTTTTATTATATGATTAGTGGGAACTATATCATAATAAAATACAGTGTGTAACGAATTATATATTATGAGATAAACAAATCTATATTGGGTAGTGGACCCTCTTTAGTAAGGGACATTGTCAGTTATGAAGGCCATAAGAGTGAACCTTGAGTAATATGATGTTTTGTGGTGTGAACTCAATCTTCTATGACAAACTTGGATGTGATCGTTGACTATTATAGAAATCATTTTCTATACTAATGTTCATAACAATGTTCCATTCCATATGTAAAATAATTAATCTAATGAGTCATTTTCTTTGATTTCATTTTAATTCACGTCTGAGAAACTGCAAAGTATTATGACTTGTATCAAGATTAGGATATTTTATTTTTTGGGTATGTTTTTATAATGTAAATTTATTGTTATTATATTCTTATGATAATTTCATGATTATTTTATCATTTATATTACAATATCTTATCATTACAGAGAATTTGAGATTTCTTTAACTTAAGTTTCAATTCACTAGGTAATTTAGAATGATTTTTCGTAGGGGTTTTTGGTGAAGTGTACTAAAGTGGAGGATCATTATGTGAGATGTTGATTAAATATATGAAAAATATAATAATTTTAAATAGTTTCCAAATACACTAAAGTATTGTGGTCCTCATGAAGATTTTGGAGTAATGTATTGAATATTCAAATAAAAATTGTTGATATCGTGGCATGTGATCCCTATTACACTATAGATAGTACGAGTGTAATTATTTAGATAACCATGGAAAACATGTAATGGAAAAAATTAGTGATACACTAATGATATGCATGGGGATAAATATAAGGATGATATAATTTACAAGAAAATTTTATTTTAATTTTGTTAATAGATAGATTGAGTGATGTCTAGGAAATTGCATCCCTATATAGATACGCCAGGTGGATGTGGCTATAAAATATAATCAATTTGGGATAATAACTCCAAAAAAATTACATTGAGATAGACTGAATCATAACCCGGCAAAAAACAATAAGGCCTACAGGACACCTGGTCTGATACACCTAGTGGAAATATATTTGATGTTCAGAAAGTCTTTATGAACTGTCATGAAAGATTTAAATAGATGATGAATATTAATGACAAAAAATAATCAAAATGTGTCATAAATAAAATAATATTTTTTTCATTATTTAGACATAATTAACGCGACTTTTCATTTTTATTTGGTTCTCCACTATGATTACTATATCTGAAATACTGATTTTTTATTTTACTCAGTGAATGGAACCCGATGGAATATGGTTATCAGTTAATGTGAAGGGTAATTTTCTGATGGGTATATAAATTATGCGATAAATAGAATGAGGTATATTATTATTATGACTAATCATTTTTCATATTATATTATTAAATACATACACCTTTACCAATACTCTAACTCACTTGTAAAGATAAATATAATGTTTATTTAGTTTTCTGGTAGAAAATACAACATATGAAAGAAAATTTTGTTTCATATATGTTGAAAATGAGGGAATAGTCACTCCATTGAATGAATCAGAGGGATGAGAAAATATTTCGAGTGTGGAAAAAAAATACACAAAGTAAGTTATTTCCATTTAAAAAGGAAACACCAAATTAATAGAATAAATGTGAATATCTGACTCTCTATTGTACTGTTAATGGATTAAGGTTTTAAATGTGTAAGGTTAGTTATTATAAATATAAATGTCCTATGGGGAATTTTCATGTCAAGAATTGGGAAGGTGGTATGAATTATGGTTATCCTATATCTGATGAAGAGACCACAAATGAAATATTATTAGAAAGAAGTATTAAGGGATTGGATGTGGAATCCTTGTTAATGGTTTTAAAAATAAAGTAGAATGAATGATGAGTTTATGTATTGTAATTCAATAATTAGGTTATATATAATACTATTCACTTCAATTTTTCATTAAATATTTTCAAGAATGTGATGAATGGTTCTGATAAAATTGACCAGTGATTTACTGGAAAGGTGACATTTTATGAAAAACATTTCATTATGGTATGAATACCCATAATAAAAAAATTATGTTTATAAAATTTGTTTTAGTTTTTGTATTGTGTTTATTATTATAGATATTGTATATTTTATAGTATCGATGACCTTCAAATTTAATTTTTTTTAACAGAGTGGTTTATGTTTTCATTGGTGAACATTACATAATTATTGGATACGTGGAATATATTCAATAATAGGTGGTTTTATTTTCCTAATCGGGATGGATTAATGTATTTATTAAGTGTTTATGGAAATAATTGTTATTAAAAAGATTCAAAGATTATATGTCCATGATAATCATATAATTGGAATCTGACTATTAATATCTACATAATGAAATTTTTATTTTTAATGTAAATTTTATTTTAGGAAATTTAGTGCCCTTTTGTATAAATTTTGAATTTTTGAATGGTCAGAGGGTTAATAACTTTTTAAATGGTTTAAGTTGAGTCATAGATGAGGTTTAGGAGACTAGTTATTTATTTCACCATATGAATGTTTTTCAACGCTGGATAAATTGTGCACTCTAATTTTTTATATGTATATGTAGAAATATTTACATATACATATATCATGGACCTTGTGATCAATTAGAGAAATAGACCCGAAAAAAATCATTTTCATTTCATGGAGTAAGATATGAAGTGGAAATAGATCAAAGAAAAAAATATTATATTATTCTTTTGATACAATGGAAATATATTTCTTACATATATCGTTACATTTGAAATTAATGGTCTTATAAATATGTTATTCTATAGATTTGTTCTTCCATTTAACCACATTCATGTTTAAGATGTCTTCCACATATGTATATAGGGGAAGTACAAACCAAGTTCACCAAATGTACTCAAATCATAGATATGATTGTTAGACAATTGTAATTCTTATGATGAATAATCAATAGATAGTATGGATCAAAATGAAAAATTTCAATGACCCAATTCCACATAATTTGTCGATTTATTTATTGATTCCATTAGCTTTTCGAATCTACGAGGGAACATAAGGATATAATGAGGAAGAATTATCCTTATTTTTTGTATAAAATTTATGTATTTTGAGGGAGAAATTTATTTTTAGGAGGTTATAATATAACCCCACTGAGATTTTATGAAATATATATTTTTTCCAATAAATTTAATCTTTTAAAGATTTCCCATTCCTCACAACAATGAGTTTTATCAAACCACAAAAAACAAATAATAATATTATTTAAACCAAAAAATTATTACCTATATTCTAAACATTGAAAAATTAAAAGGAATATCCAAATATTAAATAATTACTATAATGGAATTATACAATGAAAACATATTGATGAAAAAGTACATAATATTTTTTGATGTATTTAAATGTTTTCAAAATAATATTTTCTAAGAAAATTATTTTAAAACATTATGAAATTTTTTTATAACTTTTAGATGAATAATTTTATATAACCAGCCTAATTTTTTAAATCATCTTGTCAAAATTATCTTATGGTGAATTTTTGGTATTTTTATGAAAAGGTGGTTTTTTATGTATTGTCATAAAATGCTATATTTTATTGAAAAACAAAATTTTCATTTAAATAATTTGTAATATATATTTTTTAAAAATGATTCTAAATTGTAAAATAATTAAATTATATTTTTTTTAATAAATTTATTTAGTGTAATAAATATAGTAAAGAATTTTTATGTGAAAACATTATATACATTCGAATATTTTCTTTTTCAAAACATGATTTATCATCACATCTATTGGATTAACATTAAACTAAAATAGTCCACTTATGTGAAAGAAATTTTGAAAAATGGATTCCCAATTTTTAATTAGAATAATTTTTAATGTAAAAATTATTTTTTAACACAAATTATAATGAAAATAGTAGAAATTAAATACCGTAGTTAGGGAGAAAATGGTTCTATTACGGGTCAAACTGAAAGAAAAATGGATAAAAATTTCCCAACACATCTCTAAAACATTATGGATAGATAGATTTACTAATAATAAATCTCAAGATAGAGATATAGTGTAATTTTGAAGCTTCATATATGTGAGTTACTTTACCATTTTGGATTCTTTTGGAGAATTTCCTTGTAGTTTTCAGGTGGGTTCCTTTCTCAATCTTTTAAAAGGTCATTTCCATCTATTACTTCTTCGCACATCTTAAGACATATATTCTTCACAACCAATACATAAATTACTCCCCAAAATAATTATCCATGTTTTATTGTTTTGGGATCTCCTAAAATACAAACACTAGGGACCATAATAAGAGAACCAAAGGAGGTTCTTCTTAGTGAAGGTTGTTTGAACATGCTTGAATGATATTGGGACTTATGGTAAGTGATTTCCATATGATTTTATTTACCTATGAGGTACATTTCACAGTAACCATTATTTTTATTAATATGGGTTATATACATTCCATGAATTTATTTTATTATGCTTATCCATATATTTTTTGGTATTTATATATCCATTTGAAAAAAATTTTATCAGGGGGTTTACTATTAAAATGTTACCAAAGAAGTAAGGGATTTGTTTAGCCTCAAACTGCCTTCTTTGGGACATATGTTATGTTATGCTGTTATATTATTATGTGATGTGTATATAATTCCACATTTAAATGTTTTTTCATTATTATCCATCTTTTCATGAGATTCTATATTTTATTTAATGTTAATATGTTGCGTGGATTATGACTCTATGTTACTACATTATTAATAGTTTTATGTTACAATATCATCATTTATCAGGAATATTTATGATTATTCCTCCAATGGTAATATATTATAATATAGATCCCTAGAAACTCATGAGTATTTTATCCCCATGTTATTTCATGAGAATAAAATGTTTCCCAAAATTTTCCACTCTTTATGTACTCAAGAGTATATTATATTTATGATGGATAAGTGAACTTACATTTTAATGATAGTATACTATTTATTAAATTTTAGTGAAATTATTACATTCTTATTATATTATTACATTTATTACATTTTAATGATATTATTATATTTTAGTTATATAATTAATTATACTAATTTTATTACAATGATATTACTAAATTTTAATGCTGTTATATTATATTATAAAACATAATGTGAAATTCTATTATATAAAAATATTAATAATATTATTACATTTCAATTTTTGTAATACTATAAAAGTGATTTATTATTTTTATTATATTTAATATTTTATTTTTACTACTTGTTATTACCTATATTTGTTTTATTTTTAATGATATTTTATTATTTTGGAAAATTTTAAAAAATGATAAATTATGCTAGTTCCTAATAATGAAAACTACATTATTTACCATTTTCGATATTGTTATATATATATATATATTAATAGAAAATGATTTTTAAATAATTTTTTTTTAAAAAAATGGGACAAAGTGCCAAAAATATTTTGTGACCATCTAGCCCATTTTCATAAAAAATACACATAATTAATTAAAAACATTATCTCTATATACTATTAAAATAATTTCCCTTGAAAACCCAAAAAATGAGGATGACAAATTTCTTTTAATTTAGAAGAAAATATATATAATATAATAATAATAGGTTTCACCAAAAATAAAATTTCATAAAGAAGGACTGGTTTATCCTATTTCTGAAAATAGATCTTATAGGGATTCACACTAACACTTCAACCCGCTAGCTTATGTTGGGTTCACTCTAGCTGTCGTACTGATAAGAGGGGTGGACTAAATGTTGGTGTTGTTGTCTTGGTACAAACTATTTGTGCTTTGATTATATGTATATCTAACGTATTGAATATTAATAAAACATCTTATTATATATTATTCATTGTTCTACATGAATCTAATGTAATAATTTCATATAATATATGTATATTTTAAAGGATATAGTAGTTCCCCATGGTGATGAGAACCTTAGATTGTCATGGAAATATTAAAAAATAATGTTTTGTGGTTATATAATGTATTATGATGGGGCCCTAATACCTTGAATGTTTGGTGAGAGCAATCATAAGTCAATGAGGCTTCTTTTCATTAAGTTCACACTTAGTAATCTCTAGGATTTAATATTATGAGAATACGAATAGTAGTAGGATTTTTAAATGGTTTGGTGTAATCATATATTCCTATATGTGAGAATGTGTAATGATACTTAGATATTAATAATATTATCAAAGAATGTTATAACTGTTGTACTTAGTTGTATTTCATAAACCACAATGATCATATTTCTCAGAGAAGTTGGATATTTTGGGTACATCACGAGTGACATTTTATTAATTTATATTTATAGTTAGGATTCCCCCCTTCCATCTTAATATAAGTTAATATGTTGGGCATTTTATTTGAATAGAACCCTCATAAAAAATTTCATATCCATGGTGCAATGATGTGTTTAATTTAGATAGTAATAAAAAGATATATATAGAAAATTTGTAGGTTACATAGGTATGAAACATGTTTGATGATATATTTTGATAATGAGATTATATTACACAATGCATGTTCATATGTGGTTTTCATCATTATGAAGTTATTTTCATTATCTTGGGTTCCAAGAACCATTTCTAAACATTTATTTCAGACTTTAGTAAATCCCATCTAATTGTAGTGAAACATAACCATATGGTGTCACAAACTAACTATTACTTAAGACAATAATTAAATTCTATGTGAATTTAAATAATATTATTTGTATTATTCTTGATAATGAGGAATAATTTTATTCATGTTTTATCAATCATAAATAATATTGTTGAATAAAATATTTATTTATAAATAGAATATTTTTTTGGTATTAAATAAATGTAGATGATTTTCAAATTGAATAAGACTGTGTCTAGCAATGGTTATTTATTTACAATATGAAGAATAATATTTAACATTTAAATTTGTTTCCACATGATAAATAATAAAAATAATAAAAATATTATTTTGTGGAATTGAATTTATTGTTAAAATTATATTATTTTATGGGGTGGTATGAAATTAAAATATTTATTAACCTAATCCATAGATATGTAAATTGTACTTTATTGATGTTGTGTAGTGTGATCAAAAATAGAGAATTGGTTTTAAAAATGAATTATTTTTCAAATACTCTCTCTCAATTTCTGTCAAGAATGAGAAATTAAAGAGAGATTCCTTCATTATTGATAGATGAGGGATTAACATAACAACATAACGAAACATATTCTCTATTCTAGCACATATAGGTCGATTAATAATAACAGTATATCTACGGAGAATGTGTGGTTCACCTCCATAAGGACTATATCCTTGGACCCTTATAACACAATAAAGGTAATCCATAAGGGAATTTTCATATGATCAACATCCACATCAAAAAAATATTCTATGACAAGGTATTTAAATTAATCTAAACTATGTAAATTGATTATAAGTTCAATATTCAGGCTCCTCTATTGGGGATTCCAGATATGTTATTTAATTTTATTTCAATATATGTCCCACCATTGCACAGATTCACTATGCGTGGAACATTAATGTCATATCAGAGTGGCCAATGTAAAAATTTATAATTATTTATAGTATTTTGTATATTTACTCAGTCATTATTGAATGTTTTTATTTCATATTATTTTTTCTATAATCCAATTGGAATTAAAGAAATTTCAACTTATTAATAATTTTAATTCATTTTTTCATTTTTTATAGGGTCTCATAATAAATTAATAACAAAAAAAGATTCCATGGGGTTGTTCCATGTATTTGGCTGCTAAAACTATGATACACAACTTATAATAAGAGAAAATGCCATGTATCCTTGTGTACTAAACTTCGATGCGTATAGAGATAAATGAAACACTAAGGAATTAATTAAATCTAGTGCATTTATTTCACCCAACATGTATACCAGGATATCCTAACACATGGGATGTTAGAGTACATAGAATGTATCTAGCATACAGACACTGCAGTCTGCACAGGTTTGTGGGGTAAATTGAGAAATCTATATAGTGAAATTACAATGTAAAACCACATGGAAATGAAATAACATAGAATTTATGATTCACCTGACATGCATGTGGTGTACACACCATGTTGTTTTTCATTTCTTATGCCTGAAATACACATTGATCCATTCCTTAAGAATATTGGAATCACTACATATTTGAACAAAAATATGTATCTATCATGAAAAATCCATGTAATCATCTGAGATATTAAAAAAATACCAAGTTGTGTATCTTAATACAATATAAAAAGTTTATACGATGTGTTGTTGGACAATACATGTTTTGTTGTCTGGTCATGTTAAAATTCCAGATACCCTAGTTTTTTACAGACACATTAAAACTGAGGTATACCATATATATTTGTATAGTACATAAATTTTAGTCTTCAAATTAATGGTAGAATTTAATATCATATTATTTATAATTTAATTTTTAAAACTAATTTTCATGATTTGAAAAAATAAATTTTTGATTATTTAATATTGTTTAAAAGGAATTTTAAATTTTAAATTTATTTATTATAAAAAATATACGACTATTGGTTATATGGTTTATTTTCCAAAAATTTCATTATGATGGTATCTCTAGGAGGATTCATGTATACATTATGAGAAAAAATAGTTAAAAAATTAATTATTTTATGTTTTATTATCATAAAAACAAATAATGAATAATAAAATAATGATTATCTGTTCATTTTTTTAAACATTTCATGTATGACATTTCATGAGATTGAACAAGACCAATGTACTTGTTTGATGTTTTAATTCAATTTATTTCATGGATTTGTGAGAATTTAATATTAAATTTAATATGATGTTATGAGAGTAATCCCTCCTTCAATTATTACGTAGGATCTGTGTGTCAATAGTTTTTTATATAATTCCCTATAACCAATCCTTTGGATTTGCTCACCTATGTGTGTGTTAAAAATATATGTAACTAATAGAGTATCCCCGCACATGTGGAGGTAGTTCAATAAAGAACTAGAATGATACCAAACCAAGAGATACTTAGGTTGACAGGTGGAATACTATAACTAATTCCAATACTAATAATAGGATTTATTTACCCAAGGTAAAAGGTTGATTTAATATACACTCAATAAATCCACTGTTAGGTAAGTTCATGATTAGGACATTTATTTATTACTATGAATTATTTATTTTTTGGATTTAATACATCAACCACAAATTTAAATTAATGATTTTGAAGATATGCAATTGAAATATATAGATTATATGTAAATTTTTTATCCATCACTATTAATTAATTTTTTAAAATTCAATTAATATTAAGTAGTGATGTAAATAATAAATCATGAAAAAATATTCATAATTAAATAAAATCCCCCATCCTAATATAAATTCCGGCAAAGGAACCCATTATATGATTTTTAATTCGACCGTTGAGCTAAGTGTAGTACATGTCCAATATTTGGACACATTAATTTATCTATGAGTTATCATGGGGATTTTGGTTTGAATTAACGGAAATTATATATTTTTAAGGATAAAATTATTTTGAATACACAAATGGAGTAATGTTTTGAGGAAATACAATCAAGTATATAAGGATATAGGAATCCAATAAATGGATCAAAGAGCTAGAAGCCTGAAGTTGGAAAGACTGCCTACCAAATTCCATGCTTATGTTTCTCATGATAAAATTATATATCATTATGAAATCTATTCAGGATACATTTCACTAAATTTTTTTAAATGACATATATTATTAGTGTAATGGTGAGGGATATTGATAATTAATAAAATAAAGGGTTGATTTAATTAAAAAATTAACTTATTATTCATCCAAAAATTAATGATTATGAAAAGTACTAATAACATACTCTTGATTTGATTTGGATATGCCTACATAAAGTGGAATATGTTATATTATTTTTTTTAAGTCAAGGAATACAATAATTATTTTACGAACTAGATTTATAAGAAGATTATGAAACTCAACATAAATGTGGTGGTTAATATATTAATCAAGGATTTATTGATTACATATAGGAGTTCAAGATACTACCCAAACTCACACCTCCTTATAAACCTAAGTATTATTTTTTAAGAAAAATGATTAACTTCACATAATAGGGAATGTTATGATAAATGATGAGTCATGAAAATCATACACTATATGTTTGTGGATACATGTAAGAAATATCTTCTTACTTCCTAAACCGAGTTAAAACATAATCAATAGATGGAATAACATATCAATTATGTAATGGTAAGAAACATGTATTTAATTACTTATTTGTGTTCCATTGATATGATCATTAAGGGATCATAAAGTAAATATATTTCAACTTTAGGTACAATGTGTATATTTATAGGATATCATAAAGAAAAATGGGATACTTCCCATCCAATCATTCTGACATAAAGGTTATGGTTGAAAGACATTAATTCCAAGGAATAGATAATATATCTAAAGTATATAGTGGGACAAAGATAAAAGTTGATGAATTCCAATTTCAAGATAAATATGTGTTGGAATATGGAGGAATAATTCAAATCCTTATTGAAGAAGAAGTGGTTCGAGAGAAACAAGTTAATTGTATTGGTACTTGAGAAGTTAGAAAACTAGAATAATATGGTTTTCTTTAAACTGATGATAGTGGATCAATGGTAGTAGATAATAATGAAACTATAAAATATTATGAATTAATAAATGTTTTATATTATTACAATGAGATAGAATCCATTAATTCTAAAATTTATTTTAGGCCCCAAAACCATTTGTGGATTTTGGTTGTTCCTATAGTTGACGTATTCCCAATTGGTGAAAAATGCGTATTGAATATGAAATTTCATGTGGATGTAAACGTTAATAACTATTATGCATGAATTGTTGCAAAAGGGTAAAAATAATAACAAAAAATCTACAAAAACAAAGCATTTTCACTAGTTTAAATGAAAAAATTGTTTGAATTCTACATTCCATTACATCATTCCATGGGCATGGGATATAGAAAATGGATGTTAATATATCATTCCTTGATAGAAACCACCAGGAATATGTCTATATGATATAACCTTTTGGGTTTGTGACTCCAAAGGATTCCAATGAGATATTACATTTGAAAAAAATCCCTTTATTGATTAAACCACATGATAATGAAATCACATAGAATTTATGATTCACCTGACATGCATGTGGTGTACACACCATGCAGTTATTCATTTATTATGCCCGAAATACACATTGAGCCATTCATTAAGAATATTGGAATCACTGCATATGTGAACCAAAATATGTATCTATCATGAACAAGACATGTAATCATCTGAGATATTAAAAAAATACCAAGTTGTGTATCATAAGACAATATAAAAATTATATACGATGGTTTGTTGGACTATACATTTTTTGTTTTCTGGTCGTGTTAAAATTCCAAATACCCTAGTTTCTTACATAGACACATGAAAACTGAGGTATAACACATGTATTTGTATAGTACATAAAGTTTAGTCTCCCAATTAATGTTAGAATTTAATATCATATTATTTATAATTGAATTTTTAAAACTATTTTTCATGCATTGAAAAAATAAATTTTTGTTTATTTAATATGGTTTAAAAGAAATGTTAAATTTTAAATTTATTTATTATAAAAAATATACAACTATTTGTTATATGTTATATTTTCAAAAAAATTCATTATGATGCTATCTCTATGAGGATTCATATATACATTAAGAGAAAAAATAGTTATATAATTAATTAATTCATGTTTGATTATCATAAAAAAAATGAATAATAAATTAATGATTATCTGTTCATTTTTTTAAACATTTCATGTATGACATTTAATGATATTGAACAAGGACAATGTACATGTTTTATGTTTTAATTCAATTTATTTCCTGTATTTGTGAGTATTTATAATTAAATTTAATATAATTCTATGGGAGTAATCCCTCCATCCATTATTATGTAGGATTTGTGTGTCCATGGTTTTCTATGTAATTCCCCATAACCAATCATTTGGATCTGCTAACCTATATGTGTGTTAAAAATATATGTATTAATAGAGTATCCCCACACATGTGGAGGTGGTTAAATAAATAACTATAATGATACCAAACCTAGAGATACTTAGGTTGACATCTGGAATAATATTACTACTTCCAATACTAATAATAGGATTTATTTTCCCAAGGTAAAAGGTTGATTTAATATACACTCAATAAATCTACTGTTAGGTAAGTTCAGGACTATGAAATTTATTTATTACTATGAATTATTTATTTTTTGTATTAAATATATGTAACACCCCAAGCTTCTACGATGTTCTTCTGTTTGAATAATGTGATAGCGTGTGTTGTACGCAACATCAAGTTATAACACACCATAACCAATCAAACTAGCTGTTATGAATAGTAATACCTAATTTTTGAAATCATATATATTTTATATTTAAATATGGACTTCATTTTTGGATTTGGAATATCGAAATTATCCTAGGGTAAAATTATAGTACTTTTCGGATAACATTCATATTTTGATGAATAGTGAAAATTACTAAATTTTAATTAAAAACAACTTTTTAAATCAAAATAATTAATATTGATAATTTATGAATTTTAGTAGTTTTAAAGTATATTTAAAATATTTTTTTACCATTTAATTCAATGTTTTTCATTGGACATAATTTCACGATTAAACCAGACATAAACAAGTGTCGATCTTTTGATAGTTATTATCTTTTAAAAACACGTTTTTTGTTTTAACAACGAGAATTAATTTTAAATTAATTTCTGCCACTTCTGTGTTTTGAATTTGGAAAAATGGATTCCATATTTGGAATCAGGATATTCAAATTGTGTAAATAGGTAACTATTATTTTTAGACATTTTAAATAGTTACTTCGGTAAATATTTTATTTACCATGGTTAAAGGGTAAATCCGGTAAATAAGGGATAAACAATAATATTATAATAATAAAAAATTACCTTAAAACGTGTCCTAACCATATTAGTTGATACATGTCCGACCATGGGCATCTTTGGGACTATTTTTGGGACCCCATGGAGCCACTTGTATGTGATAGGGACACTTTATTTTAATTAAGTTAAAATGAATATAAAATTGACACAAGCATATATCTTTTAGAAAAAACAATTTTTACATAGAGTTATTTATGTTCGATTTTCGGCTATAAATATTCATTAGAAAGCTAGAGATATTTCCTACATAATGATATTTTATTTATAATTTTTAGACATTAAATAATTTAATTTATTTATGACACAATGATGATGCAGTAATTACCATAATAGTGAAAAATTAAAATAATTGATATTATAAATACCCAAATAAATATAATTTGAGACATTTAATGAATTACACTAATTTTGTAGGATAATATGACATATTAGGATTTATTGAAATGACTTTTTTCTATGTAATCATTCTGTTATTATTTTTACAAAAATCAACTATTGAATAGTGTCAAAATTGACAAAAAAGAGTTTTTAAAACAAATATTATATTATTAATTGATATTAAATTCCTAAAAATATAAGGTTAGTCCAAGAGACTTATATCATGATATTTGTATCATTAATGGACCACTTGGGGGTCTCATGGATGTATATAGTATGTTTATTAACCATATAATTTAAAAATACAAAGAGACATTGTAAAAGTGAAACTAATTAACTTAGAGTTAATAATTAATGATTAGGATAATATTGTAACCCAAACCTATCTAAATTCTATTGGTTGAGTGGGTTTCGACCTACACCCACCTTAACCTTTAAATAATACACTTTGGAGCCATTAGAAAC
Source organism: Viscum album (assembly GCA_963277665.1). NCBI lineage: Eukaryota > Viridiplantae > Streptophyta > Magnoliopsida > Santalales > Viscaceae > Viscum > Viscum album. The sequence continues at coordinate 610,380,149 of OY728122.1, read as the reverse complement.
CAAAATGAATTTATTATAAATTACTATTTCTAGCTTTTCCAAAGGTGCCCCCACCCCTCTTATAAAAGGGCACTCGTCCTTCTCATTTCTTCACACCTTCAAAGACTTTTGGTACAGCCAAAATCTGCCCGAATACTCTCCTAAGTTCCCTCACTACAAACTATAGGCCTTAGTTTGATCAGAAAGCCAACCTAAGGAGCCCTTTTGATCAAATCAAAAGGAAGAACCCGAAGAAGAGGTAATGATTTCACCACACTTTTCCAAGTTCCTTTTTTCTTACACTTCTTCTTTCTTTGTTATTACCATTATAAAATAATAACTCCAGTATCATATATATACTGTGATGTTATTATAAATTTGGTACAACCATATTCAGTATTCTATCCATCCTTTGAATAACATGTCACCATACGTGCGTACGTACGACTTACCGTCTCCACGTCGTGGTGTAATTATTATTCAATAAATTATTATTTGGATGGGTATAATAATGATGTGTAACTCATGAAAATAATGAATATAACATGATAATGATTCTGTATATATGATATACCATCCAATTATATATTATTTTAATGTCAAAAGAATGATATTATCGCTCGTGCGTACGTACGGACTACCGTCTCCACGAACACGATAAGATTCATTCTCCATCGTATCCATTCAAGTATAATTATCTCTTGATGATTTCAAAATAATGTTTAAGGACATGATATCATTCTGGATATGAATAAGATACAACATATACATGACAAACATGGATTACTTAACAAAACATATAAAAGAAAACGAGTAAGTTAACACCTGAAACAACGATAATTCTAAGATATTATTAAGAAAGTAATGTTAAGAGATCATATATGATATCATATTAATATATATGATTCATGTATAATTTAATAACAATTATTTCACCATTATACAGGTGGTTAACCTACCCTCATCCAAGGAAAAGTACAGGGTAAGGGTTATTTCACAATCTCTTCATTATCTGAGGTTGTTTTTACGTAATTATCTACTGTGATCTCTTTATCATCCACATCCATGTTTCTTAAAAATGTATTTCAAAATGTTTTTACCGTTTACATTAATATGGGTTAAATTCATTTATACCCTTTCTTGAGTTTTTATAAGAGTTTTATAAAGGAATCATTCCGTCGTCTTCCAAACAAGGTGCTTTTTAACCTTTTCGACAGAATTAAGGTAAGAATGTTTTTTTAACTTATACGATGGGGGTGGTTATTTTCCGCCATTATAAAATCATTGAAGCTTCCTTTACAAGCTTATAAGAATATTTTCAAAGAATTTTTTTTATTTTATATGGCTCTTAAATGATTTTAAAATAAAAAATAACATTTCTCTAAAAAGAGTTTTGATTTCATCTATGTCAACATCCTTTGATGGATTTTACGCTTATGTGAAATTGATTTATTATGATTCAAAACTTCTATGTTGTATTTAAGGTTTTGTGATATGTTTGACTATGGATTTTCTATTTTTATACCATTCATGGTTTATGGTGAAATTATTGACATTTCGTATTCTAGTTTTAATATGAATGTTAATATTATGTTTAAACCTTTTCATATGGGAATGCATTGGACTTAATATGTGACAGGTGGAGCCCGCTATAGCTCCTCGATGCATCGGTAGGTCTCATGAGACAAACTAGTGTCTTGGAACAAGGCCTTGACAAAATCTTATTTGTAGTCTTGGCACGAGGCCTTGGCTATGTGGTTATGATAGTCTGGCATTATGAATTCCATCATTATGAAAGTGGTTATTGATATTGCATGTGATTATTCGATTAGTAGAATATCCATGTGAATAAGTAAATGGCATTATTTCATTTTATGTTTTCCATACTATGTTTATGTTAAAGTTTAAAAGGATTTTTTTTAGTTATACGCTGCCTTAAATGTTTATTCTAATTTATGAAAGTTTCTACTATTTTGTTATCCTTACTGGGCATTTGAGCTCACCCCTTTTTTATGTTTTATTTTCCCAGGATGTGAAGAAGTAAATTATGAATGACCTGCACGGATAATATGAGGTGTTAATAATGTGGTATATGGAGAAAATATGTTCTTGTAGTAGTTATTCACTTTATGATGTAATGTAAAACATTATGAATATATCTAGTGTTTCCAAGCCTACTAAACCTATCGGTCTTTCGAGATTTGATCTTTCTTGTGATCATGCCAATGTTATATAAAAATGCACCGACTCTGGGTAACTAGGGTCGGGGTGTTACAGTTGGTATCAGAGGAAGTTTAGTACAAACCTTGGAAGCTAGATTTAGACAAACTTTGATTAGAGCATGTATACCTAAGATTAACTTTGAGGATTAGTATAGAAGAACTTCCTAGATTTTTGGTATTGTAGAGATTTTGTGAGTTTTCCGAGCAATACATCTATGTTTGTATACGAGCAGGTAGAGGCGGCTCTAGCACAGATGTACCTAGGGGTAAAACCCGAAAACACCGCTTTGAGGTAGACTCGAACGTGAACTGGTGCACGACAATGGGCCTTGCTGCACTCTTGGTTACGACACTCCCGGGGGATATGATTAGGATAACTCTCATTTTCATTACAAATAATTATGAAGGGTTTATGAGTATAAACATCCTCAAAAAAACAATCTTAGAATTATGGATTATATCCATAAATAGTTCAATTTATGTTAAGTTATTTATAGGTATGGGATTATGTATTTGGTTCATAAATTGATCTAGTTTATGCCATTTTTTAGAAATGGCGCCTAGTGGAAGAAATGGAAACCGTATCAATGCATGAACTCCATGTAGGGATTTCCCTCCTGCTCAAGATAATTATAGTGGAGCTGGTGATGCAACTGGTGTCGATCAGCTAATCACCATACTGGGACAACTCACTCAGGTTATGAATAATTACCTTACCCGTATGGGGAACCCTGATCCGCAGCGTGGAGGATCAATGTTATATAAATTCATGAGGCAACAACCACCAATGTTCAATGGGAGTATAAATCCCTTAGTAGCTGAGCAATGGATAAATTCCCTAGAGAAAATATTTCAGGCTTTGGGGAGTAGTGAAAGGGAAAAAGTTATCATGGCAGTTTACCGCCTCACTGGAGATGCTGATCAATGGTGGTCATTGATTCAAAATACGAAGGAAGATGATGAAGTATCAAATATGGAATATAGGGAGTTCAATGATCTATTTTTAGAAAAATACTTTCCTCGCGACCATCGAGCAGATATGGAAAGGAAATTTCTGAGTCTAAGACAAAAGGAGGATGAGAATGTCACAAAGTATGAGGCTAACATTACAAGGATAGCAAGGTATGCTGAAGATTATATACATAACCCAAGAAGTAAGATTGATCATTTCTTTGATGGGTTAAAACCATTTCTCCATTGAGCATTAGTCTCACAATCCTTCTCGTCGTACAAAGACATTGTCTCATGTGATATCAAGACCGAAAAGGAATTCTCTAAGTCTTATGACTTTAAAGCAAAGAAAGAGATGAAGACACCTTCTGATCTGTCTGGGAATGGAAATAAGGGGAATAAGGGAATGGTTGAATATCCATCATGTGGTAAATGTGGGAAGAAACACCCCGGTACTTGCTTGAAGGGAATGTGAGTCTGTTACAAGTGTGGTGAAAAAGGCCACCAAGATCATGATTGCAAGGGGAAGAAGGAAGCCACCAATGTTCAGTGCTAAAATTGCAGGGATATGGGGCATTATGCAAGTGAATGTCCTATGTGTCAGGAGAACTTATCTCAGAAAAGGACAAGGGATCAAGTCCAAACTTATTCTATCACTACTGCTGACGTAGAATCTCCGAAAGACATGGTGGCAGGTAATTTAATGTTTTCCTCAAGTTTAGAAAATGCATTATTTGATTCTAGATCATCGCATTGTTTCATATCTTCCCAGTTTTCTAAGAAAATTAGATATTTCCAATTTGATTTAACAAGGGAATTTTCAGTTAAAACTCCTAAGTGAAGTATCATTGCAACAAGGTTTTGGGAATCAGTACCCATTAGAGCACATAAATGTTCTTTATCTGCTGATCTCATCGTCATTCCTATGATTGAGTTTGATATAATCCTCGGTATAGACTGGCTTTTGAACATTGATGCGAAGATTTATTGTAAGAAGAAAGAGGTTACTATTTTTGTTGATGATGATAAGGAACACTTTATCTTTAGAGAAAAATCGTCACCACCTAATTCTTATCTAGATCCACCCCCAGTAGCTCAACTAAATTCAATTATTGGGGAGGAAGATAATGAAATAAATGTGGGTGAGGAAAGGAATGTTCAAATAGAGTATGTACCTATTGTGAAAGAATTTGTAGATGTATTTCCGTAAGATTTACCTGGACATCCTCTAGAATGAGAAGTTGATTTTTCCATTGATTTAATTCCTGGATCAAGGCCTATATCGAAGACCCATTATAGAATGGCCACTGTAGAATTAGTCTAACTAAAGAAACAACTAGAGGAATTGAGTAATAAAGGATTTATTCGCCCTAGTGTTTCCCCATGGGGAGCCCCTGTTCTTTTTGTTAAAAAGAACGATGGATCTATGAGGTTATGTATCGACTACATGGAGATCAATGCTATAACAATAAAGAAAAAGTATCTCCTACCTCGCATTGATGATTTATTTGGCCAACTACATGGAGCACAATACTTTTCAAAGATTGAACTTCGATCTGGATACCATCAGTTGTGTGTGAAGAAGGAAGACATTCCGAAGACAGCATTTCGAACCAGGTATGGGCATTACGAGTTTTCTGTAATGCCTTTTAGATTGACTAATGTACCCTCTGTATTCATGGATCTGATGAATAGAGTTTTCAAGGAGTATCTAGATGAATTTGTGGTGGTATTTATTGATGATATCTTGGTATACTCCAAAATCTACGAAGATCATGAAAATTACATGCGCATTATCCTGAAGACTCTGAGAAGACGTGAATTATATGGGATGTTTAGCAAGTGTGAATTATGGATTCAGGAGATTTCTTTTCTTGGCGACATTGTCTCTAAATATGGAATATAGATTGATCCTTCAATGACCAAGGCAATCCATGAATGGCCAGCACCTACGAGTATAATTTAGGTACATAGTTTTATTGGTTTAACAGGTTATTATCGACGTTTCCTCTAGAATTTTGTCCGATTGGCTAACCCATTAACGAATCTCACACGCAAAGGGTTTAAATTTGTTTGGACAAAAGAGTGTGAAAAATGCTTTGAGGAACTGAAGAGAATATTATTCAATGCTCCTATATTGACTCTACCACTGGGGAATGATGGGTTCATCATTTATAGTGATGCATCGAAGAAAGGACTTGGCTGTGTCATTATGTAGAATGATAGGGTTATTTCCTATGCATCACGACAGTTGAAAAATCTTGAACAAAACTATCCTACTCATGATCTCGAGTTAGCAGATGTGATCTTTTCTTTTAAGATATGGAGTCACTTCCTCTATGGTGAAAAAATGTGAGATTTATACTCACCACAAGAGTTTGAAGTATATTTTCTCACAAAAATTACTCAACATGAGGCAAAGGAGATGGCTGGAATTACTCAAGGATTATTATTGTATGATACACTACCTCCCGGGGAAAGCAAACAAGGTGGCAGATGCTTTGAGCAGAAAAGACCATGGAGTTTTGATCGTGATGAGAATTGAAAGGGATCCAATTTTCATGGATCTAGTGAATATGGACATGGGAATAACCAGTGAAGGAGAAACATCAATTCTTTTTCAAATAGTTTCCAAACCATCATTACTAGAAAGGATTAAGAGTTCGCAGACCGATGATGAAAAATTTCAAAAGAAGATTAAAGCTGTGAATGATGGGAGATTGAGAGACTTCGTGTATAAAGATGGAATTTTGAAATTCGGGAAAAGACTTTGTGTTCCCGATATACCTGATCTAAAAATGGAATTGCTGGATGATGCTCATAGTTCCAATTTCTCTATACACCATGGGAGCCCCAAAAAGTATAGAGATTCGAAGGAACATTTTTGGTGGGACAACATGAAGAGGGAGATTGCTGATTTTGTGTCAAGATGTATGGTTTTTAACAAGTGAAAGTTGGATGGGAACAGCCTGGAGGAGTCATTCAACCTCTTCCTATACCGGAGTGGAAATGGGATAGTATTACGATGGACTTTGTCATGGGGCTACCAAAGACACCTAGAAGGAACGATGCAATATGGGATATTGTTCATCGTCTTACCAAGTCAGCACATTTTCTTGCTATAAGAGAAGATCTACCCCTGGAACGTCTAGCAAGACTATATATTAATGGAGTTGTGAGACTTTATGGAGTTCCCCTATCGATTGTTTCTGATCGTGATCCCCATTTTATTTCATGATTTGGGAAGAGTCTTCAGAAATCCCTGGATACTGAACTTCATTTGAGAACTACCTACCACCCTCAAACGGATGGACAATTAGAACGAACTATTCAAACCTTAGAAGACATGTTGAGATCCTGCTCACTTGACTTTCAGGGTATGTGGGATCAATATTTAACTCTGGTAGAATTTTCCTATACCAATAGCTTCCATTCGAGTATTCAGATGGCACCATATGAAGCGTTATACGGAAAGAGATGTCATACACCAACCTGTTGGGATGACGTTGGTGAAAGACAACTTGTAGCCCCAGAGCTGGTGGAGGAAACGATGGAAAAGGTGAAGGTAATCCAAAATCACATCAAAGCAGCTCAAAGTAGGCAGAAGAGCTATGCCGATAATCGAAGGAAGGATTTGGAATTTCAAGTCGGTGATCATGTTTTCCTGAAGGAATCTCCATGGAAGGGATTCATACATTTTGGTAATAAATGTAAATTGAGTCCCAGGTACATCGGACCTTTTGAAATTCTAGAACGAATTGGGGCTGTAGCTTACCGATTGGTAATGCCTCCAAGTCTCTCCATAGTTCACAATGTGTTCCATGTATCTCTGTTGAGGAAATACATGCCTGACCCAATGCGTGTACTCACTTACGAGGAATTATAATTGGAACTTGATCTATCTTATTGCGAAGATCCTGTCAGGATTCTTGATATGAGAGAAAAAGTACTGAGAAACCGGACGACGCGTCTGGTAAAAGTTTTGACGAGAAACCATAATATGGAAGAGGCAACGTGGGAACCCGAGGAACTTATGATGAAGAACCAGCTGATTCTTTTCATGTGATAAGTATTCTAGAAATTTTGAGGATGAAATTATTTGAAGGATGGGAGAATGTAACACCCAAAGCTTCTACGGTATGCTTCTGTTTGAATAATGTGATAGCGTGTGTTGTACGTAACACCAAGTTCTAACACACCATAACCAATCAAACAAGCCGTTATGAATAGTAATACCTACTTTTTGAAATCATATATATTTTATATTTCAAAATGGACTTCATTTTTTGATTCAGAATATCTAAATTAGACTAGGGTAAAATTTTGGTACTTTTCAGATAACTTTCATATTTTGATGAATAGTGAAAATTACTAAATTTTAATTTAAAACAATTTTTTTAATCAAAATAATTAATATTGATAATTTATGAATTTGAGTAGTTTTAAAGTATATTTAAAATATATTTATACAATTTAATTCAATGTTTGTCATTGGACATAATTTCACAAATAAACCATACATAAACAAGTGTCAATCATTTGATAGTTATTATCTCTTAAAAAAACGCTTTTTGTTTTAACAACGGGAATTAATTTTAAATTAATTTCTGCCACATCTGTGTTTAGATTTTGGAAAAATGGATTCCATATTTGGAATCATGATTTTCAAATTGTGTAAATAGGTAACATTTATTTTTAGACATTTTAAATAGTTACTTCGGTAAATATGTTATTTACCATGGTTAAAGGGTAAATCCGGTAAATAAGGGTTAAAAAATAATATTATAATAATAAACAATTACCTTAAAACGTGTCCTAACCTTATTGGTTGATACATGTCCGACCATGGTCATCTTTGGGTCTATTTTTGGGACCCCATGGAGCCACTTGTAAGTGATAGGGACACTTTATTTTAATTAAGTTAAAATGAATACAAAAATGACACAAGCATATATATTTTAGAAAAAAAAATATTTACATAGTGTTATATATGTTGTATTTCCGGATATAAATATTCATTAGAAAGATAAAAATATTTCCTATATAATGATATTTTATTTATAATTTTTATACATTAAATAATTTAATTTATTTATGACACAATGATGATGTAGTAATTACCATAATAGTGAAACATTTAAATAATTGTTTTTTTAAATACCCAAATAAATATAATTTGAGACTTTTAATGAATTACACTAATTTTTTAGGATAATAAGACATATTTTTATTGATTTAATTGACATTGTTCGAAGTAATCATTCTTTTATTATTTTTAAAAAAATCAACTATTGAATAGTGTCAAAATTGACATAAAAGAGTTTTAAAAAAAATATTATATTATTAATTGATACTAAATTCCTAAAAATATAAGGTTCTTCAAGAGACTTATATCATGATAGGTTTATCATTAATGGAACACTTGGGGGTCTCTTGGATGTATATAGTAAGTTTATTAACCATATAATATAAAAATGCAAAGAGACATTGTAAAAGTGAAACTAATTAACTTAGAGTTAATACTTAAAGATAAGGTTAATATAGTAACCCAAACCTGTCCAAATTCTATTGGTTGAGTGGTTTTAGACCTATATCCACCTTAACCATTAAATAATACTCTTTGGAGCCATTAAAAACCGAATATGAATTTATTATAAATAAATATTTTTAGCTTTTCCAAAGGTGCCCCTCACCCCTCTTATAAAAGGGCACTCGTCCTTCTCATTTCTTCACACCTTCAAAGCCTTTTGGTTAGTCCAAACTCTGCCCAAATACTCTCCCATGTTCCCTAAATACAACCTATAGGCCTTAGTTTGATAAGAAATCCAACCTAAGGAGCCCTTTTGATCAAATCAAAAGGAAGAACCCGAAGAAGAGGTAATGATTTCACCACCTTTTTACAAGTTCCTTTCTTCTTTCACTTCTTCTTTATTTGTTATTACCATTATAAAATAATAACTCCAGTATCTTATATATACTATTATGTTATAATAAATATGTTACAACCATATTCAGTATTCTATCCATCCTTTAAATAACATGTCACCATACGTGCGTACGTACGGCTTACCGTCTCCACGTCGTGGTGTAATTGATATTCAAAAAATTGTTATTTGGATGGGTATAATAATGATGAGTAACTCATGAAAATAATAAATATAACATGATAATGATTCTGTATTGATGATATACCATCCAATTATATATTATTTTAATGTCAAAAGAATGATATTATCGCTCGTGCGTACGTACGGACTACCGTCTCCACGAACACAATAAGATTCATTCTCCATCGTATCCATTCAAGTATAATTATCCCTTGATGATTAAAAAATAATGTTTAAGGACTTGATATAATTCTGGATATGAATAATATAAAACATATACATTACAAACATGGCTTACTTAACAAAACATATAAAAGAAAACGAGTAAGTTAACACCCGAAAGAACGATAATTCTAAGATATTATTAACAAAGAAATATTAAAAGATCATATATGATATCATATTAATATATATGATTCTTGTATAATTTAATAATAATTATTTCACCATTATACAGGATGTTAACCTACCCTCAACCAAGGAAAAGTACAAGGTAAGGGTTACTGCACAATATATTCATTATCCGAGGTTGTTTTTACGTAATTATCTAATGAGATCTCTTTATCATCCACATCCATGTTTCTTCAAAATACATTTCAAAATATTTTTACCATTTACAAGAATATGGGTTAAAGACATTTATACCCTTGGTTGACTTTTTATAAGAGTTTTATAAAGGAATCATTCCATCGTCTTCCAAACAAGGTGCTTTTAAACCATTTCGACAGAATTAAGGTAAGAATGTTTTTTTTAACTTATACGACAGGTGCGGTTAATTTCTTCCATTATAAAATCGTCGAAGCTTCCCTTACAAGATTATAAGAATATTTTCAAAGAAAAAGTTTTATTTTATATGGATCATAAATGATTTCAAAATAAAAAGTGACATTTCTCTAAAAAGAGTTTTGATTTCATCTATGTCAACATCCTTTGATGGATTTTACGCTTATGTGAAATTGATTTATTATGATACAAAACTTCTATGTTGTATTTAAGGTTTTGTGATATATTTGACTCTGGATGTGCTATTTTTATACCATTCATGGTTTATGGTGAAAGTATTGACATTTCATATGCTAGTTTTAATACGAATGTTTATATTATGTTTATTCCTTTTCATATGGGAATGCATTGGACTTAATATGTGATAGGTGGAGCCTTCTATAGCTCCTCGATGCATCGGTAGGTCTCATGAGACAAACAAGTGTCTTGGCACAAGGCCTTGACAAAATCTTATTTGTAGTCTTGGCACGAGGCCTTGTCTATGTGGTTATGATAGTCTGGAATTATGCATTCCACCATTATGAAAGTGGTTATTAATATTGCATGTGATTATTCGATTAGTAGAATATCCAAGTGAATAAGTAAATGGAATTATTTTATTTTATTTTTTCGATACTATGTTGATGTTCAAGTTTAAAAGGCTTTTTGTTTTAGTTATACACTGCCTTAAATGTTTATTCTAATTTATGAAAGTTTCCGCTATTTTGTTATCCTTACTGGGCATTTGAGCTCACCCCTTTTCTATGTGTTATTTTCCCAGGATGTGAAGAAGTAAATTATGAATGACCTGCAGGGATATTATGAGGGGTTAATAGTGTGGGATATGGAGACAATATTTTCTTGTAGTAGTTTTTAACTTTGTGATGTAATGTAAAACATTATGAATATATCTAGTGTTTCCAAGGCTACTAAACCAATCGGTATTTTGAGATTTGATCTTTCTTGTGATCATTCCAATGTTATATAATAATGAACCGACTCTTGGTAACTAGGGTCGCGGAGTTACAATATATCTACCAAATAATTAAATTAATGATTTTTAAAATATGGAATTGAAATATATAGATTATATGTAAATGTTTTATACATCACTGTTAATTAATTTATTAAAATTCAATTAATATTAAGTAGTCATGTAAATAATAAATTAAGAAAAAAATATTCATAATTAAATAAAATTCCCCATCCTAACATAATGTCAGGCCTAGGCATCCATTATATAATTTTTAATTCGACCATTGAGCTATGTGTAGTACATGTCCAATGTTTGGACACTTTAATTTATCTATGAGTTATCATGGGGATTTTGGTTTGAATTAATGGTAATTCTATTTTGTTTAAGGATAAAATTATTTTGAATACACAAATGGAGTAATGTTTTGAGGAAATACAATCATGTATATAAGGATATAAGAATCCAATCAATGGATCAAAGAGCTAGAAGCCTGATGTTGGAAAGACTGCCTACCAAATTCCATGCTTATGTTTCTCATGAAAAAAATTATATATCATTAGTAAATTTATTCATGATACATTTCACTATAATTTTTTAACAGACATATATTATAAGTTTAATGGTGATGGATATTGAAAATTAATAAAATAATGAATGATTTAATTAAAAGAATTAACTTATTATTCATCCACAAATTAATTGATTAAGAAAAGTACTAATAATATACTCCTCAGTTGATTTGGATATGCCTACATAATGTGGTATACGTTATATTATTTTTTTAAAGTCAAGGAATACAATAATTCTATTACGAACTAGATTTATAAGAAGATTATGAAACTCAACATAAATAGTGGTTGATAATATATTAATCAAGGATTCATTGATTATATATAGGAGTTCAAGATACTACCCAAACTCACTCCTCCTTATAAACCTATGTATTATTTTGTATGAAAAATGATTAACTTCACATAATACGGAATGTTAAGATAAATGATGATTCAAGAAAATATTACACTATATGTTTGTGGATACATGTCAGAAATATCTTCTTACTTCCTAAACCGAGTTAAAACTAAATCAGTAGATGGTATACCACATAAATTATGGAAAGGTAAGAAACATGTATTTAATTACTTATTTGTGTGCCATTGATAAGCTCTTAAATGGATCTTAAAGTAAATATATTTGATCATTAGGTACAATGTGTATATTTATAGGATATCATAAAGAAAAATGGGATACTACCCATCCAAACATTCTGACATGATGGTTATGGTTGAAAGATGTTCATTCCATGGAATAGATAATATATCTGAAGTAGATAGTGGGAGAAAGATAAAAGTTGATGAATTCCAATTTCAAGATAAATATGTTTTGGAATATGAAGGAATAATTCAGATCCTCATTGAAGAAGAAGTGGTTTGAGAGACACATGTTTATTGTATAAGTACTTGAGAAGTTAGAAGACTAGAATAATATGGGTTTCTATTAATTGATGATGGTGGATCAATGTTAGTAGATAATAATAAAACTATTAACTATTATGAATTAATAAATGTGTTATATTTTTACAATTAGATTGAATCCATTAATTCTAAAATTTATTTTAGGCACCAAAACCATTTCTGGATTTTGGTAGTTCCTATAGTTGATGTATAGAAAATTGGTTTAAAATGTGTATTGAATAAGAAATTTCATGTGGATTTAAAAGTTAATAACTATTATGCATGACTAGTTGTAAAAGGGTTAAAATAATAACCAAACATTGAATTTGACTCCAAAGGATTCCAATAAGATATTAAATTTGAAAAAATCCCTTTATTGATTAAATAATTAATATACATCTAGAAGCATTCATTTTGATGATGCTTTAATAGAATTTTATTTAATTATAAATGAATTTGATCCTTATATATAAAAAAATTACTGAGACTGTTGTTGTTTTTTAATAGTATATGCTGATGAAATATTAATCATTATAAAATAATATCATTTTTACAATTTCGGGAGGAATGGTGGAAGAAATGATTCTCAATTAAGGGATATGGTGAGGAATTATATATTATTGTGATCAAGTTCTATTGTGATAGATCCAAGTCGATGGTAAACCAAAGTCAATGTATATACATTGAAAAGGTAAATAAGATATTCACTGTGAAAAAAATTGAAGAGGGGAATAATTCCAGTATCACATGGAATTCATCATTCTACGAAAATGTGTCCTCAGACACATGAGGAATGAAATATATTATAAGTTATTCCATATGAATATGTGATTAGTACTAGGATTGGTTTTTCAAAAGCACTATGTGTGTTAGTAAATTATCAAGATGTCCCATGTGGTCTCTCATGAATGGATTCTAAAACTATAAATATGTATTTGATGATTACAAAGGATAAGTTCTTGGTTTAGGGATAAGATTATGAACTATTAATAAGATGATGTGGATGATATAGTTTCTATGTAGATCAATATGTCATGAAGTTTCAAAATGGATGCGTCTTCACATTGAGTAGATGTGTTGTGAGCTTGAAGAGATCGATGTAGGATGTGTTCACTTATATTATAGTTGTGTAATATGCTTCTTATGGCTTTTGAGGTATCTAAAAAAGTAGTGTGGATATGAAAATTCAACCAAGATCCTTATGCGGTACCATGTTGTAAAGATCCTATCATAATCTACAATGATAATACAATAGTGGTGGATCTTTCATAATATCTAAGGTCATATCAGCAGACATAACACATAATTCTTAATTATAATCTATTGAGTGATATTTCTTAGAGATGAGTGGTTGTAGTTAGAATAACCTTCAATGAATAATATGTGGTGGACCCTTTAACTGAATCCTTGATTCAGTAGAACCATAGTTAATATTTGAAGTCTTGTGGAATGAAATTTCCTTGCATTTTCCTCCTGTCAATGTTGGAGTTTTTTGGAGTAGGTATCCTAGGTGGAACTATTTATTCTTTTATTACTTGTATATTCATTATGTTGAATATCAATAAAATATATTATTAATTTTTTTTCATTATTGTACTTGAATATCATGTAAAAATGTTCTAGAGTATGTTACACATTAATAAATTAAAAAATGTTCCCTGATATGAAGAGAAACTATACGGGGAATGAATAAATTATTAAATAAAATATTTTATTTGGAAAATGTACTATGATGGGAAACTTAGTATATAGACTATCAGGTGTGAGTACTTTGAAGAAAATAAAGCATCTTTTAATAAATATAGAAACATGGAAATTTTTTACATGGGACATTATGAGAATAAATCCACTAATAAGAATTACACTTAATTGGGTGTCATTAGAAATTCCTATCTACATGCATGTGTAATAGGCCCTAGAAAATAAGATTATTATTAATTCATGTTATAACTCATGTAGTTATATGTATTTCATAAATTTTAATGAAAAAAGTTCACACAGATGTTTGATATGATGGGTGTTTTATGAGTGAAATGTTTCTAGTTGATAAGCTGATGAAAGATTTTTTTTCTTACCATCATTATTGAAGCTGATACATCGGACCGTTAATTCCAATATAACCATTTCCATAAATTCATTGCCAACAGTGTTAACTATTTTTTATTTCATATACTTAGTGAATTATGTGTCATGCATAAAGGTTGGTGACATAGATGTGAAAACATCTTTATAAGATATTGTGATAAAGATATTATATTACACAGTGGGCACTCATAGAAATTTTTCCACATTAAAACATTGAGTTCTTTTTCTTGGATATATTTAATCACTACTAATAAATAATATTGGTCTTTAATAAATAACAAAATATTGAAATTAAAATGAATCATAGAGGGTCACATTATATGTGTTAACGATGTTCTAAATTATATTCTAATTTATTTCAATTAATATAGTATCCATTATTATAAAGAAAAAAGAATAATATTATTCATGTTTTATCGATCACAAATAATTATTGGTGAATAATATATTATTTTTTGAATATAATATTGGGTTTGTTATTCAATAAATGTTATGGAGTTTGAATGGACCAAGACTGTGTTAAGTGATGGATATTATTTAGAAGATGGTAAATAATATTTTTTATATGCGCATGTTCGCAGTTGATATAATATAATAATAATAATATAATTATTTTTTGGAATATGGATTGTAAAAAATATGATATTATTTTAATGTTCAACATGAAATTAAAATATTTTTACGTAATATATAGCCCTTTAAATATTCCACAATGGATATTTTATAGAGTAATCAATAATTTAGAATTATTGTGCATTTCGAAATCTCTATAGACTCATAACTATCTATCTCCCTTTGTAAAATGAGATACACAAGAGAGATTCCTTCTACAACAAATAATGAGGGATCAACACAAAAATCCCAAGATAAATGATTTAAAATTCAATATCCTAGAGACCAATAAGTATTTATTGGAAATCTATGGAACATCTGTCGATCACCACTACTGGTATTATATCCACGGATTGTCATGGTGCAATGAAATTAATTTGAGTTGGTATTTTGGGGGGAACAAAATCCACATAAAATAAAGATCATACGATTAGGTTTTTACTTTCTTTTGTTCTAAACATAATGATTATAAATTAAACATGAAATGTACTCTATTGAGTATTTGGGGGAATTTTAAATCAAATGAAAATTTAAATATATCACCCACCACTGCAAGCCTCCACTATGCTCATAACCATCACTGAATTTACCCCCAACACCTATAAATCATTAACATTAATTTTATAGTCAAACCATTTAAATTTAAAATTACATTCCCAAATTTCTATTAAATATATCTAGGATGGTAAAAATTATTTTTTAATGTTTATTACTTTATTTAATTGTATTATTTATTTTTTAAACATATGTGTTTGTGTTCATTATTTATTTCGTTTTTTGGAGAATTATAAAAATATAATATTGTACGATTTAAATAATATTACTTTCTATATTTAATTATTTATTTATATATAGTAAAAAATTTAGATTTAATGATTTAAATTATTTTTTGTCTAAAAGACATAAAATTCATTAAATGTGTTAATAAAATAGAATATGGTTTTTGGTAAATTAAAATATTAATAATTGTTTTAATAAATTTATATTATATTTTCTATGTAAAATTATATTATTTCAAAAAATTAATAATTTATGAATTAGACTTTATAAAAACTTATAGAAAATATAGTAATATGATGAGTGAATGTTCATGACTTTGATCAACAAATACATATTATAATTTTTTCAATTTTTAAAAATTATTTGTAATTTTATTTTTTAGGTATGTGCATCATAGTCCCATAGTAAATATCAATGACATTAGTAATGTTGTAAAAATATAATGGTTTCACAAGACCTGACGACATTAAATTATTTTCTATTGAAACTGAATTATTTATTAAGTAAGTTGAATTGATCATGAAATATAAATAATCCCTTGATTGATGTCTTTGTCATATCTTTTTTATAATAAAACATGCCCATCTTAAACACTTCATGATTGTATCACAATTTTTAATGATAATGTTGAATTGGTTAGTGTGTATTAACGTATAAGATTAAAAATAAATATATAATTAATGAAATTTAAATAAAATAAAATTTAATTAATTAATTCTTAATTTATACAAAGAAAACCGATTAAAATAGTTGTAAGAAAAAAATTCAAGAATTCATATATATTTTCTAAATAGTTAATATATCTTTGAAATAGTTTTAAAAAAAATTCAAATAAAAAATTATCATATATATATATATATTAAAATTAAATGATCATTTTATTTCTTAAAATTACAATTAATACAATCATCTTACCTTTTTTTCAGAATTAAATAATTCAATGTATCCGTAAAATAAAAAAATCAATTGAAAATAATTAGAAAAAATAACATATCATTGTATTTATTTGTACTATATATTAAAATAAATTTTATTAACATATAAAACATTATATATAAAAATAATAAATATTATATCGTGAATTTCAATTTTAATAAAAAATATAAAATAATTATTTAATAATATAAATGTTTTAAATAATTTCAATAGGAACTTCAATATTTTCTAATTTTAGAATATAATTTAATTTTATTATTATTAATTATTATTAAAATTTATAATATATTTGAAATTATTTAAAAATATATATTAAATTTAATTTATTTAACAATAATTTTTAATATATGATAAAAATAAATTTTAATTTCACATGAATTTTTTATTTTCTAATATGATATAATTTTGATCCAATTATGATTTAATTTTTGTGAAGGACATAATAAATATCTAATAATCATTTAAAACATATAAAATGGACTGTTGAGGAATGATTTTCATACGAAAAACCAATGTATGATTGGAATTTCCAATTGAAATTAATTATTATATTTTTATAATTTCAAATAATTAATATTATTTTGGTCATTGATTACAAATAAGTCATTTAGATATTTAATAATGTAAGGACCTACATTTTCATGGTAATTGTTTTGTATCATAATCCCATAATACATATCACGTGCATGTGAGTAATATTTTAAATAAGGGTGGTTTCAAATGATGTGAAGATGTTTGATGTTTGATTTATAAACCATGCCAAAATAGAGAATGAAAATAGTAGAATTCATAAACAATAAATTCTCAACGAGTTCCCCCATAGGATTTGGTTGTTTTATAAAAAAAATTAATCATCCCATAGAAAACATAAAGTTCAAGTTATAATTATTTAAAAATGACTAATTGAATAATATTAGGCATTCAACGATGCAATATTTATATTTATATTGTGTAAGGAAATTCCCCTTTTAGTTAATATTATCTAAGCCCATATATTGAAAAAATGTAATTTACAATGATTGATAGCTACACATTACCACTATAAATAGTAGATATTCTTAGTGATTTCATGAAATTAGAATAGTTTCATATGAGGATTCATATTATCATTAATATGCTGATTTCCAGTGACATATTGCATGATCAGGTGGGAAATCCTATTTTTGAAGGAAACATTGTAATAATTATTTATTGGAATTGTATGTGGAAATTTTCATTTATGATGAGTTGAGACCTAATATCAGATAACTCAATTATGTGAGATCAATTGACGTCTATACATCATGAACTTATAATTCAATGTCAGATCAAATGAATCTGATAATGGAGATCCAATATCCATATATTTTTAGTTGTTAATTATGAAATAATGTAAATTTGGAACATGTATATGAAATTATCAAGATAAATATGTGACGAATCAGAATTCATTTTAAATATTTGATGAATAAAACATTCTCCATAGAAGAAGTATATGATGTTGCGATATGAGATAAAGTTAGTGTGAATGAAATGAGAAATCAATCTTTAGAGTGTATTTTTTTGGGTTTCCCTAAACTAAAACTATTAACCATATTCATTTATTTAATTTTTTAGTTTATGTAATATCACATTCACACTAATTTGTTTAGTATTTCTTCACATCATGTATTGAATTCTCATGCATTATATTTAATATATCTACATCAACTGATAACAAAGAACATAATGGGTGAGAGTGTGAATGTAAAATAACACTTAGAAATGTTGTTTTTTAATACCACATTGAGGGATATTTTTTATTAATGGACGATGAGTCAAAAAAAGGTAAATAAATAGTTCAGTGTGAAAAATATGGGCCAAAATATAAATTTTACATAGATTTAATATTTTAAAAAATTCATATTGGATGTTATATATATTGGAAGGCCGAAAAACTTTTATTCACCAAGGAATATATCATGATCATTCTCCATTAGATGCATCCTTTATATCTAATGTCGTTTTTGACTAATAGATAGTGTCTCAAATGCCTTTTTGTTATTTTCATCATTTTCTTTTCCTACTGATTAGTCGATTTTGGTCTCTAATAATAATAGTTTATCCACCTAGAGAAGTCCAATGTGTACTCGTATTAAGAATAATATACATTAGAATCAAGAGTTTAGGGGGGGGGGATAGGGTAGATCTACGATGCATTTTATATCATAAGAAAGGGAATAATCCTATGAAATACCTCAAGGTAAATTTATGGATCTCCATCTCAAAATGAATTTAATAGTTTAAAATTTATATTGACATTATTATGTAAAAATTTTATTTTATACAAGGTTCTTTCCTCTTTTGTTATGTATTATGACCTATTTATTAATTTTAATAATTACAATTAAAAAACAATGTGTTTTATAAAATTAATTATAATAAATATATATATTACAATTTATTTCATATAAATAACATTCAATCATTAAATTATTTACAACATAGGATAATCATATTTCTTGTTTTTCGAGTGGTATCAAGTTCCACCTCTATGTGTACGGAAGAAACAAAAATTCCATCACAATTCACACTCTCCAAGGATCATCTATAAATTTTTATGTACATATTTTTACTTTGTAGAGATATGAAATTTCCCCATCATTGATCACCAGCTCATTCTACACATTTTAATCATGTACTTTCCATCTTTTAGATGAAGAGATGACAATCACTCTAGAGAAAAACACCATTATGTTTGGCCTCCCTAATTAGGGAACATCAATGATAAGCTGTGTTGTTAGGGACTCATACAATTTGGTAAAGAGACTAAATGGTGCTCTAGTTGATGACAGATCCTTCATCAGTAGTCAGAAACACATGATATGTTTAAGCGTGCACATTACCCATCTAGATGATGAAAATAATGAGATAATCATCTTATGATTATCCCATTAACACATTAGATGACTTATTAGAGTAATTATCTCTATTAATTCTATGAAATTATTTTATATAATGTAATAACTTTATCTTGAGAAGATTATAAAATAGAGAGATATAGTTAGGGATATAATTTCAAATATATAACTATTTAGCTCATTTTCCATTGAAAATATAATGAATATGTTATTATAAATAAATATTGGAATGATAGTGTCTCCCTCACTTCACACTTCATGTTAATGTGACATTGCCTATGGTGAATATATAGCAATTATCATGAATTTGATAATATATTTTTCCATCCTCCTTATACAGAATTAAAAAAATAAATATATATAAAAATTAAAATAATGCTACATATTGGTGGATCTAGGTGTATAGACATTTTGGAAATTCTAAACATGATATCCAAACACAAAAATTTTGATGTATAGTTTCTTACCATAATATGTATTTTAATATTAATAATGTACTAGAATTATTATTTATTGAGTGAAATTGATTTTATTTACTAAAATTAAAAATATTTAATTATTTTATATTAGGTTTCATGGACTATATATTACAATCATGTTCTCTAGTGACTCCCACCATAATACATAGAGATTCATAATGCTAGAACCGTCAATGTGAATCTTTTTAATTTTTACATAGTTGAGTGGTACAATGATGTGGGGAATTTGGCGTACCATCAATCGATTCTCATTCAAGATAGGTTGTGGATGTAACTATTTTCCCATAAGATATTAGGGTATCAACGAACATATAAGAGGATATTAAATGCAGAATAAATTAAAATATGGTACAACTGTATGATGTTCCGATTACATGGATAACCCGGTTGTGATTGTATCTATCAGACCAACTGAATTATGATATATGATATTGAATTTGGTTTTTTATTTTTTTAACAGGATATAGATGTTTCTATCATGACTTGGTAAAAAATCTTACAACCATTGAATTATTCTTATGATTATTATAAATGAATTCACTATTTTTTATATAATTCTCATATTAGAAACTTAATACATAGAATTTTCCCCATAGAGGGACTTTTAACTATCAATGATATTATCACATATTTTGGGTAGAGTTTTGTAAGCCCTTATATGTTGTATATAATGTTAATTTAGGTGATGTGACATATAATACTAAGAACCATGTCAATGTACCACAATGTGATGAGCATGATATAGATGTGCTACCTGATGTTCTGGTAAACAGAGAGAATATCCAACATGATAATCCAAATGATCATCCAATTATTAAAGTAGTCAGTCAAGTCATCGAACCACATAACATTATTATCATACATATATTCCACTTTCTGATGTTATGAAACATGTTATGCGGACATTAAACATAGATTCTTCTACTAGCGATTTTCCTCCCTTTTCCCATAATTTAACTATCCTTGATGGGCTAATAGCTAGAGAAAAGTTTGAATGTTATTCTATCAATTTCCGTAATGGACATTTTCCCATAATATAAAAACCATATTATTACCACATTGTAGATATTTAAAAGTATCACCATTCCACTTCCCATGTTGGTGAAATTTCTAGCCATCTTCCATTTTCCTTATGAATTGATATGGTATAAGAAGGAGGAATTTGGATCCACCTGCTTTCACATATGATAATCTAGAAGTAGCTGTAGAAGATGTTACAAAGGAGGAGAATTCAATAGTGCGTGATAAAATTCATACATGAAATGGGAACATAAACTATACTCTAGAATGAGTCATAGAGGAGTAACTTCGATATGGATGAAAATAACATTCTTATATTTTCCATTTTTCATAATATTCGAATTCAAATATATGTTACATATTTATCTTATTTATACATTTAAATTTATTTAAAAATTATATTTTATCACAAATAATTTAAATTAATATTTAACAATTCTAAGAATAAAAATTACTATATTAACTAAATAATTAAAGATTAATATATTTAATAATAGAATAATAAATTAATTTTGATACATAATAAGAAATAATATATTGAATTTATTTATAATTTTGAAAACAACTAATATAATTAGAAATTAATTGATATAATGAATATATATATAAGGAAAATAATTAACAATATTATGATAAATTAATTATTAAAATATCTCATTTAATTTATAATGTTACAAATAAATATAATTAATTATTATAGTTTATAATATAATAAATAATGAAATTAAATATGTAATAAACAATTAATTAAATTAATAACTACCAATATAAAATATATTAATTATTTAAAATATATTATTTGTTTTGATTATTTTAATTATAAACTACATTATGAATAATGAAAAATAATTTAAATTGTTAAATTATGGTGAAAAGAATAAAAAATTAATTACTATCATTAGAGTGAGTGGAAAACTAAGAATTATATTATAATCATTGGTATTATTATAAAATGAAAATAAATTGAAAAAGTGATTTCAAAGACTCTGGTAAATGAAATTAAACAACTTTTTAATGAGGAAAAGTTCACTGATCCTAATACTGGTAGCATAAATATAATTGAATAAATATTGTATCATATATAAACACTACAACATATCGGCCAATAGATAATTCTAGAAAAAGACATAAATAATTATAGAAAAGAATTATTGTCCTAAGAACCATTTAATGGTTCCCTCATTCACGAGTTATTCTTTAGCACCCAGAAAGTCCATATTTTTATAATGTGTTGTTAAAATGAAATCACACTACAAGAAAAAATACTAGTAAATGTAAAATACATGATTGTTTTGAACTAAAAATAACAGATCAAATATACAAAAATATCTATCTTTTAGGAATTTTAATTTTTTTGTACAACCGCATTAGCAATTGCAATTTTACAAATATATTTATTAACACTGATGGTTTAATAATAACTGGAACTCAACCCTCTCACAAAAAATATCAATCTTGGTATGTGTTGCTGAAAAAAGATCCCAAATTCATGAATCAAATGCACAAATATAATAATTCAGATTTTATTTTAGTAACACTAAAAATAAATAAATTAATATTAATTTGAAATAATATATTAATAAAATTACATTTTTTAACAGAAGGCACCAAATTAGAGTTATAATAGTAACACCATGTATCATATTATGTTTTGAATATTTAATATATTTGAAAAGATACTTATCTATTATTTCTCTAATGTTGAAAGACAATCCTAATGTGATATATTATTTTTGAGTATTTCTTGTGTGTTTTGAAATAAAATGTCATTTATAAACTCAAAAAACATAGTTTGACACATAGTGGGAACACTGTGCATCAGATTTAGGTGACGATGAATCCTACAGGTCAGAAAAGATGTATAGATCATTTTCAAAAAATTTTAAAACAATTCAAATTGAATTACTTTGTTTGGAGTAAGATCCATGTGTTTTGAAGTAATATTTCCATTTTAATTAAAATTCCATTGATGGATTCATATCAGTCACACCATGCATTATATTAAATTGTTGTATATTCTTCCATATAAAAATTGGAATAATTATTATTTTCCAAAATTATAAAAACAATCTAAATGAATTTTATTTGTTTTGAGAATACAACATATGTTTGTAAACAAATGTCATTTTAAACTGAAAACGTGTACACTGAGTCATAATGGAAAAATTGTGTGTTGGTTTTGTGTGAGAAAAATTACTTCATATAAAAAATGACATATTAATCATTTTAAAAAATAAACAGGAATATCAAACCATGTTATCTTATTTTTTTAGAGAGTCACATAGTCTTCGATCTAAAAATTCATTTTTAAACTGATAACAAACACTTTGAGTCATATCGGGTACACAGTAAATTAGATTGATGTGAGAAAGATTCCAATAAATCAAAAATAACATATGGATAATTGTCATAAATTAATTAATAAATAAAAACATGATTTATTTATTTTGAGTATGTTACATGTGTTTTGAACAGAAATGACGATTTTGAATAAAAATAAACACATGGATTCATACCTATTATAACGTGCATTAGATTGAGATGATCCCGATTCCGTCACATATAAAATTTTCTATGATTCACTTTACTTATGTATCAAAAAATATTAAATTTTTTTCATTGGTTTAGTTTTTCATATTTAATTTAAACTAAAATTTAAATTTTAACTATATACCAACCATTGAATCACACCCGTCACATCATGTGTTTGTTTGATTTGACACTAATTAACACACAATTGAAATGAAATAAAAATTTTATTCATAATGCTTCCTGTCAATTTGAGCTTGTTTTTTTATTGAGTGACACTAGGTTTGAACTAAATGTTCTATTTAAAACTGATAATATTGACATTGAGTTGCACAGGGAAAACGACATTCTATGAAAATTTACAACTGATTCCTATTCCTAAAAAATTATTTATGAATCATTTTACTAATTTATCAATATATAATTATGGAATTTACATAATTTTTAATGTGTAAAATGTGTTTTGAACCAAAATTTTAATTTTAAATAAATTCACACATTGAGTCTTACCAGTGATGTTGTGCATCAGTGTATTGTTTGGTTGATTATTAAATGTGAAAAAATGTCTTAATGGACATTTACCTAATGTATCAAAACAACATTAATGACTTATCATGGTTTTGAATGTTTCATATTCCATTATTTGTAAATTTTAAATTTCAATTGAAAACATGGACATTGAGTCATACTATCCAAATTATGGGTTGGTTTGACAAGTGATTGATTCCTATACATCCATAATTACTTATGAATATTTTTCTTAAATCATTAAGTAAATTTTGCCATGTTTTTTTTGTTTTCATTTAGAGACACATGGTTTTGTCTAAAATGTCAATTTTAAACTGTTAAAATAGACGTTGAGACATACCAGAAATACAATGTATAATATTGAGGTGTATTTTATTCTTAAACATAAAAAATTATCTATGGATCATTTTCATAATTTTTCAAAATATTTTGAATGTTATTGATCTGTTTTAAGTTTGTGATATCTATTTTGAAAACAATTTGAATGTTAAAGGAAAATGTAATTTCATTCATAATCTATACACCATGTGTTATATTGAAATGTGGTTGATTACTATACTAAAAAAGGTCTAGGAATCATTTTCATAAATTATCAAAAAATCTAGTTTTTTTCTGAGTTTTGAGTATGTCAAATGTTGTTTTTACTAAATGATAATTTTTACTAAAAACAAAAACATTCATTCATACTTTCCGCATCATGTATCAGTTATATTTGAGATTAATTAATACATGAAAAAATAATTGATGAATAATTTTCATAATGTTTAATGACAATCCAATCATGTTTTTTTAGGTTTTTGTGAGTGAAGCATGTTTTGATCCATATTTTCAATTATAAAATTATGAAATTATCTTTCAGAAATATCTGTAACATTGGCTATTATATTGAGGTGTAGTTTTCTCCTACACAAAGAAATACATACGAATCATTTTCCTCAAGTATAAAAAAATCCCAATTTTTTATTTCTTTTTAGTATGTGACTTTTATATTGAACTAAAATCTAAATTTTAAATAAATTGATAATTTGATTCAAACTTGTTACATCATGTATCAAATTGATGTGAAATTTATTTCTAATTTTTAAATATTTATTTTTGGATAATTTTACTAATTTTTCAAAATAATCCAAATGATTTTTCTCTATTTTGATAATGAAATGTATATTTTTTAATAAAATATAAATTTAATCTGAAAATACACATTTAGTCATAATAGGGGATATCATGTATCAATTTGATGTGAGACTAATTCTGTGACAACATAAATTAATATCAAATAACTTTATTATGTTTCAATACAATAATAGTGTTTCTCTTTTTCTTTTAGTGGGTGATAGTTTTTTTAAACTAAAATTACAGTTTTCAACTGATAAGGAAATATTGGAGTCGTATCGAGTACACACTATATCAAATTATTCTGTGTATGATTACTATACTTCATAAATGACTTATGGATCATTGTACTGTTTTATCAAATCCATAAGAATTTTTTTCTCTATTTTGATTTTATGAAATGTTTTTTGAAATAAAATATCAATTTTAAACTTAAAACATGAACATTGACTCATACCGGTCAAACAGAGTATCTCATTAAGGCATGATAGATTCTAACACAACAAAATTGACTTATTGGAAATTTTCCTAAATTAACATAACAATAAGAATGAATTTACTTGGATAGTAGTATGTGATGTGTGTTTTGAACTAAAATATTAATTATAATCCAAAAAATACACATTGAGTCATATTGACCACAATGTGTATCAGATTGATCGGAAACATATTATGGTGTGGCTAATTGTTAAACCATTCAGTAAAATTGGAAAGATTTTTTTTATGAAATCATAAATTACTATTCAAATGATGCAATATCCCTTAGTATATGTATCATTAAGATTCACTTCACATTTCAAGAATCTTGTTGTTTCATCTTCCATCAATAAGAAATATTCTTAGTCTTTTCAATCATTATGATGATTGTTGAGAGTAAATTATAACTTCCAAAAAAATCAATGAAAAAATAATATATGTATTAGATCTAAATGATAACAAAAAATTTATTAAAATAATAGGAAATTTGATGAATAAATTAATTGAATAAGTAGTAGGAATTCACCTTTTCAGGATTTCTATATATATTCATGACCCATTTCAATATCACCATTATAATAGTTACATAATTGATGTCCAATATATCATGAGAATTACCAACATAAAACATTTTATTAGCTCTATCATACAGCACACACTATTTACAAGATTGAGTTCTGACATATTCTTACACATCAGAAATGACTTGGGAATCATTTTCCTATTGAATCAATAAATATGAATATATTTTCTCAATTTGGAGTATATAATGTATTTTATTAACTAAAAGTAAATTTTATGCGAGACACATAAAAAATGAGTCATATTGTTAAACATTGTATTGAATTTAGCTGTGGACGATTCTAACACATCATAGCATGTATTTTTATTCTGAAATGTATTCAAAATATGGGGTATTCTAATAATATTAATATATTATATCCAAAAATGTGGAATGTATTTGAATCTAAAAAGTAATATAAATCATATTTAGTGAGTCACCTTTATTGAGTACATGATCTCATTGAAAATATAAAAAATAAGTATAAAAATTATAATAAAGTTAAATAAATTATTAGATAAAATGATGAGACAATTAACTTAACTAGAAATAAGAAGTCACCTATTAATGATGCCACTATGAGTTATAATACCATTTATTCTTTCCATTCATTTCTAAATAAATCAATTTCATCTTGTGAATATAAGGACTAAGGGAGGTCAATATTGGACTAGAAAAATAGAAATAAATAATGTTTTATAAAATATTTTAAATTAAATTTTGATTATCAACAAAAATTAATTTTTAGAGATCCTAGTTTGATGTTGTAATATAATACCATTCATCAATTTTCAAACATAATAACTCCAAACATTGAATTAGTTTGTTCTGTTAAATACAAAAACTTTTATACAAATAAGTGATTTGTTTTTATATATTTTTTTATTGTGGGATGTTATTATATATACACTAATACTTAAAATTTGTAGAAGTCTGTATGTCTTTTTATGCTCATGTTCTATCCTCAGGTCACAATTTTGATGATATTTAAACATGACCCTTTTATAATATTATACTTATTAAAAGATAATTTAAAATGTATAATTTAATTTTATTAGTATTATTTTTCATTTAGTGTATTAAAAAATTGTAAAAATCATCATGTTCAATCATTTTTTAGTGTATCCAGACATTGAATCTAGAGAATAAGTATTTGCATTATCAAAATTTATTACATAGAGTATATAATGCAATAAAAAAAAATTACTAATTTAAGGAATGGATATATATTTTTTATGATTAAATTTTAGTATTTTACCTTAGTATAATCTGTTTGTTTAGAATCATTCGTCTATATGTTTTATTTCGAATATTATGTCTAGTTTTTTCACTATTAATTAATGTAGACTGGGTTGAAATGAGAATAGTTTTATATAAGGTATGTAAAGTGTAAGGACACAAAATTTCTATTCACATGAGTTTTCCGTAAAAAATTACTGACATATATTCCGAAGAAAACTATAAATATTATTTATTTACAGCGAACATAGTATATCAGATATTAGAAAAAAATATAATGAAAAAAACCACACGAATACATTTACAACAAATAATCCATGCCATTTATTCATTAGGTCTTCATTTAATTTATCAATCCAAATTTAGTATATAATTTCCTCTATATATATATTCTTCAAAATTAATGATGGTTTAATCTCCACCAGCTAAAATGGATTCTACATGAACATTTAATGTTAATATACTTGGAATTTGAATGGTAGTGGTAAATTTACATTGTGAAGATACATTTGGTTGGTTGGTTAATCATTTGATCATTTTTATTTGACCTTCTATTTCACCCTTTCCCTTTTTTTCATTTATATTAACATTCTTTGGTTTATAAATTTTTCATTAAATGTTAATGGTTTTTCATGAAAACATTGAATTGAATATCTCATATTAAACATTTATTTTAGTAGATCGAACATTTTTTAAGAAAGTTCCAATATAAAGATCCATCATTTGGGTATCATCATCATTAATTGGAACCTGTATCTTGGTTCATGAGCTACATTAATCCTTAATCGCACATAAACTATGGGAATTGGTTTTATGTACAGATTTTTTTTTGGATATTGTACATGTTAATCCTTACAACATGGTGTTGGGTGGGTTTTGATGGATATTAATGAGATTCATTATCATCCACTAGAATATTAGTATAGTAAAGGAATATGTGTCTTCTTACTTCACAATTAATAAAAAAAATTACGATAATATTAATTACCTCTTCTATGATTTCCATTTGGGGGGAATTAGTCACAAAAAAATCTAGTGGGGGGGATATTCATGTATTGGTTATTTTTTTATTGTTTATTATCATGGATTTCTTTAAAAACCCATTTTTAAAATCTTATATTACCAATTATTTTTATCTTATATTGATTATTATCTCTTCTGGGTCACTTCCATTTTCATATCTCTATCCCCATTTAATTTCTCATCACAAAATATAATTGCGGTGTTTCCAAAAAAAACTCACCTATGATGTGACCACATTTTTTTTATAAGTTTTAAGGAAACTAATAGAACCCATTAATTTGGTATAGAGGGTGACGATTATTGTGTCTACATAAGATAAAACGTATTGGAAAATAAGTAGCCATAGTTTTTCAATGCCGGTTTAAAGAAATTTTTTAATTATGTCACACATACACATGATTCTAAAACTTTTTCTGTGTTTTCATCTATCAATATCCCATAATTATTTTTTAAAGCCTCCTTCCATAAACCATGATGTGTAAAGGTAGTGTATTTGGATTTTGAGTGATTTATATGAATATAAAAAGAAAACATAATTATAATTTTGTTTCATATTACATAAAATTGATAGTGTTTATTTAAAATACATACGATTGTTTTGTGAATTGTGTCGAATAATTAATTTATGGATGGGGTATTTGGTTTTTCTAGTTGTTTACTATTTTAAGCACTCTAATACTATTTGAAAAATCAATGATTCTTAATCAAAGAGATTGATGCATGTATAGTCAATTAATGTGTTACCAATAAAAATAAACCTGAAAATATGTCTCCTTATGATGAATAATAAACACATCCCATACTTTTTGGTTTACTGTGTGTTTATAAAATTGTTGTAGGTGTTGGTTTAGTTTCTATTCATCATATTGTCATGATAATAAATAAGAATTGCCTGAAAGATTATATTATCCATTATAGCTAGTAGTAATAAAAAGTTCATTTGGGAATCATCAACTATTAATTCACTCAGTAAGTTATAAATAAGAATAGATGAACATATTATTATTTATTTAGTAAATTAGTTATATAATGTCATCTAATGTTACAATAATCTCATCCAATAACAGTTCCTCAAGCGTTTTTACACCGTTGTTCCATGAATACACACTAATCAAAACACACATTAAAGTGGTTAGACAAATGTGACTACAAAATATGTTCATGTCAGGGTTAATATGATATCCATGCAGAGAATTTAGTTTTCAATGAATGAGTTTGGAATATTTATTTGAATATTTTTGTAGTTAGGCAATGATATTTCACATGATTGTGAGGCCCAACAATCTATGACTAAAATTTATAAAAATATTAAATATATTTTATATCACATGCACAATTAATTTCTCCAATAGTGGAATATATCCTAAAAATGTATTGGATTGTATATCTAATACCATGATTGGGTGTGGAACATAGAGATTAACCTAGGTCCAACCTAAGGATGGACATAGTGAGATTTCGGATAGTGGCAACTGTTTAAGGGTGTGTTTAATTAAAAAAAAATAAATTATATATTTATTTTATTTATTAAATTAACTAATTAAAATAAAATATAAATAACCTATTATAACTGTCAATCATGTGTAATATGAATAAACCTTTATTTGTCTATGAGGGGAAGGATATTTTTTTTCATTGGAAGATTTACATCGAATGAAGAACAATGACTATATGGAGAATAATCATAAGATGAATGTCACCTGTAGTGGGATCATCACCTTCAAAACTATAAGATGAATATTTCATTAATGAAATAATTATAATAAATGTATGACTCATAATTTTTGGGTTTTTATTTTTATTATTATATTATTCTGTAGGGATTTTATCTCCTTTTTATGTATAATAATTGTTTTCACATGATCCCCATAATATATTTAATAAATTAATTTGTTATAATTATTCCATTGTTTAACATGTTATCCACATGTTCATATAATCAATTACCATATAATCTTGGAAAATTATGGTTCACATTTTTTATACTTTTCCCCTCTTTCTTTATCATGTTTTAAAACATTTTCCAATGGTTCTAAAGCGCGATATTGTCAGGGTTTGATTGAACATTATCAAGCCTCTATATTTATTGTGTTTGAAGGAATGATAAGGGGATCGCGGGTTCATGTATGGTTTCATGAAAAAGTGTGGTGCTGATTTTTAAACAAAACAGATTGGTACCATGAGTGTAGTTTCATGATTTAGGATATGATTGAGGTATATCTAGAATAGTGGTTCAACAAAGGTGGTATGAGATCAGAATGGGGATCCCCATTTTTCCTGGTTTATTTATAGATATGGTGTGTGGTGTGATGTGATTTTTTAGAGATGTTTCCATTTTTGGGGTCTAATGGAGGAAGTGTCATGACCCGCCCTCGGGGTCCGTGCCATGACTACCCCAAGCCCGCCTTCCATAGGCCAGGGGATGGCGACTAGCACCAAGGCGTAAATCCCCGTAAAAAGGGAAGGCATTGCCTTTGTAAAGTAAACAAACACCACAGAGTAAACAAGCGAAAAGTAAACACTAAACAAAAGCAGAGTACAACTGAAAGTGCGGAAAAGTAAATGGGCCAGTATACAAACCCAAACTGAAAGTAAAGTACAACTCGAAAGGGAAAACAACAACTGAAAAGTAAAAGCCGCTACTCCGAGCTGTCCACTAGAAATCCCACCTGAAGGGTGGGTACAGATAGCTCCTCTGCTCCATGGGTCCCGTCGTCCGCTCCGAGCACGTCCCGCCCAGTGGTCCACCTCCGGGTACCGTCCCGCTCTGCAAGCCTCAGCTAAGGTCAACGCTGTCCGTCGTCTGCAACAAACACAATGTAGTGCGGGCAAAGCCCGTGCAGGGGTGAGTATAAGCTACTCAGTAGGAACC
The DNA here is from genome assembly GCA_963277665.1 of Viscum album. Taxonomy (NCBI): domain Eukaryota; kingdom Viridiplantae; phylum Streptophyta; class Magnoliopsida; order Santalales; family Viscaceae; genus Viscum; species Viscum album. The sequence goes on along the minus strand of OY728122.1, from coordinate 610,348,567 downwards.
CCGAGACCCTTGAAGGTCTCTCAAAATCCACAAAGGACAAACCACGAAGAAAGGTACAATCACGAAGTAACAACCGACACTGCTTAGGTATATGCCCATACATATACCTAAGTCATCAATTCAAATACGCTCCAACCTCCGAGCCCAAGTACAACTCAGTCCACACAGGATAGTAAACGTATTCCACACAGGAAAGCAAAACGTAATCCACACAGGATTGCACAACACAATCCACACAGGAAAGCAATAGGATTCAGCTCACACATGTATACTTCCTCAAAGACGATAAAGATGATCACTGATCCATCTAAGTCGTCGGATCCACGAAGGATCGATAGGTAACTAACCCCTGCAAAGACCACACAGGATCGGGCCCACACAGGACCTGTAGACGCTGGCTCACACAGAACCGTTGAGCGCAAGGACCCACACAGGATCAGACCCACACAGGATCGGGCCCACACAGGACCTGTAGCACTGATCCACGTAGGATCGCTGAGTGCTGAAGTCGTCGTCGTCGAATCCACACAGGATCTCTGTACTGTCGTCGTCGCAGTCACAGTAGCAGTCGTAGTAGTAGTAGTAGAAGTAACAGTTGCAGCCAGCACTAGGGTTCCTGCACACAGCAAGCTCGTTCAGAGGGTCCGCTCCACGAGCCGAGAGGCTGATACATCAACTTTCACAAAGACCAGAGTTGATGTATCCAAAAGTTCCGTATCGTCAACAGGAACTCAACGCAACAGACGGCGCGTCGATCGGACGCCCGGTCTGAGAGTTATTGGCATTTTCGTCTCCGGGGCCCGGTTGGTTTTTAAGGCAAAACCAACCCGACCGTACTCCACCTGCGTCCAAACCTCGGGCGGAGTATTCCAAAAGATCCGTCTCACTAAGAAGAACACAACGCGACTGACGGTGCGTCAATCGGACGTTCGTTGCTCAAAATATGAGTGTTTCCGCTCCGAAGGCCCGGTTGGTTTCATGAACGAACCAACCCGGCCGAACTCAAAGTAATCCGAAACCTTGAGTGCAATATACCGAAACGACCGTCTCGATCCAAGAATCGCATTTCCGCAGACGGTTCGTCAATCGGAGGTCCGAGGCTCAAGATATGGCCAAGAGACCGGATCTGGTTCGAAACGGGGGGGTCCGGGTCCGGGCCGACCCGGCCCGACCCCCCCCTGGGGCGGTCCGGCCGGCCGGCAGGCCGGTGGCGCGGGGGACCGCTGCGGCTTGGCGCCGCGAGGTGGCTGCACACGGGGGCTAAGCCCCCGCTGATTGAAAGGCGGCGCGGCCTTTGTGCCGCGCCATTTGCAAGAAACGGCCCCCGCACGTGGGGGCCGGTTGGAAATAAAACTGGGGGGCTGCTGCCCCCCCCCCCCCCTTTATATGAAAACTGCCCCCCTTTAAGAGGGGGGTTTTTATGCGCTGGACGGGGGATTAATTCCCCCGGTTTAACGTTATCCGGCCGGCCAGCTGGCCGGCCGGTTTTCTCCAACGGGACCGGAAATTCCGGTCCCCTCTTCGGCTTCCGACACCGGCGGCCCAGCCGCCGGTCTTCTCTTCCCACCGCGGCCCGGAACCAGCCGCGGTCTCCTCGTCCCGCTGCGGCCCGGAACCGGCCGCGGTGTTCGTCGTCCGGCGCGGTGCGACGGCACCGCGGCCCCTTCGTCGTGCCTTGATTCCTTTCAACGCGGCGCGACGGCGTCTCGTTCTTGAAGAATCTTCCTCGGCGTGGCGCGACGGCGCCGCGTAAAAAAATAATTGTACGATTATCCGCATGGTGCGACGGCACCACGCCACTTTGCTTCCACCCACAAGAATAAACTACAAGAACGATGGAGGGGGTTCGGCCGTGTTCATGCGGTCCGGCCCCCTCACGTTAAGCAAGAACGCATCTTTAAATAATCCAAATCCACACGTTAGACTTGCTAAAATTCATGATCAAAAAATAGAATGACTAAACAATAATCAACAACCCCTACCTCGGGTATAAGGTTCGAAGATTGTCAACGTTCCGCGGAAGACGACGTCGCGGAGGTCGGGCGTCGCGGTAGTCGTTCGTCAAATCCGATGACGAAGAAATGCGTTCTAAGAGACACGTCGTTGGCGAAACTTGTACACCGACGAAGGTTGTCCGAGGAAGAAGCGGTGTTCTCTCTCGTTGACACAGAAGACGAAGAAGAGCGGAGCGGCGTTCTTCGTCGGTACTAGAGCGTTCTTCGTCAAGTTGAGCGTTCTTCGTGATCTTCGTCAGAGATGAAGAAGAAGAAGAAAAAGCTCTCCACCTCTCAAGAAGACAAACAATTAACCAAAATAAAATAAGACAATCATCTTATTTTATTAACACACTAGAATTTCAAATGTTTGAAATTCAAAAGGATTAACTCCCTTAATTAAAAAAGTAACTCAAGTCATTTATTGAGGCGTTAAGGGAGTTGACAGAATATGAAAGGTTTAGGGGTTCGTGTGGGCCCCACCAAACTTAATCCTCCCAAGGGAGGTTAAGTGGGTGTGGGTCCCACTTTCAACCCCCTTTGGTAGGTTTTATCAAGTTATAATAAAATTTGTTCTTCACAAATTTTATTTAACTCAAACTAAAAACCCCAAAACTAACTTTCAACCCGCAACAAACGCAACTTCCGAAAAGGTCTCTTTAAGCGAATATCGGTGCTGTGAGTTCATCGGTGCCCTCAGATTTCAATTCCGAGCACCGGATCAAAAGTTAGGAATTCCTGCTCGTTCGTTCACTGAACGTACCCGAGCCAAACTTCGGAAATTGATTCCGGGCACTCCGGGCCTCGGAATCAGGTGCCGTCTGAAACCGCGCTCTTGTAAAATTCTAATGAAAATTAAGAAAAAATTTTCCTTGAATTTTACGGGTCTTTACATTACTCCCACCTCAGGGCTTTACGTCCCCATAAAGTTACATAAAAAACTAGGGAAACAAAAGAGGGTACTGAGCACGCATCTGAGCCTCCCGCTCCCATGTGCTCTCCTGGAGATTCCCGTGCTGCCATCTGATGCGCACAAGAGGAATCGATCGCACACGCAGGACTCACTCCTGTCGATCCTCTATCTCCACCGGGACCTCCGTAAAAGTCACCCCATCGTCAACGTCAAGCTCCCCATGATCAATGATGTGCGTCGGGTCGTGCACGTATCTCCTCAGCTGAGATACGTAGAAGACGTCGTGCACCCGGTGCAACTGAGGTTGTAGAGCCAGACGATAAGCCACCTCGCCAACCCTGCTGAGGACTTGGAAGGGTCCGATGAAGTGCAGAGATAACTTGCCGCCTCGGCCAAATCTCCGAATACCACGTCGAGGTGAGACCCGCAAGAAGACGTGGTCGCCATCCTCGAACTCTAGTGGCCTCCGCCTCCTGTCAGCATAAGACTTCTGCTGGCTCTGAGCTGTCCTCATCCGCTCCTGGATGACCTGGACCTTCTCTGTCGTGGCCTGGACCATCTCCGGTCCCACCAGTGCTGACTCTCCAGGGTCTGTCCAGCACAAAGGATATCTACAAGGTCGGCCGTACAACGCCTCGTACGGTGCCATCCCGATGGTGGAGTGGTAGCTGTTGTTGTACGCAAACTCCACCAAGGGTAGGTGGTCCTCCCAGCTACGACCAAAGTCGAGGACACATGCGCGGAGCATGTCCTCAAGTGTCTGAATGGTCCTCTCTGTCTGACCATCCGTCTGAGGGTGAAAAGCGGTGCTAAGACGTAGCTGCGTCCCGAACGCCTCCTGTAACCCCTTCCAAAGCAGGGAAGTAAAGCGGGCATCTCGATTGGAGACGATAGATGATGGCACACCGTGGAGCCGCACAATCTCCTGAACGTAGAGACGTCCCATGCTCTCCACTGAGCCCTGCTCTCTGATGGGTAAGAAGTGTGCCGACTTGGTGAGTCGGTCAACAATCACCCAGATGGAGTCGTGACCTCCGTAAGTGCGTGGAAGACCAGCCACGAAGTCCATAGATATGCCGTCCCACTTCCACTCTGGAACCTACAAGGGCTGTACCAAGCCTGCTGGTACCTGATGCTCTGCCTTCACCTGCTGGCAGGTGAGGCATCGAGACACGAACTCTGCTACTTCCTTCTTCATGCCCGGCCACCAGTGCTGTCGTCTGAGGTCCTGGTACATCTTCGCCACTCCCGGATGTACCGCCAAAGGAGAAGTGTGAAACTCTCTCAGCACTTCCTCTCGCAAAGCAACTGGTACCATGGTACGTCCTCTGAAAAGGATGTTGTGCTTTGCTCCAAGGGAGAAACCATCAGGTGCCTGTCCCGAGGATATCTGTGCACGCCGTGTCTCACAATCAGCGTCCTCACGCTGTGCCTCCTTGACCCGCTGTAGTAGTGGAGGAGTGACTGTGAGAGACTGAAGAAAGGCTGCTCCATCTCTATCCACGAAGGATATCTGCAAAGAGGCTAGCTGCTCTGTCGCCTCCTCAAGTAGCTGAATGCCCGTCCTCCTGCTGAGGGCATCGACTACTACGTTCCCCTTCCCAGGAGTATAGACTATCTCAAATTCATAGTCCTGGAAGAACTCGAGCCATCGCCGCTGTCTCAGGTTCAGGTCCTTCTGCGAGAAGATATACCTGAGACTCTGATGATCGGAAAAGACTGTAAAGCGCTCGCCCATCAGATAGTGTCGCCATGTCTTCAGAGCGAAGACCATTGCTGCTAACTCCAGGTCATGGGTAGCGTAGTTCTGCTCATGCGGCCTCAACTGACGTGATCCATAGGCGATCACGGCCCGCTCCTGCATCAGAACACATCCGAGTCCGGTCCCTGATGCATCGCAGTAGACTACGTACCCTACTCCCTCTTCAGGCAACCTCAAGATAGGTGCACTAGTCAATCCCTGTCTCAGCTCCTGGATGCTCTGCTGACATCTGTCTGACCACACGAATGGTTTCCCCTTCTTCGTCAAAGCTGTGAGTGATTCCGCAACTCTAGAGAAGTCTGCCACGAATCTCCGATAGTATCCAGCTAGTCCCAAGAAACTCCGAACCCCAGTCACGCTCCTGGGTGGCTCCCAAGCTAACACAACCTCAATCTTCGTGGGATCCACTGCAACTCCCGCCTCAGAGATAACGTGTCCCAAAAAGTGGACCTCACGTATCCAGAACTGGCACTTCGAGAGCTTACCATAAAGATGGTGTTCTCGCAGTGTGTCAAGAACAACTCGCAAGTGATAGGCGTGCTCCTCCTCTGTCGTAGAGTAAATCAGAATGTCGTCGATGAATACCACGACAAACCGATCGAGGTATGGCTGAAAGATCCTGTTCATGAGAGCCATGAACACTGTTGGAGCATTGGTTACACCGAAAGGCATAACCAAGAACTCATAGTGGCCATACCGACATCTGAAGGCCGTCTTCTGCACATCCTCGTCTCTGACTCTGAGCTGATGATAGCCTGACCTGAGGTCTATCTTCGAGAACCACCGTGCTCCCTTGAGCTGATCAAAGAGGTCATCAATCCTCGGTAGCAGATACTTGTTCCTCACTGTCACCTGGTTCAGGCGACGATAGTCAACACAAAGTCACAAGCTCCCGTCCGCCTTCTTGGCGAACAAAATCGGGGAAGCCCAGGGTGAAACACTGGGTCGGATGAACCCCTTGCCCTGCAAGTCTTCCAACTGTACCCGTAGCTCTTGAAGCTCGGCGGGGGCCATCCGATATGATGGAGTGGATATCGGGGCTGTCCCGGGGTACAAGTCAATATAAAAGTCTACCTCTCTGCGAGGAGGTAGCCCTGGAACGTCGTCTGGAAAAACGTCCGCAAACTGATCCACCACTGCAGGGAAACCAGGACTCCGCACGTCAACTGCTCCAAGGATGAGGCTAGCCAACTGATGAGTGATGGGCTGCCCTCTCCTCCGCGGAAGTCCATCCTGTGCTGCTAAGGCTCCCTTCTCGCCGGTGAAGGTGAACCTGCTCCCGTCGGTGCGTACACATCGCACCTTGCGCCAAAAACAGTCAATCTGTGCATGGACCGTAGATAGCCAATCCATGCCCAAGATGACGTCGTAAGGCCTCGACGCTGCTACAAGAAGATCCCAGCCGAAACTCTCACCTCCTAGAGTAAGCTCACACTGCCGGCACCAGTGTGTAATCGTCGAGTCTGCTCCCGTAAGAGTCTCTAGCCGTAAGGATCGAGCCAACGGCTCTGTCGGAATCTCCGAGCTCCGAACAAGGGAAACGGCTATGAAAGAGTGACTCGCTCCTGTGTCTATAAGAACTGCAGCAAGGGTGGAGTAGACACAGATAGTACCTCGAATCATCTCGGGTGCGCCGTGGTCGTAGGCCTCTGCTGCCTGGAGCTGTGCCTGTCGCTGCCCGCCAGCTCCCTGTGGTCGGTGTGGACCTCCTGGTGGTGGTGGTGGCAGAGCCTCAAAGCGTCGCCCACCACCGGCTGCTCGTCCAGCTCCTCTGCCTCGTCCGCCTCCTCCCTGCGGACTGCCATGGTTGACCCTCTGCCTCTGCCTCGGTGGTCCCTCAACCGTCTGCTGCTCCTCGGCACGGCGGGTCGGGCAGTCACGAGCCATGTGGCCCTGCCCGCCGCACGAGTAGCACTGTCTGCCTCTCGTAAGACTGGCTCCACGCTGTGTGCCCCGCACTGCTGAGCCAGTGTCCTGAGGTCGTCTTCCCGAAGGTCTGGTCTGTCTGGACCCCTGAGTCATCCGTCGACTGCCTGCTGCAGATGACTCTGCCACGTGCCGCCCTACGGTGGGTCGTTGTGCTGGTGTAGACTCAGCAAGGATGCTCTCGATCAGAAGAGCCCGCTCCCGTACTCCTGTCTGAGTCGGTATGCTGAGGGAAATCAGCGATGCCCTGATCTCGTGTCTCAAACCCTGCTCGAAGGTCCGGGCCCGGAAGAATGGGTCCCGTACCATGTCGGTCGAGTAGCGCGAGAGATCGGTAAATCTCGCCGAGTACTGAGCGACCGTCATGCTGCCCTGCCGCAGCTGTAGAAGCTCCTGGATACGCACCGCACGAAGGGTGGCTGGGACGAACTCCGAGCGGAAGAGGCTCTCAAAGTCCGTCCAAAGTAGGGATGCCTCATCGTGCACCTGGAGCATCAAACTCTACCATCGTCCTGCTGCTGCGTGTAGTAGGCTCGCAGCGAGGATCACCATGAGGTCTGCTGGTGTCCTCACTAGACGAAACACTCGTACTACTGCCTCCAGCCAGTCCTCTGCTACCTGGGGATCCGTCTCCCCGCGAAACCTGGGTGGTCGCTGGCGCTGAAACTCATGCAGTGCGCTGAGGCGACGTGCATCGTCAGCAGCTGCTGCTGGAAGCATCGGGGGCTCGGCGGGTAAAGCTACCGCCGGTGCCACTACTGGCAAAGGGCCCTGCACCGAGGCCTCGTCGCTCGGTGGGCTGTCGTCACGCTCGACTCTCGGAACCCTAGCTGGCTGTCGTCGTGGGGCCATCCTGAATAGGAAACAGGTGCGCCACGGTCAGAACAGTATACCTGGTGAGCTGATATAAGTAATCACAAAGAAAACTTTGAAACACACCCGCAATCAATGTTTTCGTGCATTAAGTCGGAAATCACAAGTCAGGGTCCTGGTGTACGGATACGTCGGCCGCCGCACCAACACTGGACTCCCTGGACTGATAACCACACTCAATACGCTAAACATTATTGCTTCACATAGAAAAGATCAGAGTTCACGGTAGAACCGAACTCCTCTGATACCAATTTGTCACGACCCGCCCTCGGGGTCCGTGCCGTGACTACCCCAAGCCCGCCTTCCATAGGCCAGGGGCCGGCGACTAGCACCAAGGCGTAAATCCCAGTAAAAAGGGAAGGCATTGCCTTTGTAAAGTAAACAAACACCACAGAGTAAACAAGCGAAAAGTAAACACTAAACAAAAGCAGAGTACAACTGAAAGTGCGGAAAAGTAAATGGGCCTGTATACAAACCCAAACTGAAATTAAAGTACAACTCGAAAGGGAAAACAGCAACTGAAAAGTAAAAGCCGCTACTCCGAGCTGTCCACTGGAAATCCCACCTGAAGGGTGGGTACAGATAGCTCCTCTGCTTCACGGGTCCCGCCGTCCGCTCCGAGCACGTCCCGCCCAGTGGTCCACCTCCGGGTACCGTCCCGCTCTGCAAGCCTCAGCTAAGGTCAACGTTGTCCGTCGTCTGCAACCAACACAACGTAGTGCGGGCAAATCCCGTGTAGGGGTGAGTATAAGCTACTCAGTAGGAACCCCGAGACCCCTGAAGGTCTCTCAAAATCCACAAAGGATAAACCACGAAGAAAGGTACAATCACGAAGTAACAACCGACACTGCTTAGGTATATGCCCATACATATACCTAAGTCATCAATTCAAATACGCTCCAACCTCCGAGCCCAAGTACAACTCAGTCCACACAGGATAGTAAACGTATTCCACACAGGAAAGCAAAACGTAATCCAAACAGGATTGCACAACACAATCCACACAGGAAAGCAATAGGATTCAGCTCACACAGGTATACTTTCTCAAGGACGATAAAGATGATCACTGATCCATCTAAGTCGTCGGACCCACGAAGGATCGATAGGTAACTAACCCCTGCAAAGACCACACAGGATCGGGCCCACACAGGACCTGTAGGCGCTGGCTCACACAGAACCGCTGAGCGCAAGGACCCACACAGGATCGAACCCACACAGGATCGGGCCCACACAAGACCTGTAGCACTGATCCACGTTGGATCGCTGAGTGCTGAAGTCGTCGTCGTCGAATCCACACAGGATCTCTGTACTGTCGTCGTCGCAGTCATAGTAGCAGTCGTAGCAGTAGTAGGAGCAGTAACAGTCGCAGCCAGCACTAGGGTTCCCGCACACAGCAAGCTCGTTCGGAGGGTCCGCTCCACGAGCCGAGAGGCTGATACATCAACAGTCACAAAGACCAGAGTTGATGTATCCAAAAGTTCCGTATCGTCAACAGGAACTCAACGCAACAGACGGCGCGTCGATCGGACGCCCGGTCTGAGAGTTATTGACATTTTCGTCTCCGGGGCCCGGTTGGTTTTTAAGGAAAAACCAACCCGACCGTACTCCACCTGCGTCCAAACCTCGGGCGGATTATGCCAAAAGATCCGTTTCACTAAGAGGAACACAACGCGACTGACAGCGCGTCAATCGGACGTTCGTAGCTCAAGATATGAGTGTTTCCGCTCCGAAGGCCCGGTTGGTTTCGTGAATGAACCAACCCGGACGAACTCAAAGTAATCCGAAACCTTGAGTGCAATATAACGAAACGACCGTCTCGATCCAAGGATCGTGTTGCCGCAGACGGTTCTTCAATCGGAGATCCGAGGCTCATGATATGGCCAAGAGACCAGAACTGGTTCGAAACGGGGGGGTCCGGGTCCGGGCCGACCCGGCCCGACCCACCCCTGGGGCGGTCCGGCCGGCGCGGCGGCGCGGGGGGCCACGGCAGCGTGGCAGCGCGGGGGACCGCGGCAGCTTGGCGCCGCGAGGTGGCTGCACGCGGGGGCTAAGCCCCCGCTGATTGAAAGGCGGTGCGGCCTTTGTGTCGCGCCATTTGCAAGAAACGGCCCCCGCACGTGGGGGCCGGCTGGAAATAAAACCGGGGGGCTGCTGCCCCTCCTTTATATGAAAACCGCCCCCCTTTAAGAGGGGGGTTTTTATGCGCTGGCCGGGGGATTAATTCCCCCGGTTTAACGTTATCCGGCCGGCCAGCTGGCCGGCCGGTTTTCTCCAACGGGACCGGAAATTCTGGTCCCCTCTTCGGCTTCCGACGCCGGCGGCCCGACCGCCGGTCTTCTCTTCCCGCCGCGGCCCGGAACCGGCCGCGGTGTCCTCGTCCCGCCGCGGCCCGGAACCGGCCGCGGTGTTCGTCGTCCGGCGTGGTGCGACGACACCGCACCCCCTTCGCCGTGCCTTGATTCCTTTCAACGCGGCGCGACGGCGTCACGTTCTTGAAGATTCTTCCTCAGAGTGGCGCGACGGCGCCGCGTAAAAAAATAATTGTACGATTATCCGCGTGCTGCGACGACACCACGCCACTTTGCTTCCACACGCAAGAATAAACAACAAGAACGATGGAGGGGGTTCGGTCATGTTCATGCGGTCCGGCCCCCTCACGTTAAGCAATAACGCATTTTTAAATAATCCAAAGCCACACGTTAGACTTGCTAAAATTCATGATCAAAAAATAGAATGACTAAACAATAATCAACAACCCCTACCTCGGGTATAAGGTTCGAAGATTGTCAACGTTCCGCGGAAGACGACGTCGCGGAGGTCGGGCGTCGCGGTAGCCGTTCGTCAAATCCGATGACGAAGGGATGCGTTCGAAGAGACACGTCGTTGGCGAAACTTGTACGCCGACGAATGTTGTCCGAGGAAGAAGCGTTGTTCTCTCTCGTTGACACGGAAGACGAAGAAGAGCGGAGCGGCGTTCTTCGTCGGTACTTGAGCGTTCTTCGTCAAGTTGAGCGTTCTTCGTGATCTTCGTCAGAGATGAAGAAGAAGAAGAAAAAGCTCTCCACCTCTCAAGAAGACAAACAATTAACCAAAATAAAATAAGACAATCATCTTATTTTATTAACACACTAGAATTTCAAATGTTTGAAATTCAAAAGGATTAACTCCCTTAATTAAAAAAAGTAACTCAAGTCATTTATTGAGGCGTTAAGGGAGTTGAGAGAATATGAAAGGTTTAGGGGTTCGTGTGGGCCCCACCACACTTAATCCTCCCAAGGGAGGTTATGTGGGTGTGGTTCCCAATTCCAACCCCCTTTGGTAGGTTTTATCAAGTTATAATAAAATTTGTTCTTCACAAATTTTATTTAGCTCAAACTAAAAACCCCAAAACTAACTTTCAACCCGCAACAAACGCAACTTCTGAAAAGGTCTCTTTAAGTGAATATCGGTGCTGCGAGTTCATCGGTGCCCTCGGAATTCAATTCCGAGCACCGGATCAAAAGTTAGGAATTCCCGCTCATTCGTTCACTGAACGTACCAGAGCCAAACTTCGGAAATTGATTCCGTGCACTCCGGGCCTCGGAATCAGGTGCCGTCTGAAACCGCGCTCTTGTAAAATTCTAAAGAAAATTAAGAAAAAATTTTCCTTGAATTATATGGGTCTTTCAGGAAGCTACAAGGATTGGATGTGATGGTTTCCATACCTAGATATCCTACAAGGGGGTCAGACATGTTCAACATAGTGAGAATTGTTATTATTTTTTATAGTAAAAATAAAAATAAAAAGGGGGAAAGTTATGATATTAATTATTATAAATAGAAATTAATTTTTTCCTAATAAATGGAAAATTAATGGATGGTCACAACATGAAGAGATGATGGATTAGGTGTGACATGGGAAGACTTTCCCCTTCCCATACATCAATAAAATATTATAATAATATTATTATAATAAGGATAGGGGGAGAAACCTCGTAGTGATCCACCTACAGAATTTGGGAAGTGGTCTCTCTAGTTCATATGAAAACTAATGTAAATAAAATAAATAAAATAATATTAATATTATAATAATTTAATTTACTTTAATTAATATCAAACCACCATTTCTTACAAAACTTCTTCCTACAAATTTGAACTGAAGATTTTCCAGTTACATCGTAACCCCAATGTTGAGAAAGTAATTTCAAGCCAATGTTAGATAATTTTTTAATGATTGTGGATCAGGTCCATGAAGTGACTAATAATAATCATACTAATAATAATCATGTTTTTATATAATCTAGTATCTATTGTATATTTCCTATATGGTGTCAGATGAATAATTGTTTGAGGCATCATCACCCTAGTATGGTGATGGATGATTTAAGACCAATATTTTGTATTTGATATGGACTCATGGATCTAGTCCATGAAACTCAATTTCAGCGTTATGTTTTGAGATGTGTTTTTTTCAATGTATTTGATTTCATAATGTGAATAGTCTATCATGATTTTTTCCCATGATGATCACAAGCGTGTGATGAATTTTTTATGTAATGTTCATTAATGATGATATATTGATGGTGTAAAATTATCAACTGTCGGACCGAAAATGAGCCCCATGTGTTCAGCAGCCTTTCTTTCATGATACATCATGTAGTACACATGCATGTTTTCTGGACATAAAGCCATGTAATAGCAAGTACATATCCAAGAAGTGGTGTAGGTCTATAGTCCCTTTGGACCCCTTACATGTTGTGAAATTTTTGATAATAGTCTACCACTTGTGTATCCTTTGTATTGACTCTGATTTTTCACACCATTTATCTTATCCTTAGTGTTTTTTCATAAATAACATGAAAATATCTTTTATAGTTTTAATTGTGATATGGATTGTGATTTTACGATAGTTTCACATCCTTAAGAGGTTCCCAACAATAGAATTGATCCGACTAGATCATCATAATGTTTCCACCCTATCAGTGACTAGGGAGTGGGTCCTCTACCTACTGTGTGACACACTCCATGTACACGAGGGAGTGAGTCCTCTATATACATTGTGGCTCCCACCTATGGAGTGAATGAATGGGTCTCCTATCTACATAGTGGTTTCCCCCTAGGGAGTTAGTGAATGGGTACTCTATCTATTTAGTGGAACCCTATAATATATTCATGGAAGGGTTCCTCTACCAACTGAGTTGAACCATTCAATGAATCTAGCTATTCGGTCCACTATCTACTGGGCGTCACCCTTATGTAGAGAATGGGCATGGGTCCTCTATCTATTTAGTAGAACCCTCCTTTCATACTCAGTTATATAGTATCTAGCAACACATTTTTCCAACATCTATGTATTATCGTGATGGGGTGTGGACAACATGGATACATCTTCAAAACGACATGTGAAATGAAGGGAATCAATTTTTCCCATTTTAGAGCTGCAGGAAGACTCATTGTTCTCATTTTGGTTTTGGAGATGGATATCCCCTTTCTCTGTCATATGTGTTTGTTATGATTAGACACACACACAAAAACACATATAGATGATTATATATATAATTATATATTTTTTTGGATTTTAGTTCTCTCTTGATATGGTATGATCTGAATACTTCTATCATGTATCAAATATATACCCATATAGTTTTCGTGGTGTCCTAATCGGTATGAATATTCAAACAAATTCATAGTATTTTACCAAACATATCATTACATATATAGATTAAATAGTGGTTGACGGTGATTTCATAAGAGAACAGGGATAACCTATTGAATTTGACCATGTACATTGTTTAGATCATTGAGATTTGTAGATGTTCTCTCTCAACAAATACATTTCAAGTTATTATTGAGTTGAGATATTTTTCTTGAGGGGCGTATATTTTCCCCTTCACTTATAAGAATATTTTTTCATACACATGTATTATCTAGAGGTTGTTTTATGCTTGTTTCTTACTATAAATGTTATTTTATTTTGTTGTTCCTCTTCAATTATACATGGATATGGCTTGGAGTGTTCAAATATGTACATTTGGAAATGGATTCTGGTTTTTTAATGTATTTTAATGAATTTATTCATCCTATTCTCTAGTAAAAGAGATTGGGTTAGTTTTAGTTCACCCTTCTATCAACCATGCCGTCCATGGTGGGTAATTTAACAGAAAATTAGAATCAGAGGTGGTTTAACATTGTAATTTTTTTGGACTTTTCCCATGTATGAGGGTTTGGTTTGGAAATATGTAATAAATTTAAATGCTTCTTGATTTCTTATTTTAGGACACAAAACCCATTGATGATGTGGTAGTTAGCATATCCATACCCATAGACTTTGACCTCCTAAATTTTGAATATGTATAAAAAGAAATTATATTCAAGGATAAATGTTAGATGAATCATATAAAATTGATTCCTTTGAGTTTTCTACTTGAGTCAGCTCTACATATTTTTTATTTACCATACTATGTCTTAATTACATTTTAGATGTGTCCAAATTGATGTCCACCTATGATTTTGAGACTCCTATGTGATGATGACAAGTTCAGTGGTGATGGTTTAGTTCCGGGACCGACCCCTGAGGTGTTTTTTATAATAATACACTATGTAGTGCTACCAATTATTCAGAAGAACATGAATCCATCTATGAATTGTTAAGATGATCATCCCTGTGTTTTGATGTTGATAAGTCCATTGGAATTTGATGAATGTATTCATATTGATATGGAACTATTCGGGTTCTAGAGAAATATACTGATGAGGTTTAGTGATGAGACAATCCCCTAGGAAGAAATGGTTTGAATTGAGGTAATGGTCCATTTTTTTCTTATGCATACTAAGACCAATATAAAGGATTCATGGGTGAATATTCTTCTCTAATGAGTATATTTTGGATCATGTGGTAGTGACATAATAAAAAACTATTTTGATTTCCCAAAGAAAATATTTATAGATATTGATCACCAAGGATTCATTGTGGTCCAAACCCACTTCTCTAGTGTTAGAGGATTGGATCGAATATGTGGTGTTAATGTACCACATGGATATCAACCCCTCCTGATGGTGTTCTTAGTAGTTAGAATTTTCCAGGGTGACATGGGGTGTCAATAGTTCCCCATTTTAGTGATGTTCAACATTTATTTATATATGAAAAAATAGGGACAATTCCCCCACAAATATGCATTCTTAAAATGCTATTAAAAACGTTGAGGAATGATTCAGTGCCACCTAAATAGGATTATGTCGAGGTGTGGATGATGAGTTTCTTGAATTTTATATTTTAGTTTTTTTATGGGAATGTGAAAGAGTGGTCTCTAGAAAAGGTGAAGAGATAGGAAAAAGGAAATATGTATTAAAATAGTGGAGGGTTGTGACCCTGAGAACATGAGTGTTTTTGAGGTTCATCCTATGTCATATCAATTATTGGATATAGTTTTGATGTGTGGTCATATGACACTTTCCCTGGTTGTAGCCCTTGTTAGAGCCATATAGATACCTATGGGGGTATTATTTCACTGCCCTTATTTTGGAGGATCCTATAGAGTGGATTAGTGATTTCACATTTCTCCATTTGTTCTGACAGGAATATATAAGGAGATAGAAAGAGAGAGCCTCACAAGAAATATTTTCATAATGGAAATGTGAACTTATGATGTTCTACTCAATGTGAGATAATATTTTACTATCTGTTCACATAGGATTTCTACCAGTGAGTGTTAAATTGGTGTCATTTTGACGGAATGTGCTTTTTACCTTTGATAAGGAGTGATCCATGAGCTGGGGTGGATGAACTCATTTTAATGAGGTTAAAAATGATTCCTTATTATTTTTCTAGAATTAATCACGGATTAATGTAATCATTATTCTTTTTTCTAGTAGTGGTGGTGGAGTTTTTGGGAATACATTTCTATTATGTGTCGAGTTTACCTCACTAATGATAGTTTTTATTATATGTGGACTTTCACCAATGATGACCTGATATTTGTGATAGTGTATTGGATGACCACAAGTAATCATGAATTCCTGAGGATAGTTATAGATTGGCCTCACTCAATCTGGGTAACTATATAGGAGTATCGACCCTTGATATTCGATGAACTCCCCCTAGTGGATGGAGGTGAAGTGGATATCATAGTTTTAAATTAGTATGGGTTATCACCTTCTTGAGTTTTGAGAGGTGCATTTTCCAAAAATGGATTCTATGAGCTAAAAATATTAAATTTCATTCTTGGTGAAACCCTTTGGGTTTTTTAGAACCCTATAAGAGTACAAAATAATTTTGAGCCCAATCCTTATCCATTATTCGGTCAATTTGTGTTAATGTTTTTACATGGTAACCTTATGTCCTCGGTTTCATAGTTTATGCATATGAAAAAAGGAGGATAGTTCTATTGGTGATTGTTAAAGGGGTATAATTCATCTACGGGGGATAAGAACTACCTACAAAACATTAGGAGTCCTTTGTGAATAGATGATAGTTTCGATTAGATTTCAATGTGGAGATTATTTATTCAATGATATCTCTCCATGTTAAGGATAAGAAAAATTTAGGAATTGTGTAAGTCTATATATAATAATCATAGGCCCTTTTCTAGTTGTTTTGATGGTCTAGAGAGGTGTTGTAAACCTTAACCTCGTAACCATAATAGTTTTGGCTGCTTATGCTATCCATGTGTCGAAGTTGAGGAAGTATGTTCATGACACATTTCATGATACCGACAAGAGTAAACTAGATCACGATAATGGATTTCCCTTTTTCAAAGATGTGGTATCACATAGAATAGGTAAAGAGATACGTTTCAATAGAATGTGTTTTATATGGGTTTCTATTTGTTAGTAGTGAATGAAATTATCTGTAATGATAATTGGAGTGGAAGACCTAGTATATAGATCATTGTCCCTAGCTTTTCCCCCTATTTTTTACTTTTCCTGGATGAAAATATTATAATAATTTAATAGATTAGTGAATATGGTTTTCTATGTAAGACATGGTAAAATTTCATGGAATATTTTCAGACCCAGGCACGGAGATGTGGTGTGATTCCAAATCATGGTGAGCCTAAAATTAATTTTATAAAAATATTAAACATATTTTATATCATGTGAATCTATTTTTTGATAAATAATATAATGGATCCTGAATTGAGTGTCTATATAGAAATCCATAACCATGGTTACGTTCTAAACATGGGGTTTACCAAAGAATTTACTATAGTTTGGTCGACACGGGACATTCAGTAGAGGCATCCGTTGGATGTTACATATAATTTAAAAACAATTATGAAATGGCATAATTAGAATACCAAGTGAATAACCACTTATGACATTCGTTAATGGTTCACTACATAAACCTTTCTATATCTAGGAGGATGAGGAGAGCTTTCTTCATTGGCTGATCAACATTGAATTATGAATGATTATTGAATCAAAGATAATCAGGAGACAAATGATGAACATAGGTGGATCATCATCATCATCATCACTAGAAGTAGTATTTTCCACCGATGAAGAATCTATAATCAAGGTATTATTCACAATTTTTTTATACATTTCCTTTAAAATTTTAATCATGTATTTGATCTAATATTAATATGTTATAATTGTTATCCACATGAGTCCCAAAATTTATTGATTATATTGAACTAGTAATGTTATTTTCCTATTCCACATGTTGTCCCACCATTTATATAATCACAGGAATAGAAAATTGTTTCATAATGGTAGTCTTTTTTCTTGTGATTTTACCTCCTACATTCTTCAATTTCTTCACTAATGTTCAATGGGACCACAATTCTTCTTTTTTCTGGTGGGTTTGAGTGAAATCGATCCCCCAGATTCAATAATGAATAAAAAATGTCACAATGAACAAAATTTTATGAATGGTTTGATAATTTTTAGGATGGTTTGTTTGATAATAGATCAAATGTGTACTATAGGATCATGTTCACAATCGAGGATACAATTGAGGTGTATCAAGGATGGTGGTTGATTAGTGGTGTTACATGATTGTATTTGGTATCCTAGTTCCATCCAGATGATGCATGGGGTTGATGTGTTGTGTGATAGTATCGATTCTGAGATGAGTCTTGGAACTGGGTATCATGGTAGAGGCTTCTTGACATGGACATGATGGTGGATAGACGGGGATCTCTGATTAGGTGGTCAGATGTTGTTGGGATAAAAATCCATCAATGCATGCTCTCGGTGTTTTTATGGGTGATTTTGTCCATTGCAAAAGACCAATGACAGTGAATGTGATTGGTTGATTTTGATGAGGCTTATTTTAATAATGTGGAATAGTTTTATAGTTTTTTACAACTTTTTGGGCCTCAAAATAGGGAGTCTTGTTATTTGGAAAAAGAATTGTTTTCTATAAAACATAGTTCATAGATTGTGAAGAATAATCTGCAGACTGCAATGGGAGTATGTAGAATAGTGATGGAATTTGAAAAATTAAGGGTTTCTGTATTGAAATGCTATAAGGACCATGAATCCTAGTGCACAGACCACATAAGGGATATTTTTTGTGGTACAATCGTAGTTTGTGGGAAGTATTGTGGTTTATAGGAGGAAACAATTCATTCAAATTCCATCATTCACAAAATAATGTGATCATTTAAGATGTCGAGAAGGGTTTTGTTCATAGAAGATATTGGCTGCCATAGAGAATCAAAGAACTAAACAAACATCATAAGTTGAAATGGTTCATAGAAGTATCATCGTATATGGTGAACTCTATACCACATTAATTATTTGAGTAAAACAGATGGGCCGATTTTCAATATCAATTTTCTTATATATGAACCACTAATCACATCATTAAGAAGAGAAATTTTCAATGGAAAACATATTTACTCTAGAAGAAATTTGACTATCTCTATAATAGTTTTCATGAGAGTCCATGAAGGAGAATAGGTTTAGGAAGATGATTCAACCATAGGATAAGCGATTCAGAAAATAGTTCATAAATGATATTTGTCCGGCTCGAAAGCTCACAATGGAAAAATATCCATGGAGGAAGAGTTAGTCTACGAAGGAAGTACCGGCCTATGGAAGCAGAAACTATTCATTATTGTCGAGGTTTTCCATGGAGGAGAAAGAGTTCATTTAAGAGAATGTAGTTTGTGTATGAGAGGTGGTCCATGATTCATCTACACGAGGTGGTGAAGCATAGTTCAAAGAGGATGCATGTTCTTCATCAAGGGGCTTAATCAGTTTGAAAAATAAATTTACACTATCTAACATTAAATGGAAAAGTGGATTTCATCTAGTTTTAAAAATAGGAATTCAACAGACCATCCATATATTGATGATTATGTTGAATTTTATGAAAATTAATAGACCTACATGTCCATAAACTGTGAGTGTATCTCTACCAAGAGATTTTGGAAAAGGAAGTGGAAGATGACTATCCTCTACACCAGATGTGATCCAGAGAAAGAAACATAGTGAGAGACAATTGGGAAAGTAGTTAGTGGACTATAATCCTTGTAAAGGTTGTGAAAATATTTATAGAAGTGATATATCCCGAGCATAATTATTCATAGTGAGCCTTAGTGAATTTGGTACAATCATAACATTTTAATTGTATAATCCTTGTATGAATCACAATGACGGTGAACCAAGTAAAAACCTATGTCTCATTGTGTTTCCTTTATTTCATTACTGTGAGTGCATTTTCATTAGAAAAAATTTGATTGAAAATTCTCCACATTAACAATAAAGTGGAAAATATGTTTCACTTATTATAAAGAGGTCACAATCAAGTGGGGAATGGGTTGTCCGAAAATAATATCCATTTCCTATTTCAACCCCACTTTCAGAATCTATGCCCCTTTTGGATAAAGAAATTGGTATCAGAGATAAGGATTCTTTTAACACATTTTTTCTCTAACCTAGTTCTTTTGATTGTTGATGTTAGATATATAGTCTGATATAATATTGTTGTGCCATTTAAAAGTGAAAAAATTCAAAAAATAGGAATTATTATGCTATAATTACTCGTTGTGGATGTTTCTATAAAAGGAATTTGATTTAGTTAAATAAATGAAAAAATTATAAAATAACAACATTGAAGAATCTGAATGTGAGAGTATTCACTCAATTAATGATGGTAAGAGAATTAGTGAAAAACAATATGTTCCTGGTGATGTTGGTACTAATAATGAAGATGAAATTGTAAGAAAACCAAAAGTGGAAGTTGGCTATGAAAAAATAAAAATTAATTAGAAACTGGATGAAGACATTAAATCCAAATATATCTAGATCTATGCTAAAAAACTTATGTAAAAACATTAGGGGAACAAATAATTGGATTATTGATGCGGCTACCAATCGCAAAGTGTTGAATGATTCTAATCTAAGGAACTGAAAAATGATTCTATGAAGGTATAAAAAATCAGTGCTAGTTATGATGGAATGTTTTCAAAATCAAAATAAATTCATAATATGGATGCTGGAAATGATGATACTACTGCACAACATTCTTGAATTGGTTTAGGAGAACCAAAGGATACATAAAGAGAATGCATGTTTCAATGACTCTGTTTCTATGAATGATTCTAAAATAATTGAAAATGATCACAAGATAGATAATAACTAGAAATAATTGGAAGATGCAATGACTATTGGGAAGGCTCTTATAGGAGAACATAATTGTCAAGTTAAATAAAGGGACAAGAGGATTCAATAATTTGAATATGATATAGACATAATCAAGAAATCAGTGGGAAAATATAATGCCAAAGGGAATCCAAAATTGAAGTATTATTTTCACTTACTATTTTATTATACTTTAGCTGGTGATGATGAGATGAAAATAAAATATAAAATTTTAGAGTGAAAACAAGAAAGGATTGTCTCCCCCAAAGGCTATATTGTTTTTGATTAATAGGTATTGGATATGATGACACATCTCCCATGAATCATAGGAAGATTTGTTGGAATAGTTCGAAAAATGTGAAAAATCATATATACATTAGAAGCATACCTAAAGAGGATTTTACCTGATGTAATAACAACATGTTCTAAATATATAGAATGCAATTTCATACTTCAAGATTTGGTTTGGAGGTGTTGGAATATAATTCATGTTGTAATGAAAAATACATTTTGGAATATGATTATATGAATAAGTGTCTGGATAAATAATATAGTGTGTCTCCCATAATAAAGTATCCATGAAATTCAACTATTATGGAAGACTGAGACACAACATGAGTATTTATCTAGAATGCCAAAGGATCAATGTAAAAATGAGAACATTACATTAATACACATCTCCAAAGAGAATGGATGAAATGATATATTATATTAATAAAAGATATTTTATATGTTTTGATAATGAGCATTTGGAATGACATTTCGACAAAAAGAAATACAGGATGGAAAACCAATCTAGAAGGATATCCCATACACTATCAGTGTACAACAAAAGGCCAATATTGGAAGACAATATGATATGTGGAAAAAAAATTACAGCATCAGGGTAATCATAATCGGATAATAAACGGATTTCAAATAACCCCCTCTATTAGACACAAAAAATTATTGGAAAAAAGGAGAATAAACCTAGACAGAAAATTGATGAGATGCTCCAACTGTGATTAAGAATAATGAAAATCCATTGGAAGATTCAACCACATTAGGAAATGTGGGAATTTTATAGATTACTAATTAAAGAAAAATGAATGAAGAATACCCAGAGAAATTCACATGTCATTCCACATTGGGAGAAGTGAAGACAATAGAAAAATACTCTCCAACGTAGGAACAAACATGAGATGAAGACAAGTAAAAATATTCCTTCTCAATGAAAAAGTCACGAGAAATGGAATATCCATGGAGAATCATGAAAGGAAATTTTTAATAATGGGTCTAAACACAAAATTGTAAAATCTATAGTCTATTAAAGTTTAAATATAAGAATAAGTCTCAACATGTGGGTAAAGAATGTTTAGTTATATTTCTAGAATATTTGAATTTGGCAGGAAAGTTGAAACATATACAAAAATTGTAAAGTTACATGAAAGAATGTATCGAATGCTTAACCCATATAGATAACCAAAATCCTATTATTTTTAATTCTAGAGGTTCCCCTCGATGTGTATAAATAGTATTAACTAATGTTGAAATGTTTCATGTTTAATGGTAGATTAGATCTATGGGTATTTGGCATCAATTATACAATGTGGTGAACTGATGTGCGATATAATATCAAAGAATTCAAAAAAGTTACAAAAGATAAATAAGGGATCTAGAATAAATCCTTGAATGGAGTTAACAATCTATGGATTCATAAGATACGTGGACATAATTGAGTGAAATTGACCATGATGACGTTATTTACATTATACCTTGTTTCTTACACTAAGTTTTCACTCTGTAGGCTAAGGAGTTTGGTTGATATCTCTTTAATGGTTGGGAATAGAAAAAGGGGGAGTTTCATATAATAGGGAGAACATTCTATTAATTAAATCGATGCATGGAATTAATGATATATAAATGGTGAATGTTTATTTTCAATAAAACATAATGGGGACACGATGCAACAATATAGTATTTCATAATTCTATATATTTCTCTAACAATGTATTATAATCTGACTATTTTCATGACACCAAGAATATGTGAGAGAATATTTTCAATGGTTCAACAAGAGGCTATGTAATTATTTGAATGCAATGACATCACTGTAGTAGATAATGATCAGAATCTTCAACAACATAGTGAATAGAATACTAATGATAGTTTTCAATATGTAAGATACTTAAGGGGAATTTAATTTGAAAATGACCGCTTATAATAAGATACTCATTATGATCACGAGGAAGAATCAATAGATAAGATCTTGGTTAAGGATATGAAGGAAAAGATTGATCAAATAGATAATAATCAAACCTACAAGAGTATTTCAAGGAAAAAAATATCTTTCTTTAGAGACTTTCGAAAAAAGATCATTGAGGATGGTATAGTGATTTTAAAAAATCATGAGTACTTTGAATGAGTTACTCTTAGATAGATGGTATTGATGTTGATAAAACATTTCACCTATTTCAAGTCAAGAGACAATCGAATTATTGTTGTCCCTGGAAGTGCAATGAATGTTCAAATATTTCTAGATAGATGTTATATAAATATTTTTGAACGTGGTTCTAGATTAAGAAAGGCATATTAAGAAGCCATATGGTTTTTTCATTTTTGAAGATTAAAATCAAGTATTTCAAATGAATAAGGAAATGTATGGGTTTTATCAACCACAAGATCATGATATTCAAGCCTTGATCTATTTTTGAAGAAGCCCGTTTTTCAGCATCGGGGTGTTTATCACAATCTATATGTAGACAATTAAAATAATAAAATTATGATGGTGTAAGTGTACATTGTACATAATCATTGATGGAACAGATGAAATGAAGTGAAGATGGTTTTTTGAATTCATTAAAAGTGTGTTCTAATGGTACATGATTGGTCAAATGACATTTTCCCTTGGTTTATAGATAAAAAAAAATAAAAAAGGGCACAATCATTCTTCAATCGATGTATTCAATAAAATTATTGTGAAGAATTGTGAAGGATAATTCAAGGGATAAAATAATCTGGTAGAAACCCAAATGAAACTATCATAGGATGATGAAGGAAATGTGGTTAATGTAATTGAATACAAGAAGATCATGTGAATCCTACTGTACAAAATAGTGGAAGGAATGATTTTATTTCATATGTTAAGTGCTGAATTATCAAATCATTCCCATGGAAATATACATGATTTAAGTGATTTTTTTTACATATTTATATCATTAGAACTATGGATTTAGGCATTCTATAAAATGTAAAATATCAACAGGTCTTACAGGGCTATATAGTTGCACATTGGTCCAGATCAGTAGATGATTGAAATCAACATTAGGTGGTGAATTCTATCTTGGTGGATTTTTTATTTTTTATATAAGTGGAGAAAAAGATTGTATTTCCTTGAGCACCATATAAGGTGAGTATATTGTGGCAACACAAGAATGTATGCAACTAATATGGAAGAATTAGTTTCTCAATGAGTTGGGTGTTCAACATAAATATCCCACCAAAATTCATTGTGACAATTCAAGTACTATAAATCTTATCAAAAATCTAGTTCATCCCTCAAGTAGAATGCACATTAATATCAAATATAATTTCATCATGGAGAAGGTGGGGAAATCCCTTGTTATGTTGAAACATTTTCATATAGAACAACAAGTTGAAGATATTCTAACAAAGGACTTTCCCAAATAATAATTTTCACGGGATCTACTAGATATAGGAGTTTAGTTTACTCTACACACTCAAAAAAAGAGTGGATGTGGGACCCCCATTCCTTGAGGTATATTGCATTTTTTCTAATGTACTAAAATGTGATCCTTTCCCACTTCTAGACCATACATGAATATCAATTTTTTTGATTGAAAAGGGGGGAGATATGGTTGCTATAAAATGGGGGAAAATATATTAATAAAGATAGGGGAGAAGCTGGAGGAGGGGGGTAGTGTAATCTTAAAGGGGGAACAATGAGATAGGTGGAGTATTAAAATTTTTTGGTTCTTGAATTGATCGATCAGAGGAAATATATCATGAAAAATGTTTTTCATGATAAAATCAAATGAGTGGATTTGGAATGGAATGAAGTCATTAATTTATGAAAATTTCATTATACTTTTATTTATGATTGTAATAATGGCCCATGTTGGCATAAAGTGTTTGTTTATTAAATTCAAGATCACAATCCAAATCATATAAAATGAATGCTAATAGAAGATTGAAAAATAATTAACGATGTTTAAAATTAATAAGTGATGGAAACCAACCGATAGGAGAGATTTTTGGTAACAAAATTCATCAAAGAGTCATCTTGACGTTTTAGGGTGTGATTTTGTTTGTTAACAAGGCCAAATGACCATGACTGTGTTTTTTTGATAATGTCGAATCAGGGTTTTAATGTTGGTGCAGTTTCCTAGTGTTTGCCAAAAGTTGGGGCCTCCAAATTGGGGGTTTTGTTTTTTGGAAAAGAAATGTTTTTCTATATAAAATATTTCATGTCCTGTGAAGAATAATTCACAGACCGCAAAGGGAGTACAGGGAATGGTGATGTAAATTAAAAAAAGTAGGGTTTCCACATAGTAGCATTATACAAACCACGAAGTAGGGTATACAGACTGCGTAGGGAAAATGTTTTATGAGATGTCAATAGTTTGTGGTAATTCATGTGGTATTAGGGAGGTAAATAAAATTTTCATTGAAAATAATTCATGGGAATGAGGATAAATTTTGAGAAACTGTGAAAAATTTTCTTCATAGAGGAGATCGACCACTGTATATGATCAGATTACTTTACAAATTATGGTAGAAATTGTTCTTGGAAGGAGGAAAATATGTGTTGAAGACTGTAACACATATAATATTTGAGTAAAAAGTATTTTTGAAATTTTATGATCTATTTTCAGACATAAAGGCTGCTAATAATGTCATTAATAAGTAAAATTTTCATTAGAAATAATCTTGGATTCAGAATAAATTTAGCTATGTTCGAAAGTGATAGTGGGAGAGTACATGACAGAGAAAAAGATCATGGGTATGACCCCATGAAAGGGTAAGTTATTTTCGGTAAAAGTATATGAAATGATTATATAGGGATCTAAAACTATCGAAGTAAAAGTTACAAAAATAATGATTTTGTCCATAGACGATGTACTGGACAACAGAAGGATAAACATTTCTTGGAAGTAGAGGCAGTCTACAGAGGAAGAAATAGTTCATGAAAGGTAATGAATACAATTGTGAAGTGGTGTGCCATGAATAATTTGTGCTACACAATGTAGCACAGTGCATGGAGGAATCAAGTTGATTTTGAATGTACTTAAATTGTTCTCAAATACCATTTCTGCTAACTAACAATACAATGAAAAGTGGATTTCATCAATTGGTGAAAATGATAACTCAATAGAGAATCTATCTATATTTGTGGATGTGTTCCTCTATGGAAATTAAGGGTCTTAAGAGTCCATAAACTATATATAGAGAACATCAAAGATCAGTGACCATTTTCAGAGAAAGACGGTGGACCTATCCACAGATAGTGAACTAGATGCAGATACATAGGGATCTAATCTTGGTATAATAGGTAGCAAACCGTATACATTGTGATAATAGTGAGATTTTTTATAGAATTTATCTAAGTTTAATATCATTATTGGGAGTGATCATTAGTAAATATC
This sequence comes from Viscum album, assembly GCA_963277665.1. Taxonomy (NCBI): domain Eukaryota; kingdom Viridiplantae; phylum Streptophyta; class Magnoliopsida; order Santalales; family Viscaceae; genus Viscum; species Viscum album. The sequence goes on along the minus strand of OY728122.1, from coordinate 610,322,881 downwards.
ATAAAATCATAATGTTTTTGTTATATTCTTCTTAAATATACCCAATTTGGGTGAACCGTGAAAAAATCACTATGTCCTTGATTTTTCATTATTAATTTACTTTCAGTGGATTATCATCATATTAAATTTGAATGGTAATCATCAAAATTAGCATTAATTATGCTAATAAGTGGACCTTTTAATAACGAGTTCAACATCAATGGGTGTATAATGTTGTTTGAAAAGAATATTCATACCAAAATTCACCCCCTAGTTAGTGTATCTAGCCAACTTTGGGACATAACAGTTGTTATCATATTTAAGGATTATTTTATTAGATTTATTTTCACTTACATGGTTTAGAATATTGTTCGTGTTAAAGAATTGTTATGATGTTATCGTGTTGTGCCATAAAAAATAGAATAAATTCATAAATGAAGTAGTAGACTGGTGGAATTCATTTGTGTGGCAGTTTTTACGGAAATAACATTATTTTTTTGACGGAATTAAATAAAGTACTAAATAAATAACAAGTTGAATTTGATAGAGAGATAATTAACTCTTTTAATAGTGCTACAATAAGGAATTAAGAACATGATATTACTAGTGATTTTGGTATTTCTAATGAAGGTGAAATTTTAAGAATACTTGGAGTGGAAGATGAATATTAAAAAAATTAATTGAAACATAAAATCACTGAAAATATTAACACTAATGATATCTGAATCCACGCTCAATAAATAGAGGTCAACAATCTCAAATATTTAAATTAAATTCTTATTGATTTGGCTACTGATCTGTGAGAGAAGAATTATTACCAATTTGATAAATTTTAAAAGGTGTCTAAAAAGGTAGAATATTCAAAAATGAATATATGGGAAGGAGTTTGAACTGAGAATAAATTCATAATTTGGAAGCCCGAAATGATAAGCATTCTACACATAAACCATAATCAGTTTAGAATAACCACTGACATTATAAAGAGAATACATGCTGAAAATAATATATTAATAATAATGATTCTAAAATAATGGATCAAGATGACATGATAGAGACAGTATCCCAATAGTTAGAAATTGAGATAAATAGTGGGATGACTCTCATAAGATAAAATATTTCTTTTATGGAATCTAGGGGAAAGATTATTCAACAAGTTGTACAATACCATGAGTAATTCATGAAATTATGGGGAGAATAAATTTCTAATGGAATTCAGAATTTGAATGATGGCCTGTATTTAGAATTTTGTTATCCTTCAATAGGTGATGATTAAATCAAATTAAAATATTATATTATATAGGGAAAAAATAAAGGATTGTCTCACCCCAAAGGAAAAAATATTATAGATAACATAATAAACCAAATAGGCATATATATATAGTAATAACGTCATATTCATTTTCTATGGAATTAATGGTCATACATGAAGCATTTTTTTTGAAGAGTTAGAATATATTTCATTTTGTGAAGAAAAACATATTTCTAAATATGATAACATGAAAAAGTTTCTTGAGAAATCATAAATAAGAGTCTCTCAAAAGTATGTATCCATAAAATGCTACTATTTTGGAAGTCATGGACACACAATGAGTATGTGTTAAGAAACCCAAGGGATAGATGTAAAAAAGAAGAATTGTAGTTGCTTCAACATCTAAGATAAGAAAGGATGACATAAGATATTCCAATAATTGAAGATGTTTTATATGTTGTGATTATGGGAATTTTGAAAGACATAAGAACAAGAAGAAATAAAGGTAGGAAAAAAAACCTAGAATGAGAACCCTAATAGTGGAAGTGTATAATAAAAAAATCCTATAATGGAAGAAAATTTGATAAAATGAAAGAAATGGTTTACTTCCTTAGTGGAATCATAAGGATCTCTCCAAAAGTATTATTAATAACCTCCTCTGTTATAAAAAACAAATCTCTTGGAAATAATGTTATCATGCCTAGAGAAAAAATGTTAAGAGATTCTCCTGTTTTGATTAAGAAAAATATAAATTGAGTGGAAGAATCAACCCCAATAGCTAGTGTTAGAAATAATTTGATAATTGAGAAATGAAAACTAAGTAATTAATAACATGAAATATTCACATGCCATTCCACATGTTTAGAAGAGAAGGAAACAGAAATAGCTCTCTAATAGAGGAACTAGAAAGTGAAGATGACCATTGTAAATATTCCCTCTTAATTAATGAGTCAAGGAAAATCAATTATAAATGGAGATTCAATAATTTTTTTACAAATGATCATAAAAAAAATTACAAAAAAGACAATCCTTTATACTCTAAATTATAGAACATGTATCAACATGCGGTCAAAAAATTCTTAATCATATTGGAAAAAGAGTTGAAGTTGGATGGGAAGTTTGAACATGCCAAAAAACAATGATGTTCTCTGTAAGAATTTATCAAAGGGTTGAACCATCAAGATCAACCATAATCTAATTATGGATGATTAAATTGGTTCCCCTCTCTATATGTGTAAACATGATACAAACTAATATTTACTTGTTTTCGGTTTATGGTGAGATACAATCTAAGGGAAGTGGCATGAAAAATGAAAAGTGATGATGTTATGTGATCCATAATGTCAAATGATTCAAATCAGTTACCAATATTTAATAAGATTTCTAGAATATTTCCTTGGGAGGGTGTAATGGTCTTTGGATTCATGAGATATATGGAGGTAATATAGAAAAGTGGATAGTGATGGCTCTATAATCATTGTCTATTGTTTTTTACACAGAGTTTGGACTCAATGAGATTAGTGGTTTTGTTGATGGATCATTATTGAGTGGGAATAAAAACTGGAATAGTTTCATATAATAGGGGGAACATTCTATGTATTAAAAATATTCAATATGTAAATGTTATAGAAAAGATAAAATTTTATGCTCAATAATATAGATTATAGGAAAGGTGGAAACATTCATGTATTTCATGAATATCTATTTTTCTCAAAAAATGTTGTATTATATGTTGATCTTCAGGATGCCATAAATCCATGAGATAATATTGTAAATGGTTTAACAAGACGTTGTTAATTTTTTGAAATCAATTATGTAACTATAGGAAAGAATGATCATAATATTAAACTACATATTGAAAAGTTCACGAAGATAGTGATAGAGATTCTAGAATATCAGGTGGAGTTGAAGTGGAAAATAATGATTCATAATAATATACTGATGATGATCAGGAGTAAGTATATTGATATTAGATTTGAGTTTATTTTATTGGTGATGTGTTTGATCAAATAGAAACAAATCAGACATGGTAGATAGTTTCTAGGCCAAAAGATACTTATATAATCTAGATCATATGGATCTTCTGAAAAAAGATAAATAAAGATCACATAGTGATTCGAAACAACACTATTGGTTTAAAAGAAGGTAATCTATGATAGGGGATGTCGATTTTGGTGAAACATTTTAAAATGTTTCAAGACTAGAAATAATCAGATTATTCTCAGCCAGGGAAGTGAAAAGAAGGTTCAATTTTTTCCAGATGGATGTCAAGTAAGCCATAATTAATATTTTTCTGGATTAAGAAGTGTATATTTATATGATATATAATTTTCTAATTCATTTAGATTAAAGTAAAGTATTTCAGTTGAATGATGAATTTTATGGGTTTATGTAAGAACATATAGTGTGGCATTCTTAGATTGATATGTTTCTTAAAAATATCAGTTTTTATGGAGGATTTTATCATAATCTGTTGGTAAAAAATGATATTAATCAAATGATGATATTGATGGTGGAGGAAAATAACAAAAATTCTATGGAATAGATGACATGCAGTGTAGACAGTTTAAGTAATTCATGAAAATTGCGTTAGAAATTTAAAAGTACTGTGGATTATATTGTTTACCTAGTTCATAGGTAACATAAAGAAAGAATGGGACATTAATTTACCAATATATGTATTACATGGTTGTATCGAGAATATTTCAAAGGGATAATTCCATGTAGATGTCATCTCTGATGGCTACCCAAGTGAATCAATTATGTGATGATTACAAAAAAGTGGTTAATGTTACAAAATACCTATAGATCTTTGGAAGCCTACTGTAATTAATAGAGACACGATCGAATATTATTTTTTCCACATGTCAAGCAGTGTGGTATAATAGAATTCCCAAGTAAGATCACATTATTACATTAAAAGGAATAATTTGGTATATTAAGGGTTTGGTGGATTTTCGCTTTCTATACAATGCTAAATCTCACCAACTATTATTTTTCTATATAGATGAAGATTGGGAAGAATCAATATATGATAAAAAAATTCTGTGGATAATTCTATCATGGTTGATAGAGTTTATCTTTTTTAATTTAAAAAATGATTTCATTTCAGCGAGAAAAACATAAGATGAGTATATTGTTGAAACTAAAGATTCCATGAAATTTTTGGGGATGAAGCCACACTTTAATGATATGAGAGTTCAAGTGAAATATTCGATGGAAATCCATTGTGATAATGGATGTTCTATTAATCATATCAAAAATTCAGTCCATCACTCATGGAAAAAGCAACCTAAAATAAAATATCATTTAATTAATGAGAAGTTGGAGCAACGATTTGTGATTTTGGAGAATGTGCACACAGAACAACATGTTTTGGATATTATTACAATGTCCTCAATCAAAGAATCATTTGAAAGGATTCAAATGGATCTGGTAGTTCAGTTGACTCCCTACACTAGAATAAATTTGGATGTGCGACCACCTATCCTAAAGGTATTGTGTGTTTTCTGTAGTTATCTAATACGTGTTATTTACCCTATTGTAGACAAAAAAGGACTGGCCTTCTTGATTTTCTACAAATGGAAGAAATTTTAGCTCAAAAATGGAAGGAAATATCTTCATAAATATTGGGGATAAACAGAAGGGGGAAGCCATAGATTAATGGGGGTGAATTGCAATAGGGGGTGTATTAAAATATGATGATGCTAGAAGTGATCAATCAAATGATATATATCACGACAAATGAGGTTTGTTATGAAATAAGATGAGTGGTTTCAACATGGAATGATGTTATTCATTGATGAAAAGTTAATTATACTCTTGTTTCTCACAGTAAGTATAGTACATATCTGTATAGAGTAAATCATTGATCCCTATCCTAATCGCAAGAAGTGAATGTTGATATTAGATGGAATAATATGCAATGATGTTTCAAATTTAAATTTCCTATCAACAAACCAAAAGGGGGGTATTTATGAGAAAAAAATATTTCAAGGAATACTATATATGTTTTTTGGATTGATTTTATTTATTGAAAAAGCCAGATGATCATGATGGAATGTGCTTTAGAGAAGGACTGTTTTTCTATAGAATAATGTTTTTAGATGGAGAAGAAGAGTTCACAGACTACAAATGGATTATGTGAAATAGTGAAGGAAATCGGTAAAAGTAATAGTTTCTTTATAGAAACACTATATAGATCACGAAGCATTTTATAAATACCACACAAGGGAAATAGATTGTGAGTGATCACAGTTTTCTAGAATGATTATAGTTTTTTAGGAATTTTTTGTGCAAAGGACATCATTTGTTGATTGGTGGTGGTGATTTGAGAATCTTTAAAGGTTTCTATTCCCAGAAAATATCAGTAAACATTGAGGATCAAAGTACTACACAAACCAAGGAAGGATAAACAATTTGTGAAAAGATCACATTATGCAATGAAGGTTATAACACATCGAATAATTGAGTAAAAAAACTAGAGTATTTTCAGATCAATTTTTATATATAAGTACCTCTAATCCAATCAATAAGAAAAAACATTTACAATGGCAAACAACTCTTCTCTGGAATAAATTTGGATATGTTTGAAAGAGTTCATTGGAGAGTCTGCGAAGGAGAAGAGGTTCATGAGGAAGATTCCATAAATGTATTTGTTATTTAGGGGAACATTCTATGAAATTACAATGTAGAGATCTAATTTAGAAAATGGAAAAGGTTCCATGGAGATAGAGTTGGTCCATAGATTACTTAATGGCCCACCGAAGTAGAAACTGTTCTTGGATGTGGAAGTAGTCCAAGGAGGAGAACAGTTCTTGGAAGCGAAGGATGTACATGGAGGAGAGGTGGCCCAAGAATCATTTAGGCTACATGGTGTAGTGTAGTTAATAGAGGAAGTTGTTTATTTTCAAAGGGATATAAACTGTTCAAAAAATCAATTTCTCTAACTAATAGTACACAAAGAAGTTTATTTGATCTATGGATGAAAATGAGACATTACAAAATACTATATATTGAGTTCAGGTTGTCTGATTTCATTTAAAGGAAGGGACCTACAATTTTGAAAATTATGAGTGAATCAATTCTAAGAGTTCTGATAAAATGAAGTGGAATACTATGATCATTTCCCCTATGAGTGATCTAGATAAAGATACATAGGGAGCGACCCATGGGAAAGCAGTGAGCTGACCTTATAAATGGTAAAGGCATTGATCCCAAGAATAGAATAGTTATAATCCATACTTCATTATTTGATACGATCCATAGTGAATTTTGTGCAATCAGAACATTTCCATTTTTTAAGTCATTCCCATTGAAAGAGATCCGAGTAAAAATTTATGTGTCCCTATGTTCACATTATTGCATAAAATTGAGTTTATTTTCCTTAGAAAAAATTATAATGTAATCAATCAACAATAACATTAAAGAGCACAATAAGATACACTAGTAATAATGTGGTCAACATCAGTTATATCTGGATGATGTTTTAAAGGAATATCTATAAATTGATTTCACCCCCTCTTAGTGTATGATAGCCCCTTTTGGACCTAATAGATGTTGTCAATGTAACACCCTGTGTTTTTATTGGTATTTTTTTTCTCGAATAAATTAAATTTTCATTGATATAATGCATTATAATGTGTGAAGAATTCATTTCAAATTAAACCATCTTGGCATATGTTACACGAAACACCTAATTGGGTTTGTTACATGCAATAATGACGTAGAAATCATTACACACACATTGACATGATATACATTACACAGAACAAAATGTTTCTATGAAGCATGATTTTGTTGTTATAATTATTTAAAGTAGATAATTTTAACATAGATATTAAAAATAGTAATAAATAAATTAAAAATATTTTTTAAAAATATTTTATTTAAATATAACATATTTATAATGAAGGATACACGTTTTGGAAAAGTACTTATATGTTTAATGATACTATTTCTCAAAAGAACTGCTTTTTATATCCTTCTGTGGAAAATAATAATGTTAATTTTAGACACATTTATAAATTGAATTTAATAATGTAAACAAATTTTTTGTATATAATTTTTTTAAATTTTTTTAGGGTGATGTTTTAGGATTTTTATGAGAAGCATCATTTTTGGATGATTAGTGAAAAATAATGGATTTTAATTTAAAACATCCTTTACATTTAAATTATCAATGATGATATTTTTTTTAATTTTGTTTATTAGATAAAAATATTATATTTTTATAAATTAATCAATTTTGGATCATTGTGATCTATTTAAATTTTAAATTGAATAATAAAACCTAGTAAACATTATATAAATTTTAATTTAAAAGCCCACATAGTTTACCCAACTATTGGATTAAATTAAATATACATTCATCCACTTATGTGACTGTAATTTAGAAAAAATGTATTATATATTTTGGATTTTATAAATTTATATCTTATAATATAGTATAGTTATTTTTTAACCAAAACCATTATTGAATGGTATTAAAATTAATTATAAGGATTAAGGTAAAATTGACCTTAATAGGGACAATACATTAATCTTAAGGGACACACACCAAGATACTTGTTCAAAATCCCATTGAAGACCATATTTTTATGCTTTACTCTATTTTATATTATTTGGTACATTATTTTATCCACATGACATGGGGAAAAAGTGAGTAATATTTCTTTTCCCATGATTTAAAAAAGTTTCACTACTCAACAACTATTAAAGGCCTCCACTCCTCCAGCTTCCTCACACATCTTAAACCACATTTGATAACCCATAATCATCCCAAAAATTTCCTCAAAGTCCTTCCCATAATCCAATAATCCTCCCCTATAGAATAAATACATTTAATGAACCACTTTTATGCAATCAAAAATGATTTACCAGAATAAGAGTTAACATTCTTCCTCATGTTATTTTATTTTATATAAATTATCCTACAATAAACACTTTTTAATAAATTATATTAAAAAAAATAATCCTAAATATAATTGGTTGTTTTTTGTCCTTGGATTTTATCTACAGTTACACATATATCCATGTAATGGGTAACGAACATACCAATTACATGTACGATGAACTACTGCCTCCTGAAATGATGATTCTTCATTTTTATTACCGCATCTCGTGGAAGAATTTATAATGTTAAAAAATTTATATATGTTATATAATATATTTATTACTCCTTTAATATTATTTATTCCTTTTACAACACATATATTTATAATTTATGTTTTCTAAATATGATAATTTTGTTTGTGGAATTGTGACCGACGACCCACTAAAAGTAATGTGATTAGTTTACACACATACTTGTAATGTATTAATAATGGGTTTAGTGAAATTATATATAATATATTACTTAATAATTTTATTTTAAAATTTATATATATATATATATATATATTACATTTTCATACAATTTTTCAATAAGACTGTTGAACCAAAACAACATTCATGTGAATGAACGACCTACGGTCTCTATGAACATTTTATTGTATTTCCTAATGGTATATTTTATAGATTATTATAATACACATATAATTAATAAAAATGATATTTCAATCCTATTTTCATTCTATAAATCAATATATAAGTATAATGACTTACTAAATAACAAATTGAGACACATGCAATGAACAAAAGGATATTACCTGAAGTGAATCCTTAACATAGAATAGTTAACACGTAGGTAATATAATGTCATATAATGTATTAGATATCATAATATATTTCATTGATTAAATTTTTGTAAACATATATTTATTACACATGAGGTTTTTTGGAGTACGAAGAGAGTCAAGACACAAGATATGGGAATTTTATCTAACAGTTAATGTCTGTGGGAAATATTTTGTATTCCCCACCCATTCGTTTCAAGTGGTGTGTATACTACACATTGATGAATTATATGATTAAAATAATTAATTTTTTTGTATTTACATATCAATTTTGTTTGTCATTCTATCATTGATATTATTTTTCTAATGTTACCAAATCATTAAAGTGTTTTTTTTCTTATTTTTTCCTTCGTTGAGATGCATGCCATGTTATGCACCTATATTTTTCAATGAGATGAATATAATGAATTGAAAATATAATATATTGAATATTATTATCTTCATGTTATTTTCGGCATCATTTAATTTTATATTAATAAATTTGGAGTACAGTTCATTGTTACAAAATTGTAAGAGTTTAGTGAAATGATCTCATCACATCATATGATTGTTTATGTTTATGATTTATTTGATGAAATAGTATGATGCATCTATCATTCATAGTCATTAATTTAATTTAATACATTAATTCATGATATATTTATATATTGGTACTATTTGTTAACTGTTTGGTACATAATATAGTTATTTTTTTTTTCTAAATCTAGAAATTACCTCTCTTACTGGTCAGTAATCTATCTTTTTTCAAAACTAGTTATATAGAAAAGTTTTATATATTTATTTAAATATACATATTTAATTTATTTTAATGAAACATAGTTTTGAAATTTTTTTCAATATTTAATGATATGTATTCAACATATTTTCAATAAAATTATTTTAAAAATGATTTCAAGATTCTTATATATGTTTTCAATGAAAAAAATTTCAAAAATTATATAAATATTTTTTTAAAAGATTGAAGTAAAAAGGCTTTAAACAAATATATAGGGCCTATTTAATTTTTTTTTAAAAAAGTTCCTAAAATGATTTGAATGAGTTATTTATAATATTTTATGTTTATTTTCATGAAATTTGATTTCAAAAGATTTTATTTTTTAAATACCTTTATTCCAAGAATAAATTCTATTTTTTCATGAAATGTTTACAAAATATATTCTCTAGTTATTTTCTTTCTATGATAACATTTGATGAAGTAACTGAATCCCATATATGAAATTATTGAATGGTTTCATTCATATTCTTTCTTAAATGGTTTATATTTTGATGGAATGATTCTCATAAAACCTATTTCTATTTGACGTGTTTTATGCTTTTGAAACATGCTTCCATTCACGAGTTATACTTTGATGGAATTATATTGAAACCTATATTTTCCTATATGATATTTTATGATTACATGTTTATGTAACCCGTTTCATTTAACGGGTTATGATATGATTTTTTTATGAATTTGTGGAAAATGTTTGTATGATTTTGTTATAATATGGGTGTGACCCATATATCTCACCAATGAATTTGGTAAAAAATTATATCTCATGATTTAGAAAAGTTGGAATGAGAAATGAAATTTTTTTAATATTATCATAGTGTAATTCAAATAATAATTGTTTAGTTTTATAGGGCGGGAAAGTGGAATCACATTTGTTCAACAAAACATGGATGGAATAAGTTGTTAACCTAGTTCAATAATAGACATTATCCAGTAAGATATACTTGGATGAAATGCCTTTACTACAATTGAAATACTTATATATTCATATGATTATTACATAAATCCATATTTTATTACTATGTTATGATTTCATGGAGTATGTTCTTCATTTCCTTATGATTCACATCCTATGAAATGTCATGAAGTATTCTCGGATTAATGTTTTTGATCTTTGATATGCTGGGTTTGATCTTTTATTTCTAATATCATTTCTCATACCCTTATGATCATCGCTATTAAAATGTATCACACTTTTTTACCCTTATAGAGAAATTGAGATCAACAATTTTTTTCCTTCCCCATCTTATGAAGAAATATTTTATTTTTGATGTGTCTACGAAGGGTTCTAGTCAAGAAGATCCTATTGGGAGATGATATAGCTGACTTATTTATCAGTGATTATGTTTACATTTTCCAATGGAACTAGACTAGTAGGGTCATTGTGCATTTGTGCATGTACTATTTTATTTATTCTTAATATGTTGTGTAATTTTAATGTATGAAAATATTGTCTTTGAAAAGATGATATTAGGGAAAATTTTTAGTTAACCTTTGGAAACTAGTATGTTAAATCCTTATTGAGAATTGCGAGTGCATGTGTATAGATAAGTATAAGGATAATGAAATTTATAGGAAAATCTATTAGATTTTTACTAAAGGAAATATTTAGTGGATTCCTAGAAATACATCCCTTTCTAGATACTACATGTGGATGTGGATCAGGCTTAGATGTTCCTAGGTGTAACAACTCATACATAATATCCCAAGCATGAATCCGGGTAATCTGGTGCATGATAATCGGCCATCCTAACTAACTAGTTTGACCCTCTTTAGGGATATTAATTTGGAATTAATAGACCATTCATGATCCATCACTATGGAGTTAAAAAGAAGTGGGATATGGATAAGTTATCATAAACCAAAGGGGACACAAATTAGAGAAGGGATCATAATTTAGACATCTTATAAGTGAAATTTCATGATTAAGTGGTTCTTCAATGTGGTAACAAGTTATTTCTCAATGATTTTGGTTTTGGTAAATGGATTGAATCTAAAGGAACCATGTTAATGGGGCCTACCATGTACAATTAAATGATTGTCCATAGGAGAAACCAAATCATATATGAGGAAAAATGAATACCATTTGTCTATTATTCTCATATAGTGTTCTCATTCTATGAATCATTGTGGACTTCCAAATGAGAAAATGAGGGAACCACATTCTATTGATTATATCATGAGTAATAGTCCAACATCTTTCTGAATCTCATCTAATATAGTTGTTATTTATTAATGGATCAATACCATTGAGAATATATTCTCCAATCTCATATTTTCAGAGCATGAGAATGTCATTCTGGTTGTTTATTGTATTGAAGTTGAAGAAAACTAGTGGTGGAATCCAATTAAGAATATGAGGAAGAAATATTATATTTAATCCATGGATTTTGATGATTATAGTATCTTATTTTTCAACAAATTATTTCCTAATATTCTTCCTTCCATGATGGATAATGGGTTACTCAAGTTGAAGTATAGGGATGATTAATCTATTCGTAGCTATGAGTCTAATTACATGGGATATGTGAAGTGCGCTTTTGGAATAATTATCCAACCATAAAATGAAATTTTATAGCTTCTTTAGTGGATTAAATCCAAGTATCAGGAGGTTGGTGGCCATAAGAGACATTATTAGTCACAAAATGACTGTGTGATGTGCAATCAATTTGAAATATATGTTGGATTTAGAAATCAACCTCAATGTTTTTACATGAAAATTATGATTGAGTTTATTGTAAACTCTAAAAACCTAGGTTAAAAGAATATTAGTTTTCTTTCATTCTCTAAATGTGGGAAGAATCATGGAGCAATTTTTCCTAAGGGGTATATGAAATGTTCTAAGTGTAGAAAGAATGGTCACTAGGTAATTGATTATCCAAACGAGAGGACGAATTTATATTAAATGATAATGGATAGAAAGTTTCCTACAAAAAATATCTCTAGATTTAATTCTACAAGTGTAAGTAGAATGAGAATTACAGTAACTTATTCTCAAAACTATGGTATGGTGATTATGAATGATGTTAGAAACCTCTAATGTTGAGAGATAAGGGGAAATATCATATGAAATTTATTTTTGATGAGGGGTGCTATAACAACATGATTAATGGTACACATACCATCCAATATTATATTTATAATGTCATGCATGATTTGTAATCTACCCAATCATAAATATGTAAGGAAATTTATAAGGGTTTTATGATTCTACCAAAACATGTAGATGAGGAATTAGTAGTGAAACCACAAAATGTTTTATGATTTCATCCCATGTCTATTATTTCTATCCCATTAATGTTATTGGTAATGTGATTCATGAAAATTATGTCCTTCATAATTTGGTTGAACTTGATGTTATCATAGTCATGGATTGGATTTCTCTACATAAATACCACATCAATTGTCTTATAAGGAATGTTACGTAATATATTTCAAACCCTCCCGTTATTATCTATCAATGTGATGGTAAGCATGAAATTAATGTAGATTTTACATTTAGTGTATGTGTGTTAATTCCCATTCAGAAGGGTTTTCTGTCATAATTTGTTGGTGGGGAAATCAACATCAATGATATTACTATTACAGGAGAATATTTGGATTCATTTTTGGAAGTATTTCTTAACCATCCAACAAAATTTGACGTTGGATTCTCAATTAAACATATAAATGGTTCCACAAAAATTACAATGAATCCTTATGAAATGGACCTGATTTAGTTGTATGAATTGATGGAGATATTCTAGGAAAACCTCGATAAAAAATTCATTCAATGAATGGTGTCACCTTGGGGTGTACCCGATCATTTTGTAAGAAATCATGATTAATCAATGAAACTCTAAATTGATTATTAGGATCTGAAGAATATCAATGAATAGAAAGTATCATCCTCTCCATAATGATGACTTGTCTGATAAATATCACAGAGCTCAATAATTTTACAAGATTGGTCTTCCATCTAGATATCATCAACTGAGGGTAAATAAAGAGGATATACCATATAGGGAATTCCATTCAAGGTATGGAAACTATGAATATAAAGAAATTACTTTTGTTTTTAATCATTACACTTCTATATTTCGGGATTTAATGAATAGATTATTTATATATTACCACATTAAATGTTTTGTAGTGTTTATCAATGAAATTATTATATATTAAACCAGAATGTAAGAGAATGATTATCACTAGATAATTGTATGAAAGATCTTAAGGAAGGAGAAACTTTATGAAAAAATTTCTATTTGTGTGTTTTGGATATAATATGTCTCATTTTTTGCATCACATAATATCATGATATGGTATAGAAGTAGATCCATCAAAGATGGTGGCTGTTGAATACTGGACAAAAACCACCAAGGAGAATTATATCTACGTCTTTTTTGGTCTAATTGGATATTATCGATTATGTGTAGAGAATTATTCAAGAATATCTAATCATATGATCATGTTAACTTCAATAGTTGTCAAATTCTTCTGGAAAAATGAATGTGAGAAAAAAATTTAGGGGAATAAAAGTAAATTCTAGTAATTAAACCTCTGATAACATTACCCTATAGTGGATAAGGTTTTTTAATCAATAGTGATTCATGCATAGAGGGATTGAGATGTGTTATTATGAAAAATAAAAACAATATCATTTAGGAAATGCAGAAGTAGAATATTAATGAGATAAATTACCTGAATCATGATTTGGAGTAAGCAGCACAAATTTTTTCATCAATGATATGAAAGAATGATATATATGGAGAAAATTGAGGTATATATACTGATCAATATAGTCAAAAATGTATATTCTCATAGAAGGAGTTCAAAATGTGCTAGGGAATATGGTTAAAGTTGATAATGGGTTATGATTGTTCAATTCATTACACCCATTTGTAAGTGAACAATGTGGCCAATGTAGTGAGTTATAAGGATCATGCTAGATTATATATGATGAGGATCATACAAGATCCAAAATTTCTATATTTAGAAAAGGATGGATCTAGAAATCTAGAAGGATAGGTAAAAATATTATATTTATAAAATTAATGGTGAAACCTCAATCTTTTTTAATATTAAGGTAGATAAGAAGGATGAATTAGAAATGAAATATAATGATAGAAGTTATTCGAAGTATAATAATGATTCGGGTTGAATGATAAGGTTTAAGAACTGGGTATATGTTCCTTCCATAACATAATTGAATGAGCTGTTAGTGGAAGATCCCATTTCATCATTATATATTCATTCTGGATGTATAATTATGAATTATTACTTGAAATAATTGATTTGGTGGGAGGGAATAAAGATATATTTCACATTGTTTGTATCTAAGTGCATGGTATGCTATCATGATATGGTTGAAAGATAAAATTCATATGGGATGTTTCATCCATTACATATACCAGAATGGAAATGGGATATTATCACTATGGATTTTATCATTGGACTACCGAAAAGTTATAATGTTATTAATTCTCTATGGTTGGTATTTGATCACATTAAAAATTCAGCACACTTCATCATTATCAAATAATGCTTCTACTTGGATCATCTTGCATGATATACTTTAACAAAGTGGTAGGGTGTCATGGAGTACCACATTACAATATATCAAATTGAGATTTGAGTTTCACCGAAATGTTAATTATAACTTTTCATAAAGAACTAGACAGAAAATTGATTTTTAGTATAGGTTTATTTCGACATATAGAAATTAATTCTGAAATAACAATTCAAACCCTATAGGAATTGTTGATATCTTGTTTCCATGATTTAAAATGTGGTTTGTATAAATAAAATCATCTAGTTGAGTTTTATTTCAAAAATATATTTAAATCCAGAATTAATATTTCATCTTTTGAATCCATCTATTAGAGAAAACATGGATCTCTATTATTCTAGGATGATATTGGAAGAAAAATTCTATTAGTACTTGAGATCGCTAAATAGGTGGTCGAGATGGATAAAACCAATCAGCGAGATATCCAACTGGTTCAAAGTTGGTAGAAAATTTACACTGATAATATATGACATGATCTAAAATTTGAAGATGGTAAAAATGTATTTCTATTACTCTCACCCTAGAATAATGTAATGGGATTTAGTAAGAAAGGGAATATAATCCCCATGTATATGTCCACCATTGCAATTCATGATCATTTTAGTATGGTAGCCTATAACATGGTAATTTCAACAAATATCAATCAATCCCATGTTGTGTTCCACGCATCTCATCTGATTAACTAAATACCTGACTCATCACATGTACTAAACATAGATTTCATTCCACAAGAGATGGATCTTTCTTACAAAGAGAAAGAAGTTGAAATTCTAGACTGATTAGAGAATGTTCAATAACACAAAACCACTAAGATGTTAAATGTTTTGTGTAGAAATCATCTGTTAGATTAAGCTATGTGAGAACTTAATGATATAACTACGTACAAGAATTCTCAAATTTTTACATGATTAATTAATTTTTAGAGAGAAATTAATTTTTCTAGGGTAAAAATTTAACACCCATAGTTTTTATGGAATATGTATTTCCAGAAATAAATTAAAATGTCACTTTTATATATCTTTTCACTAAGACAAAAATTATTCTCAAACAAAACTAGATTAGAATATGATACACACAACATCATCTAATAATATATTTCCCAAAAAACCAACTCTGTGTATTTACACGTAACACCGACTTGAAATACGTTACCCGTAACATTGAGTTTCAAAGAAACATCACTTAATTTTTATAATTATATAAATAGTATAATTATAACATAGATGTTAAACATAGTAATATGAATAGTAATAAATATTTTCCAAATATTTATTATAATGTTTTTATATTACTATTAAATATTGATAATGAAATATTTACTTTTTTGTAGAGTCCTTGAATGTCTAAATATAAAAATTTTCCAAATGAATTTCTCTTAGTGTGCTTCTGTAAAAACTAATAAAATTTAATTTAGATACATTTATATATTTAATTTTATAAAATAAAATTCATTATTCAATTTTGAATTTAAAATTAACATAATTAAATTATTGGTATTTCTGTGAAAAAATCCATTTTTTGATGAATAGTTAAAAAAACATAATTTTAAATCCAAAATACCATTTATTTAATGTATTTATAAAGATAATTTATATTTCAATTAAGTTGAAATTATTTATTGAATTATATTTTTATAAATTTATCCAATTTTTGTTATTGGAAAAAATTTCACTTTAAAATTGAATATAAAAACATATATTTTTTTATCCTATTTACAGTAAAATTATGCATTTTCGACCCCACTATGAGATAAAATTTAAATTAATTTCAGCCACTTCTTTTTTTGGAATTTGGAATAAAGTATTACATATTTTGAATAATAATAACATATTATTTCTAATATGGCAAACATAGTTTTTTATACAAATTATTAGGGAATGTATTTAAAATTAGTTACAACATTACGGGAAAATTAACGTTAATAAAGAAATACACATAAATCAAAATGGATCAAAAAACATAGAAATTTGTCCAAGATACATTGGAATCAATATTTATACTCTATGACACCCTATAAATAATTTTGTTCAGTTATTGGATCCACATTACCTGGAAAAAACATTGGTGTAATTAGTTTTCCCAGAATTTATATATGTGCCACTACCCCTCTATTATAAATGGATTACTCTCCTCCCACATCCTCACAAGATTAAAGACACAATTTAGAGACCAATATTAGAACTAATATGTAATAAAAATCCCTATCATCATCATATTTTCATTCATATGAGAAAAAATAAATAAAAGTAGGCCCATTGATGAAAACTAACAGGAGTTACCGGAATAAGAGGTAACATTCTTCCTCGAGTTGTTTAAATTTATATAAATTATCCACCCACACAACTGTTATTATTCCATGATTTTATAATAAAATCTATATAATAAATTTACTGTCATGTTTTTATTCTAATTGTTCCTCCTAAACAAACATACACATCCATGTAATGGGTAACAAACATACTGTTTACATGTCAATCGAACTACACCCTCACGAAATGATGATTATTTTTTTCGTTACCACCACTCATTGTAAAAATTAGGATGGAAAAAATATTTATATATTTATATATTATATTTAATCATAATTTTATATACTGTGGTCCTTTTAAAACAGACATATTTATACATTCCATTTGTAGTAAATTTGATAATTTCGTTTGCGGATGTGTGTACTAAGGCCCCTCAAAGCAATGTGATTTGTTCACACATTATGTTGAATTTATTTAGGGTGGATTTAGTAAAATTATATGATATATATTATATAATAATTATACATTAATAATTATATATATTCATACATATAGATATATGTCATTTAATTAGTTCCTTTTAGTACGACTATTAAACGATAACATCGTTCATGCGTACATACGACTAGCCACCTCTATGAAAGATGAAATCAATTTCATACATTTAAATTCTATATATTATTATCATTTCGATATAATGAATATAAATGATATTTATATAATTTTTTATTGTCATTAATCCTTTATATATGTATATGTAACAAATATATAACAAATTAAGGCACACACAATGAACACAGAATATATTACCTGAAGTGAAAACATAACATAGAATTGTTAAATAGTGTAATATAAACTAATATAAGGAAATAGATGTAACAATATGGTTCTATGATATATTTATAATAAAATTATATTTACTATACTGGAGGATTGTATTTGTACGATGATTTTCAAGACACATAGTAATGAAATTTCATCTCACTTTTCATTTCCACGAGATACTTCCTTTAGTCACCACACATTCCTTTTGAGTGGTTTTTGTAGTTCCCATGGATGAATTATATGATTATTATAAAAAAATTTATACGTATTTACATATCCCTTTTATGATATTTATTTCATGGGTTTTAGGATTCCAAAGATACCGAATTGGTAAATTAGTTTTGTATCAATTTTCCACTTTGAGAAAAACGCCCTATTATGATCCTATATTTATCCATAATGTATATATAATTACATTGAAATATTATATCATTAATATCATTATTTTTATGATATTTTATATACATTTAATTTCATTTTACTAAATGGTGTGTTTGGTTCAAATTTACAACTTGGTAAGATTACCTTCAAACAATCTAATCGATTTCATGATTATTTATGTTTATGTCTACTTTGATGAAATCCTTTGATTCATATCTCAAAAAAAATCATTCCATTTGTTATCATATTTAATTCATGATATATTCATGTATAATTACATTTTTTTCACACTTTGGTACATAGGAAAATTAATAATTCTTTTAACAAAGCTTGCTTTCACCTCTCTTTTCAGTCAGAAATATGTGTTCTTTAAAAAATTGTTTTCTATAAAAAATCATGATTTATATATATATATATTTATTTATTAAAAATTTTCAAGGAGAATAGATTTCAAAAAAATCATGATTTATATATATTGTTTCAAAATATATTCAAATAAATTGTTTATATAGTGTTTTCTAGATTATTTTTATAGTTTTCCAAGGAGAATGGTTTACACAATTAATTTAACATTATATTATAAGTTATAAAGGAAAAATTCGTTCAAAATTATTTTTATATGTCTTTATATGATTTCAAATAAAATGGTTTCCAAATTTTTTTCAAATCCTTCTTTATAAGTTATCAATTATATTTTCAAGAAAATGGGTTTAAAAATATTTTTATGTTTTAAAGAGACTTTTTTTCAAAGAAGAAACAATATTTTTATCAAGAAATGTTTTAAAAATATTTTTATGTCTTATGACATCGGTTTCTCTTCCACGGGTTATATGATTTTGAAAAATGTTTCCTTTCATAGGTTATACATTGATGAAATTATTATGTAACCTGTATTTTTTCATTGTTGAAGATATAATTACATGTTTATGAAACCCATTTAATTTTTTGGGTAATGATATGATTGATTATTAATTTTTTTCACATGTCTGTGTGATTTCATTAAGAGATAGGTGGGACCTATATCTCACCAAAAACATTCGGAAAATATTTATATCTGATGAGACATAAATCGATGGATGGGGAAACAAAATCGGTTTAGTATTATAGGGAAGGAACGTTAACTTGTATTTATTTAGTATTGTCTGGCTAGAATGAAGAGGGAACCTGGTCTAGTAATATACGGCTAGATTGGAGTGTGATCTTGGTTTAGTAAAGGATGTTTTCCACTGAGATGGCCATGAAATCTATTCCTTGAATACAATGGAATTAATTATATATGCTAACATGTCTTACTAAATTCCATGTTTTATTCCAATGTTTTTCAACCATAGATTATGTTCTTTATTTCGTTATGAATCATGTATTATTAATTGACAAGAATTATGCCCGGGTTCATTTTTATGATATTTCATATGGGCGATCTGATCTTCTATAATTATGATTATTTCCTCAAAACCTTATGCTCATGATTGTGATTATTTATCTCCCTCTTTCACCCATAATGTGCAAAATTCCTCACCCATTTTTATTTTTCCTTCCCCCATGTTATGATAATATGTATTACATTTGATGTGACTAAGAAGGGTTCAATTAAATAAGATCAGAGTGGGAAATTCTGGAGCTCATTTATATACCTCTGCCTATTCTGTTCCATATTAATAATGAAACAAAAATACTAATAATAATCATAATAATATAATTTCTATTATTTTCATTATTTTTATACCGTCATTTCTGACACAACTTTTTCATAGAATGTTGGATTTTTGTACGAATAATTTAATCATAACCATAAAATTGAGATAGTCATTACAATACCATTGCTGGATATATTTTTTGGTATCATAGATCGGGTCCATGAATTTTTCTATAATAATAAAAACAATAACAATAATATTATTTTTATTACTGTAGAATCTATTATCTGAAATAAATTTTCCATATAGTTTTTGGAATAATGTAGCATTTGAGACATTAAGACCCTAATATTGAGGTGGAAATTTCAATTCCAATATCATGTATATAATTATGAATCATAGATCAGACCCATGAAATTCCATTTGAGTGTGATGTTGTCAATTTTATTTTTCTTCTAGGAGTATGATTTTTGAAAATTAATAACCAATATCAAATGTTTTTCTATGAGGATCACAATTATTTGGTCACTTTGGCTAATCATGGAGATTTTCGATAACATATCAGTAGGTTAAAATTTTATCCTGTCAGATCGATGAAGATCCACATGCGTTAATCAGGATTTAAGACAATACATGTCATGTTATAAACTGGAAAATTAGTAATCACTACATTGATAATAATCCATGTGATAGAGAGTACATCGCTAGACATAGGTAAATGAGAAAATATTGTGTATACCCCATACAAAACACGCATATATTGAGGATCAATACCTCTTATATATATTTCATTATGACTCATAATTTGGTCCGTGAGTAGTCTATCTTAACTTTTTTCTGGTATAGATCATGATAGGTTCATTCATATTAGACTTTGAGATATGATGTGATATTTTATGAGCATGATGCTCTTTTAGGTGGTTCTCAAATTTTAATGTGATCAGCAACGATCGTTAGATATTGGTACCCCATGAAAGATTAAGGAGTGGTTCCTCTACCTACTGAGTAGAACCCTCCAATTTTACATTGGAATAATTCCTATATCTACTGATTGGAATCCTCATGTGGATTAATTTAATGTGTACTATATTTTTGAGTGGAACCCTCTTATACAGTCAAGGAAGGCGTCTTCATTCAACTGAGTGGAAAATTCCTATGAAGTCAAGGTATGGGTCTTCTATCTACTGAGTGTAACCATTCAACTGAGAAAAGGCATGGAACCTCTATCGATTGTACAGAACAGTCCTATGGAGTTATGGCATGGGTCCTCTATCTAATGAGTGGAACCCTGTAGTAGAGTCAGTTTACTAGCCATCTACATACCATGTGGAAGCCTATTACAATGTTAGTCACATGTCCTCCATTTACTCAGTGAACCCTCATATAGAGTTAATGCATAGGTCCTCTACCTATTGAGTGGAACCTACCTATTGTAACATGTTATGAGTCCTCTATGTAGATATTTTTCCCCCTCGATTGCGTGACAAAATTTATAGTGTAGACCCACATGGATACATATTCAGGAAAAAATGTGAGACGTTGGGTATCATTAGTTGAACCTTTTTTTTATTTTTAAACACACTCATTATTATTAGTTATGATGTTGACGTGGATATCCCACTTATATATCATTTGGTTTTATTTTATGAATATATATATATATATATATAATTTTTTTTATATTTCATTTCATTATTTATGTGGGATGAGATATCTATTTCTATCATTTCTCATATATCTCTCCTTTTATTTTTTTGGTACATACTTCTAGGTATATAAATTCTCACACTTGAATCAAATTTTACCATAAGTTTCATGTCTTATATCGATGAAAACATGTTGGCAGAGATTTTACAGGATCATAGGGATATCCTTATTCATTTTACATTCTATAATGGTCAGATCATTGAGATTTAGAAATATTTCCTGTGTCCATTTACATATCTAGTTATTTTTATGATAGGAAATCAATCTTGTTGGTACTATATTTTCCCATTTACTATTCACATTACATTTCATATTCTTGTAATCTCTAGATATGGATACATGCATGGTTATTATAATAGATGAAATTAACTCATATAATTCATATTCCCTTATACTTGGAGATGGTTGGGTGTGTGTGTGTGTATAACCACATTAGGTAAAGACCTCTAATTTTAGATATTCCTTTGGGTTCTTGTATACAGCCCTAGGCCTTTAAAAGTGAGCTTTGCATAGTTATGGCTATACTTTCTGCTAGCTATGTAGGCTTTAGTGGGTTATTTCATGACATTCCACATGTATTCTATCAAACCTAAATTCTGTTTCCTCATTTTCTTTCTTTAATAATATTACCTAACAACATTATTCTATGATACTCACAGTTTATTGGGACTTTTCTTTTACCTTATCTACTATTTAATAGTATTTAACACCATCAATATGTTATTCCTCGGGATTGGTAGTATTGGAATTTTATATGTGTGGTTTTCCTCTACATTTGGAGCATCATTGTATTGGGATGCATGTTTTTCTTAGGATTGTGAGACTTCACTTTTGAAGAGGACATTATCTACATAATTGGTTGAGAATTTAATGAAGATTATGTAAATTATCTAGAGAATAGATAAAAATATGAGGTAACAATATTTATATTACAAAAAACTTAACCTAATTATTTAACTCTTTTATTATTGTTGATATGATGTTACCCGTCTATAGAGTATCCAAATACCCTCATTGTAGTCTCCTAGGACATACAAGACCCCGTCTATATTTGGACCAGTATGAAATTATTTTAAAGTCTAAATGAAAGATTCATAATCATTTGAATTGACATATGACCCTTCAATGGTGTTGGTCAATAACAAAAAAAATTGATGACTTTAATTTTTTAAGAAAACTTGAACATTAAATACATGTACTGCTTCATATAACTTAAAATCAATCTTCATTGTACTCTTCCTTTCTAAAATATACGTTCCAGAGTCCCAATTATTCTATTATAACAACTTTATTACTATCAACTCACAATCATTGAAATGTTATCACTTTGAATGTTTTATAATCCAATACCAAAATTTGTTTCATGATTCAAAAGAATGAAATATTGACAAAAAATGGATTTATTTCATTAGTACTATATTCATAAGTTAATTCAACCGTAAGTGAAACTCCACTATATTCCACGGTATTGCATTCATCATGTTTATTTGTATAGAAGATATATTTATTAATAACATATCCATTATATTATTATACGTATACAACTGAGCCTATGGATTTCCAAAAAAGTCATTCTAAAACTGAATAAAAATTTATAGATAACCCCTTAAATATATGGTCTTAGTACTATACTATAAAATATTTATTATGTGTATTTTAGATCCTTATTTCGGCCCCTGATGTATTTAAATTCCTATGAATTACTTTTTCAGTCTCAACATTTGGAGAAACGTCTAAAATGTCATGAAATATATAAATGTGTTCCTAATACCTCCCTTTAATACTAATTGATACAAAATATATTTCGAAAATTCCTATACCCACAAGCTTCCTAGGGAGACAATATTTTGGAAGAAAAAATCTTTTCACATTAGACAGATTGTAAGTATATAATTCAATGGATTCGTCAATAACATATCACTGATAAATACAACCTTTTGGAAGATATTCATTTTTAAAATACACTTTCAAAGTCATCACATACTATTCGGTGATTGTATATCCATATATAATGAACATGGCCACATCGTCAAATCTCTAATACCATGTGAAGTATTAGTGAACTATCATATACAAGAATTATAGAAGGAAATAATACTACAATTCATATAATATGAATAAAATTCATTTTCCATAATTTGAAAATTTTGTGGTTCTATAATTGTGCATCATATTGCTTTGAAAATTAAATAGATTTTGGTTAATGTATGATAGATATTCTTTTATAAAATTAAATATAAAGCATTACACAATTGATATTCTATCAAAATAAAAATGTAATGTGATTTCATACCATTTATCATTAAATCATTCATTGAAACAATAATCTTGATTTTTTATATATAACCCTATGGAACGTTTGAATTATTAAATATTATTCAAAATTGGTATCCATCTTATATTAAAGAGTAAATGTTGTTTGAGGAAGAAAATTCTGTTTTTCAATCGTCACTAGTGAAAAATATTCTCATATCCCCATGTCAATAATTTCAATCATATCCATAATTACACCATTTTTTCTATGATTCAACTTAGTATCATGTCAATGATAGTATCACTTACATTTTTTACATAATAATAACATGAATAAATTTTTTTACTTACAAAAAATTCTATTATGGTAATAAAAAAATATGATTCCTTTTTCGAAATAGTTACTATATGGTTTATCTAAAAAAGATTACCTATACCAGTTTCAATATATTTTAAATTCTGAAATAGGTGATCACCTATTAGTGGACATAGTGTCGTACCTTCTTATGAACTCCCATAGAATGATTTCCATGATCAT
Source organism: Viscum album (assembly GCA_963277665.1). Taxonomy (NCBI): domain Eukaryota; kingdom Viridiplantae; phylum Streptophyta; class Magnoliopsida; order Santalales; family Viscaceae; genus Viscum; species Viscum album. The sequence continues at coordinate 610,298,067 of OY728122.1, read as the reverse complement.
TATTTGTGTTCCTTGGGTAAAAAATATATGATGTCCTAGAAATTTAATTTATGATGAATTTATCAATCTAATTGACTATGTACCATTTTCGAATATGAGACACCCTAGATTTACATTAATTATATATCTTAACAAATTTAAATAATTTGGAATTTAATTTAACATTCAAAACAATAGGGCAGTCAATGTGAGATCATAATTTCTATAAATATCATACAAATTGATAACTAAATCCTAGAATAACTTCAAATAATTGACCAATAGTTCCAAATAAACAACTATATCATCACTTATTTTTTGGATCTGATATAAGATGAAATATCTAAATATTTTTTCATTTCATTAATATGCATGGTGGGAACTTATAATTAACAAACAAAACAGGCCATAAAATGTGAGTAATGCTTTGAAAACAAAAAATATTCATTCTATCTAAAGAAAGAATAAGATGAAGTCTTGTCCTCTCATTTCAAAATTTTGGATGCTATAGATCAATTATCATCAAATGAGCAATGACTATCGGGTGATGTAGTTCCCCATATATATTTCCATTATGTGTGTGACACATTACTTTTCATGAAATGTCCTCACTACCATATATGCACTTAATCTATGGAATGATTAGAGTGTCCCATTAATCTTTTTTATGAATACATTCATCCTTCTTGTATTGGGTATCACTTAAATTTAAAAGTCTTCATGTGATTTTTCATCCTAGAGAGATAATATACAATCATTCATACAAATATATATTACATCATTGACCATATTAATTGAATATAACTTTCATTTAGCGTCATTTATCCTTCATTGAACCTCATTATCTTCTGGGAGCATATCATTCAAGACATTGAGAAATTAATTAAAACTGCAATAACAAATACTATTTACAAATTATGAACTATATAACATCATAGTGGATATAAATGATTTATATTTAATTAAAATACAATACAATGACATCTCCTAAAAAATCATTATCTTTAAAAACAATTTTGGTAAATATAAGATTGATGAATTAGTTCCTATATTAATAACCTTGATCAATTTCACGATAGATCAATGGGTTTTCTAGCTCCTAAGGACAAATTATTATTCAATAAGAATATATAAAATATGGAAAATGTATTTGAGAAATGCTAAATACATGATATTTTGAAAACTTTATGAACCATTTTACCAAATCCTCTTGTCTTTTTCATATGATCGTAATCCATCGTTATTTGATTGTTATCCAACCAATTGGATTCTGTAATATTAATATTTATTTAGATTAATAAATTCGTAGAATGTATGATCATGGAACCCATGAAATTTCACTCATAAATGATCATTTAGGATACATGCATTAATTTTTATATGATAAGAAAAGTCAAAAAATGTGTATTGAGTTTGTTTTTTAGTGGTGGAAGTCATTAAATGAAAATTATTTTGTTATATATATATATATATTTATATATAATCAATATAATTAATTTTTCACCTATTAGAAAAAACAGACCTCGAGGAATGAATTAGTAAATTTGTAGGGTGGCAGTACAACATTTGGGAGGAATTTATGTTTATTAATTTACTCAATCGGTATGTTGTGGGTTTTGTGGTGTTTCAATGCCACGAATATTAGGATATGAATTTTTTCTTTTTTCAAATGATGAAATTTTTTTACGGACAAATCAAAAGGTCTTGGGAACCCAATGTATGAATAAACACATTAATTTCAAATCATATGAGGTAGAAAACTGTGTATGGGGTTCTCAAGCTACATGATCCACCGAAGTCCTATATAAAGGGGGTTTCTATAATGATTCAAATTCATTAAATTATTAGGTATTGGATGAATCCTAAAATTAAAAAAATTAAAAATTATTAAATATATATAGACTTTATTATCAACATTATGAAACATATTTTAATGATATTTTAAAAGTAACATGAAATTTATAACAAAAATTTTTAGGGAAGTGATTTAAATGTGGATATAGTGTACTATTCACAACAAATTTTATAATTTTTACTATAATGAAATATTAAAATCCACAAGATTTAACAAGAAGTTCACATAGTAAATATTACTAAAAAGAATAGAAAACAGAATTTTTCCTCATTTATAATGGATAATAATTTATCCATACTTCAAAAAATTTATATTTCTAATCTATAATAGTTGTTGAGGAAAGAGGCGATAATGATATATTAGATGAATAATTATCTAAACCAAATGCGGGGTTATTGATTTAAAAATTTAATGGTGATGAGTTTTTTTAATTATTAAGATAATATTGATGAAAATGATGAAAAATATGAATTGAGGAGTTCCTAGTGGGATCAGAAGATGTTCATGATAATGAAAATATTAAAAGTACCAGTGTTCTATTATTCTTTAATAATAGAAATTGGGAAATATTGTATGATTTTAAAATATGGGAGATGGAAATATACATTGAACATGGATTATTTTACCATGTTTTTAAAGATAGGTAAAATTTATTTCTCTAAAATTATAATAGGATAAGGAAGGAGTGGGAAATTTTATGTGAATGGTAGTTTTATAAGGAGATATATCACATATGAGATGTATCAGCCACCCGAACTATCACACTCCTTCCAAATAGTACGGTGAATTGGGTGATATCCAATTAATGTTTGAGGGTGGTTTAAAATATGGTATCTGAGTTAGAGGTGAAACCTCATTCAAATACTTTGGTAAAATTGAAAACACTGAATGAATGACAAAAAATTATAAAACCTCGATCACTGAATAATAAGTCACAATCATTTGATTTTAATGCATTGATTTGTCATATAAAGATGAAGGGAGAACATGCATCGGTGATGGAGTGTAACAGTTATGGAGTGTCATGTCGAGGGAAATGCATGACAGTAATGGAGAGTGGCAGTGAGGATGAGTGGTGAAGATGGATAGTGACATTAAGGGTGGGTGATGAGGGGGGTCTGTGATGAGAGAGAATGGTGGTGTGGGATAGACAGGGAGAGGGAGAGTCGCGACAAGGGAGAGTCGCAACAAGGGAGAGTGGCAGGGAGGTTTCATTTATATGTTACCTTTAAGGACTTGAGAAAATCCTTTTTAGGGATATATTTGTATGGTAATGATACATATTTTTTAATTCTTCTGAAATGTGATAATAAATAGGGGTTTTATCAATAATAAAATAATATGTAGTATTAAATGACCACTTTACATTTACATTTAAAGCACATAGAAATATTTAATTGTGTAGTTAATATAATTAAAACCTTAAATGTATTTAATTATTAATCAAATAAGAGATATATATTTATAAATAAATATATATATAATTGTAAATATGTATAAATACAAAAATTTTAAAAAATTAATAAATATAAATTAATAATTACTAATATATTTATAAATATATAAAAATAATAGAAAATTGTATTGATAAATATAATTGTAGATATATTTTTATAATTATTATTATAGATAAATATATTTATCAATATTTCAATACATTTGTAAATATATTAATATAATTATATATCTATTTATTATTAAAAAAATATATATAAATGAAAATATAAGAAATATATATTTTAGTTTTATTATTATTTAAATGTATAATTATATAGTTTTAATTATATATATACTATTAAAAAAAATTATATTTAATTTTTTATAATTATAAATTATATTTTTAAAAATATAGAATATATATATTTATTAATATATATATATATATAATTATAGATATAATTATTCATACATATTTATTAAAAAATATATTTTTATAAATATATTACTAAAATTATTAAAGAATATAAAATAGAAAATGAATTAATATTAAATATGATCAAATAAAATTGATGAGAAAATTTTATATTTACATATTGGAAATATTTTTCAATAATTATTTATTCTTTATTAATTAATACACCTGGTTTTGATGTGTTATTGAATGAATTGTAAATTCAAGTCTCCAACTATGAATTCTATAAGTATAGAAAAAATGAGCATACACATCATTAATCTGCTCTATATGACAAGTACTCCTCGAGGAAACCACCATCCAAAGGAATTACAATGTGTGAATCCAATTTATTAGGCACAAACAAAGTACACGATTTGAATCCAAATTACACATCATGAAGGAATTGAGTATAAACATGATGAAGATACACAATATGAACTTCAGACACTACATGTGATGATTGAATCCTAAATTTGCACTAAAAATACATGATTTGAAATTTAGAGATAAAAAATCATTAGATAAATTTTATGATATAATGTACAGGACATGAAAACTACATACAAACCATGATTGTATCGATGCAGAACCCACTTAATAGAGTTATACAATGTGAAAAAAAACTCACATGTCATGTACCGATCATCTGAATATATATGAATGTACCTCCACTATGGATAGGGTGTAGGAATTCCACTTGACCTATTTTACATTATTCATTCTATCTCTTCTATTTTCATTCCAAATAATTTTTATTGATTTCTTTAATTATTTTAATCATTCTATTTCTACTACTTTGGATTCCAAGACTCCTTCATTGAATGTTTCTATTCCAATTCTTCAATCCAGTTCCTTTTTTCATTAAAAATTATTCATCATTGTGTTCTTCCATGTTTCTTCATTCATGTTAGTATTTAATTTATTTTCATTATTTCAAATTTGGAGTACATTATATTGAATTTTTTATTTATCATTCCTATCATGATTCCATCAATATCTCTATACTCCTTTTAATTTCATGAATTGCTATTCTTATATGGATTGGGGGTTGAGATTATGGGAATTTTTTAATTCAATGACTCTTTTTATCGAATATAGGTAACCCTGAGGATAGTGACTATGTTAAAAAATTAATCACATGAATTTTGATATATGATGAATATAATAGATTCAATTTAAATAAACAGGTATATTAGTAATTGAGATGTCCAGGATCAATATCTTGTGATAAATTATGCCTTGAATCCAATCTTCCAGTACATAGTGTGTTGACAATCTATAGACCAATAAGTAGTTGATATCTTATGTATATATATATCGTTAGACCAGGACATATCAATGACATATTCACATATTTGGAGACTAATACATAGGTCTATCCAAATATATACATAGGATTATAATTTACCTATGAAATTAAATTCACCCTTATATGTTATTTTAATCTGATATAAATACAAGATACATAGTCTTATGAAATCCAATACTTGAGAGAGATCATGAGGAATCCTACCATATGGTTCTTACAACAATGTTTCTGGCATACCAACTAACTTTGTGGGATTGACCCCATACTTACAATATGAAAAACTTCTTAGATATGAATAGTTTGATATTTATAAATTTTAATTTGGTAAATAGTACTGAATTTTCTATGATTCATTGTGTGCTGGTCAAATTTTGGCATTTTTTTGGGGGATGGTAATGCTTATGGAATGTGATCTTATGTATGAAACATGGATTACTTCACATTCTCCCCCTTATTTTCCTTATCCATTTTATTTTTAAAATATATGTGCTCATACTTGAACTAGCATTTAATCTTCTTCTTTGGTCTATTGCATGCTTTAGATCCCTTTGACTCATTCGATGATCCATGGTTATCAAGAACCGCTCACTTTTTGTGCTGTTATCGAATGATACCTTCATGCACACCATAACCTTACTATGTATGAATGAAATAATATTTCATTTCCATATCCCCCAAAACCTCTAATATGCACCACCTAAACAACTAGATTGGAAACCAGTTCTACTAGAGGGAACCATTGTGGATTACCAATTATTGTTCATCAATTGTGTGGTGACTAGCACTTTGTTCCCTCCAATTCATGAAAAATCATTTTTGGTCAAATTTTTAAACATCCACATGATCCAAAACATGGTGATATTTAGTGTAATTTGAAGTTATCATCGCTAAAAACACATTTAAAATTTTCTAGAAATTTTTCCTGCTTTTCTGAACCATGGTATATCATCTAACACCTTTTGAATATGATTATACCATTATCCATGAAAAAGAGATCATTGATTGGAAAAAAAATAAAACAATTCGAGTCAATTATGACATGAGATGACCCAGAGAATAAATTTTTAGATAAATATTTTCCACTAGTCAAATTTTGGAAGATATGGAATCAAATCAATAACATTAACCAGGAAGATAGAAAATCAACTTGGGTAGCCTGGTAGTGCTTCAAGGAGCTGACCTACAAATACCTACATCATAGACTTGATGTGTGTCTTTATATGAAATTTTTGTCTCATGTACTTCAACCAACTTGCTTCACTATTTTAGAAACTACTATTTATGAATAGATTTTTATTAATACAGATGGAGTCTACATAGCATAGTATGATGAATTCTCTCCTTGCACTTGTTTCTTGTAGAGTGAAAGAGGTCCACCCCAAAAAATAATCCATCAGATGGAAGATAATATGCATATATAGGCCCAATTGGATTTTCCCATGAATAATTTTGAGTCTTTATAGCTACCTTCTCCACCATTTCCACCACTTGTGTATGTATCAAAAATTCAATAATATGAAAATTGTGGAGGACTGTAAAAATAACAGGACAATAGTGAAGGTTTAAAAATTCCCAATGCCAATATTTTAATTTAATAAATTTTGATAAGAAAAAATATAATTTTTAGTAACACCATAAATACCATAAACCCAATTATCTAAAAAAGCTTTCTCAGTAGCTATAATAAGGAAATTAATCATTTTACAAGAAAAATAGTTGTCACAAACCATCCCAAATATCCTTGTACACAAATACCTGATCGAGAATTGGAATTCCCCAATGGAAGTTTCCAAACACCATGGGTTGGTACCTAGAACTAGGAATCATTCATGAATAATGTGGGAATGAATATACCATAAAAAATAAATGATGAAATGATACAAGTCGTTATGCTAAACACTCCAAAGTGAGAAAGTACCATACCCCCATTTTTTAAACAAGACCCAAAATAGAACATCATTGATATACTAAATATCTATCTAGACAAAAAATAATACATATCCTATAAAAGGTGGATAAAATTCCCAATAGTCACCTCCAACACTACACAATTTATATGATTAAGTGCAGACACCACCAATAATTTGTTTATTCTCTTTACTCAGACTTTAAATAAGTAAATCAATAAATAACAAAAGTAAATGGTAGGGTGTGATATGTATATCACAATAGGTTCTCACAACGTTTTCCACAATCAATACATGAAGAATTTTCCATTTATGTTATCATATAAAATAAGAAATGTAAAGATAATTCATTTTTTTCATACGTTAATCCAAATCATTCTATCAATTTAAATATATGATAGATATATAAAAAATATATTCAAATAGTCATAAATGTTTATGTTTTTTACAATAAATTAGCTAAATCAGTTATCATGAATAATAGAGTTAAATTATTGGTGAAGTAGATAAAAAATCAAAAAAACTCAAATTAAATCACTATATATAAAAAAACATTGTAAGCCGTTTTTTGAGGTAATATGATCCTCAGACATCTCATAGTTATCACAGTTATATTCACTTGTACAAATAAATATACACCCCAATAGGGGAACCCATCATATAGAATTCTATACCCCAATGTGGAAACACATCATTGGACGTCATGAATTGGTTTTTTTAGAAGATGTTATTAATATTATTATATTTCTAGCCAGTCAAGGTCCTAGACCTATAGTCCTAGTTACATCTAACATCATTGAATTCCATTTAATTCATTCAATTAATCTACAAAAATGAAAAATAATCATTTTACAATATTTCAAAATAAAATTTCCCAACATTAGTATTCAAAATTCCCTCTCCATTTCAATACCAATTCATAGGGTTTCATCATTTGATGATATTAAAAATTACATTTCAATTTAAAAAAGATTTTCAATAACTACAGAAAATAATTTATTTAAAATTTATTCAAAATAAGGACATCAGTTTTTTCATTAATCCACCCCCACAATATAAATACCATTGATATTGGAGTTTTTCTCATTTTCTATACCCATTTCAAATCAAGGAACAAATTATGACAATACCCTATTTATGAATCGATTAAAAATTCATCTCTATTTATTCATGGAATTTAATATTTGAATTTTATGGAAATGAATTATGAAACCACCAACATTTAAATCATTGATATTGAAATATTATCCCACAACCGGATATTCCTATGTAGATGAAGGCATGGAGGATCTAGGAGCATAACCTATAGTCAAGATCAAATAAAATAGAGATTAAGTCATTATTATATCCAATAATCCATCAAAATATAAGGAGTATGTAATGATAGATTAGATGAAACTAAAATATAGGAGATAAACATACCTGATTTAGATAGAATGAGATAAACTCTGATTTGATCCACAATGGAAAGGGATTAGAGGGGAGAATATACTTTCTTGAAAATCATTAAATCCAAAGAAAAAATTTATGTTTGATTAGTGGTTGAACTAATAATCAAATAGAGGATGTGGACTTTAAAGTTAATTTTCAAATTATTTAAATATCAATTTCATGGTTTCTAATATATTTTGATATAGTTAGATAGACCCTTCACCCTAATCAAGTGCCCCTACTTTCGGGTGTGCATGGTTTCTACACGGTGGGACCATAGTTCTGTTAATAGTGAGTCAACCATGAAAATTACCACTATTTTAGGCATAATGGTTTTGGAGGATCTAGCTACGTGGTTTCGACAGAGCATGTACCTCCTTCTAAGCGCCACCAAAAGGTTAATGGTTTTTCGGGCTAAACAATATAGTTATCCCAAACCACGATCCAACCATGCACAAATAAAATGGATTCCAAAATTTCCCATGTTTCACCCAAAACATTTGGAAATAAGTCCCATCCATAAGGAGATAATAACTAAGGTCATGGAATACCTAAAATAATGTAATTGGATTATATAATATCCCCAAATTAAAATACATCTATCTTAATGAAGACTATCATAAAGTTTCCACATCAATGAAATGATTACACTACTATCTCATTAATGCCCCAAACTCCCATGTATCAGGAGAATAAAAACAGTACATCCATATTTGGAGGATCAAAGGTATCATCCTCCCATGGAGAGTTTATCTCTCAGAATAAAAAATCTGTACTAGATGCTCATTCATGGATAAATGAGGATAAATGTCATTATCCTCCATGTTTAAGACACGAGACAAGTATTAATGATAATTTTAAAGGTAAAATAATAGGAATCAAATATGATTGTACCTCAAATATGGTTTATCATATAAAGGGTAATAAAATTTCCCAACATTCTCAATAACCTAAAAAGTCCCACAAAAATTAAGAAAGCTTCCCTTGCCTCCAAAATTTTCGATGTACTAATCGAGGTAAAAAACATAGGAACACGCAATAAATTACAAAAAAACTCCAATAAAAATTAATAATTTTATAAAATTATTTATACTATCTGTAATACATAATCATAATCTTAATAATCATTCAATTTTATGTCATCATTTGTTAGACCAAACTCGGTAAGATTATTGATTTTTTCCAAAATATGACTTAAAAATGGAGACTTACATGAGCATCCATATAAGACCTCAAAAGGTTTTATTTTTATTATGTACTATTACATATAATTATTATAAAACTCTACCAGTACAAATTCGTCATATGAAGATCCACAAAATTTAAGAACACGAGATAGTATATTGTCATGAAAAATCTCAATTGTACTGTCAATTTGGCCTTCCATTTGTGGATGATATTCTATAATCAACAGAAAATAAGTTCCCATAAACTCATAAAGACCACACCAAAAATTGGGGGTAAAATGAGAATCTCCCTCAGATACTACAGTAGGTGAAAATATATGAAACATAACAAACTCCTACACATAGAGACATACCAATCCTTGAACATTGTATATATATCAAATAGCTATGAAGGGAGCTGATTAAGTGAGCCAGTCAATGACAACCCTTCTAAATTATTATTTAACAAGGTACATGGAAACCCAACCAAAATGACCATAGTGATCTCATCCCATTTCCTGGTCATCACAAGAAGTGGATGAAGTAATCCAGAAGGTATTTGGTTCTCATCCTCAACCTGTTAAAAAGCATAATAATGGGAAACATAATCAAAAATGTATTATCAAATAACTAGCCACAAAAATAATCTATCCTCATTATACAAAAGTCGGTTCTTGGGTGCACATCACATTTTTAATTTTGGAAATATCCATTCGAGGAATTCCTTATATAAAAAGTCACTACAATGTAAATCTAAAAAACTAGAATTACCTTTCTAGAGGATGGCCTTTAAGAAATGGTATCAAATCTATATAGAGAGTCTCAAATGCTAGTAAAATCATTATCATAAAACATATAATGAAGAAATATATTGATAATAGAAGAAGTTAATGTTACTCCAAAAACGAAAACCTCAGAAAATTCTTCCTATAGTGCTAAATGAAACTGTACAAAAAGAGCCATCAATTTCAACTTTTCTGATGATTCCATAATAACTTGGGTTAGATGTTTTGATCTGAACACATACGCAATTATATTACTTTTATATCGAGTATAGTGAATATCAGAATAAAAATATTGCATGTACTCCAACCAATGCTTATGATGTATATTCAAATATTTTTAAGAGAAGATACAAATCATGATCTTATGGTCAAAATACATGGTAAACCATTTTACATAAAGCCAATTATGAAAACCCTTAATTGCATACATCAGAGCTATGAGTTCATTGTCATCTTTCATATAAATCTTATTTTGTATAAGAATAATCACTAACATATATCTTTAAAATTATGTTTCATCTTAATATAATAATGGGTACATATAATATCAAAACGAAAAATCAGCCCCTTCTCAGTGAGAGTGGTGCTCAGGGAATCCAACATAAGAAAATTCAATATAAATTAGAGATAATACCCTATTAAACCCAAGAATATCCAAATATCTAAAACATTTAATTATTATTCCCATTTCATAACGTCATTCACCAAATAAAATAATTTTATATACCATTTTATAGACCACATGACCTTAGAAATTCATTTAATAAATCCATAAGTCACATTTTGAATTCTCTTCATAGAGTTGGTTATATCCCAATATTTCCATAACATCCCTTAGATAAAAAATATCATCCTCCATATACATATATTAACCCAGGATTTCTTTCACAAATATGACCATGATAATATAAAAATACTCATGTAATATCCATTTCATCAAATCCACAATGATTACAAGAGTATTAGTTAATCCAAATGGCATGAAAACATAATAATTATTGTCTTACCAATTATATAAGACCAATTTTTGAATGTTAGATTCATTTATTCTCAACTGGTGACAACTAAATGAATGATCAATCTCAGAGAACCAATTCATCCCTTTCAAATGGTTAAAAAGATCATTAATTTGTGGTATGAGTTACATATTCTATAGCTAAACTCTATTGGGTTTTCGATAATCAACATTTAGGAGAAGAGTTATATAAGCATAATTATAATATAGAATATGTTCAACATAGGGTGAAACACTCAACAATATAAATACTTTCCCATGAAATCAATATAATTCAGTCATAAAATCTATTAGTTCAGTTGGTTCCATATGGTAAGAAGTAATGGATATCGATTGAGTACTAAGAAATTAATAAATTGATATATCTACCCCTACTATTGGTGTAAATACCAATGAAATAATATAGAAAAACCATTAGAAACTCAAAAAAATTTAGAGGGAGATCATCACTCAATGAATCCGGGTCAAGGTCAAAAGGAAAATCAAATATTATCCCCTCACCAATTTGAATAATCTGGTTCGAATCTACTGAGTCGTGAGTCCCATTTTCCCTAAAAAGTATAGAACAACCCATTATATATACTAATGAAGACTCATTGGAGATAAAATTCAATTTTGACCTTATTAAGATTGATTTATTCCATCCCAAAGATGACATTGAGAGGATTCAGGTCGAGAACTAGAAAAAACTAGAGATTTTAATCTCTGATTAATTTAAAACACATGTATAATAATAGAGACCATTTTCTCTCTATGTTCTAAGGGAAATAATATTATCCATCACATAACACAAAAGAATAATTTGATGATTTTAAAGTATCACAATATATGTTGATATAAATGAGTGATATTCCTCAGTATCCAATATTTTTTTCACAAAAGATGAAACAATAGTGATGTTACCTCTCATAGTTACTAGTCCAATATCATATTTATCTTGAGAATCATCCAATATGAATAGAAAATTTGTTATAGATTCTTATACATATTACTCTTTTATTAATCATTAATCTGATTTCACTAAATTTATTTTAGTTACAGATAATCCCATGTCAAAACAAGGGGATGAAATGGAATGGAATAATCTATGTAGGTGTCCTGAATTTACATAAGAACTGTAGACCCTCAGTGCCTTATTAAAAAAATTTCTCTAATTCCAAACTCAGTAACACTAGAATAAAGTATATGGGCCACTTCTATGCACTAATAGAGACCAAGAGGATAGGTTTTTTAAATAACAACTATAAGACTCACCGTTATTCCCCTCTCTGTTAAAGAAACTCTCAAAACTGTAATTCGGAGAAAAAGTAACTCCCATAATTGCTAACATAGTAGGAAGATGATGAACAACCATCAGTTTCATATCCATCATGTTATCATAATAAGAGAGCTTCAGTACAAATACATATGAGAAGACATTATGTCAAATAACAATCTACAACAATCGTGTTTTCTTCATCTTGTTCGATACACTCTCATGTCAAAACTAAATAAGATCGAAAATGAATTTATCATACTCAATCACTGTCTATTCAGTTTATTTGAGTTTAAAAAACTCTATAACCATAGAAGTCACCATTATGTAAAATAAAATAAAATTCCATCCACTCTAAACCACATGGTTATTCCGTATAACAATTGAATCCCATAATCATATTCTAGGTCCTCCCATATTTAAGGTATCACACAATACCATAATCAAATTATAAATTTACATGAAATATAGATGAATTCAATATTTATATACCAATCTAGATCCTCTATAGGGTCATTGGAACCTTAGATTTCAGGTTTATTCTAGGTAAGTACTTCTTAATCATGATTTTGAGATGAATGCCTTTGAGCTTCAACAATTGGATTATGAACAGTAAGGTTGTGGTTGCAAATCCTAGGGCTTGTAACACCTGCAAAATAGTCTCTAAAATGTTATATTCCATTGAATGATTCCTTAAATATGGTTTACAAGCATATTTCTCCTCAGGATTGTTCACAACTCCTCTTTGATGTACAATTCCACAAAAATCACCATTCAACATTGAAGAATTCATAAAGGAGACACAAATCCCTAAATAAAAAAAGATAAATTTCCATATAAATTCTATTATATAAGATATCAATAAATTGATTTCATAATTCACAAGTCAATAGTAGAGAAAATTATAGAATTTGATAAAATTATTAATCAAAATTTATTTACCCAAATAGAAATGATGACTTAGTGCTCATTCTGATGATAAGTGGCATGGAACTCGGTCAGAATAACCTCTTAAGTCCCATTAAGACATCCCAAACTAAATGGTGATATCAAAAAAAGATTATTAACATAATCCATTGTGACCAATTTCTCATGAACCATCATTGATACCCTACTACCGTGATACCAAAACAGGAACATACATATACTGAAGGGTATTACAGATCCCCTATAGTTGATGAAAAAAATTGGAATCATACAAGAAAAATGATGGGAAACATTTGAAATAAATACTGGAATAGATGAGGTAACAATATAGTATTATAAACTCTCCAATCATACGATGTACCAGAATAAGAATAGGTATAACAAAATCCAGAGAAGTAAATCCTCAATTCACTAAGTATCTAACATGAATAAAATTCAATCATACCATGAAACAAGTGGAAAACTTCTCTACCAATCCCCTACAACACTCTGTGGTTCAATGGATAATGAACATCCACCAATTCCAAGTGGAGAATTACCTTTTATCATACCATGAATACGAAAGTCTATAAATGGCCAAATGAAAAGTGATCATGTAAGTATTTAATCACTGTAGGGTCTCCCCAAGTGTCTTATAATCAAGAATATATCAATTTTCCAATTTTGAATTTAGATAAAATAATACAAGGAATTGAATTTCATTTTCCCATCTTTAATACTAGAACATGATTTGAACTCAAATAGATTTACCATATATTAAAAAAAATTACCAACATGCAAAAAATAACATTTTATATAAAAAAGAATAAATAAATCAATATGCATTTATAAAAATTTAATGAAAAAATGAAATTGATATAATATCAAAAAAATATAGAAAATAACCACATAAAAAGATTATTGGAAAGTAATATTATAAGGTAATAGTATCCTCACTCATCTCATATTGAATTTGACAATAGTTTGGTGTGAACACACATATAAACCCCAGGATGGGAACCCATCATGGGTAGTCAAAACCCAAATAGGAAAACTTATCCTGGGATGTCAGGACTCAATTGTTTTACTAAAATATTAATCAATAAACCATTACTAGGGAGTCAATGTTCTATAATTCTTGTCGAAGATTCCACTGACTACTGATGCAAACATGTTCTTAAAAAAAAAAAATCAAATTTTCAATTAATTTTATCAAAAAATTTAAAAATAAAATTTCATAATTCCGTAAATATGACTTTTCCATTTAAAAATAAACTCATTGGATTTACTAATTTCATGCATTTTCCATTTACTTTTCAATTTAATACATTTGATCAAAATAATAATAAAGTCATTTCATCTAAATTATTTATAAATCAAGACATCATTTTGTTCATTAATCTACTACACATCATCAATTACATTGAAATTAAAGTTTTTATAAATTTCAATATCTATTTTAATCCAAGCTTAACATAATAAAAATTCCATCTATTTAAATCAATTAAAATATATTTTTGATTTAATCTAGACAATAAAAGATTCAATTATTGGAAAAATAATTATGGAAACTACTGATAAAAAATCAAGGATCCTAAAATAAACTCCTACAATGGGACTCACTAACAAATACAATGGAACAAATGATATTGTAACACAACCTATAATTAATATCAAGTGTATCCACGTTCTAATACGTAATGAGCCATCAAATTCTAAGAAGGAAAATGTTATCATATGAAACAAAAAGATAGAAAATCCATTTAACAAGAAGTTATCGAATAGGATCGATTGTGCCTGTTTTTGAAAAGTAAACATTTTTCGATATTCCAAAACCACTTCTAGATACCCTTAAAATACTAAAAAAGGATTAGGGTTGACTGGGGGTTGACAAATGATTAAATTGTTAGGTTTAGGTTATTAAAATTTATTTTCAAAATAATTAAATCCCACACAAATTGTTTCCAAGATAGTTCATCATGGTTATTATAACCATGCCCCGTGACGATGATCTACTACTGTCTTTGGTTCACATTTTATCCTTGATGGGTGAATGGTTTCGTAAACTCTTCCCCAATTTTGAAAATGATCAATGTTTGAGGCCACTCTGTATGGATGGTTTGGATATATGGAAACCCATTTCCTCCACGAGAGTAAAGTTAATGTGTTCTTGATAAGTTAGATAATTTTTTTGTTTTTCTCTAACCATGAAATAACTTTTCACAACATAAATATCTTCTATAAGTTTCCAAGTTTAACTCAAATATTTGATAAAAAATACCTAAAAAAAGCAGATCATAACTTATGTCATGGAATAACATAATAATAGTTATTGGATGTTATAGAAGTTATCAAGAGACACCATGGAATCTGGGAACACTTGGGTACCCACCACACATTCCATCTCCTCTACCACGTCAAAAATTTCAACAAAAACATTTTCCCCATAGATAAAAAATTTCCACTAGTTCATTTACAACAGTTTCAGCAAGATTTACTAGAAGACCTAAAAAATACAAACATATTTGGTCTAATATTGAATGAAATATGTAAATATTTGTTCAAAATGGCGAACAAATGATTAAAATAGAAAGAGGCTGAAATAAAAAAAAGGTCTTACATATACCACCTTGAGCATAAAATGGGACCATCCTCCAAGATGTTATCAGAAAAAATATCAGGAACATTTATGGGTATTACTAAGATTCATCAAAGAGAGGAGAAAAATCTATGGTAATTAGGAGGAGAATGGTAGGGATATTAAGAGTTTATGAATCATTGAGGAAAAATAGTTAAGAACACTAATACACGTTCTTTAATCATCCGTAACAATGATGATGACAATATGAATGAAGCTGGTCTGGAGAAATATTTAGACTTTAAACCCACCAAAAAATATCCCATATAGGGTCAAACTGAATAGGAAGACGTTTATGTGACACTAGAACCATACAGAACACAAGTTCCCTTCCCATAGTAGATATGATAAAGGAAAATATATGGATAATAAAAGTTATTTCTAAAAAATTTATAAAATTACATATTAACATTTCTTTTTCATAAGCGATTGTGGAGATTACTACTAATTATATGTTTAAAAAAAATTGATTTACAAAAATAATAAAATTTATGAATTAGGTGTCTTCTCCTTAAATGACTAATTCTTATCATATTATTAGTGAAAGCTTCCTCTAATGAAGTGATACCCCAGATGTTTCCCTTTTCCATTAAATATAATGACCTGAAAATTTAACTAGTATTATTTAATGATGGTGCTAGTATCAATATCATTACATTAACTGTCTTAAAAAATATGAGGTAATAATAATTATAACCAATGTGAGTTCCCGTTTATCTAGATAGACACTCGGTCAAGAACCCTCAAGGAATTCTCTATGAAGTTTTGGTAATTGTTGGTATGTTTATCTTTTTTCGAATTTCCATAGCCTATATCTGGAATTAGATGGAAAGATCCTCATAATTCTATACATAGCATTTCTCACCACTAGGAAGGATATTATTAATGTTAATCATTAAAGGTTAATTTTTAGAGTTAGTGATGAACATGTTGATTTTGACTTAGGAAAGGCCACTGAGTAAAGTGTACATTCATTTGAATGGAAAGCCATATATTCTAGTAATGAAAATGATGATTATATGAATAATATGGAAAATATAATGACCCAACCTACATATGATAATGGATATATTTATCAAAATTATGTGAATTACTTTTCACCTATGAGAAGGAATATTTTCCCACTATTCATTCCCTATTTCAATAAAAACAATTCCACAAGAGGTGTTCCATTTAACTTAAAATTATATAAATCAAAACATTTATAACTTTTGAAATGAAATGAAGCACTAAATAATAGAAATACCTAGGATAAATAAAATAGGATATATTAAATAATAGGTAGGTTCAATTTATCTAATTATTTTTTAATGATGTACTTCCAAACTTTTGTAAAATTTCAGAATTTTTTGATATCTAAAACTAAAAAAACCTATTTCATTTCATGAAAAAAAATGTACAAAATGAAAATATTGGGGTTAGAAAAATTAAAATACCATGATTTTAATTTTTTTTATTAAATACATGACATGAAATCATCACTGTGGATTTAAAATTCACGATCCTTAGGTTCACGCCTGACCCCTCTCCTCTCTTCCACTATTTCATGAACCCTCACCATTATCCTCATCTACTAATCCTCCCTCATTGATGATCTCATTTATCAGTAATACTTCTTTCTCCAAATCCATTATATCCTCATGATCCTTCAATCAATATATTTTTATAAATAACCTTTTAAATTTCAAAAATAATGGCCATAAAATGTGTGGCACATGGTAACAATCCTCCACCATCTAAGAGAATGACCTTGAAAACATCATCACCGCTTTTAGATATGACCCCACACTTTTTGCATTATCTTATACCACCACCTATATTAGAAGGATTTGTAGTAATAATCTATCTAGTCTTAGGGTGATACCACATTTCCACTCCTTTCCGCATAGTTCTATTTTTTTCTATTGATCATCCTCTATACTTAGTCTACTTACAAGCTAAGATGATGATACCCAACAAGACAATGAAAATTGTCATTTGGAAGAATTTCCATGTTAATATGGTAGTACTAGATCTTCTCATATGAATACACCTCTCCAATATCATATTAGTCTTCATGGAGATGTAATATGATATCTTCCTTGAGTTCAAGGACATGTTGGCGCTTAACATGGTGCAAGTCCCCTTCCACAATGGTTTTAGCCCATTGGAGATGACACTCAGAGACATCAGTATAAGATATAGTATATAAAAAAATGATTTTATAACTTCCCCTACTTACTCATCTAGGAATATTATGTAAATCAATAAAAAATTATGTGACGAGTCGGTCACTAATCACTCATGATCCACATATCATTCACAATATGCATACGGAGAAGAGGACCTAACTTTGGGGTGATACCTTATAAATTAAAAATAATTCACCAGATTATAGATAGCTCAATTAAGGGGATGATGATGGATGAATTGGTCATATAGGGATTCCCATCCTATAATCATCCATGAGTAGCCATCTCGTCCCAATTTCATTCCAGTTTCACTGAATTTCAAGATACTGGTGCGGGGGGTTAAATATCATGCTTATGGGAGGAATTTTCATCAAATTGCATTCCCTAAATCCTGGAATCTCTTGATTTTACTCGTCCTCATCAATTACTTGAGAAGATAATGTCAATAAACCCCATCATGATTCATAATATGGGGCTCTCGAGGAAGATCGAGGGGGTTACCAGGTGGTCCCAGAGTATTTTGATGATACTACTATATATCTACCTCAGACTACCCTAGATCTTATCCTGTATAATGATAATCACTACCCTACTAATCCAAAACCTTCCCATACTTTTATATATATCCATGCAACCTCTTATTCTCTAGAATCAACTCCTACCACCCCCGCAAAACCATAGAATGCCACATCTTCACCTGTACCACCCTTCCCATCCAATGTCTGGTGTATTATACAA
This sequence comes from Viscum album, assembly GCA_963277665.1. NCBI lineage: Eukaryota > Viridiplantae > Streptophyta > Magnoliopsida > Santalales > Viscaceae > Viscum > Viscum album. The sequence continues at coordinate 610,279,018 of OY728122.1, read as the reverse complement.
TGTATACTAGAGGAAAAAATATTGATTTCCCACCATTTATACATTCCCTTAACCGCACCACCTCTCACTACAAACCATACCACACCACCATAAAAGTAATCAACCCACTCGCCACTTGCTACTGCAAACCTGGCTTCATCATCATTTCCTTACCTCCCACCCTTCCCAAACAATCCTGATGCTAGCTCCACGGAACCTCCAATGTTATAAGACATCCCGAAATATAAGAACATTGATTCCATAGATATTAAAGAGTTGATCGAGACCCAATCTATTTAGGAGTAGACTATTAAATCAAATAACAATGAAACTATCTCGAATGTTATGTTATCTCCATGTAACCTCCTCTATTGTATTTTTTATACAGGGGTTTTTTATATTACTATTATATTTATGTTTTATAATGTATCATTTATATATTAATAAATTAGATAGATTTTTTTAAATGTTTTTATTATTTTCATTTTTACTTTGACATTACTTTATCCATAAGTAGTTTTGTTGTGTCTTCTATGGTCCCTGAAGAGTATATCCAGCTAATATCACACCTCCCAAATGGGATCTATTTGTATTTAGATGGTATAAAGAGATATCTTGTGGATATTGAGCTTCTAATAAACACTCATTAGGTTCCAAATCCACTATTTTCATGGAATGTACTACTTCCACAATATCCTTTAGTGTAACCCATTTCTAAGGTGGTCAACCTCGCCAAGCTCCACCATGAGCTCAACAACACCACTTACTAAATATCCCTAGGGTAAGAAGAAATTTGATCTAATTGATGGAACCAAATGATATTTTTACAATTCATATGTATGAATATTTCATTATTAGTTGTTTATGGGGGGAAAACCATGTTTTATTTTGTTTTCTATATTTTCATAGTCGTCTAACATCTTTTATTACTTTTCTATAATTTTATTTTCATTGGTAGTACAAATAATCATTGTATCCACTTCATGCACAAATTTGAACAATTTTCTAATATATTGGCTCTGTTCATATGCCCATTTTTCATTATAAATTTTGATTATACCCTTGTGATCAATATTTTTATTTAGTGCATGTTTTTTTATTATAATAATTTTTTAGGTTGAAATATTTAGAAAACCATTTAACAAGTGTCCCCAAGAAAAAAATGTTCATTAAAAGGATCCTTCAATTCACTAATTTAAAATTCATAGGTTTCCATTACATTTCTATCTATTATATACATGATATTTCACCCATGACGGTTTATAGAATAGTGAATTAACTATTTCATTTTCACTATGGGAGAGTCTTTACATAGATTTATATTTTTTGAATTGTATTTTTCATTGTTTTCATCAGTCGTGGAGAAATGTATCATTTTAATTATTTTTAAATTGAAATATCAATATTCAATTTTAAATAAAAGTAAAATATTGGCTGGATATTATTAAAATGCATATTTTATTTCTAGAATAGATTTTTTTTCATGGTTTCTATGGTTGGTAATCTAATTATAATCCTATATTCTTGAATTCTGTTTTTTATTGATGTTATATTGGACACTATACCCAAAGTGATTGTTAGTTTTTTATAAACTCCCATTCCCATGATGCTAATTCACATTAATATACATATTATTCTCTGAGAACATTTTTGGTGAGATAGCTGTGTAATATAATCCAATAAGAATGAGCATTGATATATTAATGAGGCAATGAGTGAAAAAATAGAATATTAAAATGATGGATGTAATTTTATTGATATAGTTATCCTTAAGAGAACCAATACATCAATACTTATTAAGGATGTGTTATAAATGAAAAAACCCTTTTATCTTAGAGAAATTTCAATCATATAATCCAATCCTACCCTACTCTTAGTACTATGGATGATTGTATATTGAAAATGTCAGAGGGATTTTTCAACCCTGACACGTACAAGATGTTGTTACATTGGTGATTTAAGATGGTATATTTACAAGATTAATCTGGCATTGTTTATGATCACCTCTTTCATTTTCCATGTATTCTTAGTTCCATTGAATAAGGAAATATAAAAAATTGGTTGTCTATTAAGAAGGTAAAAGTATCAATTACTCGTATGAAGAATCTAATGAGGGATCATATGTGGTTAGATGCTGGATTTGTTATCTATCATAGACATGAATTTACAAAAATAAAATAATTGAAAAAAGGAGTTTAAATATATTTTTTATTTCTTTACATATTCATGGACACACATTAATCTATTTTGATAATGAAGACATCATTTTTGTCTGTACAAAATTTTATTATTTCACTATTCATTTATATCATGAATTTTTCTTTAGATATTACCCTCATTTTGAGATTTATTTTAATCAACTACACACATACCATCATCCTTAGAGTTATTTGAACTTTATGGTTGAATCCATCATGATTTAGTGTGTGTCTATTTTTATAAAGTGGAGATTTTTTTTAAAAAAATAGTCCTATAGGTAGGGGAATGTAATCAGATTATGAACATACCTCCAGTTTTATTTTACGTAGAGTGATGATATATAATTTATTGCGATACAAATTTAAAAATGTTTATAGTTTATGAGTAACGATTATGACAATGAAATTAATGAAAAATAGAATATGAATAAAGAAATTAACTATGAGGTCTGACATATTTTATTTGAAGGATTTATTATAGTGGAATGTTTTTCTTCATTCAATTAGTTTTATTTTCCTAGTTGTAATGCATATTTACTATTTAAAAAAAATCATTTGGAATTCACATTGGAAAGATTTTTTCTTGTGGATAAGATATTGCTCAAGAGTGGGGATTTGGCTAAATTAAATTTATATATAGAGATTGGATACATTTATTTGAGGAATATTTACCTTTTAATCAATAATAATATAGGTATTGATGTATTTTTATAAGAATTTTGAATTCATCAATCAACAGAGGAATACATAAAAGTTTAAAATTTGGGTATTAAAAAACATGAATATTAAGTACAAGATTTACAATCATTGAGTTAATGACCTTCTATTTGAATTAAAAGGAACAAATAAAATATACAAGGCATGAACCATATATATGAATTCAATCCAGATTAAACATTGTGAAATAAATGTGTCTAAAACTCATGAAGATTCATGATGTGAACCTCGTACAAGATATGTGAAGTTTGGCACCTAATTTTTGTTGAATATATAATCTATAAAATCCGGAGATCCATTATCCTTAGATAAATTTTCGGATATAAATTATATGATTTAAAATCTAGATACATTCCATGAAAGTGTAAATGGTGAAGAAACTTAATATAGTTACACAATGTGATACTTATTTATATGTCATGTAAGTATCAGGTATGTATATATTCAACATCCCTGACCATTGCAGGGATATGGGATACATCCAAAAGAATTTTACATTCAAATATTTTTATCATTTATTTCCATTCCTGCATTTTTTTATTACTTAATTATAATTTTAATCATTACTTTGTTACAAGTTTTAATTCCAAGATATGTTTTTTGAATTTTACTATTCCAACAGTTGATTCCCAATTATTTTTTTATTCAACCTCATCCATTATTGTGTAATTTTTTTATTCATCATTATAATTGGTATTTAATTTATTTTTCATTATTTCTATAATGAATTAATTTATTTTTAATTTTTTTATCATGACGATATTGATTCCCTCATCTTATCAACATTTTTTAGTACCTTCTATTGATGTTAATTTGCTTAGGGTTTTAGGTTGAGTATATGAGATTTTGTTAGTGTAATAAATCTATATATCATAACTAGGAAACATTGTGGCTTGTAACTCGGTTAAATAAATTGTGATTCTCATTCTTTTTAATCTACCATGAAAATTACAGATTTAATCGTATGGATGTGACCTAGTTGGTGTTCAGAAAGCCTGGACCAACATCTTGTGATACATTCTTCATTGAGGAAAAGATTCATCCACTTAACTTGTTTATTATCTCTAAACATTGGAGTTTTTTATAGCATAATAAAATCTATGTGGTTAGATGAAGACCAATATGTGACTTTTTCACTACATCACAAACTATGCCATAGGTCTATCACATGTTAGATTTTGGATAATATTTTCCCAAAGCCCTGGAATTGACTAGTATCCATTCCTTTAATATAATTTAAAATCAAATCTAAATTTTTTTATAAAAATCCTACACCTGAGAGAGCTTTTGAGGAATCATACCATAATATTCTTACTAGTAGGTTTCCTACCTACTCACTATCCTAGTGGGTTTGACCTCTCACTACCATTGTGATACATATTTAAAGTTTTGTGAAGTATGGGAAAAAATAATCTGGTAAACTCCCATGTGTAATAAATGAGGGTGTGAAGGAGGAAAAAATAATTATTCAATTATAAAAAAATTGATAAAATGAATAAGTAATAGAGATATGAATTGAAAAAATAAAAATAAAAATAAAAAAATTTTAAATTGATGATACTAATTATATTAACAAAAATATTATTGAAAACGAATCATATTGAGTATACAAAATATTAAAAATTAAAATTGAATTATATTAAATTAAACACACACATATATATTTATGATAAATATCTTAAAATATTTAAGTATCAAAAAGGAATAAATATTGATAATGTTGAAAATATAGAGAAAATATTAAATAATAAATACTATTAAATAAATAAATAGACTTGTGCATACAAATACTTGTACACATGGAATACATACATAATTATTCATACACATATGCTCACACAAATATTTATATACAAACATATACACTTACACACATACATACATACAATTATATATGTGTGAATATTTTAATTTTTAAATATCAACATAAATAAATATTTAAATAAATATATTCTTGTATATATTAGATAATTTTTTAAATAAGATATTAAAATATTATATTTATTTTAGTGATACGGAATTTTTTTAGTTAATGTTTGTAAATATAAAATTCAAAAGTTCGACTAATATAAATAATTTAATTTTTTATATAAAATTATTAATGTAAGATTTATTTTTTATTAAAGAGTTTATTAAATCAAATATATATAATATATTTACACATATATACATATTATAGTATAAATATTATATATATATATATATATATATATATATTACTCAATATGGCCACTGTCGTCTCTAAATAAGAGGCACTAATAATGGTGTATCATTATCAATGTTATAAATGAATAGATAAAGGGGGAATATATTTAGAGCTGGAATAATGTTATGAGAAATGATACACTTTTATCCTCACTTTTTTGTAGAATTGATAAAAGATATCATTATCCACAATTTTTAGAATTGATATAAGTAACTTCTTTATTATAACTTTTTGATAACACTAATAAAGGCCATCATAAAATATCACACAATTTATGGTAATTATTATTATTTTATTAATACATTTTAAAATATATAAAAGATTTAAGTGGAAATTTTCTATATGAATCTTGATAGTTTTGAAGGCCTATTTGTCTTCAATAATAAGGATTTTTAAACCATATCATTAGACTTTTTATAATGAGATCTTACAAGCTACCAATAACTTCTCCACATAATTTACTCATATTAATTTTAACTGTTAATTCCCTATCCTTATTCTATAGTTTGAGGATGATTTTGATATTAAATATTTTTTTACAATTATTGTTAGAAATAAATTTCACCAAATTATAAATAATATATTTGACTGAAAAAAATGGATTTATTGCTGAACAGGTTGTTACACAAAATTATTTTTTCCTCATACCTGGTAAGAAAATATATGAATACATTTACACTACTTCAGAGTGTGTTAACCTAATACTACTGATATGTTGATTTGGAATCAATTTTTTAATATTTAAATTTCAAAATAATTTAATACTTTGAAATAGGGAACCATCATAAATTTATAGAAGAAATATTTTAAGACTTTCAGGCTCATTAAAATCAATAAGTCACTCATAAAGAGCCCTATTATTTTATTTATGATTAATGGATACCCTATAGGTTATTAATAATTCATAAGTGGTCTTAATTAAGGGGACTCATTATTTTCACTTCTATTTTGAATGCCTCATGATTATCTAAGTAAGATATCGAAAAAATCATTGGAAAATAGTTTTTCATATCATATCCTATCTTATAGAAATATGAGGTCCCCAAAACATTTATTTTACACTAATTATCGTTTTTTGATAAGGAGATAAAAATATTATTCATTCCATTAAATATATTTTCATTTACTATGTGGTGGTCTCGATAGAGATATTTATCCATAAATAATATATTTTTTACTTTAGATTGTGATTTTCAATATCCATGTAGAACCAAATAGAAAAATACAAGAATTATAATCCAAGAAGTTTCCCCTTATCCTACATTGGAGTCCCCTTTTTATGTTGTAGTGTTATGCTTATCTAACTAGAAGATATTTCATGACAGATATCATCTCCTCTGGCTAGTTGGAAAGGAGAAAATCTTATATCATGTATATAGGGTTTTCCCTACAAACTCCTATTCTACTTCTATGTTTCATCATAATTTTAATTTATATAATATAATTTTATAAAATTGTCATGCTATGGGGTAGAAATATAAAAAAATATTATAGTACCAACAAGAATGTACTCAACGTGGCTTGAACCTGAGACCTCACCTGGACACCACTTATATTATTTATACATTAGTTGATACCCTAGGTGGTACATTTCATTTATATTAATCTAAAAATATATATTTTTATGACTATTTAACTTTATATTAGAATCCCTTCTTAGATAGGATCCATTTCTATGATAAAATCATATTAATAAATTTTGGGAAATGTGCGATAAAACCATACACATCGATACGATTGAAATAAATGTATCGATAATGTTCAATAATTCAATATTTTTAATTTCCCATATTAATATTGGTGTTATGGGGATTCAAAAAAAATTCCTTAAATATAGTCTTATATATATGATTGAATAAGGAAATGATTTCTACTAAAGCTCATTAATGTGTAGTTCCATCCAAAATTCATTTTAATACAACAATATTAATTTAAATGGAACATTCTCTTGGAATTTACAATTTAATATCTTCAATGTGATGTGTGAGTCTTTATACATCTTCGATCTCTGTAATAATTTCACTGTTTTGAGTGAAAAATATATCTTAAAGGTTCTTGGTAACTGGTTCATTGTACAACCTCAAAACCAAGTTGATCTTAATAATCAAACTCAAAACTACATCTTTAAAAACATTGGTTTCATGATATGTAATACTTACTAGATATTTTGATTGAAACCAATGTTTTATTATATATACATATACATGCTTTTTAAAGATACATGTATTTTTATGACCAAATTCAAGAATCATTCAATTTATCTAGTATGTATGTTACTCATAAAGAAGATCAAGATGTACAATCTCACCATCAATGACATGATTCAATTTATTGGATTTAATGATAAATCAGTATAATCTCTTTAATAATATTATATGAAATGAAAAAAAAATATTCTATGGTTACAGTTTCTCTATATCCATTTGGATGTAGGTGTTTCACAATTTTTATTTCACCCCTTAGGATTATGACATGCTCATGTACATGTCTTATATCTGTAACATTCAACTCAATGTGCTATTTCTTAACTTTCTAATGTATACAATTATGACATTTATCCTTCAAATAACATATTTCAGGAACAAAATTAGATTAATGGGATGGTGTACCAGAAAATGACTCATCATCAACCCCAGTATCCAAGTTATTAAAATGTAATATAGTTTACAATCTGGATATATGAATAGTGACATTACTGATATAATCATTCTGAATAATATATAGGTCTATAGAATCTCAAGGAAGCCTATGTAATCTCATATGACTAGTGGATTCCTACAATGAATAGCCAGACTAAATTCAATATTTTTGGAACTACCATAGGAAATTCATAACTGGAGGGATGTTGTATTACTTTTCCATATTTTAGATCCTATACATAAGGAATATTAACATAGTTACATGTAAAATAAATTATGAACGAAGATGTGTTATTTCCATTTTTTTACAATTAATTATACAAATAAATATGGATATAATTATATATAGATTTAAGGAACCAATTTTTTCTATCAGGTATATTGAATCTCACATAAGCATGATACCAAAGATTCATTACATATATTGGGGTTGTTTTATTAAATCTGTAGAATTGATGCATATTAGAATATATATTATATATAATAAAGTAATTATGGGTACAATCATTCAATAAAGAGAGATGATTATAGATCAGTTCTCTCACCAGTTTTTCAATTTTTTTAAGAATCTTAAAAGTATGAGACTTTAATTTAAATTGATAAATCTATTCATGGTTCCAACATACCATTTTTATTCATTTTCTCCTTTTGATTATATTTTATGAGTTGGGGTTCAATTCTAATTTTCCATCCTTTTCTGATTTGTTTTATTTTTATTTACTTATATTAATAACTATATTATTACTATTTATATTTTAAATACGTAATTATGAATTATATTAATTATATAAAATTATAATAATTATATTTCCAAGATAATAATAATTTTAAATATTTATTTTAATTGTTATTAATTATAGGTGTGCCGGTATAAGTGGAGTTATGCCACATGAAAACCAATATTTGAAATACATCAAACTCTACATTATTTAATTATATTTTAACCTATAAAATCCATTAATCATCCATGTGAATCTAGGATAACTGTGAAGAAAATTTAACAATTAATTATTTTACACAGTTAAAATAAATAAAAGAACATGGATTTTTGACTGTGGATGAGTGGATGATATAATTTGGCATCATATAATTATTTTATTGGGAAAAGTCAATTTGATTCATTGGAAAAAATTATATAAATACCAAAGACATCTAATTTTAAAAAGGACTACAAGAGTATAAAATTTAGAAAACATCCCCAAAATAATGAGCATGATGGTAGTAAAATTGGTTCCCCATAAAAATAATGAATGAGAAAGACATAAAACAAACAAAACTATATGTTTTAAAACCATACCCACCATGAAACTTAAAGTGGAAATTTTTTTCTTTCAGACTCGTCTTCTAGAACAATAGCCTTATAACATAACCTAATAGAAATAAATATACTACAAGGATTCAATGAAAGGGAACTAATATCAACCATCTAAGTAACTAATACAATAAATGAATTCAAATAATCTAACACTATAATATATAAATCATCCCAAAAACTCACTATGGAAAAATAAACAATAGTTCTATGTAAATAATGATTCTTACAAAAATATACAAAATAAATATTTATCTTAATAAAAAAGGATGGGTATGATACCATTTATCACCATGATATGTATTTTCCAATTTATGGACCTCTACATTTCAATTCATTCAAAAATCATAATATTTAATATCTTATTAATCCAAAAATCATATGGAATATATAATTAGTGAAAATAAAAATAATTCAGCTTCATCTAAAGAAACCAAGATATAGTGTAATAATCAAATAAAACATTGATGATAGTCTTTATTTCCCACCAACTTGAAAATGAACACATATTTATAATAACATAAATCATGAAATAAACCATTGAACTACAAACATTCCAATGAAAATTAATACTTGGGTTCTAAAAATTATATTCTTCACCATATTTATTACCAAAAAGAATTAAAAACTGGTATTATAGCCAACATCCAGATTAATCTTCAAGAAATCCATATTTAGGATGTTATCATGGCTTTATATTCCCCAAAAAAGCCTCACCTTAGGTGGGAGATCAAGGAAACAACGTGACATCAACAAAATACTTCACATAATCCTTATGAAATCCATCAAGATCCTTTAAATAGATCAGTCTGACATAAAACTATGTATATCAAAATGACAATAAATATGTTTTTTAATAGGCATGATTTAAATATTAATACAAATAATGATCTCCATATATATTTCATTAAATAGAGCATCAATACAATACACACAATATCATGAATGGTGATATTTATTACGTTTCCAAAAAAATTAATATTTAAATCCCAACTATGAAGGGGATGTGCGAATATTACAAAATTACCCCACAACCATAGGCAAATAAAATTTTGTAATGAATTTCGATTTTGAACATGATAAAAAATTATTGTTAATAAAGACTGAGAAACCAAATACATTTCCAAAAAAAAATTATTATATCTATGATTTTTATCAAATGAATATGGAATGTGGAAAATATATTAATGTAAAAAAATTAAAAAAAAACTTGGAAACATTTTTTGGAAGTATATTCTAATCTTGTTTGGAAAATGGAACCACATTAAAATATATTTCGCAATTGAAAACCAAAACACTATCTTTCATAAACTGTCAATGATATTCCCATGATGATAATTGATGTTTATTAATACCATCATATTGACCCCACCAAAAATTATAAATTATATAATAAATATTATGAATAATAATATATGGAATCTTTATCAAATACAAGAAATTATCATGGATTAATTATTCTACCTACATTATAAGTGTTTTTGTACCACTTTAAAAAAAAGTTCATTCTAGACCATTCCAGAATTATATTCCCTACTCCATAAATAATGGATGAAATTATATCTCTCTTGGAGCCTAAAATTTTCATTGTATGTGTACTTTATTTATTTTTCTTTCACCCTATAAAACTCACAGGAAACCAAAAATTTCATTTCTTTTTAAACTATAACCACTTTGTTAAGAGAAACTTCAGACGTGTTATAGTTAACATTCCGACCAAATTATTTCTAAAAACTATCAATGATCATAATAATGGGAATTCATCTCACCCGTTTGGATCTAGAGAAAAAAATACCATTCATTTATGAAGAAAAAAATGACCATTCTGAGGTCTAATTCTACTTTCCTCCTCCCAATGAATAACACAATGAGAACATTATTTAGAGATCAATCATAAAAAATGATATCAACATGTTAAAATAAATTAGTATATATTGGATCCCATTTTAATAAGTCTCTTTAAGTAATTATATATCTAGATAAATCCAAATTTATTTTTACATTATATGTAACATTATATAAATGGTTTCGGAAAAACATTAGCCAAGCTACATGAAATATTATTCAAATTAAAATAGAAAATAGAATGTTCCACTGCACATTATAATTTTCCATTATTATGCCTTTATTCATGGTTAAAGATCATATTTTTAAAAATATATTTAACCATTACTGAATAAGAAACAACATGAGTGATAAACATGTTGTCAGTTATAATGTATTATGTTAAAAATGAGCATTGATATTCTAAAATAATAAGCATTTTAAATATTCTATAATATAATCAAAGGAAAATTTTAGAAAATAATATAGATAATATTAAAAAATTCTAATATCACTAAAATCCTTCATAATAGTTTTTTATTAATATTTATGAATGCAAGTAACAATAAGGTTATTGAATAGGTAAATATTATGTTTCCCATTGAAATTATTATTCACTAAAATAGAAATATCCGCTCAAACTATTAGTAAAAATATTTTATAAAACATTAAATGAAAACCATATTTCCTTGAAAAATTCATAGGAGTCATTTGATAAAAGGAAAAAAAGAATTGAGTTTCAATAATATGATCGAGAAAATTTTATGGATATTTTTGAAATAATCAGTGTGATACAAATTAAAACATTCGAGGTCACATAAGGGTATTATATTTTGTATAAGAGTTAACAATATTCTAAAAGAGTTGATTCAGTATCACATGAGTAATATAACATAAAAATTTCATATGTATTCAGTTTGTAATTAAAATTATTTTTATATTTACTACCTTAACTTTAGTGGGAAAATGTTATATTTTGTTCACCTTCCGTGGTATGAAAGCCCCTGCCTCTGATATACTAATAATTTCCCTTACATATTTGGAGTTTATCCAAATTCATAATAGATTGTGGTGACTAAATGTGTTAGGAAATTGATATTTAATATCTATTTATATTTTAATTTTAATGCACATACATATTATGGAAGAGTGAGAAAAAATATAAATATAAGTAAAATAAAAGTAAAATATAAAGGTAGGAGGACTATTACCAAAAGTGTATCTATTAAAATATATTATATGATATATTTAAAATATATATTTTCAATAAATTCTTTTTTTTGTCATTACTATTTTACTTTAAACATCATTAGTTAATAAATTTTAAGGTAGATCCTCGAATCATAATCAAATTGAACTAAATTTTCCATATCATGAGGTTAATTACTTTATGACCCACATATCATGGGAAATATTTACTTCAAGACTGATCACTATAACCACTTCACATCTAGATTTATTCAACATTGAGATATATGAATAATATTGGATCAATTCCCTAGTTCAATAAAAAAAATAGAAACTATAACCCACTTTTTTATATATATCATGGTGAAGATTCAAAAATGAAAAATATAGTTCATCTAAGATATTATTACGTCTTTTTAATTTGATGGATTCGATTTTTTTATTATAAAACTCGTGAAAAATTTCAACGTTACATATATGAATTTCATTCAAAAAAGGGGGGAAATGATGCCATTTATTTTGGGATTTAGAGGTCCTATAAATATTAAATAGTTAAAATAATTTTTTTAAATTTGTATGGTTATAAGTGCATCAATGATAAAAGTGATGATTTTTATGAATGAATGATAATCCTTCTATTGGGAATTGGTTATATAACCATGGATTGGACTAACTATGTCTATATGTGGACTATAACCCTTGAAAAAATTCATGTGGATATAGTTTTCACTTGACAATTCAAAAAAGACCATATAGCCACTGAAATAGTAAGACAATGGAAATAGGTGACCTATTTCCATTGATACACACATCCCATGGATATAGACCCCCTATCCTGGGACCCAATATCCATTAAAAGTCATTCATATGGCAATTAATGACCTCTATGATTAGACCGAACCTACCCATAGTTATAGGATGTTGATATCCATTGGCATGTGAACCCATTCCAATATGATTCATACTTGAAAAATATTAATTTTAATTAAATATTAGGGAAAAATATTTATAAACTCTTATATATACATAGACATATATATAAACATAATATCTCATTTAGTGGAGTGTTATAAACACTTATTCCATTTCCATAAAATTTTGGTTTGAAATTTGGTGGTTTATATTTTTTTCTATACCAAATATTCATGATCATTTGTCCTTGGTTACATGTTATTATTAATCCTTGAGACTCATCCCATGGATATAGGGTGCAGACATGGACTTGGACCATCAACATATCCTACAAAAAGTGTCTATAGTAATATGTTTTCATTGTGGATAGTGAGTTGAGGGTCTATAACCACTCCAATATCCTCAACGTGTAGCCGGACTATGTGTATAACATATATACATGTTTTGATGGGACATAGACATAAACATGGCCTATGGAAATATCGAAATTACCAATAAGTTTCTAGATGGACATGAAATCATGTATATAATTACATTGACTTATATCAGAACATAAATTATTGTTGTTTTAATGCTTGATGATGATATTTATACCATTTAGTGGAATT